>JBBBDQ010001572.1:937500-1577500 GCA_037127315.1 Ascarosepion bandense
GTATATATGTATATTTAGATATATGTATATATATATTTTTTTTTTTTTAATCATATCGCCCCAAGCAAGGCGATAACGTCACTGATGCGCAGGGGGCTACGTAAGGGTAAAAAGAATGGAAAAGAGAAAGCCGGAAACCACATCCTAAGCAGGGGACAAGGGATGGGCCTCTTCACCTGTTCAATAGATATGGGTGGAGTGTGAACCGGGCGATAGTTTAGTCTATCTACTCCAATTAGAGTCTTTCCCTTGAAAAGGCATGAGCCCACTTCTCCCTGACCTCAGCTATGAGTTAAACAGCAGGACAGATTGAGATTTCTTGCCTTGGTTGGCAACTGGACTAGGAATAGAACAACTCTTTATTCAAAACTGTAGATAAGGCAAAATGAAACCATTCTTTCCCAAAAATATTCATGACAATGCATTGATTTCAGATATTAAAGAAAACAAAGCTGTGGTGAACCATGACCTCGTATGTTTTAATAGAACATAGCAAATAAGAAACATGATACTACTAATACTACTACTACACCAGATCATTATAAGAAAAAAGCTTATTGCTCTCTACTTGATTATACCAACCTACCTATGGCAGTTGTAATGATTACAACCTTCTGCTGAAACATGTCAACTCTGCTGTCAAAAGATCCAGTATCTATACAAAATGCTTTCAGTATTTCTACAAATTAATTGAGAGAATAGATTGGTTTCACTAGATTCACTCAAAATATTGTTAGCCATTGTCACAGGTTAAATCACCAATCCTTTGTCCATTAAGGATTCCAGACCATAAAACAACAATAATTTAATGAGAGTAAAACTTTCAACAAGATTAGAACATTTTAGTGACAACATCAAATACATACAGCTGATTGCAAAGCATAGGCATTAAGGGAATTAAACAGCAGATAATGCGAAAGTTTAAAAATAAAAGAGAAATATTTTTCATAAAGAAAATTGTGAAGTCTTAAAGTCTGTTTATTGCATTTATGATATTTTTCTAGGATCAGAATGAAGTAGCTCTAATCTTTGGCCCTTCTCAGCTTTTGGTTGGTTATATTTTCTGACCAACAAATCTTCTGATTGGTTACATTTTCTGACTAAAAAATTTACTGGGTTCTGATTGGTTACATTTTCTGACCAACAAACCTACTGTGCTCTGATTGTTTTCAGTTTTTAGCCAAAATATTTACTGGACTGATTGGTTACATTTTCTGATTAAATAATATTAAATAGAATGGAAATGAGCAAGTAGAAAAAAGGAGTGGGTGAAGGAGGAATAGTAGTAAGTAAGAAAAAAGAAAAGAAAAACAGATGAAAAACATAAAAACAGGGTGGACATAGAAATCAACACTGCAGGGTGACTGATTATCACTTAAAGTGTGAAACTGTTAATCAGTTTTGGTTTCTATATGAACCCTGTATCTATAAATGCCGTATCCCCAATATTGAATGTCCTTCTATAAATATAACCAATTTTCAACAAAAATAACCCTAATAGTCACCCTGATATATATATACACAAACACAAAAAGCTTTTGATAATGCTTCAATGATGAATTCTACCAATACTAAGACTACCAAAAGGTAAAAACATGAAAGACCAAAGAAAGCAAAAAAAAAATATCAAGACAAAAACAAAAAATAAGAAAACACAAGAAAAAAACAAAAAAAAACAAAAAAAACCAGACACCTACCTATGCAAAATCTAAATGCTCATGCCTCTAAAAATTAGACTAAGACAGTACAGTAATGCTAATGAATCAAACAGCGGTACGGGACTCAGATTCAAAATGCTACTCAAAGTTTCATGCTAAGCTATTGATCATTTACCATGAAACTCAGAGTAACAATTTGGATAGAATTCACTGAATGCTCTTTGGCTTGAGAGTATATACAAAAAAAATGAAAAATAGATTGATAGATTATAATAACATTGCAATATTAAAACAAAGTGTGAAAACCAACACGGCAACTATACAGTTTAAGAACAAGATAAAACAATTCATATACACTTCACAATATAAAAAAAGAAACAATTTTTCTCCCTCACATACACATTATTGAAGCCAAACTCAAATCACAGAAAAAAGACACCCCTGTCCTATCCAACTATATCAGTTGGTTCATTGTCCATCTCACCCGGCTCACCATCCCATCCAACTGTATCACTGTCTGTCTATCTCATTCGGTTCATTATCCTATCTAACTGTATCATTGTCTGTCTATCTCATTCGGTTCATTATTCTATCTAACTGTATCATTGTCTGTCTATCTCATTCGGTTCATTATCCTATCTAACTGTATCATTGTCTGTCTATCTCATTCGGTTCATTATCCCATCCAACTGCATCACTGTCTGTCTATCTCATTCGGTTCGAATGAGATAGACAGACAATGACACAGCTAGACAGGACAATGAACTGAATGAGACAGACCATGAACCAACTGATACAGTTAGACAGGACAACAATGTCCCCCTTCTACGACTTGAGTTCAGCCTCAATAATGTGTATACAAAAGAAAAAAATTATTTCCCTTCTTTATACTATGAAACACACATGAACTATCTTATCCTACTCCTAAACTGCACAACTGCCCCACCAACTTCCACACCTTATTTCAATATTGCAATGTTATTAACACATTATTACTACCAATATTATACTAACAATTCTGTTGTCATTTTTAATATCTTATAGCTCCGAATAATAACAATATTGTTAACAATAATGATGAAAAATAACTTACTTTTCCATCAAAATACAAAATATCAACAAGTGTTTCATAAATATCAAAAGGGGTTGTCAATCAAAAAGAGTTGATTTTCAAAACATTGTCAATTTCCGGATAACGTTGAACAAACCATTTTGGAAAAAGGAGAAACATGAATGGTAATCTCTCTTCCAACTTTCCGAGATAGGTTGATCGGAATTTTCCAAATCTTGACCCATGGTCGCTGTAGAAAAACACAACGCTGTTATTGAGTCTTCCCTCTTCTTCCATCTGTTTAAAGAAATTGTAATAAGGTTCATCTGCATATCTGACACTGTTGATGTTATCGTGCGTCAGTCGTGTTATAAATGCAAACGCCATGTGCGGTTTGTCATGGTAAACCTTTGCAAAACCATAAATGTATTTCAGAATTAAATCTGTTTCTAGTCGATTAAGGACACAATTTTTATTCTTCAGCCAGAGGGCTTTGTTTCGGACCATGGCTAAGAAGAAAGGATGATTATAATGGTCGCAAGGAGGTTGGTGGAAACCGGCTTTTAAATAATCAAATATTGAAATTGAAGGCGCGTCTTCGGCATACATCGTCATATAACCGTTATCAGAATAGTTTTTCCAAATGATATGTGTATATATGTATATTTATATATATGTATATATGTGTATATATGTATATTTATATATATGTATATATGTGTATGTATATATGTGTATATATGCATGTATATATGTGTATATATGCATGTATATATGTGTATATATGTATATTTATATATATGTATATATGTGTATATATGTATATATATATATATGTGTGTGTATATGTATATATATATGTGTATATGTATATATATCTGTGTGTATATATGTATATTTATATATATGTGTATATATGTATATATATATGTGTGTGTATATGTATATATATATGTGTATATGTATATATATCTGTGTGTATATGTATATATGTGTGTATATGTATATATATGTGTATATGTATATATATATCTGTATATATGTATACATATGTATATGTGTATAAATGTATATATATGTGTATATTTGTATATATGTGTATATATGTATATATGTATATGTATATATATATGTATATGTATATATATGTATATATATGTATATGTATATATGTATATGTATATATGTATATGTATATATACGTATATGCGTATATATGTATATATATGCGTATATATGTATATACATATGTATATGTGTATATATATGTGTATATTTGTATATATACAGATGTGTCTATATGTATATATAGATGTGTATATATGTATATATGTATATATATCTGTGTATTTATGTGTATATATATATATATATATATATATATATATATATATATATATATATATATATATATAGCATATCTTTATTTAAGCACATTTCATAGGCAAAGTAACATCACCTAAATCTCCTTCACTAATGTCCATGGTATTTATACCAACTTCTGTCATGTTGAATCTTTCCTCCACAAAAAGTCCCCTGATATCCTTTTAATCTCTGAGACTAATTTCACCCACTCAATTTCCTCTTCTGACATCAATATCTGCCTTCCTTCTTCTCTTAAGAAAGGACTCCTCTGTCCATATCTATGGTCTGGGGGTTTGCGTCAGTGAACACCTCCCTCTAGCTATGGAATTACATCTCTTGAATCCCCTGACCACCCATACATGTGTTTCCATCTGTCACTTCTCAATCAGTTAGCTAACTCTTCTTTCTATACAGTTACCCCGCTTCTCTCAACTTCTTCCTGCTAGACAGCATCTTTAACAATATACATAAGGCTACTTCCTCCCACCCATTTGCTAACATATTTGTGTTTGGAGATCTTAATTCCATCATGACTAGTGGCTAAAAGACTGTCACTGATTCAGCTGGTATTCATAGCATGAACTTTGCTATTTCTCAATTTCTTACGTAAATCGTGGATTTTCCCGCTTGCTTTCCCAGCATCCCTTCAGGACACGCTTCTCTACTAGATCTCTGCTTCACTTCTGTACCTGACTTCTGTCAAGTCTCACAGTTTTGCCCTCTTGGTAACTCCGATCATGCTGTTGTGTCTAATTATATATCTCACCACTCTCACTCACCCCAGGAACCTTCTACCAACAGGATCTCCTATTGCTACCAAAGAGTAGACTGAGATGTGTTTTGTGATTTCCTATGTGACATTCCTTGGGGAAAAGTGTTCACTCTCCCATTTGAGGACCCTGAGGTCTCTTACTGGATGAAAGCTGGCATTGATGCCTTCATACCGATCAGGAAATTCTGTCTCAAACCTCATTCCTCGCTCTGGTTCTCTCCTGTCTGTTTGGCCACCATTGCTTGCTAGAACCACTACTTCTGGCTATTTTGGAGCCATGCATCTGACCATAATAGGCACCTGTTTACTCCTGCTCATAATGAGTGTAAGAGGTTCCTGAATAATACTAAGCTGTTGTTTGCTGAGAAAATGAGACAACGCATAGCTGCCCGCAAATTTGGCTCCAAAGACTATTGGTGGCTCTTCAAATAATGATAATGTCAGCAAATCCTTTTAACAACTAACTACTCTCTTTCCAAAACCTGTTTTTATAGGAGTTAACACCTAATTTGCATATTTCTCGAATCATCTCAAACCTACTGGAATAATGTAGAATCTTCCAAAATGTTCTATTTCTAATTTTTTTTTTAACAACTGCTTCATGAATTAAAACTTTTTTGTAATAATAAGTAGGACTCAATAGAATTCCTTACTATAACTTTTTAGACATTATTAATATTTTTTATATAAATGCATCCTTGTAATACTGATATATTGCTGTATTATCAAACATAAAACAAAGCTTAAAACAGGAAATGAAACATTAATGCTTCCAAAATAGGTTTTTATTGTTTATTGCTAAAAAAGCCTAAAACCAAAAAATATATATACTTACTATCCTGAATCAGTAAATATGCAAATATATGTATAAAAAATATGCAAGATCATATTAGCAAAACAATCTGTTGCTGTAGAAAGTTGTGAATAATATGTGGCACTACCCCCATAGCTACTCAATGAGCTAACAGCATCTGATTAAAAAATGTACTTACTATGGAGTGCCAGATGAAAATGATTGGACGGTACTAGCAATATTTAATTCCTTAAATTAATGCCACTGAATTTTTGATTCTTTAAATTTAATGCCACTGAATTTTAATTCCTTAAATGTAATGCCACTGAATTTTAATTCCTTAAATTTTAATACCACTGAATTTTAATTCCTTAAATGTAATGCCACTGAATTTTAATTCCTTAAATTTAATACCACTGAATTTTTGATTCCTTAAATTTAACACCACTGAATTTTTGATTCCTTAAATTTAACACCACTGAATTTTTGATTCCTTAAATTTAACACCACTGAATTTTTGATTCCTTAAATTTAACGCCACTGAATTTTAATTCCTTAAATTTAACGCCACTGAATTTTTGATTCCTTAAATTTAATGCCATTGAATCTTTGATTCCTTAAATTTAATACCACTGAATTTTAATTCCTTCAATGTAATGCCACTGAATTTTAATTCCTTAAATTTAACGCCACTGAATTTTAATTCCTTAAATGTATTACCACTGAATTTTAATTCCTTAAATGTAATACCACTGAATTTTAATTCCTTAAATGTAATACCACTGAATTTTAATTCCTTAAATGTAATACCACTGAATTTTAATTCCTTAAATGTAATACCACTGGATTTTAATTCCTTAAATTTAATACCACTGAATTTTAATTCCTTAAATTTAATACCACTGAATTTTAATTCCTTAAATTTAATACCACTGAATTTTAATTATTTATATTTTCTTTTCTTTCAGATTTACTGTTTCTTTTATTTATTTTTTTTAATGAACTACAACAATGTCCACTGATATCTACTTGTGTGGAGAAAAGATTAACCAAGGAACATTGAATCTACCTCTTAACTCTTGTGCTGTGATATTCACAATTAAATACTGTCAGCTCAATAATGTGAAGCTACATTTTGTACCAAAATCCAAGTCTGACAACTTGATCACTTTACAAAGTAAAGTTGTGAATGAGTTAAATGTTTACTATTTGATTCCTAACAAAATCCCAGACTCAGTCCGTATGTGTACATTGCCTGTAATGGTAAGTGGTGAAGGAAACCTCATACGATCAGGTCTCTGTAGTGTGTTACGACAAATTATATGCATTGCTCATAATTGTTATCCCAGAGAAAATTATAATGATCTCCTGGTAAGTTTAAATGATTTTTGTTTTCATAGTTAAACATTCTCTGTTCATTATTTGCTTATTTTACAAAAGCTAATTTCACATTTTTGTTTGGTTTTACTAAAGTAGATATTTTATTACTTAAGCATTATTTTTTGTTAATTTTTATTTTTTAGTGGATACTCATATTTGAATAGACACTATTTATTTATTATACAGTATATTTATTTATGTCTACCAGCCAGGATATTTAAGAAACCTTATTAAAGAAAAATATGCACTCTTCAGCAGGATTTGAATCTATATCCCCCTTGGCAGGAGAAACCATTGTTAGATCTTATATAATTTAGATAGTCTTGGCCATGGAGTGCATCGGTGATCAAGCAAAGTTGCATAGTGCCTTTTAAATATAAATCTTTCTCAATTTCATATCTTAATGTAAACAAAGCAATTTCCAAAATAAATTTTGAATTTGTATTTATTAATCTGACAGGTTTTATTATATTTTAGTGGATATCCATATTTGAGTAGAAACTGCATTTATTTATTAAATTTTCTGTGGCCATGATGTTCTAAAGAACATTGGTTCTAACAATGGTTTCTTTTGCTTCTTGTATTAATTCTATACAATAAAACAGACAGCAAACAGACTGAAAAGACATTTTCTCTTTCTTTATTTGGATGTAAGATATGAAAATGATTGGACAGTACTAGCAATATTTAATTTCTTAAATTTAACGCCACTGAATTTTAATTCCTTAAATTTAATGCTACTGAATTTTTAATTCCTTAAATTTAATGCCACTGAATTTTTAATTCCTTAAATTTAATGCATTTTCAATGCATTTTGATATTTTACATCCAAATAAAGAAAGAGAAAACCTTAGATTTCTTAAAAAGCCTTTGAGATAATTTCAAGAGAATACTTAAGCAAATAAATATTCAAATGTCACAGAAAACTGGTCACATATTGAACCATTTATATTTCTTTCAGTGCCCATAATATCTACTCTAATATCTAATCTATCTAATAATCTGCAATATCTAATATTTGCTAAAGAGTCAAAGGAAATTTTTCTTCTATGTGTTATATTAACTTTTGTCACTCTGCATGTGATGTCATTTGCTGTACAAAATGATTATCTTTTCACTGAATGTGACTCTGATGCCTGAACAATAGTTAGTTGAATTTCATAGTTGTGATGTTATATCCTGCTATGGCAACAGAAAACAACTTTGAGTGAAACTAACAGTATGATTACTGCAATGGAGACCTTGAAAAAAAATGCATTAACAAAGGAAGTATTGTTAATAATGCAGAGTGCTGAAAGATAATTTCTGGTTGATTTTTATCTCTATTCTTATCACATAAAACTGTTAATGTTCAAGAAGATTTTTAATAAACAATAATAATTTTTATGCAAATGCATAATGAATGAATTATTTTTGTTTAATTTTAACTAATTGGATTTATTATTTAATTTTCAAGTCACATGAAAATGTTCATGTGGTCAAAAGATTAAACTGACCTTTCAATTTAAATTTTTGAATATAGATACTTTTGGCTTGTTAGATTTTACCATTATCACTCTGTACGTAACTTCATAGGCTGTACAAAACATTTACTCTGCTATTGAAAGTTACTCTGATCCCTGAACAATAGTTGTGTTGTCATATTCTTCTATGGCAACAGAAAACAATTTTGAATGAAATTAATAAGAAGAATAGTACAATTGAGAGGCCTTGAAAAAAAATGCAGTGAAAAACGAAATAATATTAATAATGCATAGGTTAAATCAATACAAAAAACAGATGACAAACAGATTAAAAAATTTTTTTCTATATATTACATCCAGATAAAGAAAGAGAACTCTTAGATTTCTTAAAAAGTATTATTTCATATTATGTACCTTAAATTTAAAATCTAGCTAAGCTTATGGCTATATCATATTGAACACCAGGTCTTGTATGATAAATGATCTTAATGTTGAGATTGATCATTACCTAGATGAGCAACTGCTTGGGAATGTCAAGTGCTGTAAGCTTGGATATGTGCATAGTATGATGGATAATACCTCAGAATTGTTAATCAGAGAGCCAATTCCAATTCCTGCTGGGTTATCATATTCTTAGGCACAAATGCCATTGGGAAAGATATGAATCCACTTTTTCTTGCCCTAGCTATAAGTTAATTAGTAAGATTTGTATCATTAAACCATTTCCCTTCAAAATTCTTACAATCTAAAATATATTTTCTGGCTTTAAATAACCAACAAAGGGTTGATAAGCCATAGAAGACACATCAATCAATCCATTAAATACTGATTAGCTACACAGTTATGTCTTTTAAATTTATTCACATTCTTTGATGGAATATAAATGTATCAAAATTACATTGGCCATAAAGTGAGGGATCATTTTATATATTTATTGTAATATAGAATTGATCCCCCACTATATATTCATATTACAATTTCTTATTTATCAGATTCTGATTAGATATGAATTTACACTTCTCCCCCAGCTAGGGGTCAATTAGTATGATTTATATCACTAAACCACTACCTTAAAAATTCTTACAATCTAAATATATTTTCTGGCTTTAAATAACCTGCAAAGAGTTGATAAGCTGAAAAAAACAGATCAATCAATATAAAAATGTGCTGATTATTTATTTTTATATTTTTTAAAAATAGTAGGTTTAATTTATTACAGCTGCTTAATTTCTTGTCAAAGATTATTGATTGAAGAAGATAAATAAATAATGGCATGTTTGTCAAGTCCTTAATATTAAGTTTTATGAACTTTTCACTGATTACCATTGTACTACTTTTTCACAGAGTTGATCCTTTATTCCTCTGACTTCATTAATATCTTGGAACAGTCAGCAATTACAACAAGGATATTGCCTACTGGCACCACCAGTGCATGTCAAATATCTCTATACATAAAAAATATTACCAATATTATAGATAAAAGCCACCATTTATTATATAAAATTTAGGTAGTACTTATTAGAACTCTACATCATCATTGTTCCCTTTGCATGAAAAATTATAGACTAGTCCAAAATAGAAATTTGTTTACTTTCAACACATTATGAGGAGGTGCTGAAAAGTTCTGAACTTAGTAGTAAATGACCTAGAATTATAAAATGTACATGCTATTGAATATATTCAACACATTTTGCACATACTTTCTCATTTTTTTAACCTTTGTTCAGAAAATTCTGAATTTTAGTTATTGAAATGCTACTCTACTGCTGCTATCAAATCTAGATTATTTAGATAGTTCTTCATTGTAGAGTGTTTGTCTATCATTAAATGTAAAACTTTTAAACAAAAAAATCAACAAAGTTTTCAATAAAATAACAAGAAAAAACATGGCAAAATATAATATAAAGCAAGCAAAATATATTCAAGACAAAGCAACAGTAATATGACAAAAATTTCACAAACTAAGACTCAATCGTGAGCAAATTTGGATAAACAAACATAGCATTCTGACTTGAAGATAAGACAGACTGGACTGACACTAACAAGTGGCCTTTCTTATTGGCTAGTAAAAAATCCCAGCATGTATTTGGTTTTGTCCATAAATTGAAAAGGAGAAAGTGTTTTGTAGTCATTCCACATTGAGATTAGAGCCAATACTCATTTTTAAATTCCTTTTAAGATTTTGAAACAGGAAATAGTCAAATAAAAAATGGTCAGTAGCGTGGATGGTGTATTTATTCAAAACTGAGATTATCCAAGATATTGTCTTGCAAACTCTGGGAACAAATACATTGTTTTGCAAAAAGAAAATAACTTTCTTCATTTTCTCTTGTTTTTTCTTATCTAATGCCTTCTGGAATCAACATATAAAGTAGTATTCTTGACCATTCTGAAGATAGTCATTAAAGTATGTTCCTTATCCCCCCAAACACATGGTCATTACCTTTTCTACTAAATTTTTAATTATAAATTTCTTCAGCTGTAAAGAATCCAGGTGTCATCACTGCATGGATTGTTGTTTAGTTTGTGGACTTTATTTAATTAAAAGTGACTAGTAATTCCAAGAGATCACTGGAAATAGTGTGTATGTGTGTTGTGGTGCAGTGGATAATGACTCAGAACGAGAAATCGAGGAGCTGAGTTTGAATTCCAGTTGAATTCGTTGCATTCACTTACATGCAAATATCCTTAGGGAAAGTATTAATCAGTTTCTTCCCTCCAGTTATGGGTTAAATAACAGGACAGATCTGGTTCTATAGCCTTGGCTGGCAACCAATCTATCGCAGAAAGTAATGGCAATCTACTATGGGATAATCTTCTGCAGTCAGTCATGTCTCTTTCAAGGCATGATTGCCCAAACGTGTATCACGTATGGCATTTAACTGACTGACATCTGGGAGGAGTCTATTAATTATTATTTTTAATTGACATTTAAACATTTTGGCACCAATTTGGTTATTAGCTTTTGAATACTTAACTTTATGTTTTTCCTGGATATCTCTCGTGTCGTCTGACCAAGGTTCATTAATCCGCTAAAATTGGGTCATGAACATAATCAACAATTTTATTGAGACTGTTAAAAGTATCCAACACTGTCATGTTTTCAAAACCTCTACACTGCTTTGTGTACCCAATTAAGTATGATGGGCACACAGCATCTAATATTTGCATCATACATTCTGATAGATTTTTTTTGAAGTTTTCTACTTCAAGTACAGGAACCTCATAATCTCACTTAGTTCAACACACAATTTTCATTGACATGGTTCAGTCAATGAGCTGAAACAAATTAAAAAATAAGTGCAAAGATCCTGCAAATTGGAATTTGGCAATATAAAAGAACACGCTTTGCAAGTTGAGTGATACTCTGATTTTGGGAAGTTGGTTAAACTTAGAACTTTTCAACACCACATTATTATTAGAGTCCAGAAAATTAAATCTCTCTCTCTCTCTCCCTCTACATAAATATTTAGAAATCCTTTTAATATTTTTCAGGGATTCAGAGGTGGAAGTTTGAAAGCCTGTGCTGAAGTAAGTATCTTACGATTTAAGAACATATTTTACCTCTACAAGAAAAAAACGTTTACCATATTTAATAGTATATAAAACTTTTTCACTTTTATAGTTAATATGACTATATTATGGATTTAAGGTAGGTACAGGTAAGAGTTGTCTACAGCCTACCTTAGTTTCACGTATAAAACTCAGAACAAAAATATGTCCATATTATTTTACTCTTCAGCTTTAGTAAATATTAGGTTGTAACACATGAAATGACACTTTATAAGAAATGAATAAAACACTTCTGAAATGTTAAATAACTAATTTATTTAGTTGAAATAGGTACCATGTTGATAAATGACTTTTCTTCAATGTAACTCTAAATTCCTGATCCCATCTTTTAAAATAATTCTTATCCTTTGAAGTAATAAACAGTTGAAATACTTTGATTACCTTTTCCTTATTGGAGAAGGTTTCATTGCATATGAAAAGCTTAAGATGCTTAAATAAGTGATAATTAGTAGGAGAGATATCAGGTGAATATGGAGGATGAAGTAATTCAGGTGATACAGCTTTTGAACAGTTGATTAATAATCATATGGCTGCGCATTGTCATGCAGCAAAATTGGTGGTCATCCCTTTTCAAAAGTTTAGGATTTTTTACAATTTTTTATGCATACACTCAATTTCTCTACAATACAAGTTTGCTGTTATTGTTGTCTCTTGAGGCAAGAATGAATTCTTTGAAAGACCACCATACAGTAAGCATTAACTTTTTAGGGTGTGGTAGAGGTTTTAGGTATTGTTTTTGTGATTCACTTACATTTAACCGCTGGTTTACTCTCTACTGTTGTCAAAGAGTATCCATTTCTCATCGCATGATTTGATGCAAAATATTTTTTCAATTTTTTATTAATATAATAACATCACTCAACATTGTTTCATTGTAATCATTTTGATTGGGCTTATGAGTAACAATATATTGAAAGAAAAATTGTCTGAAAAGAAAAAGACTCATAAATACGTCAAGACTTTTTTTATATACTAAGGAGGTTATTCAGTTAGAAGACCAGATCAACACATTTTCATTGGTCTTATGGAGAACAATACACTGAAAGGAATATTACCTGGAAAGAAAATGAGTCAAAAATAAGTCAAGACTTCTTTATATACGAAGGAGTTTATTCAGTTAGAAGGCGGGATCAACATATTTTCATTGAGCTTATTAATAACAATATATTGAAAGATAATTTATCTGGAAAGAAAAAGAGTCAAGATTAATTCGAGACTTTTTTTATATCCTTAGAAGGATACTCAGCTAGAAGACTGGATCAACACATTTTTATTGGGCTTATGAGTAACAATATATTGAAAGAAAATTATCTGGAAAGGGAATGAGTCAGATGTAAGTCAAGGCATTTTTATATACTAAGGAGGTTATTCAGTTAGAAGACTGCATCAACACATTTTCATTGGGTTTATGAGTAACAATATATCGAAAGAAAAATTCTCTGGAAAGAAAAAGAGTCAGGAATACATTATGATTTTTTTATATACTAAAGTAGTTACTTTGTTAGACAACTGGATCAGTAACCAACCAAAAAGTACATCATCTCGTGACTGACAACCTCACACATCTTTATATGATAATACAACAGAAATGTTTGTGTCCATACAACAAAAACATCTCCACAATCATTTTATGGATATAACTTTTTGATATAGCTCTTCCCACATTAAAACAGCAAATATTATTTCACAGGTTTCAAGTTGGACAAAGCTGTGTGAGCTGGAATTCCCAGAAGCAATGATGACAGCAATTCAAGAGATAAGGTAGGTAAATTTTTCATATCCCAAATTGTGAAAAGTTTTAAAAAATTTTACCTTTTGTTAAAGTAATCCATAGGCAATTCTAAAGACCTCATCTGTTGATATATTTTCTCCTTGCAACACATTAACAACATTATCCGCTTGCTTAAATATGTAAACATACAACAAAGCCCCTCTCTCTGTTTTACATCACCCAGAAAAATGCCCCCATTGTTTCACTTCTCATTCATGTCATTGTGCACAAAGACTGGGGAAATGCTCACTGCATGTTCACAATGGATGAGGTCCTGGGTATGACAATAATCTGCATCTGGCAGCAAGGCCTCTAATTGGGAAGTTGTGAGGAGCATGGAACCACATCTTAATTGCTGTTGTTTCCAGCTCCATTCTGACTCAGAGTGGTAGCACCTATTAGGCTCCCAGCTATAGGCAAATAGTTAACCCCCAAAGTGGGGTCAAAACACTATGAAAGTATAAAAATAAACTTTTATAGAAATATATACATTTTTGAAAGAAAAATATTACCAATAATACATTTTTTAAGAAAAAAAAATGATTACCATAACACATTTTTGAAGGAAAAAAAATTATTCACAGCAAAACATTTTTGAATACAAAACTAGAAGATATTTTTCAGTTTTCTAAAATAAAGAAGAATAAAAACAAAAATTTTTTATTAAAATCTGACTAAATCAACCTTTTCACTATAACTGAACATTATAAAAAAAAGAATACCTTAAAACCCCACCGTTTTGGCATTAAATAACCCACAGAAATTGATATGCCATTAAACAAAACTCAAACTCAAACTCACAATGGATGAAAGATGAAATCAAACACCACAGCAGGAAATGAGAACTGAATTCTTAGAATATATTTAGGCGTTTTATTTAAGGTTTCATTTGCTTATTTTGGGTGGACAGGTAGATGATACTTGGGACAACTCAGTCCAAGTTGTGACTGTTAATATAGACTAACAGCAGGAAATCATCCTTTTGTTGTCATTTAACTCCAAAAACTTTCTTTTATTCATTTGTTTCCTTTTGGTCAAGCGGATGCTAAGTTTAAAAACCAGACTTCAAAAACTGTGCCAGCCATAAAACACAAACATTTGAGATTGAGATAAAATCAAATCTTTCTCTTTGAAATAAGTGTCATGAATATATTTATTTCTAGCTATTATAATATGAAATGTAAGATTCTGAAAGAAACTTCTAATTAAAATTGTCATTCTTTTTACTTGAACATTTTCATCAGTTTTTTTAGTTAATTAATAAGAGAACATGAAACAAATTTTTGGAACAGTTAAAAAAATAATAATACTGAAAAAATACGTGGATTTTAACAATTTGGTAGAAAAAGTCTAAACTGAGCTATTGTTTCACAAATATAGATTTATATTGTTCAGATATCTCTTATTTGATAATTAAATCACTTATTAGTGATAAACTGTAATATGTAGGTTGTAAAGAGTGTTCTATACTACTTTAAAACTACCAATGTCATAAAGTCAAAAATCCTTTGGATTCATTCAATCACACCTCTGACATATTTTTGGGTTACTATTGATACATAATTTGAATCTCAAAGAATTAGCTTATTACTTCAGTCAGTTAAGTGCCATACGTGGTACACACTTGGGTGATCATGTCTCGAAAGAGACATGACTGACTGTGCAGAAGATTATCCCGCAGTAGGTTGCCATTGCTTTCTGCGGTAGACTGGTTGCCGACCAAGGCTACAGAACCCAATCTGTCCTGCTATTTAACCCATAACTGGAAGGAAGAGCTTATTACTTACAGCTCTTAAAATAAATCAATTATTATACATTTCTGAAGAACATAAAATAAACTGATAGCATATGTCTATTTGGTTAGGTTGCATATATTTATATCAGTTCTGGAATAAATATTTTCAAAAATACAATTTGTGAATAGTTTCGTGTCTCATATACTTATGCAATTTTTGTTGCATTTATCTATTTTTGTAAATATGTTTCAAATTTTGAAGAAAAAAAAATTACTTATTGATTATTAAACTTGGTCATTTGAATGGTTTTTCATTCTAAATAAATAAAAAAAATTGGATTTTATAATAATTATGCATATTTATATTTTTGCTTTATACATTATTAAATTTAGTAATTAATTTTTTGGGATTTATATGAAATTCTCTTATTTCTTCAGAAGCCTGAGAGCTAAGGCTGATATTGATAAAACAGAAGAATATGGTATTACATACATGCTTCCCAAAGAAGCCATATTGCTTGAAAGTCACATGCATCAACCACCCAGGATTCACAATGATGACAAAATGAAAAGGTATTTAATACAATGCCTGATTAACAACTGGTCAAATGCAGAAGATATTTCCAAACTTGAAAACAATGTCTGTGCCAAACTATGCCAAGGTTATAATCCACTTGTTGGAGAAATGATCCAATCTCATGCCATTATTCGATTTAGGCTTGTGAGTAGACTAATCTTTTTGTTTCATTCTTTTAAATTCTCCATTGTTATTCATGAAGTTTATTTGATTGATCTAACCTTTTTTGTGTAAACAAATCCTCACATTTCAAATGTGAATTACTAATCTACATTTTACTATAATTGACAAAAAAAAAAACCTGCATAAAATATTCACAGAAATTTCAAGGTTTTTTTTTTTTTCATGCTGAATAAGTTATGACATCATGGAAAAATCTGTGAGATATACTATATTTGCCAGCCTGTTGGATGCACACACACATTTTCTTTTTTAATCATATCACCCTGAGCAAGGCAATAACACCACTGATGAGCAGGGGGTTACGTAAGAGTGAAAAGATTGGAAAAGAGAAAGCCGGAAACCACATCCTAAACAGGAAACAAGGGATGAGCCTCTTCACCTATTCAATAGACATAAATTTTGCCATAGAGTATTTATGAAAAAAACATGCACACATTACAATAAAAAAATAAAAATTATAACCTTATCTTTATGTGGCATTCTCACTAACTTACAGTATAAATACAAATTATACTACTGGTACTTTTTTTAAAGTGAAATATGGTTTAATTACCAGGACATATTATTTTGAAAAAGGATTTTAGTACATTTCATTATGCGGTTATTGAAATTTGTTTTAGTTGTTTTTCATGGAGCAACATCTGCACATGGCTTACGGCCATATCACATTGAATACACCGGTTCTTGCTCGATCACCAAAGTTAAGCAACATTGAGCCTGGTCAGTTCTTAGATGGGTGACCACTTGGGAATACCAGGTCCTGTAAGCGTATAGTAACGGATGTGCGCTGTGGTGCAGTGGATATTGACTCAGAAAGAGAAATCAGTGAGCCGAGTTCAAATTCCAGTTGAATACCCTGCATTCACTTAAGCACTGGTACCCTTGGGAAAGGTATTAATCTGTCCCTTCCCTCCAGTTATGGGTTAAATAACAAGGGTAGGACTCAGATCCCAATGAATCGTGATACTTGAAAAGAAAAATGTATTACTATACACAAAACTTATATAAAAAACAACAATAAGTTATTGAAATAAAAGGTATTACCAGCAATAAATAAATAAAGTTTAGTTGACAATAAATGACTTGCCGAGGTTGATTTGCCATAAAAACAAAACAACCAACCAACAACCATCCAATCCCACTAGATACACAGTATGACTTTCTTAAGATGAAGACCTGCTTTTGGGGTGGATAAAGTTGTCTCATGTCACTTATCCTAGGATATTTTTAACAGAACATTGTTGTAAATGATCCATTTCTCTTTATCCATCACAATTTGTTTAAAAAAGGGTGCATTTTTGCTGTGTTTATACAGTAAATCACACATAGAAATGCAATCCAAAAGATTCTTTTCACTCAGATCATGTGGTACCCAAAAATCATGGTGATTTAAGTACCCAAGCTTCATTAAGTGCTCTTGGTTGATGGATTTTGATAAATTTAGTATTTCTTCCAATTCCCGCATTCTGTAATGTTATTCTCAATCAATGTCTTGGTTTGGTCATCATCTACAGCATTCTTTATCAATAAAGCTACAATCACTAACTCTAAACTTAGCAGACTACCTCTGTACAGTTCTGTCAGATAGCTTCACTGTACACAGTATATATCTATTTTGCTGCTTACAAGGTATTTTTACCTTTACATTAATAAAAAAGTATCAAGTGTCTAAAATGTACCTTATAATCTTTCATTTTCATAGATATGCAAAATTGACATGAATTAAAGTAATTTTAAACTTCCTTTTTCAAGAATTAGTTTGAAGTGTGTTGTCACTGGAAAAGTAAGCATATTATATCTGTCAGTAAATTTGACATGTTCTAAATGCATTGAAAAGGGTATGACTAAAAATTGATATGAATTTCTGAAGAGCCCAATATCTTATTTTTCTTGTTCTTTATCACAAAGTTGTTTTTACATCTGAAATCTATAAATAGATATTTAAGTAGAATTTTTTTGTTCACTCATTCAAACCAAATGTGGGACAAGACCTAATTTAAAATAAGAACATATACGATTTATTTTCTTTTTTTTTTATCATTTCATCCACATCAAAAAAATAAAGACACTAAAACAGAAGGATTTACTAAGTAAAAGAATATAAAAAAAAATAGAATATAAAGAAAGACAGGAAGATACAAGATAATGACTGACACTGCAATTAAATTTTTGAAGATCAAAATTGACTGGAATGTCAGAGACCATGAGATAGTGACACAAGCAAGAAGTGCAAGAGAAAAAACTGTTAGCATAGAACTTATGTTTACATCTAGTCATTTCGAGTGGGAAATGATGTGATCTTGCTATATATTTAGAGATTCTTGATAAAATAGAAAGAACAGGAATTATGCAGACAAAAGATAATGACTGACAATGCATTTAAATTTTTGAAGATCAAAATTGACTGGAATGTCAGAGACCGTGAGATAGTGACACAAGCAAGAATTGCAAGAGAAAAAACTGTTAGCATAGAACTTATGTTTACATCTAGTCATTTCGAGTGGGAAATGATGTGATCTTGCTATATATTTAGAGATTCTTGATAAAATAGAAAGAACAGGAATTATGCAGACAAAAGATAATGACTGACAATGCATTTAAATTTTTGAAGATCAAAATTGACTGGAATGTCAGAGACCGTGAGATAGTGACACAAGCAAGAAGTGCAAGAGAAAAAACTGTTAGCATAGAACTTATGGTTACATCTAGTCATTTTGAGTGGGAAATGATGAGATCTTGCTATATATTTAGAGATTCTTGATAAAATAGAAAGAACAGGAATTATGCAGATAAAAGATAATGACTGACAATGCATTTAAATTTTTGAAGATCAAAATTGACTGGAATGTCAGAGACCGTGAGATAGTGACACAAGCAAGAAGTGCAAGAGAAAAAACTGTTAGCATAGAACTTATGGTTACATCTAGTCATTTTGAGTGGGAAATGATGAGATCTTGCTATATATTTAGAGATTCTTGATAAAATAGAAAGAACAGGAATTATGCAGACAAAAGATAATGATTGACACTGCATTTAAATTTTTGAAGATCAAAATTGACTGGAAAGTCAGAGATCGTGAGATAGTGACACAAGCAAGAAGTGCAAGAGAAAAAACTGTTAGCATAGAACTTATGGTTACATCTAGCTATTTCAACTGTCCTTAATATATATTATTTATTAAAGCAATTAAAAGCTTATGAAATTAAATAATGTCATAGTTTTATTGCATTTTAATATTGGAGCAGATTTTCGGAGATAAGAACGAAACGTTTAAAAAAAATAGATTATTTCTATTTCGCAATGAGTCCTGCGTTTAACTAATAAACCATTTTTCCCAACAAAGTAGTGATTTACTTACTCGCTAACTAAAATAAAAATAAGTTTTTTACCAAAATTTCGAACTTGTTAGAAGGGATGTAGACTTTTTTTCTAATAATAAAAAATACTTTTATCTTTAATAGTAACATCAACTTTTTTATGGAAAAAATTCGTTTTTATTAAGTTTGGGGCCGTTTTATTCATACTATGCTTTTTTTTTCAGTGATTTTGTGGAGGTATCTCTACTTGAAATGAGTTCAAAGTTATATGTACAAAATGTTGAATGATTGTTCCTTTGAAAAAATAATATAAATGTATGATTCAATACATTAATTGTATGAATGAGTATGTTGCAATTTGGGTATATGTGTTAAATGCTACTTAACTTGGCAAAATTCAACATGTCGTACCTGCATGGATTTCAGTGACACACGATTGACATTCAAATTCTCACTGAAGATTTATAATAAGAATTGAAATTGAAGTGAGGAAGGAGGACAAATGTCCGGATTACTTGAAGTTTTTCCATATTTTAACTTGTCGCTGATGTTTCCATGTGTGACTGTTTTTTGACAGGTCATGGAATATCCTTAATTATTTAATTTGATCATGTGATCGGCTCCAGCGAGTCTTTTCACTTAGGTGTGAAAAAACGTTTAACTGATGTCATCGTTCATTTTTCTATTTCGTATCCAATCAGGATCCAGAATTTTGCTTTTCACACTGACTTGTTAAATTTGCCTTAGTCGGCTTTTTCCAAAATGCTTTTAGTCATTTGAATCCGATTTTGCGGGTGTGCAATTTTTGTAAAAGTGAAGAAGAAAGTTGATTTTAATTCTTAATTTTCTATCAAACATTCTAATGTGTTCTTATGTGCCTTCAATTCATTAGCCAATCAGCGAAGGGTTAGGTGAGGGTTTAACTGATGTCATCGTTCATTTTTCTATTTCGTATCCAATCAGGATCCAGAATTTTGCTTTTCACACTGACTTGTTAAATTTGCCTTAGTCGGCTTACAATTTTTGTAAAAGTGAAGAAGAAAGTTGATTTTAATTCTTAATTTTCTATCAAACATTCTAATGTGTTCTTATGTGCCTTCAATTCATTAGCCAATCAGCGAAGGGTTAGGTGAGGGTTTAACTGATGTCATCGTTCATTTTTCTATTTCGTATCCAATCAGGATCCAGAATTTTGCTTTTCACACTGACTTGTTAAATTTGCCTTAGTCGGCTTTTTCCAAAATGCTTTTAGTCATTTGAATCCGATTTTGCGGGTGTGCAATTTTTGTAAAAGTGAAGAAGAAAGTTGATTTTAATTCTTAATTTTCTATCAAACATTCTAATGTGTTCTTATGTGCCTTCAATTCATTAGCCAATCAGCGAAGGGTTAGGTGAGCTTCAAACTTTACGTTTTTCAATGCAGCGTCTGTGCTAAAGAAAATATGAGTTATTGTTCTGTTTGTTTCTATATCAGTCATGAGTATTTCAAGTAGTTATAATGTTAATCGTTCTAGCATTTCAACTTGAGCAATGATTGGTATAATTTTTATTGCTTCCAAGAATATTATTGAATATTGTTTTTTATCTTCATATACCTATTCTTTAATGATGAACCACAAGATTTCTTCAACATTTACTTCCCGATAAATACCAAGAGCGCAAGAATTACAAACTGGAAAATACAATAGAAAATTAAATGAGGAGAATTTTCTGTTTAATCCAACTTGTATATATTGTGCATACTTCTGGTGCAGTGGTTGTCAGCTCGGAATCAGAAATCAGAGAGCCTAGTTTGAATTCCAGTCCTATCCATTGCATTCACTTTGGTACAAATAGCATTGGGAAAGATATTAGCCTGTCCATTCTAGCTATGTATGCATTAAATTGTAGGACAGATTGGATTCTATAACCTTTGTTGTCAACTAGTCTGCTGCAGTAAGTAATAGCGATCTAATCTTCTCCTGATTAAAAATAAAATTTATATATATATATATATATATAGAGAGAGAGAGAGAGAGCAATCCATCTTCACATACATTTTTTTTTTTAAATGTCTGTAATCCATCTACGTTTAGACACGGAATTAAACCTTTTGAAGATTTTTCTCCTGGTGTCGTATAAGTAGTTTGTTGCCAGGTGGAAACTTTTAAAGGTACTTTCCTAAACTGTTTTGAGATTATTTTAAATATTGGAAATGATTTTTAATGTTTTTCATTACTCTAATATTGTCAATAATTTTGCTGGGTTTATTAGATTGATTTCAGAAATAATATATATAAATTCAAATGTACTTAAAATACTAAATAAATTAAAATGCAAAGAAAAATACAATTAACATGAAAAAATATAAAGAAATATTATTTATGGTTAAATTTAACCGTCTATTGAACAGGTGAAAAGGCTCATCCCTTGTTTCCTGTTTTCTCTTTTCCAATCTTCTCACTTATTTTTTTTTTCAATTGGAATAGATAGACTAAACTATCGCCCGGTTCACACTCCACCCACAACTATTGAACAGGTGAAGTGGCTCATCCCTTGTTTCCTGTTTAGGATGCGGTTTTCAGTTTTCTCTTTTCCAATCTTCTCACTTTTTTTTTTTTTTTCAGTTGGAGTAGATAGACTAAACTATCACCTGGTTCACACTCCACCCACGTCTATTGAACAGGTGTGGAAGCTCATCCCTTGTTCCCTGTTTAGGATGTGGTTTCTGGCTTTCGCTTTTCCAATCTGTTCACTCCTATGTAGACCCCTGTGGCTTTGCTCGGGTGATATGATTAAAAAAAAGAAAAAAAAAGTGGGAAATGATGAGATCTTGCTATATATTTAGAGATTCTTGATAAAATAGAAAGAACAGGAATTAAGTAGACAAAAGATAATGACTGACAATGCATTTAAATTTTTGAAGATCAAAATTGACTGGAAAGTCAGAGACTGGGAGATAGTGACACAAGCAAGAAGTGCAAGAGAAAAAACTGTTAGCATAGAACTTATGGTTACATCTAGTCATTTTGAGTGGGAAATGATGAGATCTTGCTATATATTTAGAGATTCTTGATAAAATAGAAAGAACAGGAATTATGCAGACAAAAGATAATGACTGACAATGCATTTAAATTTTTGAAGATCAAAATTGACTGGAATGTCAGAGACTGTGAGATAGTGACACAAGCAAGAAGTGCAAGAGAAAAATCTGCTACCTGGTGTCATTGCTGCAAATGCAGATATCTTTATTACAGCAAAAAGTTTGGGGCAAAAAATACAAAGGCATGTGGCATATTATACAAGAAGAGCTGAAAAATTCTTGACCCAATCCGTCAAGTCAGTTAAGTGCCATATGTGATACACACTTGGGTGATCATGTCTCAAAGTGACATACTGACTGGACAGAAGATCTTCCCACAGTAGGTTGCTATTAATTTCTGCGATAGACTGGTTGCCAGGAAGACTACAGAACCCAATCTGTCCTGCTTTTTAACTCATAGTTGGAGGGAGAATTGATGGATTCATACTTTTCCCAAGGATATTTGTGCATATGTGAAGGTGACATATTCAACTGGAATTTGAACCCAGCTCTCCGATTTCTCATTCCAAGCTGATATCTACTGCACCAGAATGCACATCCTCCACTTGACCCAATACATTTTTAACCCTCTAGGGCCATTCGTATCATATTTGATACAGTATTTCCCTATAAGGAAACATTTGGTATTTCCCTATAAGGAAACATTTGGTATTCATTGACTGAGCAGTCAGTACTGCTTTCATTTGAAATTTATAAAATATTTCTCTTAAAAAATTTTTCAGGAAAATATTTCTTTCAAGGCTTGTTTTCATACTGTATCAAATATGATATGAATGGCCCTAGAGGGTTAAAACCTGACCCAACATTAGTATTTTTTTTTCTTTTAACAGCTTTTTGTTTTTTAATCATTTCACCCTATGCAAGGTAGTAAAACTAGTAAGACACTAGGGGTTACTGGGTCTGAAAGAATAAAAAAATAGAGAAACATTCTTAAGGAGTGGAAAGAATAGAAGAGTAATCAAGAAGACAGTAGATAACAACTGACATTGCATGCTGAGAACTTTTTAACATTTATGCACATGTATGTGTATAATTAATGTGTGATAAATGGATTCATGTTTTTGACTGGAGGAAGTCTTATTTATAGCTTCTTTACATTTATGAACTTCTTAATGGAAGTTATTTTTACATATATATTTCAGGAAGGTTTAAATGAGAATACAGATAACCAAAATGAACTTCAGCACAACAGAAATAAACCATTTGAAGATGACTTATTACTTGCTCAGTTGGCTGAGAAAATGAAAAAAATGAAACTGGATGATGTATTTTTGGATCATCTTTATGTTGAAGGAATTGAGATGACCATAGCTGATTTGATATTGTTCATCTTTGTCTATCACTTTTTGGTAAGTAAATTCAATCTGTATTAATATTTTAAAGCTTTTCTAGATAAATATTTTTACTAAGTTGAACCAATAAAATAACTGACTTGTCAGTTTTTTCAAAGAAAATAACATATAGACTTAGATAAAACCCTATCAACACAAAAATAAAATTCCTTTGTAATGCCTTATGAAAGCCAAAAGTACTCAGAAGACATTAGTCTACTTATGTTCAAATTTTCCCAGGAAAACAGAAAATTGCCTTAAAATTAAAGATTTTGAAACAAATAATTTTTGATGACATTCAACCAACATAAAATAAAGATTACTGTCCAAATACAAAGACACAAATATCAAAGACACACAAAAATCTATGCTGGTAGACAAAATTATATTCTTTTAAAAAACAGATGACTATTCAAACACATGTATCCACTAAATATAAAGTGTCTATGCATATATATATATATATATATATATATATATATATATATATATATATATATATATTTCATTTTTAAACAAGTTATTTCACTACCTTGGTTTCTATCATGAGTGGTGTCTTCAGGCAATTTTTAATAACTTTTAAGATTTTAAGATTTTTTTTAGTTATTAAAAATTGCCTGAAGACACCACTCATGATAGAATCCAAGGTAGCGAAATAACTTGTTTAAAAATGAAAAATATTCAAAAGTTCTACAATATAATTGTATAGAACACTTTTTAATACAAATATGTACTGGTCTAACCCTATTAGGACCAAAAACTAAGTATTAAACAATCTATATATATATATATATATATATATATATATATATATATATATATATATATTTTCATTTGTAAATGAGTTATTATGCAATCTAGGTTTCTACCATGAGTGGTGTCGTCAGGCGATTTGCAATAACTTGCAAATTGCCTGACAACACCACTCATGGTAGAAATCTAGGTTATGTAATAACTCGTTTACAAATGGAAAATTTTGAAAAGTTCTACAATGTAATTGTATTGAGCATTTTTAAATACAAATGTGCACTGGTCTAATTTTATTATGACCCAAAAAAGTAATTAAACAATTACACACACATGTGTATATATATATATATATATATATATATATATACACACACACACACACACACACACACACAACATCAATTGCCAGCTTTTTGTCTACTTGATTCCCCTCCATCTCTTATCTTTTTTTCAATATACTCTGTACCGTTTTTATTCTTTAATTGTAAACCCCTGCACACCAGTGGCATTTCTGCCTTGCTTGGGGTGAAATGATTATAAAAAAAGTAGAAAACAATATATATATATATATATAGTATTGTAAGAGTTATTACAATAGTTTATAAATTCATAGTATCACTACACAAAAATTTTCGCATTTCAAAGCTAGCCATGTGTCTAGCCTGCTTCATTCTTCAGGTGATCTTGTTGATATGAAAATTATTTAGTTGAAAAGACCGTTTATTTGTGTTGGATTTGTTTTTTTTACGTGATAGTGAGGTTGGGCTGTAATTTGAATTCTGTTGACCTTTTTAATGTCTTAGGGTTAAGTGTTTGGGTGGGGGCTAAGTTCAGGATAGTTTTTCTTTTTATCTTGTCTGGGTGTTCTTATTTGGTTTAAGGGTTGGTAGGTGTTGTTTTGTTTTTGGGCTGGTTGCTTCTTCTTTAATTTTGGTTATTTTGTATTGGGGTATGTGTTTTTTTGTTTTTTAGTTTTTTACAGTGTTGATATTTTCTTTTATTTTTCTACTATTTTACTGTAGCTGAACTTTTTGCTGGAATGGTATGGGGTTTGCTGTCTTTTGTTTCTATGTTTTTTTGTTTTTTTTCTGTTTATTTATAGGGTTGGTTATGCGTATTTTTTCATTGGGGGGTTTCATGGGTGGGGGTGTTTATTTGTTTATTTAAATTTTAGCAAGAAATATTTGTGATGTTTGCATAGTACTGCAAATTCGTCTGTACTGTTTAATAGGTCGCTACTGTTGGGGTACTGTAGAATGTGTAGCTTTTCACTTAGACATAAAGGGCAGATGTCATCAAGTGAGTTGCAAGTTCTAGTTTTTTCTAGGATTTTCCATCATCTTCCCTTTTATATCTGAGTGAAAAGCTACACATTCTTTATTGTTAAGGTTTTCGCCCTGACGAGCTGTTAAGCGAAAACATGGTAGGTTATTGGCTCACTTAGATTTTCAATATATATATATATATATATATATATACTTTTCAGAGTTTTCTTTGTTTTTTCTCTAACTTTCTTTAACCATTACTATTTATATCTTTTTTTCTCGGTGTTTTTTCCTTCTAATATTATTATGCAGTTTTCAGAAAGCACAAATTATTTTCAATAAGAAGAGCACCCAGGTGCTAGGGCAGATACTAAACTCTTAGGCAGAAAATTGTAAGAGATGAACATACAAATAAATAAGATAATAATGCTGATATGTTTTATGTTTTAATGAATAAATATTAATATTGCTTATGTTTTTTTTAAAATTTTTCTGTTGATTTTAGGAATCAATTGATCTCCACCTTGGTTTACTCATCACCCATCTTCCCAAATTAGGCGCCTGGTTTCAACATATGTCTAACATGCCTAGAATGCAAGTTGCTGCTTCGGAATATGGCTGCAATCTTAATGACTTGCATATAAATTTTGAGAATGATAGTCATTCATCTTTCCTAATCAATAAATTCGCTTTGCCAGAAATTGCAGAAGAAGATAACAAGGAATCTGAATTACAGTAAGTAATATTAATTAACTAGCAGAACCACCTGTCCAATGAAATGAAGTGAATTAAATATCAGGAACATTTGCCTAATTAAATGAAATTAATTAAATATCAGAAGCACTTGTCCAATTAAATGAAATAAATTAAATATCAGAAACACTTGTCCAATTAAATGAAATTAATTAAAAATCAGAAGCACTTGTCCAATTAAATGAAATGAATTAAAAATCAGAAGCACTTGTCCAATTAAATGAAATGAATTAAAAATCAGAAGCACTTGTCCAATTAAATTAAATGAATTAAAAATCAGAAGCACTTGTCCAATTAAATGAAGTGAATTAAAAATCAGAAGCACTTGTACAAATAAATGAAATGAATTAAATATCAGAAGCACTTGTACAAATAAATGAAATGAATTAAATCAGAAGCACTTGTCCAATTAAATGAAATGAATTAAATATCAGAAGCACTTGTACAAATAAATGAAATGAATTAAAAATCAGAAATACTTGTCTAATTAAATGAAATGAATTAAAAATCAGAAGTACTTGTCTAATTAAATGAAATCAACTAGCCAGAACCACCTGCCCAATTAAATGAAACTAATTAAATATCAGAAGTACTTGTCTAATTAAATGAAATTAACTAGCCTGAAGCACCTATCTAATCAAATGAAATGAATTGAATATCAGAACCACCATTCCAATTAAATGAAATGAATTAAATATCAGAAGCACTTGTCTAATTAAATGAAATTAACTAGCCAGAAGCACCTGTCTAATTAAATGACTTGAATTAACTTGCAGAAGCACTTGTCTAATTAACTAAAATTAATTAACTAGAAGCATCTGTTTAAACAGAATAATGGTTCAAAACGTTATAATACCAGTTAAATATTTTCCTACTTTTGATGATGAGCTAGTTCGCTTATTGAAACAAAGCATAATTTAATTCACACATAACTTCTTATATCAAGTGTACTAACAGATGAAATATGAAACTAAGAATAGTCTTGTTTATAATCTTTTATATCATTAAAAAATATTTTGTTGGTCATTAGCATTTAGTTGTAAAAAGAAAATGTGTCATTTGTTTCTGGTAAATATCCAATGGAGAAATATGAGAAAAGAAAAAAAACATTGGGGTAAGAAATGAACTATGAAAAAAAAATATATTTAGGAAAAAAATTTATTCAGTAAAATTGTTTTTACAAGTACATAAATACTTTTCTTAAAGTATTTCTATTCATTCTATGATGTAATTAATCACTCACTGCTCATATCCAAGTATGCCTGTCTAGTTGGGTGACGAGACAATCCTTGTTGCAGTTACCTGCTCAGGCACATTTGTGTTTATTCAACATCCACAGAGCTAACCCATGCTTTATACCATAACTAAGCTGAGTGGACCTTAGTTACAGTTACTGGGGGAAAGTACATTGTCTAACATGATCAACAATCTGAACAAGGCCTGCACACTCAAACCCTTGGTCACATTGACTTGTGACCTCATGCTAGCACAACCAGTGATGATTTGCAAATAGTTCTCTTTCCAATTTCACTCACAAGTCTACATTTAATCTAACCAGACTTTAAAGAAAAAATATTCTGAAAATTGGGACTTGGGTGTAAAAATAAAAAATATTTATTCTGAAATATTAAAATGATATTTTTGTAATTTTCATTTTTTATGAACAAATAAATCTCAGTGGTTTATCGAAACATGGCTTTATACTTGTGGAATTATAGCTTTGATGTCATCAGTTCAATTTATAAGCCGAGGAAAATACAACTGATTTTATTTATTATAAAACTCGTGTAAATGTCGCATTCATTGAAACTTGATTAAACTCATATAATTTCTACACTCCTATTTCTTTAACCTAATATTTTTTTAAAAGCATCAATGATATTTCTATCCAAGGCTTTTGTATTCACTTCATGTCAATGCCCTTGGAAAATAAATCCATCTTCCCCAACCCACTGCTGTACATAGAATAATAGAGTAGATAAGTCTTTTCAGTTAGAAAAAAATATGCAAAATTTTATTCTCCTAGATTGGTTGTTCTACCAATCTAGAAGAAGGAAAATTTTGCATTTTTTTTTCTTAGTCATTTAATTTCAAGCAAATTAGGACTACCACTAGTGTGCATGGGGTTACAGTGAAAGAAAAGACTGGGTATATTAAGATAAGGATAAAAGATGAATAATAATATAATAAACATTATAACATAATAAATAATGAAAAATAAAACAGTAAGTAGATAATTAATAAAAAAGATCAAAACATTTTCAAAATACCTGTATTCAGTTATTCATTGAAGTAAATGAAAATACTGTTATCTACAACTAATAGTAAGATATATATAAGAAAACTAGTTGATTAAACAATCATTAAAAGAGTAACAGATAAATAATAAGAAAAATATTCATATTTAGGTTAAAATAGTATTAAAAATAACAAACTCCATATTTATGGCAAAAAAACTGTTAATTTTTCAAAAGCTTCAAAAAATAATCTATTCTTGTTGTACACCCTATCTTTAATTAATTATTAATTTAGCTATAGGCAAAATGGGGAAAAAAAACTGTACATATTTGTGCAAATTTTAAACTGAAATGATTCTGCTAATGTAAATCACTGAGTGTATACAAGCTTACACTTATGGCTGTTTTGATAATGAATTTCAAGCATGAAGAAATGTTGAAAAGTTCACAGTCTGACTGTTTTCCCAAAATCTTTTTAGTCAGACGAAGAAATTTTCTGCATCCTCTCAGATTCTTCTTACTAAGTATAAATTACATCATTAATTGCTATGTTATATTAAGAATATATTAAAAAGTAATATAAGAAGAAAATGAGATCCTGAATCTGATTGGTTCATCAAATAAGTGACTTATTGCACCTTCTTTGGCTGACATGAAATGGAAAGTCTATATTGAATCTATTGCTAGGTCAGCTGTTAAGAAGATTTGTTCATTGTGTCATATTGGCAATTTTTCACTCCAAAATCTATTTTACTTATTTATAAGTTTACCATTTGTCCATGCTAAGAATATTGTTGCCACTTATAGTCCAGTACTCCTGGATAATATTTAGAGATTCTTGATAAAATACAAAGAAGAATCAGTAAGATTAGTGGTCTTAACATGGCATCTCAGCTTCAGTCAATAAAATTACCTTTCTGTGCTTTTGTTAAATATTTTCATGGGAATTGTTTAGATGAACTCTCTGCTATTGTATCTAGACTTTATGAATATAAGTGCAGTACTAGACTGGCAATGAGGTATAATCAATATACAGTTGTATTGAATAGTTCTATGATAACAGCTCCTTTCCTTGCATCTCTTACTTGTGTAACTCTTTTTCAGTTTCATACTTTCCAGTCAAATAATGATTTTCAAAAATTTAATTGCATTATCAATTGCTTTCTACTGTTTCATTGCTTTTCTATTATTCTTACTCCTTACAAATTTTTCTGCTTTCTAATTTATTACAGCCAGTAATACCTTCTGTATCTTCCTGATTACTTTTCTTTTTTTTGCTTTCTGATTGTCAGGATGTGCGTTGTGGTACAGTGGATATCAGCTCAGAACGAGAAACCAGGGAGCTGAGTTCGAATTCCAGTTGAATCCATTGTATTCACTTACGCGCAAATACCCTTGGGAAAGATATTAACCCATCTCTTCCCTCCAGTTATGGGTTAAATAATAGGACAGATTAGGTTCTATAGCCTTGGTCAGCAACCAGTCTACCGCAGAAAGCAATGGCAACCTACTGCGGGATAATCTTCTGCCCAGTCAGTCATGTCTCTTTTGAGACATGATCGCCCAAGCGTGTATCACATATGGCACTTAACTGACTGACTGATTGTTTGGAAGTCAGTAATCCCTTGTGTCTTTGTGACTTTCTACTGTCTTCCTGATTGTTTTTCTATTGCTCTTGCTCATTAGTAATTTTTGAGCTTTCTGATTGTTTCAAAGCCAGTAATTTCTTGTGGCTCATTAGTAATTTTTGAGCTTTCTGATTGTTTCAAAGCCAGTAATTTCTTGTGGCTCATTAGTAATTTTTGAGCTTTCTGATTGTTTCAAAGCCAGTAATTTCTTGTGGCTCATTAGTAATTTTTGAGCTTTCTGATTGTTTCAAAGCCAGTAATTTCTTGTGGCTCATTAGTAATTTTTGAGCTTTCTGATTGTTTCAAAGCCAGTAATTTCTTGTGGCTCATTAGTAATTTTTGAGCTTTCTGATTGTTTCAAAGCCAGTAATTTCTTGTGGCTCATTAGTAATTTTTGAGCTTTCTGATTGTTTCAAAGCCAGTAATTTCTTGTGGCTCATTAGTAATTTTTGAGCTTTCTGATTGTTTCAAAGCCAGTAATTTCTTGTGGCTCATTAGTAATTTTTGAGCTTTCTGATTGTTTCAAAGCCAGTAATTTCTTGTGGCTCATTAGTAATTTTTGAGCTTTCTGATTGTTTCAAAGCCAGTAATTTCTTGTGGCTCATTAGTAATTTTTGAGCTTTCTGATTGTTTCAAAGCCAGTAATTTCTTGTGGCTCATTAGTAATTTTTGAGCTTTCTGATTGTTTCAAAGCCAGTAATTTCTTGTGGCTCATTAGTAATTTTTGAGCTTTCTGATTGTTTCAAAGCCAGTAATTTCTTGTGGCTCATTAGTAATTTTTGAGCTTTCTGATTGTTTCAAAGCCAGTAATTTCTTGTGGCTCATTAGTAATTTTTGAGCTTTCTGATTGTTTCAAAGCCAGTAATTTCTTGTGGCTCATTAGTAATTTTTGAGCTTTCTGATTGTTTCAAAGCCAGTAATTTCTTGTGGCTCATTAGTAATTTTTGAGCTTTCTGATTGTTTCAAAGCCAGTAATTTCTTGTGGCTCATTAGTAATTTTTGAGCTTTCTGATTATTTTGAAGCCCATAATCCCTTGCATCTTAGTGGTTTTCTATTGTCTTCCAGATTACTATTCATTCTGTTGCTTTGGCTCATTAGTAATTTTTCTGTTTTGTAATTATTTCAAAGCCAGTAATCTCTTGTGTCTTAGTGACTTTCTACTGTCTTCCTGATTGCTCTTCTATTGTACTTAATCAATAATAATGTTTCTGCTTTCTAATTCTTTCATACACATTATCCCTTTGTGTATTTGTGGCTGTCTACATTCTTCCTGGCTCTTTTTCTGTTGTTCTTGCTTCTTATTAATATTTCTGAATTCTATTTCCTTCACATCTAGTAATCATTGTGTCTTAGTGGCTTTCTTTCCACTTATTGATTGTACTTCTATTGCATTTGCTTTAATGTAATTTTTCTTTTTCTTTTTTTTTGCTACATTTTTCTAACCCAGTGTCTCTTTGTGTCTTAGTGGCTTTCTACTGTCTTCCTTATGACTCTTCTATTCTTATTCCTTTTTAGTAATGTTTCTGTTTTCTAATTACTCTACAATCAGTGGCTTCTTGTGTCATAGTAGTTTTATGGCCTTGTTTAGTGGTGAACTCAATTTTAAAATATGTAGCTGAAAATAGGAATGATTTCAATTCCTGTTTGTTTCTTTTCAGTTTATATTTTTACTAGCAGTATAGCCCAGTGTTGCTCAGGTGTAATGAAAGCTTTTATATATATATATATTATCGATTTTCTGCATTATTGTAAGAATTGCAACCTTGAAACTTCTGAATATCTTTTCTTATGTCTTTGTCTATGAGTGCATCAAATTTGATTAAAATTGGACCACTCCTTCGATAACCCGATTTTTTTCGATTATCGATTTTCAATATTTATCAAGGGTACCTCGACACAAAACCTAGCTAAGAACACTTGCAGACGCTTATAGTACAACTGTGTAAATTTTCAAGAAAATCAGTTCAGCCATTTTGGAGTCTATAGGTAACAGACACACACACACACACACAGTTCCATTTATAAATAAGTTTAGATTTTACTTATATCTGAGTTAAGAATTGATGTGTACATGCCTTTATGAAGAGAATTCAAATTTGACAAACTATTTGAAGTTAGAATTCAGTTTGCTGATTCCATGTTTTGTGCTGTTACCCATTAGACAACACATATATTTAATAAGAGAACTAAAGCAAGGCATTTTTATTTTATCTGTTTAAAAACCATTCTTACTTTTGTGAAATCATTTTCTTTCTCAGACGCCGAACCCGTAGTAAATACAGAGCATTGAAACCGGAGTTGGCTAAAGTATTAAAATTGATAAAGGTAAAATATTTTTATGATTTCTATGCACTGTTGACACTAGATTTTTGTTTTTAGTTCATAAATAGCATATTGATTTACTGTCAAATTCATGATTGATGATTTATAAGATTAACTAGACACTGCTTTCCCTGGAGTTGCATTGCTGAACAGGAGGGCATGAATGGAAATTTACAGGAGTCAATTGGGCATTTCAATTTAGTTTAGGACAGACAGAAGACATAACACAGAAGTGTCATTTGTTAATGACACAGTTAAGTTCATTAACCAAAGTCTCACAAAGAAAATACAATTTATAACTTTATTTATTACATCAGAATGGCTTTTTAAAGTTAGATTCTAGTGGTAATTGTATATATAAAATATATGGTATTTAATATCCCTTTTCTATAAATATCTTCATGGTAATTGTTCAGATGAACTTCTCTGTGGTACTTAGATATATGAATTTAAGTGCAATATTAGATTTATAGCAAGGTCTCATCATTTTACAGTTGAAATGTCTAGATGAAACCCTAAGTTCTATGATAACAGTTTCTTCTCTTGTATTTCTCACTGGTGGAACTCTCTTCTTGCCTTTTGCTTTCCAGTCAGTTTTGATCTTCAGAAAGTTAAATTTGTGTCCTTGAATACTGTTATTATATTGTCCTCTCAACTTAGTGAAGATTTTTCTAAGATTCTTTTACTCACAGCAGCTCCTTTTGTCTTAGTGGCTTTATCACCTTGTTTGGATTGAGATCATTTAAAACAATTCTCTGACTTTTCATTATACATTAACAAATATCTTTTTCTATGAATAACAAAAAGAAGATAGTTATACTCCAGATTCCTATTATTGAAGGATTAATATTAATATTATATTATATTATAATATTAATATTATATTATATTATAATATTAATATCTGCTCAAATTGTATCAAATGTAAATAAACTCAACTGAAGACAAAATTTCAGAATTATGTGAAATTGTCATTAGCTGATATATTTTGAATTTTTATTTGTTTAACATTATTATTTTTTTAAAGAATACTCAGATTTGAGTGGAAAGTCTGTTGTTTATATAAAGCTCAGAGGTTTCAATCCTGGGTAAAAAGCAATTGGCTGTCTAACCGTACTGATGAGCTGTGATACAGTGAAACAGATCTGTCTGCAGATATATATATATATATATATATATATATATATATATAAAGAGAGAGAGAGTTAAACAGTACATTATAATTTCCACTGGTCTTAATCGTTTGAGAAATCATTTGGAAAATATCTATCTTCTGGAACGAAATATTTATTTTTCATACTTCTGATAATGTTCCATGTTACTGGTTCTGATATTGTATTCATTTCTATGCTTGGATGACGTAGGAGATTTTTGTGGCCTAGCTTATGAGCTGCGTCTTTATGGTTGCCATTGTTTATCTTATGAAGAAAAAGTTCAATATGGTAATCAAGTAAATAATTTGGAAAGCCGTTGTTGATAAGCGTTTGTTTCAAATTGTGTATTTTTTTAAAGAAAAGCGGTTGGGAAGATGAATTCTCGTATGCTCTCATGAGGAAATTTTAATAACACCAATTTTGTATTGAAGAAGACATTGACTAATAAAATTAAGGTGGCAAAAATTTTTGCTCATGGATTTTTATATACTGAAGTTGTGAAAGTACTATTATTAGAATCTACAAGAACATCCAGAAATGGGAGTTTGTTTTTTTGGCTAAGTTCATATGTGAAGTTGAGAACAGAATTTTTTTCAAAAGTAGTTTTAAGATGATCGATTTTGTTTATATGTTGTCAGCTAAAAGGAAAATATCATCACCTTATCAAACATTTATTTTTTGGTTCGGTAGCTTTTTTAAAAACTATGTTCTCAACATGGAACATATAAAAGTTTGAGATGCACAGACCGAGAGGATTTCCCATACTTACACTATTAGTTTAGGTGTAAATATTGCCAAGATGATCATAAAAAGGTACTTTAGTGGTGCAGGCAAGTATGATTTTTTAAAGAATTTTGCAATTGATAGATGGAGGTGGGATTGAATTATGTTTATATACAGAGTTATGTCTATAGATTCTGCAACAGATACATTGGTAAATAGATTTTTGACATCAAATGATGCCAGAGTGCCATTGTTTGGTGCAGTAGATCTAAGAATTTGAAGAAATTCATGGGTTGACTTAATACTATAATTGGTAGGAAGGTAAGCAATGATAATATCATTAAGGAATTTTGATAATTGATATACAGGTGTTTAAATTATAGGCCATAAGGGGTATCCAGGTTTATGTATTTTCACATTACTGTATAAGTATCCAGGTTGATAATCACCAATAATTTTGCTGATTTTCATGGATCCTACAACAGCATTGTTGGATGTTATAAGTCTATTAACATAAGTTTTAAGAGTTTCAGTGGGGTTTAAATTACATAAGTGTTTGATTTATCTTCTCTTCAGATGACGATATTATGATTGTTTTTTTATTTCTTTAGCGTCATTTGCAAGATTTGTTGGGATGCGATTGTAGATATGGTGTGGAGAACGGTCTTTTAGACCTTCAGCTTTAAGGAGATGTTTGAGATTTGCATTGAGTCTTATTAATTTGTCTTTTTCCAATTGGCATGATGACTGGTGTAGAATTTCAATTTCAGTCTTTTGTAGTGAGAAAGTTAAATTTCAGTTAAAGTTGACAATTTGGTTCTATATTTAGGGATTCTATCTGGTCATCTGTTAAGGTATGACTAGAAAGGTTTATGTATTTGTCAGTATTGTTGGGAAGTAAGATATTTATATGTTGTAAGTTGCAAAGATTTTTGTGATTATTTGTCAATGTTTTATACCAGCATTGTATTTACTTGAGTTGATATGGTATAGTGCTTCATTGTGTTGTTTCATTGTGTTGATTCAGTTGATGATGACAATTTGGTCCTAGATTTAGGAATTCCATCTGGTAACCTGTTAAGGTATCACTGGAAATGTTTATGTATTTGTCAGTATTGTTGGGAAGTAATATATTTACATGGTATAAGTTGCAGAGTTTTTTTTTGTGATTATTTGTCAATGTTTTGTAGCAGCATTATATGTACTTGAGTTGATATGGTATAGTGCTTCACTGTGTTGTGTTTAGTCAGGGTATTTTTTAGAATCGTTTTATGGTTTTTAATCTTATTATTTAAATGTTGAATTGCATTTTTTGCTGTCTTCACAATCCACGTCTAAGGTTGAAATGTAACACTTTGGATAATTCTTGTAAGTTTAGCACAGAGTCAGAGTTCTTCTTAAGCAGGTAGTCATGTGATATCATGCGGCAAGTTCTCTAGTCCAAACCGCAGATCTCTTTGGTCAAAACTGCTCCACAACTTTTTTTGGTCACTTCAGGCCCTCAATTATATGGATTTCCACTCAAAACTCAGTCTAGGGAAAACAGTAAAGTACTCAATTTCAATAAAGGTGTTTTTGTTCTCTGGCTTTCAAAGATTTTTCAATTTGGGGTTTTTCTTTCTTGTGAGCAGCAGTCACAGGCATCAATCTGCCCAAATCAACTCCTTCCTTTCTTCAGTGATAAGTCACGCTAATACTTTAAAGGCATGTATGAATTCTCTGCTTTCCTTAGTTTTCCACCTCTGCTCGCTACCAAACAGTTTTCCATCAACTGATTTGATTCGTCAGTCTCAGGTCACATTTACTTGTGGTCATAAATTAAATTCTTATTATTTCAAAATTACTCCTATGCAAGGAAAACTCTGGTCCCCAGTCAGAAACTTGCCAAATGTCTCTCTTGATTTCTTATCAGGGTCATTAATTAAGTTTTTAATTCACAAAGAAATCCTTATTTCCAGCTTCGTTTATAGTGCAGTCTTGTTTGTTGTCTGCTCAGCTGTTCACTAACAAGTTATTTCAACGTTTTGCTTTTATAAAATCTCTTTTATCTGGCCCTGCATTTTGATAACTTGTACCAAAAGACAAAGTCATTAATCAATTGTCTATATTCACCACATGACCTCTTTTGCACTCTTCCTCTCTATGCGAACTTTTTTTAGGTTTTGAGATTTCGCCTTTTTCTAACAAAACAGAAAAAATCTTCATCTTCCTCACACTTACTTGATTCCTTTCCCAACTTAGGGAGTTTGGAATTACAACTCTGGACTTTGTCACTAGGACTCTTCTTTGCTTCTGGTTAAGATAACTTTGGCTCAACCTCTGACCTGTTCTCTTCTCCCAGTCATTCCTGAAGTTGAGGAAGAGGTATTTCATTTTCCTCCTCCCACTTCTACGGAGTTCTTATCTGTCTCTATTATCTTATATTAGGCTTCCACCAAACCTTTTCTACCTTATTAACCTTTAGAAGTTTAACTTCTCTCCTCGGTACTGGCCTGCCTTTTGCCAATACCAATGGTACTCTTCTATCTTTTACTATCAAGGCAGGAGGTTTAAGCTCCATTCCGCCTTCATGACAATGAAGCCAATTTTGTCCCAAGATCACCTCTTCACATCAACTTGAGGTTACATAAAACCTCTGGATGCTGCTTGACCCCACTGGGAGATTCACCATCCCCTTTATCTCTATCATGGTTCCTTCTGCTTAGCTCTCACACCAACCAGCCATGGCAGTAGCACATCTCTGAGGTCATCTACACAGGGATCCCACTCTGGCCCCTTCCATCCGGGTGACCAAAAGTGGACCCTACTCATTTCACTCATCCTCCTTCACCGAGAACAGCTTCTTTTCAGATGACCTTGTCTTTTACAATACCAGCACCTCCTCATGGGGCAATTTGCTGCAAAATGACCCTCATGCCCAGCACCTCTTCCTAGCTGTTCTGATAAGAGTCACCCTCCCTCTTACTACAGGGGTGACCCTTCTTATTTCTTCCTATTCTTTAGGCTCCTCTTTGATTCAAGATGATGGGGTGCCCCTGTAAAGCCCTCACCATCTAGCTCTGTGCCCCTTTTCACCACACCTTCCACAGGTGTTGATATCATTGATGTTTGCATCTCCGCTTCATTGGACAATTTATAGCCTTGTCACCTTCATGGCCACAAGTCCAGCAAATCAAGCCGTATCGACCTGGCATGGTTTCAGAAAACTTATACCTTTTTTCAGGGCTTTTTTTGAGGTGTAGTTTCAACATACTGTCTCTTAGATTTTAAATCATTCATCTTTAATGAATCTCTAAAGAAGCTTATTAAAGTGAAACATGTTAGATTAAAGACACTTTTTTCCTACTTGTTCTTTACTTATTCTATTCATCTTGTTGAATTTCAATATATATATTCAACTCATATATATTAATGTATATTTGGGCAGTAATATTTCATTTAAACATGCTTCGTTAAAAACTACCAACAAGGAAGGTCTTATTAATTTTTTTTATTTCCAGTATTCTTACATGTTTCCTTTTTGCTGGAGATAAGGAATGTAAAAATGTTCCTTAATTTTCAATTTTCCAAGTGCTTTCATCCTCTTCACTGGCCATTTTCAAGGATGTTATTTTTCCAGTGTTATGTCCTCATGTTTGACTGTGATGTAATTTTTTGTGTTTTTTGAAAAGTAGAATTCTTTAAAGTTAATTAAAGAAATTAAAGTTAACATCTCAGATCGACACCAGCATCTATTGCAATTCATCTGCTTTCTTAAAAAAACATGACATGGAAATTTAACATTAAAATTCAGTTTTAAATATAATGGGATATATTTACGATAAAAAATAAATTGTAAATCATACTTTTTAATATAAATTAAATTATTATATTCATTTGTAAACAAGTTATTACGCGACCTAGGTTTCTAAGTGGTGTCTTCAGGTGATTTGCAAATCGCCTGAAGACACCACTCATGGTAGAAACTTAGGTCACATAATAATTCGTTTACAAATGAAGAATATTCAAAAGTTCTACAATATAATTGTATTGAGCATCATTTTATACAAATGTGTAATAGTCTAATTTTATTATGACCAAAAAGTAATTAAACAATCAAGATATATGTGTGTGTATGTGCTGTGTGTGTGTGTGTGTGTTTTAAGAAATTTTGTTTGGAAAATATTTATCTTCCAGCAGGATTTAAACCTAGATATTCTCATATGTCAGAAGATAAATATTTTCCAAACAAGATTTCTTGAGCTTTTAAGCTGTTGGATATTTAAAAATGTATTGTTTAATTATACAATTATTCATTAAACAAATAATGTAATGCTCAAACATAAAATTTAAATAAATATGTCAGTTAATGCCAATTTCATAAATTTCTGTATAATATGTGTATATGTATATCATAATATTGTCTTTGGTTGCATTTGTTTACATTAGGATACTATCCCAAGCAGAGATAGATGTTCTAAAAGAAATCATAAGCATATGTATTTAAAGCTTAATTCAAACCTTGTCTGCAATGATATCTTCTATGGTTGAGTCGTAAGACACATTAGATTTAATGACATCTTCCCAGTATATCGGAATATGCAGGTTTGAATTGTGCTGGAAAACATATTTTCCAAACAAGATTTCTTAGTATTAGCAATTCAAAGTATAGGGGTAAATTTAGTGAAGAAAAAAAAATTAACAAACATACCAGAAAAAGTAGCCACAATTAAAGATCCAAAAAATAGGTGCAACTCGGATTTGTTATTAAATAGGGGAGGGTGGGAAAATGAACTCTTCCCATTGGTCAGAGTTAACAATAAAAAGTAAGAATTCTGCCAAAAAGGAAAAAATAAATTAAATCCAGACGAGTAGCAAAAAAGGAAGGAGCCGGGTTGGTACTTCTGAACCGAAAGTCGGGGTTACTACTGGAGCCGATATGATGTTTGAAAACCCAAAATCAGGACATTACTGAAGAGCTCCTTTAAGCACCAAAAATGTATTTATGAACTGAATTGAACATTGGATATTTAAAAATGTACTGTTTAATTATAGAAAAAATAGACTATCAACTCAAATATGAGTATACATCAAAAAATAATTTTCAAACAAATAAAATTTAAATAAATACATGTGTACATATATAAATGTGTATATTTTCTAAACATATACTGTCAAACACAAGAGACAATGAATATCTATTATGTTCAATCATGAGCCGCTCTAAATGTTGCATTTTGGCCCCAATCTCAGCTGAAAACAAAGACAAAAACTCCCCAACGTCTGGATAATTTTTTTTTAATTTGCTTCTAAGCTTTCGGCTCACATGAGCCATCCTCAGAGAGGTTATTTAGACAGCAACACAACAACATCCACCATCACCAATGATCCTACCCTGTGTTGACATAAAACTCCGCCAGGCAACAGCAACAGTCACCAAAAACAAAAAATGCAGTTCTCAAACCTGCAATGTGGTTCTATGATATCACACTGCACGATAGCGTGAAACGACAACAAAACCATGTATTCAAATGCAATGCAACACGTTATGTCCAGATTCAAAGGCAATCCCATTAAGTGTTGGTTGATTAGATTTGATGTACATGGCCTCCAATACCCGAAGGTTCCTCCCACTATGTGTATGAGTAAGGATCACTGCACCATTGACCAAAATCTGTCTGACACTACCTACATGTCCATGTTTTTTAGAGAAATGTTGTCCAATTGTACTATGATCAGAAAGATGACATGTAAGTCTACGGGAGAGCGTGGTTGTAGTAAAACCAATATATGTACTGGGTTTTTTATTAGTATCAGAGATGCAATCTCTGAATGGGCATGTAAGTTGGTACACTACATTGGTTTTTTGTAGAGAATTTAGTTTAGTGCTTGTAGGGTTATTAGAGACTGAGGTTAATTATTTTGAATTTTTTTATAATATATAATGAGTTTAATTTTATTATTACTATCCACTGGTTTAACATTTCTACGTATTATGTTTTTGAGAGTTTTTTCATCTTGTTTGTAATTATTATGTATTTGGTTGCAATAGCATAAGTTAATAGTGTTATGTTTATTTTGATGTAAACCATTATTATTAATATTATCAATATTGTTAGAGCTATTGTTAACTTTGTTGAGATACATTTTAATTTGTTAAAGAGTTAGGAAATCCATTATTGACAAGTGTTTGCTTAATGTTGTGTAATTCTTTATAAAACATAGATTTGGAAGAAGATATCATTTGTGTGCGTTGAACTAAGTTTTTTATAACAGCTAACTTATATCGTTGGGGGCATTTACTATTATAATTAAGAAAACACAAATTTATGCTAGTTGGTTTCCTATATAAAGAAGTAGTAAATCTATGTGTGTTAGAATCAATGAATACATCAAGGAATGGGATTTTGTTATTAATATTAAGTTCTAATGTAAATTTGAGGAAGGAATGACTTTCAAATTTGTTTTTAAGATATGTAATTTGATCGATTTCCTTAGCTAAAACAAAGATGTCATCTATGTATCTTACATATATAGAGGGTTTATTGTTGTCATTAATTATTTTATTTTCTAAATTTGCCATATAATAATTAGAAAAGAGGGGACCTAAAGGAGATCTCATTGCAATACCATCTATTTGCGTATAAATATTGCCTAAGGGATTGTGAAAGGGTATTTGTGTGGTGCATGCTAATAAAAGTTTTTTTAATATAGTGGGTTTAATATTGATTGATGGGAGAGTAGCATGATTGCATACATCATGGATAATGATGTCAATTGTTTCATGAACGGGAACATTAGTGAATAAGTTTTGGACATCTAAAGATGCCATTAATTGATTCTTAGGTTTTATGGAATGGAGAATCTGTAAAAATTCGTCTGTGGAATTAATACTATATTTACCAGGAAGATAGGGAGTAATTAGTTTGTTAAGTGTTTTGGAAGGGTTATATATTGATGTGGTATTTGAGAAATGATAGGTCGGAGGGGATGATCTTTTTTATGGATTTTTACATTTCCATAAAGGTAGCCAGGCTGGTAGTCACCTATAATCTTTTGAAGTTTATAGGATCCTATTTCAGCATTGTTTGCAGTAATAAATTTATTTGCTGCCTCGATACACTAAATATATGTATATGTATATATACATATATTTACTTGGGCAGTAACCTTTCTTTCAAACATCTTTTATTAAATATATCCAACAAAAAGATTTACTTAAGATTTTATTCTGTTTTTTCAGCAACCAATCATTTTTCTGTTTTGTAGGTCATAAAGAATGTAAAATTTGTCCATAATTTTTATTGTCGCTAGCACTTTCAGCCATTTCTATAACAATTTTCAAGAGTGTTTATGTTTTTGATATTCCTTATGTTTTGACTGTTATGTAGTAATTTATTTTGTTTTGCTTTTGAAAAAGGAGCATTTATTCTACGCTCTAACCTGCTGCACACAACTGGAATTCATGTGAGCATTTTTCTATTTAAAAAAAACTTTTAATACTCTATTCCCACTACTGAATAATGTAAGGTTGATGGTAGGAGAGGTTGTAAATTATGGCTTAATAATTTTTTTTTATTGCACTTTGGTTTGACAAGTGACATGTAAGGCATCTGGAGGTTGTAGTTTGTCCAATGTTTGATTTTTAACAACAAATACAATCTTGTACTGGGCATTGAAATTCATACACTATATGGGTTTTCACAGGTTTAGATTTGATGAGGTTATTTTGATTAATAACATATATAAGTTATGTCTATCAATTCGAATTGCAGTCAAATTGGTTTAATTCACTTGCACACAAATACTCTTGGGATATGAATTAATCCATCTCTTCTCCCTCTAGCTAGTGGTTGAATAAGAGGACAGATTGTGTTCTATAGCCTTAATTGGCAAACAGTCTACTGCAGAAAGTAATGGCAACCTACTATGAAAAAATTTTATGCTTAGTCAGTCATGTCTCTTTTGAGACATGATTGCCTAAATATGTATCATGTACAGCAATTAACTGATTGACTGAACTATTATAATAATGCTTAAAGTAATAAAAATATTTAATTAAAAATTAAATAAGCATATTCAATGTTATGCTTTTTTCTTTTCTTTTCTTTTCCCAAGAATTTTTTTTTTTTTTCTATAGACAGCTGGTATCCAGCCAAAGTGTGGAGAACATCCTTGTGGGACAAATATACAACTGCCTTGGTCTACATTACCAGCTGCTGTTCACCCTCAGGAAGGTGTGTCATTTTTGTTTTTGATAACTACATAATTTGAACAGAACACTTTGAAACTGTATGATTTGATAATTTGAGTATTTAATAATAATAATAATAATAATATTGATATCTTTGACAATTAGTTTACTAGAGATATAGCAGGATTTAAAATAGTTGCTTATTAGATATATTTAAATTTGTTACAAGTCTAAGAAAATTTTGTAAAGTGGTTTGCTTTACTTAAACTGCCAATTTAAACTACAGAATTACAGCTCTTTAGCATTTCATATGTGAATATAGGTATGAAATTGTTTGAAATCAAATACAATTCAGAAATTAATCTTATCATTTGTTATTGTAAATTCATTTGTGCTGATTAATCATTAGAAATGCTAAATTGATTGAATTCATTTAACTGGAAAAGCTTATTGTCTAGAATCTGAAAGGTATCAATTCTCATTTGATATCAAACAAATATATATATTGAAGACAGAAATAAAGGTTGTTCCAATGAGAGAAATTGATATAGGTGAAAAAATGGGAGAAGCCATGACTGTTTTGCTTAAAGAGTAGATTTATTGTTATTATTATTAATATTATTTATCTTTTGTATAATATATTTAGTGTCCATAATGGTATTTATGTCACAACATGTGTTTAAAGTCCAAAGTTGATTTATTTATTCGCCTGAAGAGAGTCAACTTTGAACTCGAAACATGTGTAGCAACAACATTATGGACACTTAATTATACTTACACATTCACTTACGCGCAAATACCCTTGGGAAAGGTATTAATCCATCTCTTCCCTCCAGTTATGGGTTGAATAACAGGACAGATTGGGTTCTATAGCCTTGGCTGGCAACCAGTCTACCACAGAAAGCAATGGTAACCTACTACGGGATAATCTTCTGCCCAGTCACTCATGTCTCTTTTGAGACATGATCGCCCAAGCGTGTTTCATGTATGGCACTTAACTGACTGAATGTATTACAAAAGATAAATAATATTAATAATAATAATAACAATAAATTTATGTGTTAAACAAAAAGTTCATGGCTTCTCACGCTTTTCACTTATATATGTATATATATATATAAATCCTCAAGTTAACATAATCTGGTATTTTTAATAAAAAATGGTTTCCTTTGCTTCTAAATATTAAAATATACTTTCATTGAAGTATTAAGATAATATTTTAACAAATCCTGAAAAACTAATGACAAAACTAAATTTTTTTTAATTCTATTTTGTTAATAACTTGTTCAATTTTGGATACATTTAATGAATAACTCTCTCATTCTCAAACCTTTTTTTAGTTTCATCTCTTATTAATCAAGTGCTTATGATTTGATTAGATTTTTAATTTTGGTTCTATTTTGTTAATAACTTATTAATTATAGGACACATTTAATCAATAACTTGGGCCAATTTAATGAATAACTTTATCTCTTTTCAAGCTTTTTACTTCATTTTGTCTATTATTAGTGACATGCTTATGATTTGATTAGATTTTTAATTTTGGTTCTATTTTGTTAATAACTTATTAATTATAGGACACATTTAATCAATAACTTGGGCCAATTTAATGAATAACTTTATCTCTTTTCAAGCTTTTTACTTCATTTTGTCTATTATTAGTGACATGCTTATGATTTGATTAGATTTTTAATTTTGGTTCTATTTTGTTAATAACTTATTAATTATAGGACACATTTAATCAATAACTTGGGCCAATTTAATGAATAACTTTATCTCTTTTCAAGCTTTTTACTTCATTTTGTCTATTATTAGTGACATGCTTATGATTTGATTAGATTTTTAATTTTGGTTCTATTTTGTTAATAACTTATTAATTATAGGACACATTTAATCAATAACTTGGGCCAATTTAATGAATAACTTTATCTCTTTTCAAGCTTTTTACTTCATTTTGTCTATTATTAGTGACATGCTTATGATTTGATTAGATTTTTAATTTTGGTTCTATTTTGTTAATAACTTATTAATTATAGGACACATTTAATCAATAACTTGGGCCAATTTAATGAATAACTTTATCTCTTTTCAAGCTTTTTACTTCATTTTGTCTATTATTAGTGACATGCTTATGATTTGATTAGATTTTTAATTTTGGTTCTATTTTGTTAATAACTTATTAATTATAGGACACATTTAATCAGTAACTTGTTAAGTATTGGGCCGATTTAATGAATAACTTTCTCAATCTCTTTTCAAGCTTTTTTGCTTTCATCTATTATTAGTGACATTCTTATGATTTGATCAGATTTTTATTTTTGGTTCTATTTTGTTAATAACTTACTAAGTATTGGATGTATTTAATGAATAATTAATTCATCTCAAGCCTTTTCTTCATTTTGTCTATTATTAGTCATGTGCTGCTTTTTTGGCTTGACTTTTTTCGCTTTGGACATATGTAATGAATAACTCTCTTGATCTCTTCTGAAGATTTTTCTTCATTTCATGTTATTAGTTACATGCTTATAATTTTTTGACAATATAGATTTTTTATCTTGAAAATAATCCAGGTGCCACAACTTAATTAACATTTAGTATTTCTCTTTAAATTTCAGGTGGTCTTCCAGCAAAACGAGCTTTGAAAAAATGTCAGCAGCTTGAAAATATTGTTACAGCCGTGAAAAAAATTGTCACCAAGGGACAAATAATTGTAGACTTTTGTAGTGGTGGGGTAAGAATTTATCTTATGTTTTTAAATAGTAAAACTAAAATAATTATTTAATTCTGAAATCTCAAGTAGTATAAATTGAAACCTGGAAGGTTGTCATGGTCAACAACATCTAATTCATTCAAACATTTAATAAATTTTTTTGTGGTCTTCCTTAAACAATATCACGATGAATGTTCCAAAGTATTAGAAATTGAGATAAGCTATTGTTATGAGCATATAAAAATAGGTATTTATAAAATTATATTTTTTCTGAATGGATGTTCATATGCAGTTATTTTGTATATATTTTTACAATGTTCATGTATATGAGCATTTACATGTATTTAAAAATGTAGGAAATTATATATAACATTTAATGTAAATACTATTTTATATTTTTTTTTAAGCATATCACCCCGAGCAAGGCGGTAATGCCACTGATGTGCAGGGGACTATGTAATAGTGAAAAGATTGGAAAAGAGAAAGCTGGAAACCACATCCTAAACAGGGAACAAGGGATGAGCCTCTTAACCTGTTCAATAGGCATGGGTGAAGTGTGAATCGGGCGATAGATAAATCTATCTACTCCAATTGGAAAAAAAACAAAAACATTTTCAAACAAAACACAATTCCAACACGACACGAGTGTCTTTGAATTTTGGTCACACCAAGATGGCCAATGGGAGTCAAATTACGGACGGCAGAGGGGAGTAAAGTAGACAGAGTAATATGCGGCTGACGAAAGAGAAAGAAAGAAAGAAAAGAACAGTCAAGAGATATCTGCTAAAATCAAAAATTAAATTAAAGAAAACCAATTAAACATGAAAAGCTTAAAATTTAAAATTAGGCAGAAAAAAAAAGGCTTACTTTAAGAATTTTTCAAACAAAACACAATTCCAACACGACACGAGTGTCTTTGAATTTTGGTCACACTAAGATGCCTAATGGGAGTCCAATTAAGTTATATTTATCAGTAATTTTTAAAAAATTAATAGATTTATTTTTAATTTGATAATTTTATTACTTCGAATATTATTATAATAGATGCTCCATATTTGAAATAAACACACCAATTTTTTCTTTAATTTCAGTCTATTATTTTTACCTGCAAGCTGATAACATAATGATTAGGGATTGTTTTGGTTTTAGGCGCTCAACATATAATGGAAATGAACAATGGACAAAGTTATGTATTGTGAATTATTGCTAATAATTATCACAAGGAATTGTCTTTGTTTTGAACCTAAATATTATAGTTTTATGTTCTTTACTACATTTGTTGAATATACAGGATGATAATTATTACAGTTCCATCACTATGTTTAACTGATGGAATGGTATTTTCAGGGTTATATGAAGTGCATTTTTTTCTCCAGACATGTTTTGAATAGGCTCCATCAAAGAAATGAATTTTTGTCTCATTAGATCCTAATATTTAGTTTCTAAACATAGATATTTCCTTGAGATCATGATAAGCACAGAAAAGAGGGTTCTTTACATGCATTTCATTCTGAAGAGGTTTTTTTTTCCTCAGAATCTGAGACTGCAGTGCTACAAGGTGGAGAGTCCAACTAATTGCATATTTACCCACTTCTGTCTTTATAGCCTTCTGAACTTCTCTTCAAGTAGTAAGTGGGTTTCAAATTCATTTCTGATAAATGGACATAGCTGTATATTTAGTTAAATTATGGTATGTACTTTTCAAAGAAGATTTGTTGTAAGGCCATATTGCTTCCATTTTTTAATGTTAGCTCTTATTATAATGATATGAACATAGCTGTATATTTAGTTGAATTATGGTATGTCCTTTTCAAAGAAGATTTGTTGAAAGGCCATATTGCTTCCATTTTTTAATGTTAGCTCTTATTATAATGATATGAACTTGGCTGTATATTTAGTTGAATTTTGGTATGTCCTTTTCAAAGAAGATTTGTTGTAAGGCCATATTGCTTCCATTTTTGTATGTTAGCTCTTATTATAATGATATGAATATTAAGTTTATTTAAAATTTATGATAATTATCATTTAAAAACTTTTTAAGAGTTCCTTTGTTTTCACCAATCACATTCAACTAAAACTCAATTACAGCCATACTAGAAAATATTTTTTTAAAGATTTTTTCATAACTGGCCTTCTGTAGATACATATAAACTAGTATCAGTCAGTTAAGTGCCATACGTGATACACGCTTGGGCGATCATGTCTCGAAAGAGACATGACTAACTGGGCAGAAGATTACCCCGTAGTAGGTTGCCATTGCTTTCTGAGGTAGACTGGTTGCCAACCAAGGCTATAGAACCCAATCTGTCCTGTTATTTGACCCATAGCTGGAGGGAAGAGACAGATTAATATCTTTCCCAAGGGTATTTGCGCGTATATGATTGCAACGAATTCAACTGGAATTCAAACGCGGCTCTCTGATTTCTTGTCCTGAGTCAATATTCACTGGACCACAATGCACATCCCATAAACTAGTATATATATATATATATATATATATATATATATATATATATATATATATATATTTTGTTTGATACAGATATCTATGTATGCATGTTAAATTTTTATTTAAGATGTTCCTCAGTATACTTGTATTATTTTGAACCATTTAAATATTGGTTGATATAGATTTTATAGGCATGTTTCTACCAAGTACCATCATAATCAGGTGTCCATTCATTGGTTGATATGGGATATCTGTTGGTTATTGTAATTATTAATATTTTTGTTGATGTTATAATAGATAAGTTCAATCCTGATTCAGTAAAAACAAACAATAACTGACATCATCTTCTTCTATGTGCCCTAACCCTTCAGGACATAGGTGATCATGGATTTCCACGTTTCCCTATCCCTGGTGGTTCTGAGCACGCCTTCTGTTACACCATGCAATCCACGCTCCATCATCCACCTGATTAGGTCTTTCAAATATGTTATCTATTGCTTTACCCTGTCTCTTTTTCCATTTATCTGGCCTGTTAGTATCAGATTCTCCAAGCCCCCCTTCCTCATTGTGTGTCCCAGGAACTTCGGCTGTCTCTTCCTGATGCTCAGTATTAATTTCCTTTTTGTTTCCATCATTTCCAAGACCTCATCATTGCTCACATGCTCGATCCATGATATTTGCAGCGTCCTTCTGTAGAACCACATTTCAGTTGCTTCAAGTTTTTCCTTCATCTTTGATGATATTGTCCAACATTCACTGCCATATTGAAGGACGGACAGCACATAGCAATCCAGTACTCTCTTCTTTGTTTCTAGCGAAATTGTCCTGTTTCTTAATACTTTACTCAACTTCTGGAATGCTTCCTTCGCCATACCAATTCGCCTTCAGATCTCTGTGTCGCACTTATTCATGATTGACCATACATTCGGTTTTCATGCAGTTTATTTCTAGTCCTTTCTTGTTACTTTCTTCAGCTACCTTCTGTAGGAGGTCTTGTGGTTTCCTTTCTATGTCTGCTATCAGCACTGTATCATCTACGTATCTTAGGTTGTTTAAATTCTGGCCTCCGATTACGAATCCAGGCATAACTTCTAGGGTCCTCAAAATATTCTCACTGTACAAGTTAAACAGATCTGGTGAAAAGATACATCCTTGTCTTACGCCTCTTTCTATCTTTGTATATCTACTCAATTCATTACCTGTCTGTATGTAAGCAGTTTGCTGCCAGTAAAGACTCTTGATTACTCTCAAGTCTTTACCAAATATGTCCAGGCCGCCGAGCATCACCATCAGTTCTTTGTAGTGTATTTTGTCAAATGCCTTTGCATAATCAATAAAGCACAGGTCTAAGTCCTTCTTCATTTGTAATCATAAATATGGCATTCCTTGTTCCTGTGTCTTTAACGAAACCACACTGTTCTTGTCCTATCTTTGGCCTTATTCTGCTTCTTGATCTATTCATCGGTATTCGGACAATCAGTTTTGTTATATGGCTCATTAAACTGATGGTTCTGTGGGGTTTGCACTCGTTTGCTTCTGGCTTCTTAGGTAGTGCTATGAAGATAGACTTGCTGAGGTCATCTGGTATAACCTTACTATTATAAATTTCATTTATTATTTCAGTAATTTTTTCTATTCCAAATTCTTCCAGGGCTATCAGCAGCTCTATGACTATGCTGTCTGGTCCTGCTGCTTTGTTTCTATTCAGTTTGGCTACTGCAGATTCCACTTCAGACTTTAATATTTCCGGTTCGTCCTCATCTTTGCGTATTATTGGTTGCTGTCTCTTGTCGTGGAAAAGATCTTTTATATATTTTTCCCATCGTTGGAGTATTTCCTCTTTCTCCAAAATGATTGTTCCATCCTTAGATTTTATACATCCTGTTGAAGAGCAGGGTTTTTTCCTTTCAGTTCTTTTATTTCTTTATGCATATCTACTTTATTATGGCTGCTCAATCTCTCTACTTCTGCACATTTTTCATTGAGCCATTTCTCTTTAGCCTGTCTACATTTTCTTATTTCCTTGTGTAGTTCCCTGTACTCCATTTCATATCTTGATATTATTTTCTGCCTCCTTTGCATCATGTCCAGAATCTCTTCAGTCATCCACTCATTTTTCTTTCTGCGCCTAATTTCCTTTGGGGCAATGTTGTTTGCTGATGTCAGTATTGCTTTCTTTAGCGAGTCCCATTTTGAGTGTCTTTTCCTAGTTTGTTCTTCGTATTTGGTAACTGACATCACATGATCAAAATACTGCAATAAATATTTACTTTGAACTGAATATATAGATAGTTTTTGATAATGGCTCAAATTGTAACTGAAAGTACTTGGATAAATAAAACATGGACAATTTTTGCATCCCGTATATACTCGCACATAGGTCACACCCTAAGTTTGGGATTGTCAAAGTGGGTATTTGTGACTGACTCACAGATACGTCGCAATATAATCTGTGGATTTACATGGCCCTTTTTTAACATAAATATAACTAATATTTGTTAAATATTTTCAAATATTCACCATTATTTTAGAACTTTGCTTGCATATATTAAAGCACAAGAACAGTATTTCTTCATTCAGATATAATTATTAAACTTTATCAGGACTGAAACTCCAAACTTCTTTGTCATCATCACTGTCAAATATTCATTGCATTTGTTCAATCAGTTGATTTTATTTCTCACTTATGCTCGAATCCAAGGTACTCACCTGAACTACTGATACATCACAGCCTACTTCTGATTCTCTGACACTAAGTGGATAGGTTGCCCTCCTGATTTTTATCAAAATTTTGTTGTAAAAAGTGCGACTTATCCTCAAGTATATACAGTAAGCAATTAATAAATTTATAACTATATACTTTATATACAACTTTATAACTAGACAATTATAAAATAAAATTTTAACTAGACAAAGTGTTTTGATATACTGGGTAGTTATTAAACTTCATCAGGACTGAATACCAAGAATTCATCATCATCATTACTATCAAACATTCTTCTCATTTGTTTGTCAGATACTATGCTGTCATCAGTGGCCATGTCATAATAGTCATTCAGCTCATCATAACTTATAGTATGCTCATTTTCAACCTCATTCGATATACACTTTATCAATAGAAAATCCAACCATAAATAAAGTGTATATCAGATCAACAAAGAATACTTTTAAGCAGCACTGGTACTTGCACCTAACCTCATTTAAAAACAGCGTATACCGAAACTGTTATGTTGCCAAGTATAAATGAATAACTCAACAACAGAATAAGAATATAAGTTGTATTCTGTGGAAAGACAGTTAGTATGTACAGAAGTGATTAGTAATATTTACAATAGAAAGAAACAAGAGTCCAATCTGTCGTAAGACATGTATAAACGTGATTACTTCCAGTACGCCACCGGAAGTGTGACTAACTCTTCACTGACTTGCACTGACTCTTCAGTAACTCATTAGAGACTCTCAAGTGACTCTCTACGACTCCCCTGTAGAGAATCCACCATTGCTATATATAGCAATGGGAACAGTCCATTTGTAGTCAAATAGGAGCACTGCCCTAACACCACCCCTCCTAAGACTTTTGCTTCAATCGTATTTTTTCCTTTTCGGGTTTACCGACAACTGGTGTGTTAATTTCCTTTTGTGGGTGGATTTCCTGGTACTACCTTCTTGTACCTGAGGCATTTGTAACTTGAAAGTATCAAAAAGATCCTCCACATTTTCATCCATCTCTTCAGGCGCAACAGTTGTCTCTTCCGAAAATCTTTTTCTTAATTGATTAACATGCCTTCTATGTTCAAATTTCGGTCCTTGCACCACATAGAGCATGTTCCCTATACGTCCTTTAATTTTGCCTTTCATCCAGGACGTAGTATTGTTTTTATAGTTCTTGAAAACACTTTTTCATTCACCACAAATTTTCTTTTGGGTGTGCTTACATTAGGTGTATCAGCTTTCTTTGATGGAATTAGCTTATCAAAAACCGAACATACTTTTCTTGCGAACATTAATTCAGCTGGCGACAGCGCTGATGGTGCTGCTCTGTTCAGTGTAATTCTGTATACCTGTAGGAATAACTGTAAAGCCGTTTTCGTGGGCGTCCCCGTAGCCTTCCTTAATGCTCTCTTTAGAGTACCCACGAATCTTTCAGCTAGACCATTGCTACGTGGGTGATAGGGTGGAGTGGTTATTTGTTCCACTTGAAATGTATCGCAGAATTCCTTAAACTCTTTTGATGTAAATTGTGACCTGTTGTCACTGACAATTGTGTCTACTACTCCAAATCTTGCGAAAAGCTCATGGAGTCTGTTTATAGTATTTTTTGCTGTGGGTTGTTTCATTTGAAAAACTTCCGTAGCTATCTACAACAATTAAGTAATATGTTTTACCCATTGGACTGGCAAAGTCTATGTGCAGTCTCGACCACGGTCTATCCGTTTTCGGCCAAGGCTTTTGTAGTACTTGTGGCGATTTCGCTGCCAGCGCACAACCCTCACATTTTCCAACCATGGCCGCAATGTCCGCGTCCATGCCTGGCCAGAACGACCACTTTAAACTTTTCATTCGATTCACACCGGGATGACCCGTATGAAAATCTTTCAGTATTTTCCTCTGTAACACTTTAGGAATTACAACTCTTTCGCTGTAGAGCAATACGTTGTCGCACGTAGAAAAAGTTTCTGCCATTCGTTGGTCTTTTTCCAGTAATTTAATTTTTACATCTTTGATGTAATCATCTTTTGACGCTTCCTTTTTTATATCTGCTAATGACACCAGTAAATCTCTGACAGTTCCAGTGAGAGTATTCTTCACTTCCACTTCAGATTTTAATGCTGCTATAACGGTGTCCTCTAAAGGTTCGTTTGACTTCGGAATGAGTCTCGACAACCCATCCGCGTGTCCAATTTTTGTTGATGCTAAGTGTTGTAAGTCAAAATTGTAATTTAGAAGCAAAGTACTCCATCTCAGTAGTCTATTTGCAGTATATGTGGGGAGTCCCTTTTTGGATCCGTAAATGGTCAACAACGGTTTATGATCTGTCTGCAATGTGAATTTCCTTCCATGAATATATCTGTGAAACTTTGTTACTGCAAACACTATTGCCAGTGCCTCCTTTTCGATTTGTGAGTAGTTTTGTTCAGCCGGGAGCAGTGTTCTGCTTGCATGTGCAATCGGCTTTATTTGTCCATCCTTCCACTTGTGTAATATACATGCACCAATCCCATATGTGCTAGCATCGCAAGCGATTACGATGTCTAATTTGGGATCGTAGTGAGCTAAAAATAAATCTGATGTAAGTCTATCTTTTATCTCCTTAAATGCTTTCTTGCAATCCTCAGACCAGCACCATACTTTATCTTTTTTTCGTAGCTCATTTAAAGGCGCACGCAACTTGTGCAGATTTGGAATGAACTCCTGATAGTAACTCACCAAACCTAGAAAACTTTGCAATGTCTTTACGTTTTTTGGATCTGGCATATTTCAAATCGCATGGGAGCAATTTGGGTCTGGCTTTTTCCCATCTTTATTGATAATATGACCCAGATATTTAATTTCTTCCAGCAACAAATCACATTTGCTTTCCTTTATCTTCAAGCCATAATTCCGTATTCTTTTGAAAACTTCCCGTAGGTGACCCTTATGTTCTTCGGCAGTTCCGCTTTTTATTAGGATGTCATCAAGATATGCGATCGCGAAATCTAATCCTGCCAGCATAGTGTCCATTGTCTGCTGGAACACCGCCGGTGCTGTTTTTATTCCGAGTGCTAACCGTTCGTATTTGTAAAGCCCCTTGTGAGTATTTATGCACAATAGCTTTGAACTTTCATTCTCCACTGGAATTTGGAGATATGCGTCGCTAAGGTCTATTTTTGAAAAAACCTTCCCGCCATTCAGCTTAGAAAATACCTCCTCCGGGCTTGGTAGAGGGTAGTGATAATCCTCAATGGCGTTGTTTAGTCTGGTCGAAAAATCAGCACATATTCTAATCTCTTCCGTCTTCTTTTTTACGTAAACAGCAGGTGCGGCCCAATCGCTATAGTCGACTTTTGTTAGTACACCTATTTTTTCTTGTCTTTCAAGCTCAGCGTCAATTTTATCAATAGCCGCATAAGACGCATTTCTTTTCTTTTTGAACACTGGAGTCACATTTTCTTTTAATTTGATTATCGCCGACGTTTTGGTACATCTGCCCAAACCTTCAGAGAATACTTCCGGAAAATCTTTTTTTATCTCCTCCTTTAGTATTGTTGTCACATCAGACGAGTCTTCTCTTATATTTTTACAATAAGACTTTATGGGAAGATCCCACAAATTAAATTCACTCATCCAGTCAGTGCCAAACAGATTATTCGTTCCTTTCATAACGAACGTTTTCAGTCTTTTTGTTTGGTTGTGAAAATTTACGTTGCGAATTAGCTCACCTTCAAATTTGATCCTCTTTCCAGTCACCGTTTTAGCCACTTTACTAGTCTTCATCAACCTTGGTTTATTTAACTTGTACCAGGTTTTCATATTTATGATACTTATATCCGACCTACTATCAAGTTGCATTCTCACTGGTTTTTTAAATATTTTCACTTCTAAATATTTTCTAACGCCGTGGTTTTGCTCATATGATCTGGTTAATTTTACCTGCGATTTACGTCTAAATCTACACTTAGACATTTTGTGACCTAGCTTATTACAGTGTCTGCATTTTTTAAATTTGAACAGACGGTCACTGCGCCAGTGCCATTCTCCACAAGCATAGCAAGCTTTTGGGGGGGTCTTTTTCAAAAAAATTTTTTTTCCCACCCAAGGGCGAATGATTTCTTCATCTTGGAGACGGAGACCGAAAGTGTGACTTGCGATTTATCTTTTTTACATTGGCTACAGTGGATTCCTGTATTTTTTTTGCGTCTTCTTTAATACTTATACATTTCTGGCAATAATCCACCAGATTTTGCAGAGATATGTTTTGTTCGTTCTCCAACTTTGTCAAAATTTTTCTCCTCATCTCGCTGTCTTTCCCTGACACCAGACCTTGCATGAAAATTAAACATTTAAAATTGTTTGCAGTTAGTTCTGCAAGTCTGAAATCATCGCAGTTTTTGTTAACTACCGAGGCGAACGTGGTGTAATCTTCAGCCTCGTTCTTTTGCAGATTTAGGTATCTCCATCTTTTATGGAACAAGGATAACCTAGGGCTAAATAATTCTTTTAATAGTTTTACAGCCTCATTGAATTCTAGATCCCTTGTTTTTTTCAGAAGGATGATTCCATGAATTTGTTATGTTCATGCGTGCCTAATTTCCTGAGGAGTAACTTGATTTTTTTCTCCGAAGACCACGACTTACAGTTGATTTCAAAAAAGTCCTGGTATCTATGGTAATACCTTTCAAAAGTTTTGTCTTCGTCTGGATTATAATTGAAAGTTTCAATAGTCGACCAGAAGGTGTTCTGGGAGAACGTACTCTCATCTGAGTTTTTATTCTTCTCTAGAATTAACCCTACGAGTTCTTCTTGCCATTTTTGTTGTTTTTCCTGTAGTTCCAATTGCTGTTTTTGGAATTTTTCCTCCATTCTTTCTTGTATCTGTAATTGCTGTTGCATTTGACATTTCAACAGTTCTAACATGGACTCTTGAAATTGTTCCATTATTACAATTTCTTTATACTGAGGGGAAAAGACCGAAATTTCAACCTCCCCAACAGAAAAAAATTTCACCACAGACAAAAATAGAAAGATATAACTTACGCTTTCTTTGCCCTGTAATAATTCTCGTCAACACAATCAATGATGTAGTATGTATATTTTTCAGAAGTACTTTCGCGTATGACCTGCGAAACTTTTTTCTACGTCCAATTGAAATCTTTGTGTAAATTTGAAATTCTTCGTCCACTATTGTATTGTGGGACACGTTTTGGTTTCTTCTTCTTTGAGATCTCTTTGTCACCACCGTTATGTTTGGGACGAATTTTGTTTCCACTTCTGCGTAAATTCGAAGCAATTCGAAGTAACTTTGTTGCCACTATTATGTTGTGTGATGAATTTTGGTTTTCACCTCCGCGTAAATTTGAAGTCATTTAAAGTATCTTCGTCGCCACTGTTAATGTCGTGGGATGATTTTTTTCTTCCAACATCTTCGTCGCCACTGTTAATGTTGTGGGACGATTTTTCCTTCCAACATCTTTGTCACCACTGTTAATGTCGTGGGACGATTTTTCCTTCCAACATCTTCGTCGCCACTGTTATGTCACCAAGTATAAATGAATAACTCAACAACAGAATCAGAATATAAGTTGTATTCCGCGGAAAGACGGTTAGTTTGTACAGAAGTGATTAGTAATATTTACAATAGAAAGATACAAGAGTCCAATCCGTCGTAAGATGTGTGTATACGTGATTACTTCCAGTACGCCACCGGAAGTGTGACTAACTCTTCACTGACTCGCACTGACTCTTCAGTAACTCATTAGAGACTCTCAAGTGACTCTCTACGACTCCCCTGTAGAGAATCCACCATTGCTATATATAGCAATGGGAACAGTCCATTTGTAGTCAAATAGGAGCGGTGCCCTAACAGAAACCAAACATCCTTTTCCACATACTTTTGGAAGCTAAAGGATTCAAAACAGAAACCCAAAGTAAAATGGAAAATCCTAGAAAAAACTAGAACTTGCAACTCAGTTAACGACATCTGCCCTTTATGTCTAAGTGAAAAACTACACATTCTCCAGTACCCTAACAGCAACGATTTACCATAGAGATGAATTAGCAGTAATATGCAAACATCGCAAATATTTCTCACTAAAATTTAAGTAAACACAAAAAAAAAACAGAACCCCCCCACCCCAAGAGAAAACAAATCCTATACAATACCAACAAAAAATAATGCAGTTGCAACAGAATAGTAGGTAAATAAATAAAAAAATATACTTTATATTTATAAAATATGTTGTATAAGGGATAGATTTTATAAAAGAAATATATTTGTTAAATATTATAAAATGTTATTTTTTATAATATTATAAAATAGCTTAATATTATAGAATATTATAAAATGTTTTGTTTTTTTTTTGTTTTTTGTGAAAGATATATTTTGCGGAAAATATATTTTATAAAAAACAAGAGAGTAAAAAAACAAAAAAGAGCACACACCCCAATACAAAATAACATACATTAAATTAACAAGAAACCAACCCCAAAACAAAACAACACCTACCAACCCCTATTCATTTTTATGAAAGATATATTTTATAGAAGGTATATTTTACAAAAAACAAAGAAATAAAAAAACAAGAAAAAGCACACACCCCAATACAAAATAACATACATTAAATTAAGGAGAAACCAACCCCAAAACAAAACAACACCAACCAACCCCTAAACCAAAGGCGCCATTAGCACCAGCCCTTTCAAGATTAATAGATTAACCTATCATGAACTCTGCCAAAAACAAACACTTAACCCCAACACCAGTAAAAAGGTCAACGGAACTCAAAATACAGACCAACCCCCTCTTACACCCGAAAATAACAAATCCAACACAAATAAATGGTCTTTTCAACTGGATAATTCTTATTTCTAAAAAAATCACCTGAGGATGAAGCCAAAACATAATGGGCTGGCTTTGAAATATGAGAAATTTTTTGTGTAATGATACTATGAATTTAAAAACATTGTAACAACCATTACAGTATAACACTCTACATTTGTATCGAGCACTCTTTATAAAAGTAAATGCATGAACAAAATGGTAAATAAACCTACGAGTTCAACAACTTAGTTACAATAGTATCTATATATATATAGATAGATAGATAGATATATACTTTTGAGATGAGCAAGTATTTACATTATTTACATTGTTCAAACAGTTGTCCTAATCATGCCCTAGAAATTCATACACTGATGTCCTCAAGGTGTTGATTAGTTCCAGTGACTTGACCCAAAGAGTTGTTAGTTCAATACCAGGCTACAGCAGTGCTGAACAAATAAATTAGAGAGTTAAGTTAAAGGGAGATAAATTAGAGAGTCGAGTTAAAGGGAGATAACTACATAGCTATCAGGAGTGGCATCGCACATGGAATGAGAATGATATACCCCAGTGATTGAAATAAAGGGTTTGGTTTGAAATTCCTATCACCTGAAGAAGGCCCAAGTTTACAACAGCTGGAATGTAAACATGGCAATAAGAATGAGGACAACAGTCCACACAATGTAAATAATGTGTGTGTGTATGTATATATATATATATATATATATATATATATATATATATATATCCACACACACACACACACAGGTTTCATTATACTTTTAGCCGTTATCAAGAATTAATTTTGTTTTACTTGTAAATAAACATGTGTAAAGTTTATGCATATAGAGTCTTGTGCATGTTAACTTCTGAACACATTAAGCACATTGTTACTTTTCTCTTAATTGATGTTATTAAGTGTAGGATTTCTTTTTTTGTTAGTAATGCCTCCTTTATTTTTAATCTTCTTTTGTATATGGATGATGCTATTATGTATGTAGTATCAATGAGGATATCATCAATAGGTCCTAGAAGATCTCAATGTGTGTTTAAATGAGATTGGATGGAACTGTATTGGAAAAGGTGTAATGTCAATCTTAAAATTATAGCCGAAAGTGCTCAAAAGTACAAAAGCTTTGGATAATTATTATATAATTTCAGTTTAGAAAAGAAAAAAATTATACAAACACATGAAAAATTATATAAAAAACTTAATGATAACACCTTGTCCGTCATTTTCAATGAAATCTGTATAAAAGAGAGATTGTTGCCCAAATTCACAATAAATATATATATATATATATTTGTCATCTACATACAAGCCTTTTTTGCTGTATCACAGCTCATCAGTGTGGCTAGACATCCACTTGCTTCTGGCCGGGATCGAAACTCGACCGATTTGGTATCAGTCAGAGTTGCAGACCAGTCACTGAAAGAACTCAGTTCATTGCTGAAGAGTAATGCATATATATATATATATATATATATATATATATATATATATATATATATATATATATGTCCTTATACACAAAAGTTGTTCAAATGCATAATATATGCATAGAAATAAATTTAACCATGACTTTAAAGATGCTACACTTATTAAAAGAGAAAATAACTTACTTAAACAGAAGCATCTTAAGAGTGCTGCTATTGAATTTTATTAAAATATAAATCTGCACCATGGACTTTTTAACTTTAAGATTTAATCCATTAGTTATACTTGGAAATAAATTCAACCACAACTTTAATTTAAAGATGTCACACTTATTAAAAGAGAAAATAACTTACTTAGAAGATTTTCAAGAGTGCGGCTATTGAATTTTATCAAAATATAAATCTGCACCATGGACTTTTTAACTTTAAGATTTAATGCATTAGTTATACATAGAAATAAATTCAACCACAACTTTAATTTAAAGATGCCACACTTATTAAAAGAGAAAATAACTTACTTAGAAGATTCTCAAGTGTGCTGCTATTGAATCTTATCAAAATATAAATCTGTGCCTTTTACTTATTTTTAATAAATTTGTTAAATAAATATTTTATATTTATTGTTATTAAAATTCCAGTATTTTATTTTTTTCTATATTTTAGGGACATCTTGGAATTACTCTGGCTAGCCTTATTCCATACTGTCAGGTAAGTTGCGTTTTTATTAAATTATTTTTTCTTTTGTATCATAATAATTATACAAGAAACGGGTGGATCAAAAGTTATCTCATTAGATGGCATTAGTAATGTTTAATTTTAATACAAAGTTAGTGTCTATCAGTTTGTACGGGAAGCACCAAGAAAGTGAGACCAACTTTTCATAATAACGAAACCTATATATAATACCGCCATGAAATCACTAGAAAAATCATCAACTTAACACGTCACTCAATATGTCTTGGGCATGACATATAAATGTCCCCACTAATAAAAAATCCATATGATTTTTATGAAGTACTAACCTTCAAATAGCACATGACAAAATTTGGGCCCAATCAGATCATTAGTTTATAAATTGTAGTTATTTAAGTGAAGCCACTGTTGCAAATGTTCAAAACAATGTAAATTTTGTGTGTTAATAAAACATTGCTTTCTGATGGTGAAAAATACTGTTCAAACAAAGAAATGGCTTGGTAAGTGTTATTCAGACTCTGCTTCATTGGAAACAATGGTTAAGAGGTGGTATACTGACTTTAAACACAATCATACAGACACAAATGATGCTGAATGTTCAGGTTGCTTAAACTCGGCAGTTGTTCTGGAAAACACCACAAAGTTCACAAACGCATTTTAGCCAATCAGAAATTGAAGTTGCATGAGATAGCAGAGGAGCTGAACATATCAGAAGACAGTGTATTCATTATTTTGCATGAAGATTTGTCAATGAGAAAGCTGTGTTCAAAGTGAGTGCCACATTTGCTCACAGTCAATTAAAAACAACAACATGTCAACGATTCAGAGTGTTGTTTGCAACTGTTTCAACACAACAAGGAGTTTTTGCATAAATATATGACAATGGATGAAACATAGATTCACCACTTCATTCCAGAGTCAAATTGGCAGTCAGCTGAGTGGACAGCTGCAGGTGAAAGTCATCCAAAGCAACTGACCAAATGTCAGATGTCACAAGTTGATCACAACAATGAATTCTTAATGACTATATTAGTTAAAGCAGAATTCTTTGAAGAATTTAAATCTTCAAATTTTTTTGTGCAAAATTGGACCCATCTTACCAAAAATCTGTTCTGATTTGAAAAATAAAAACTTCAATAAAACTAAGACATTATTTAATTAGAGAAAATATAATTGCTTTTATGAATTGGGGAATAGTAAATTTTTCTATGAAAAATGAATTTTTACAAGATTTATTTTTTGCAATTTTAAACTGAATAATTTATAAAGTTTTTAAATCTTTAAAATTCAGTTTCAACAGACTAACTCTTAAGAAATATTATTATTAAGTAAGACTATTTTTACTAATCATATATTGTAAAGCATATCTGATGACCCTGAATATTTTTTAAAGGATTTAAATTTGTTTTTGCATGTGTATATACATGCAGAATTTAAAAGTTCACATATTTTAAGTGTTGTTCCTGCTTACAGAAAAAACCCTCATATAAACTTTATCTGCTCCACCATACTTAAATACAAACATGTTTGGCAGTCAATAAATTGGTTAGCACATCAGAAAAATAGGATCCATATTTGGAATTGCTTATATACAATATTTTATGTTATAAGTAAGTAATATTTGTTTCAAATTAATTGAACTTTAAATTTACTAATTTTCCTCAAATAACATTTCAAAAATATATTTTATTTTTGCCAGATTTTTAAAACTGAGAATTAACTTCTGTTTACAAATGTGTTAAAATTGCTAATTTTATCAATTTTACTGGAAAAAAAATATTGATTCTGATCAATATACTTTCTGTTTGAAATACACCACTGAGTATTTTGTTTACTAGAAATAGTAAATTTTAAATCCTTTAGATTTCAATTGAAGTTAAAATGAAGGCTTAAAGAGAGCTTTTGCATTTTAAAAATTCATTGTAAACCTAATGTATACCAAATTAGTGGAGGTAAATATATATATATATATATATATATATATATATATATATATAAACACATATTTCTTATGCTTCTTAATCTTCTGATAGAATAATTTGAATGTTAATATATTTTCAGTTTTTTTCTCCAATATTCTTTGCCTATTAGTTTCACTGCATTTAAAATTTGACACATTTATACAAAACAAGATAGTAATTCTTCATATTTCTTACTGAAAACATACTTATTTAAATACTTTTTAAAAATGTATATCCATAACTGCATTACTTCAATAAAAAGAACATTGTATGATAAACAACATTTATTGGATGTTATCTTTTTTTCTTTTTTCTAGGTTTATTTAATTGAAAACAAGGAAGAGTCACTACACATTGCAAAATCCAGAGTTGATAAATTAGGACTTAAGAATATCACATTGTATCAGGCATGTGTAATATATATATGTATAAATTTTTTGTCTAAATTATGTGTCTACATGTTTTCTCATATGTAATTGGATTATATATTTGTAGACAGTGAAATGTAAATAATTCACATGTTTATAACAATATACATCCACCTACACATAAACATTTTATATATATATATATATATATATATATATATATAGTTGTATTAAAAACTTTTGAATATTTTTCATTTGAAAATCAGTTATTTCTGCAACCTAGGTTTCAACCTTTTGGTATCTTCAGATGATTTAGAATAACTGATTTTTTCATTTTTCAAACTCATAAACAAAGATTTTTTACAAATACATGACTGGAATTTTCAAACAACTGGAAATTTTCAAAATTAGGGAGGAGTTCTTCAAGAATCTTAAAACACTTTCATCCATGTTTGTATGATCCTACTATGTATTTAGAATGTATTGGTATGATTACATCTGGACATAATTTCTGATCTTTCATTTAGTAATTTGGTACTTCCACAAATGACTCTAAATATATCAAACTCTTCTATTGCAGCCAGATGCACGATAACTACAAACAGGATGAGAAAATAATAAAAAATCTCATTCGTACTAATATATCTCCCATTGATCCCAATAAAAAATTAAAATTAATAATGTATTATAAAAGGTACAATACTACTAATTTATTTTTTTGCAATAACTCCTCCCTACCAACTAATGTGTTATGTAAAACCAACATTATATATCAATTCAAATGTCCCTTGGGAGAATGTATCTCCAACAAAAAAACAATTATATATGTTGGATTTACAACAACTACATTAACTAGATGCCTTGTATTTGTCTGACCATTCATCCATTTCTAGACATCTCCAACAACATTCCTGTCTACACTCACAATGTGAAAAAATAATGATCGATAACACAACTATCCTACACTAAGAAAACAACAAAAGCAAACTACAGATTCTTGAGGCAATATTCATTAAAACACTTAAGCTGTCAATTAATAGAATCTTGCTATGAATACTGTAGTAATGTTCTCAAATGTTTATGAAAAGAACATCTTTTTCATGCTTTAACATGTGCATAACCATGACATTACAACATATAAAAAAATTCCATTTTGGATAATTTTCATGTTCTAATGAACGCTAAGCAATTTGTCAACCATTATATTTGAAGCAGAAAAAAAAAATTATAGTAATTTTTAGTAACACAGTTTTGAGGTCATTTTTTGTTACCATAACTCACACTCCTGAAGATGATCTCAGAAAGAGATTGAAAGTACTTGGGTACCTTGAGAAATGAATGTTAATAACATCTATCAATGTTACAGCTCATTTCTGACATCTTTCAATTATAATATGCGAAAGATTATCCGTGAGTATGAACGGATTTTATTAAAAATAAGCAGACACAATGTTTGCAATTTATTTAATCTGACATGTCAAAAACAAAATACGCTGCCTAAATACACAAATTTTAGAATAATATATATAGTTAACTCTAAAATTGAGTAACTTCACTTTGTCTATTCCCTTACATTAAAATTGTTTTTATATTAACAACACTCTTTAAAACAAATATTTTATTGTTTAGTTTCAATCTCATCACATGTCAAATAATATATTGACTGTATATATGTTAAAAACTTATTTAAACAGACAGCTGACACTTCCTTTCTCATATGACATTATTAAACTTTGATGTCTCAATATTCATTACTCTTAACCCACAAAGTTATAACCTTCAACTCCACGGCATTTTTTTTTAATTATTTATTTATTTTTTAAAATTTCCTTATCAATATATGCATGACCCTGTAACTGAACACATTTCACTGCCTGGTAATGGTGCATTGAGAACCGAAACTTGATAGATTTGAGTTGCAGTATGCTATTATTATAACAATAATAATAATAATATCTATCTATCTATCTGCACGTATATATACTTATTTACCTCATATATGAACGTATTTAAAAAGCGCTTTTACAATCACCTCTCATCCTTCAATAACAAAGAAAAACAAAACATGACATCTCTCTCCAAACACTTTTGGAAATTAAAAAACGAAAATAAAACACCTAAGGTCAAATGGAAAATTCTCAAAAAAGCAAGAACAGCAAAATCTATAAAAGAACCATGTTTTCTTTGCCTTCAAGAAAAAATAGAGATCCTTAAATATATAAATAGTAACAAGCTCTTAAATCAGAGACACGAAACCACAGTAAACTGCAAGCACATTAGGGACTTAACCCTACAATCATGCTAAGAAATACAAAGAGTTTGATTGATATCCTCATTATAAAAGATAAAAAATGCTATAGAAAAAATCAATCCAATAAATCCTTAAAGGAAGGTCTATCACTAAAGCCTACACCAATAACCTTACTTAATACAATAATATTCCATACTAGAAAAATCAAAATTAAATAAATGGCTCCCAAACTTGAAAAAGAATCAAAATTCATACATTCAAAATCAAGATTAAATATACTTCAGAATAATTATATCATACACAAAAATAAACTGTAAGCACACATAAGATCTAACCCTACAATCACCCCAAAAAAATACTGGGAATTTGAATAAATATTTTTATTATTATAAAAGATAAAAAATGCTACAGAAAAATCGATGTAATAAATCCTTAAAATAAGATCTAATGCCCACAAAAATATCTAAATAAATAAAATATATAAATAATTAAAAGAAATAAATAAGATTATTTATAGAAAACAAAAAAAAAAAGAAGAAATTAAAAGAAAAAAAACCGACCCTCTAAACTTAAAATTAAGATTAAACATACAACATTATACAAAAAACTGATAAAACGCTAATTCGCATTTACTTCCCAAAAAATACAAATTTAGATTTCTTGAAATAACTTCGCCTAAATACAATTATACTCCAAACTTGAATAAAAGGAAAAAGAAGAAAAGAAAAAAAAAGAGAAAGGGGAAAAGAAGGAGAAGAGAAAGAAAAAGAAGGAAGAAAGAGGAGAAGAGGGGTATATATATATATATATATATATATATATTTTTTTTTTTTTTTTTTTTTTTTTTTTTTTTTTTTTTTTTTTTTTTTTTACCGAAAAAATCTAAATTGAAAAGAAAAAACATCCCACCCCTATCATGTTTATGAAAACCTAGACATAGGATCAAAGTAAATACATGAATTAGGTCCACTAACAGCAGACATCAAGCAATTAAATGATAGCCGACCATAAAAATGACCACTCAACAGCGACCTCTTAGAAATCCTAACCAAAAGATATACCCAACTATAAAAAGATAAAACATACATTCCAACAGATAGTACCATTAATCAACAATTTCACACTTACACACCAAATTCCTCAAAAGTCTAACAATCAAAACGAGACATTCACTTAATTACCAATAACCCCAACCAACCCCTCACGACAACAACGAACCAAATATAAACAGAGAATGATTCCAAATCTTTATTTCCCCTGAGGAAGTGTTTAAATCCAAACACTGAAACAAACATATGATTGTAGGGAAGAGGACATATATAGAAGAAATTATGTACATGTTCTAAAACATAATTTATAATATATATATATATATATATATATATAAACTGTCAGTTTGAAATATGCACCTGATGATTGCATAATGCATGAAAATTTGAGTCGCGCCATAAATGTAGGATAATATGCAAATTCATTAATATATATATATATATATATATATAAGCAATTGGAGTCTAACTGTACTGATGAGCTGTGATACGGTGAAACAGATCTGTCTGCAGATGACTATATATATATATATATTAGCTTTGGTTAAGTTTTAGTAATGTTTAAATCAAAACATAACAAAGCAATAGGGTATAGCATAAAAAACAAAAAAAAATTCTAAACTAACATTGTGGTTACTTATAGCTAAGGCTTTAATATATTTAATTTTACAGTTATCAAAAATAGCCTTATTACTGGAGTTAATCTAAACTGGATTTGTCAATATTGTTTAGTATTCTCTGGTGGTGGTTAGTCTTTGTGAACATATTTGTGGTTGTAAGAATCCTTAGTATATGGTTTGTATATTCCATTATTAAGGTCGAAAGTTATGTCAAGAAAGTTGATCCTCTTAGTGTTAGTGATGATAGTGATTTTGAGTTTGTGGTCTTTGAAAAATTTTATCAGGTTCATTCATAGTCAGTTGGTTTGTTGTGGACTTGTATTTCTTAGAAGGATTAATCTGTTGTCTCGGCATAATCAGGTGTTTTTTATTACAAAGAAATACCTTAATCTCTGCAATAACAAAATACCTACCAATTCACAGGCTTCTGCTGAATCGTGCGCACTCATAGCATGCTGAAAAGCTTGGTGGTCTTTTTTGGTCCATAGGCAACTATCTTGAAATAGGATGGACTTTTGTGCTTGCATGATAATATTTAAGCCTTGATTGCTTATAGGACAGTAATTGCTTAATAATGGAATAGGAGAGTAATTGTTAGCAGATGTATAGTGATAGATGGATAAAAATCACAAATATCAAACTGTATGAATGTGCATTCGCTCTTGTTAGTTAGTTTGATGAACTATTCTATAGATTAAAAATGTATTACACCATTGGTTAAAACCCAAAGCATTTTTAATGGTCTTACATGCTCTTTCTAGGATGACTTTACTAATTTTGCCAAAGTAGTTTTTGGAAGGGTTAAGCAGATGATATTGTGGGTTGTTAAAATATTTGTTTTTATGGTCTTTAACAGAGATGAAAGCTTCTTGTTTGTGTAAGATTTGAATTTTCTCACCTAGTTGAAGTTTGGTAGCTATTTTTTTTTTTTTTTTTGGCTGCCTTATTGATAGTTTTCACAGTTACTGGTACTTTTTTATAATGTTTATTAATTTCCCTTTGGATGGCTTTATTGTATGCATTTGCATCAACAAAATAGTAGTTATTCATTTTGTCAGATATGATAACAAGTGTATCGGATATGTTAATAGTCGTCAGGTCTTCTTTCATATTTTGTTGTAATTTATTAGTGATGTTCATAAAGTGTGCATAAAACGTAGGATAATATGTATATTTATTAATATATATTTTTGTTCTGTTATACAGCATTGATAACTGTTCCATTCACACCTGATTAATATTTATATATCAATGTGTATATACGTGTATACACATATATGTACTTATTTACCTCCTTACCTATATGCATATATAGGGTGTTCTATTAAAACAGTGTTATTGATGAAATTTTATTGATTTCACTATTGGACTATGTTGAGTCATGGCAATTATGTGTGAAAAATAATCTCACCTAAATGTCTGTCAAGGCTTTAACTGCACACCTCCATTTAATGGTCAAAACTTTTGATGGCATCTCTGCATGGTTGCTCCTTGATTTCACCAATATGTCTTATTATCTTATCCTACAGATGTTGAATTGTTGTTTGCATAGACCTTAATTTTGAGATGACCTACAAAGAAAGAAATTTAAAGGCGTCAAGTTGCACAATCATGGTGGCCAATTGACATTACTGTTTTGAAAGATGATGCAAACTGGGAACTTCACTTGTTTGAATATCCATTTTCATAATAGGCTTTGATTATTTTAACATGTTGTTTGATTATTAATCTTTCCATGGTTGAAATTACCAAAAGCTGAAGTTGTTAAATCTGAAAGAAATTGAAATAAATCATTAAATGCTTAAACTTAATTCACATTTAAAATCAGTACAATTTGTTGAAACACTATAACTGTGTGTGTGTGTGTGTGTGTGTGTGTACAGGTTTCATTAGAAATAACAGACAAGGTATTATCATTAAGTATTTGTATAATTTAGAGCCAAACCCGAAGCAAAAACTAAAATAAAAGGGCAGAAAAACTGATTTTGATCAGACTCGGTATCTTGCCTTTTATATATATAGATATATATTATCGATTTTCTGCAATATTGTAAGAACTGCAACCTTGAAACTTCTGATTATCGTTTCTTATGTCTTTGTCTATGAGTGTATCAAATTTGATTAAAATCGGACCACTCTTTCTATAACCCGATTTTTTCGATTATCGATATTTATCGGGGGTACCTCGACACAAAACCTAGCTAAGAACACTTGCAGATGCTTATAGTACAACTGTGTAAATTTTCAAGGAAATCTGTTCAGCTGTTTAGGAGTCTATAGGTAACGGACACACACACACAGACTAAGTTCCATTTATAAATAAGTTTAGATAAATGATACACTCTAATGAGTGTACATATGGGTCCATCTTAAAGACACTGGAGTCAGGATGCCAAAAGTAATATGAATTAGCTAAGTGACAAACCTTTTACTTGCATTAATTATGTAAATACTGAAGAGAACACTCAATGGTGACAATTTCTTTCTGCTTAAACACAATTCTTACACATGTCATCATCCAATTACTAAAAGCCGAATGGGAGAAGAAACTTATAAGGAACCTTGAAAGCAACCATTCACCAAAGAAAAAATCATGAGCAAAACTTCATTTATTCCTAAGTGAAAAAAACAAAGTTTCGACAACTTTTGATAAAAGGTTGGCTAAAATGTTCTGTAGAAATTTATTCTCCCACTGCTTTTCTAGTATTAAGATGGTGACATATCTATACATATAAATGTGTAATATATATATATATATATATATAGTTTGCAAACATTTAGTAAACAGTGCAGTATTTTCTATACCCAACGTCAAATTAAACCCACCACGCCTCACCTGTGACAGCCAAAATATATTTTCTCTTCTGTTCAATATGTCCAAATAGTGGATATATTGGTGAAACTGGAAACAGTTTTAGATTCTGTTTTAATAATCATAAATTAAGCATACACCAAAACAACCCTTATTCCCCCATAGCTAAACACTTCAGTCAACCAGGACACACATTAGAAAACTGCAAATGTTTACTGATAGATTCTGATTTTAGTTCCACATACACAGAAAGAAAGAAAAATACTGGATTTTAAAATTAAATACATATAGGCTAGGGTTAAATAGGGACTTAGGTATTTTGAATCTTTATAAATATTTCAATAGTTAAACAATTTTTAGATACACTTAAAAACTTTTCTTTATAACAACATTTAAAAGTATTATTACAGTTCGTTTTAAAAATATCCCAAAACTCTATCGCTTTCTACGTCACGTGATGTAAACATCTCGCGACAGACGCTCCTCACGACGAACGCTTCTAGTTTAAATTTTAAAATCATTTGTTTCTGATGAAAGGCCAATGCCAGTCTGAAATATCAAATGTATATATTTAATAATAGAAATAAATAAATACTGTCAAAAAAATACATCTTTAAACTTACAACTTTTTAGTAGTTTTTCCTATATATATTAAGACAGTATACATGGATCATCATTATGCTATATATATATATATATATATATATATATATATATTAAATGATTTGTTTGAGCATTATTTTTGATCGATACTCGTATTTAAGTAGATATTCTGTTTATAATCAAACAGTATTATATATTTATTTCTACTGGCCTGATTATTTGTGATAAATTTTTGTTACAAAAATGTGCCAAATGACACACATTTTCAGAACAAAATTTTATCGTAAATAATCCGTCCGGCAGAAATAAATATATAATACTGTTTGATTATAAACAGAATATCTACTTAAATATGAGTATTGATCAAAAATAATGTTCAAACAAATCATTTCAAATTGTCAGTTGTTTATAACCAGTTTTGTTAATCTTTGTGAATTTCTATATATTGATTGTTTAATTACTTAGTTTTTGGTCATAATAAAATTAGACCAGTAAACATTTGTATTAAAAAGTGTTCAATACAATTATATTGTAGAACTTTTGAATATTTTTCATTTGTAAACAAGTTGTTATGCAACCTAAGTTTCTACCATGAGTTATGTCTTCAGGAGATTTGCAATAGCTGGTAGAAACCTAGGTTGAGTAATAACTCATTTACAAATGGAATATATATATATATATATATATATATATATATGCACAAACACTCACTCATACACATATACATACATATATATACATCAACACACAAATACATAGATCCCGACCTGGTAGCTTAACTCCAGTCAGTCACTTTTTCACTAACAAAATCTGGCTTTGCTCTGTCGCTTCTACAAATATTTTCACAGTTTCTGCTTCAATGAGCTTAGCTTCCTGGTGCTCCCTCTGCACGAATTTACTTGAGCTACTAGACTGGTAACTAGGTCCCACCCTTTTACAGTGAAAACCATCAAATGTAACTGCAGCTTCTACTCTCTCTGGTTCTTTTCTTGCACTTCCCGACCGTGGAACTCCCTTCCGTATACTTGTTTGCCTGATAGCTACAATCTCCAAGTGTTTAAATGCAGCGTCAATTGCTATCTCTTATCTCCTTGACTTTAATCCTTTCTTCGACATACCCTGTATCTTATTTTCCCTTTTCACTCTATTCTCATGCAGCTCTCTTCACACCAGTGTTTCCATCCTTCTCTTACCCATTCTTCAACACTCTTTGTGACCTGTTCCTCTTTTTTTTCACAAATACAAATTATAAAAAATTGAAGACTGCAAACCTTGATGTTTCTAATCAAAATATCTCCATCAAATCTAAACTAGTGATGACTAATATAGTGTATGAATTTCAATGTCCAGTACAAGATTGCATCTCTTACCATAAATCAATTATCTATTTTGAGCATATGTGCGTTGTGGTGCATTGGGTATCGGCTCGGAATGAGAAATCGGGGAGCCGAGTTCGAATTCCAGCTGAATTCATTGCATTTACTTATGCGCAAATACCCTTGGGAAAGGTATTAATCCATCTATTCCTTCCAGTTACGGGTTAAATAACAGAACTGATTGGGTTCTATAGCCTTGGTCGGCAACCAGTCTACCGCAGAAAGCAATGGCAACCTACTGTGGGATAATCTTCTGCCCAGTCAGTCATGTCTCTTTCGAGACATGATCGCCCAAGCGTGTATCACATATGGCACTTAACTGACTGACCACTTCTTTGAAATATATGAATATGCACACACACCCATATGCACATATATGCATATATACATCTTTCTTGTAATTGTAGATATAAAGAAAATTATCCAGTGGAGGGCAAATGCAGATCTACTGGGGTTATATATCGGGCTCAGGAAAATAAGAAAAATTATGTTTACATTAAAAAATTAAATATTTAACTAAAATAAAACAGAAATCCCCATTTTATTTTTTTAAAAGAAACAAAAAATAATTTAGTGTTAAGTCTATTTTAAATACAAAATATATATTTTGTATTTAAGATAGGCAAGATTTATGTTTTATATTTAAAATAAATAAGGATTTTTTGTTTTTGTTTTTTTGTATTAAAATAAATAAACCTTAAAAAAAATTTTTATTTTTTTATTTTATATTTTAATTTTAAATTCAAATTTTTATTTTTATTTACATGAAATCTTAGAATATTTAAATTTTTAATCTTGTCATTAAAAAGACAGTAACTTAACTTTATAAGATTTACTTCCCATGAACTTTGAGACATAGGATATGCATATTTATTAATATATGTATGACAGCTCTGTTCATATATTGAACATTGTTTTAATAACACCTGAATAATAATACTATACATATGTATATCCTCCTCATATGTATATTTATTCATTTATGTCACTATATATAGACTTTGAAAAACAGTAGCTACTCTAGCATCTACACATTGCTCATTCATTAATGAATTAGAGCACTCTAGCTACTGGCGTATGATACATCACATGCTAAAAGTCTGCCTCCTTCTACTGAGCGCCTATAGCTCAGAGGTAGAATCGCCAACTGACGCCAATTCAGTCAGGTTTTAATCCTGGGTAAAAGCAATCAGATGTCTAACCGTACTGATGAGCTGTGATACAGTGAAACAAATCTGTCTGCAGATTATATAAGCCATCTGCAGACAGGCCTGTTTTGCTGTATCACAGCTCTTCAGTGTGGCTAGATTAACTGTATGCCTTAAGCTGGAACTGAAACCTGACTGATTTGTCAGCAGTCGGAGATTCACCCACCAGGCTATTGGTGCGCATCAAAGAAAGACAGTTTTCATAGCATATAATAATGTGTTTTACGAAATGTAAACAACACTAGAAGCAAGAGTGTTTTATGTGATGACCACTTCGAACAGGTGTTCTGCACTGTAACCAAAGAACATAAAACATTTTTATGCACACGCACACACACACATACATATATATATATATATATATATAATTCTCATATCTTCCTATCTTTTTATTTCAGTGCAACCTTGGGTATTTCCATGGCAAATTTGACCTTGGTACATGTTTGCATGCCTGTGGTGTAGCTACAGACATGGTACTACAAAAATGCATTAACAGTGAAGCTGCATTTGTTGTGTGTCCATGTTGTTATGGAGCAGTACAAAACACACATTTAATTACTTACCCAAGAAGTCAGCTTTTTCGAGATGCAAATATTTCAGATATGGTAAGTTATTTTAAATTTTAAAGCATCATAAAAGTGATAACCTATAATGTAGTATTTGCCAGAACATCAATGTGCACTGCCATAGTGTAAAAAGTCAAAAAAAATATTTCATCATCTTAAAGAATATAATGATGTTTTCAAATAAAATATATAGCATTTTAACAGATTCTAACAACAGTAGTTATGAAATTAAATACCATATTTTTTATATTCATAGTAAAAAATATTTGTTAATGTGTAATGGAAAGTCAGAGAGTTGTTTTAAGTGATCTCACCCCAAGCAAGGTGATAAAGCCACTAAGACACAAGGAGCTACTGTGAGTGAAAGAATCTTAGAAAAATCTTTCTAACAATATAATAACAGTATTCAAGGACACAAATGTAAATTTTTGAGGATCAAAAGTAACTGGAAAGCAAAAAGCAAGAAGAGAGTTCCACATGCGAGAAATGCAACTGTTAGTATGAAATTTATGGTTTTATCTAAACATTTCAACTGTAAAATGATGAGACCTAACTGATGATGAAGTACTGCAATTAAATTCATAAAGTCTAGGTTCCAAAGAGAAAAACTCATCAGAACAGTTATCATGAAAATATTTGTAGAAAAGACACAGGAAGCTACATTAGGATGGTGGAAAAGTGATAAGATTATAGCATGTTACTACCAATTTCATATTCATAAAGTTTAGGTATCATACAGGAAGGCTCATCAGAATAATTATCATGAAAATATGTATAATATTAAGAACACACCATTTGAGAAATTCAAAAAGAAAGAAAACCTGAGGGTACAGTGACCAAATTGTTATAAAGACAACAGAGATGAAATTGGTGTGAATGAATCAGTGCATAATAGTAACAACACCTCACTTGAGAAATTCTGAAAGAAAAATGGTCTGCTGGTTTAGTGACTAAAATGTTCTAATAATGTCAGAAAGATAAGTAGACTAGTCTGAATGAATCAATGTATAATACTAACATAAAAATGTGTTTTTAATCCAATAGGATCTTTTAACATTGGGTCATGCGGCTGATCAAACAGAATTCAAGATTGCACTTGCTGAACAAGGTATTTGTTGTTTTAATTTTTTTAAAGCTTTCGTTTTAAGTTGAAAGTTTTCTAAATTTGTATACCATGCTTTAATATTATTTTAATGTGTTTACTTGTATGTTTGTATGTGTATATATATATATATATATCATTTATTTGTTTGACCTTTATTTTTAATAGATCCTCATATTTGAGTTGATATTCTGTTTTTTTAATTTAACAGTATATTAAACTCTATCAGCTTTAGTATTTTTGAGAAATTTTGTTAGGAAAATGTGTGTCATTTGGCAGGATTTGAACTTGCAACCCCTAACAACATAGGGCAAGCCATCAATTGATCTGATTCATCTTTGACTGCTCATCCACAAATGATTCCGCAGTCTAAATGAAGCTGAATCAAGCCTTATATAGACAATTTTATAATTTCTTGTAAATACTCTGAAAGTGTATTGTAATGTAAACAAATGTCAGTCAGTTCAGTTCAAGTGCCATACATGATACACGCTTAGGCGATCATGTCTCGAAAGAGAGATGACTGACTGGGCAGAAGATTATCCCGCAGTAGGTTGCCATTGCTTTCTGCGGTAGACTAGTTGCCGACCAAGGCTATAGAACCCAATCTGTCCTGTTATTTAACCCATAACTGGAAGGAATAGACGGATTAATACCTTTCCCAAGGGTATTTGTGCGTGAGTGATTGCAATGAATTCAACTGGAATTCGACCTCCCCCCCCCGTTCTCGTTCTGAGCCGATATCCACTGCTCCACAGCGCACATCCAAAACAAATGTAAAATAAATTAAATATGTTGGTTGTTAATCCATTTTGTTAATCTTTGGAACTTTCCATAGTATATATATATATATATATATATATATATATATATACATATATATATATATTTTAATTCAGATACTTCAATCCAAGGGAAAAAAGCAGGAAGGTAAATTCCAAAAACCCGATCCTAATTAATATTAAAAATTTTATTTTAATATTAAAAAATGATACAGGAAGAGAGCTCCATGTAATAAAATATTACAGAGCAAATATATATTAAAAAAGCAACAGAAAAATCCTTTCAGAAACTCTAAAAAAAAGGATTTTTCTGTTGCTGAGGTGATGTGTTATCCCCCGTGGGGATCTTCATATCGAAATGGCCATTCAACATCTTTGAATTAACCCTTTTTTAATATATATATATATACATATTTATATATATATATATATATATATATATATTTTAAATCCAAAAATGAAATAACTTGTAGGTAAAATTCCAAAACCAGATTCTATTAATATTAATTTTATTAATATTAAAAATAATCCAGGTGAAGAACTTGATGTAAATGGTATTATCTATTCACAAAACAAAATATGTATATTTTTTTCAAATTAGACTCTAAAAACTACTTTGGTTGTATGGCCATTTCGACAAAAAAAAATCCCACTTCCTCAGCATTCAAAAAAAGTAATCTCCCTCGAATTAGGACTGTCTGCAGATGACTATATATATATATATATATATATATATATATATATATAGTCATCTGCAGACAGTCCTAATTCACTGTATCACAATAATATCATCCAATATATATATATATATATATATATATATATATATATATAAAATAATAATTAATAATATCATCCTATATATATATATATATATTGAATGATATTATTAATGTCACAGTTTGAATGAAAAGTTCCTTAAATTTTCAATGTTAAATTTGTTTCTTTTTATATATGAGACTTTTATTTACAAAACTGGGATTTCGTCCACTTCTGTTATAAGAGGCTAAATTCATTTTTTGTATACGAATTGTAAAAAGATTTTATCCTTTAAATTGTTTTTCTCTAACGAAATTGAAATGGGTAAAATAAAATATTTTAATTAAATATATTTACTGTTATTTTTATAAATTTATTGATCTTAAACAATGTTATTTATTATATTTAGTAACAAACAAAAACAATAAAAGCACTTGTAATTCCAAAATTAAATAATTTTTTAAATATTAATATTTAAATTAAATCATTTAGATTTTATGTATTTAAAGAAAAAATTTGCAAAATTTAAAACTCCAAAATTAAAAATTATAAATAACCTTTATTGCTATTTTTAAATAGGTTAGTGTGACCTACTTAAATGTAAACTCTTGTAACAATTATTTTTACAAAATCAAACTTCTGACCTTTTCATAGTCTTTAATCAAAATATTAAAAATCAAAACTAAAAAATAAATTTAAATCATTATTAATTATAAAAATAATAAACTGAAAAATATCTGAACCATGACATACTGAATTATATTGTTAGATTTGTAAATAAATACTAATTTGCAATAAAAAAAATTAAAAGACTTTTTTGTTACAAAATAACATTTTTTTTTAAAGTGGTATCACCTCAAGCAAGGCAGCAAAGCCACTAAGACTAATTAATTTTTCTTTGGTTCGGCCTTGTGTCTTACTTAACCGAACTCCCTACAGCTTACAAGTTTTACGCAAAATTATAATCTTCAGAATTATTATCAGAAGGTTGGTTGTCTGCAGGCTGGAATTTGTGGAATTTTGTGGAATAGTGTATTTTGCATTTTAAAATAGAATTTGGGTAATATATTTTGTGAATAAGGAAAGGAAAGTAGAATGTATGAGAGAAGTAAAAAAGGGTGAAAATGACAAAAAGGTGTGTGGAGTAGTAGCAGTTGTTGAGGTCGAAATGACTTTGATGTATCTGCCCACTGTTTTATGTGTTTGTTTCTCTGTCTTCTTTTGTGCATCTCTTGTTGTAAACTCTCTCTTTTCCTTTTTTCTTTTAGGCAGGGGTCTATTTATACTGTTAGCAAAGTTGAAAGAGATTCCAATTAAGTTGTTGATTATTTCAAGCATACACACGTCTTATTGGTCAATATTTCTTTAAAATTGTATTCAATCAGCTTCAGCCAGAAGTATGTGTGGAGTCTATTGTCAAAGTTCAAAATATATCAATATACTTTAAGCTGTGAAGAAGGTAACTTCTTGTTTCTGCTCTTAGTATCACTTACACACTTACATGAACAATACCTAATAACTCAAATGTCAAATTGAGACAATAATAATAATATTCAATATACACACACTTACATGTTTTCAGAAATTTGATTTTCTTTCAGAAAATAAATCCTGCTGCAATAGTATTTTGACTATTGCTTGAATTAATAACAAAAAAGAAAGAAAAAAATGCAAATCAGATTCAATTACAAAGAAAAAATATTTTTTTAACCAGCTAAAGAAGGTTGCTTGCAAAAATTCATCCTTTTTGCTGAGAATAGAGATAACCTATTCTCTGACTAACACAATGTAAAACATATATCAGAAAAAACAAAACTTAAAAATTACAATGCACAAAAAACAAACATATGAATTGAACCCACCAGCTGTATCAATGATAACAAAAAAAAAACAGAGGAAAGCCTTATCTCTACAGTACACTTTCAGTCTTTTCAAGGTTCAAAAGTTTTATCGTTTTTCTTTTCTCTCTTGTGTAAACAAAGTTTTCTTCTTTAATTCTAGAGATGATAAAGTTCTTTTCTCTAATGGAGCTACCTTTGCCTTAACAAACATCAACCTGGCAGACTTACTCTGTCTCATAGGCTGCAAATCCATATGCCTTCTGAGAAGCATCACAAAACACCAACTGGTAGGACCAGCACTATCCAGAACAAATCTGGGAAACCTCAAACGTTCTTACTGCACCAGGTCCTCAAAAGATTTACTCCAGCCCACCTGAAGTTCATTAGGAATCCTCTCATCCCAGGTCAAATTTAGCCTCCATAAATTACTGATAAATATTCTCCCCTTGATAGTGATAGGCAGACAATAGGGATAATGGGTCAAAAACACTGGAATTCTGGGATAGGACACCTCTCTTAGTTACAGCAGCAACTTCAGGAGACTTACTCGCTATATGTAAATCATCCTTGTCCAGGTCATAATAATAGCCTAAAGATTTTCTCAAATGGTGAGTCATGAGTAACAAAATTGCCATCAGACTTCATTCTAACCCTCAAGATATCACAGTTTGAGTTGCAGGAGCTGAGGAAGAAGTTCCCTTAATTCATAATGTTGACAGCATCCTGATACAAATTTAATAAAACAGCCAGAGAATGGTGGGTCTTTATGAGGTTATCCACATAAAAATGGCCCAGCAGCATATCCCTGCATAAACTGTCAGCTTAACTCTCAACATGATGTTTGATCACAAAATTGAGAATGAAAGGGTTGCTACAAATCCAAAGATGAGCATTTTGTATCTAAAGCACACTAACCTGTTTTTGATCTTGAGGAAAAAGCAGAAATGGTTTTTGTCTCTGTCCTTTTATATTTTTTCATTAAGAATGCTTTCTGAACATCAGCCAACAATACATAACAGTCCATTCTGAACTGTAACATCAAACATGTCAGAAAAGAGATTGATGCAAGGATATACACAATCATTAAGAGAGGGGTGACCACCGGGACGTAAGGAATAATTGAATACAGAGCATATTTTAGTTGAACTTTAACTGTCCGATTTAAAAACTGGCCTGTGAGGTAACCAAGTATAATTCTTAAACAACTCAGGCATAACTTCAATCCTTTCAATAATATCTTCCACCTCCCACTCTAGGAAAACCTGGCAGTACTTATTGCACATGCCCTGTTTATCCAACTTAGTAACAACACAATTAAGGACGTTCAATGCTACCTGATAGTTTGAAGGAACCAAAGGTAATTTGTTTTCATCCCAGGGTAATTCTACATAATTAGCAGTTATTCTCATAAGTGATGGATTCACGAATCTTATCATGATTGAAGTCACTGATTGCATCCTCTCCAATACCCAAAGTCACTGATTGCATCCTCTCCAATACCCAAAGTCTCCAAACTAAGCATCTTGTCTATGGTCCTCACTACTTCAGCAAAACAGTCCAAAGGATCTACTTACATGGACTTGGGCACATAATATACATAATATATATAATGTACATAATATACATCTGTCACAGGACAGTCTGAATTATTGGCTATAATTTGATTATAATGAGTGTCACAAGCTCTATTTTCCTGAGTAACAGTCTCTGGTGCCAAAAAATCAGCAATATTCCCAAAAGATACCAGTCCCCGAGGGAACCTAAACACAGAGCCATTCATAAAACTAGTCAACTGCATGGGACCCAAAACTTTGAGCTAATTCACACCTAACAACCCTTACACAGAGAACAAATCATCCTGGACACTTGAAAAGTTCATTGCCAATTTTAAACTACTAGCTTGCATACTGTCTACCACCGTGCTTAGACCAACCACATAAAAATCTAGGTCTAACTTTTCATCCACCAGAAAGGGAATCGATTTCATTCCATTAAGAAGCTTGACATTCAACAATACTTCACTTAATATTTTCTGCACCGAACCCAAAAAGGTTTTAATAAAAAAATTTTCTTTTAGCTGTTTGAATAGGTTTATCATTCAAGGTCCTCATTACACTACTTGAAAGATAAGACTGTTAACTGCCAGTGTCTACCAAACAATTTACTTTTTTCTCAGTCTTGCCCTGCATGATTACAATCTCGAGCACGGGTAGCAATGAATGTCCGTCCTTCTCAAAACAAGGATTTACATTCACTTGGTTCTTATCAACAGAAGAACACAAAGCGTTGTAATGAAATAGGCTCTTGCAACCCCAACAAGGCTTAAACTGGCCTTGTACATAAGGGTACTGCTTGGTAAAATGTGAAGGACTAGTGCATTTGGTACAGAAATTAGCTGACTTACACACACTCAAGTGGTCCCTTGATGTAGGATATTTTCTACATGAATATTCAGTATGAGCATTGGAATGACAAAAATTGTATCTGAACTTCTTGGGTGCAGCTTTAACTAAGAAATTTTCCAGGGTTGAGGGTTTTCTATCAACTGGAGGTACCCTAACCTTGCTAGACCTAAGGGCTATCAAGGGAACAACCTTCTTCCTTGGTTGCTATTAGCTGAAAAAGTGTGACTAATGCTTTTAAAGTTTGTTTTTTTTAATAATATGAGAACAAGATGAAGAAAAAAATGGGTTTTTAAAATTAAAATATCAAAACTACAATAGCTAGGAAATATGCATCAAAATAATATCTAAGCTATTTAGTCCACAAAATTGTTGAATTAACATTTTATCTATTTATAGAAAAGATTATTATTAATTCATGGATATTTAAGCCTGTTAAACTTTAAAAATGAGTGATCAGAATATGAGTTTAGGTAAATATAGTTACTTACATAAGAATAAGTATGGCAAAAATAAAATTAAAAAAATGGTGTCAACAATGAAAATAAATATAATAATAACAGTCTTATTTATGAAATATTACTTTAATTTACTAAAATGTTACTATAATAAAAATTATTACTATAATAATTTAAATTGCTAATTTTTTTAAAGATATGTTAAAAAAAAATATTGCTTTTCGTGACTTTTTCTAAAAAATATTGAATGTTGTCTTATTTTTCTAAGACCAGAAATATGAACTAAAGAAGAAAAAAAAGGTCAGGGTGACCTATTTTAATATGAGCTTAAATTTTCATCTTGTTCATTACATACTGTTATGGTTGTTAAGTGAAAATATTTACCAAAATGGGCACAATTTCTAAGGAAATATCTAGATTTGAAGCCAGAAGGATATAAAACAAGTATTTAAAATCGAAAGTCAAGATAAGACTGTCAATTGCAAAGTAGAAGAGGGCTTGCTTTATCTTTACTTAAAAGTTTTTTCAAATCAAGTTTCTAAAGTTATACATTTTTAAGCATCAAGAAATTAAAGCATTGTTTTTTTTTAACAAATAGAAACTACAATTCAAAATTTTACAAATATTATTCAAAGGATGTTCCTTTTACACTTTCATTTCAACTTGCTTTTGTTTTTAGCTTCTACACAGCAGCTGTTTTTTTTTTTGTTTTTTTTTTACTAAATAATGAGGTCAAATCAAAGAGAAAAATAAACTTCTATGTGCCATGTTCCTTCAGAACCTGTAATGATAGCCCTCCACAATTTCCTGTTCTTCATAGCTCCTTATAAATATTGTTTTTTTGCTAGCTCTCATAAAATCCTGCTCATTAGTAAGTTGTGTACTGTTTGTTTCTCTCTGTCTTTTGCTTTCAATGTCCTTATGTGTGTCAAATTTTTTAAGCTCTCTTTCCTTAGAAATTTCAACAATTTCTTTCTGATTCTAAGTATATGTCCTTTTTATTTCAATTTTCTCTAAAACTTTGTTGTTGCTCACATGTTCAGTTCATAGTATTTTCATCATAATCCTATAGCACCACATTTCTTTTGTTTTAAGTCTCTTCTTCATCTTTGAAAAGATTTTTCAGCATATACAGCTGAAAATAGAAAATTTCTTTGTTGCTGACAAAATTTTTCTGTTTCTTAATATTTTGCATTTGGAAAGCATTTTTCACTATCCCAATGCCCCCCTTGAATTTTGTTGCCATAATTTCCATCCTCTATTAAAACATAGTATATAGTTGTAACAATGGGTTACCAGTATGGTTTTGATGTGGTTGTGATAATAATGAAAGGTCAAGGTTGTACAAACTATACCATAATTTTCATTATTTTTGTGGTTGGCTCCATTAGCAGATACTTTCATTCTTTTAGTGAAGGTCCATCATTTTGGTGTGTAAGTTATAAAAGGTTTTGTGTAATTGTTCCAGTATTTTCACACGTGGGTTGTCCTTTTGAATTAGTCATTGATTTTTGTGATTTTCTGTATCTTTCCTTGTGTGGATATTATTTTTAAGACACCATTTTTGGGGTTTGGTGTTCATTGAATTTTTGATGATTTGAAGCATAGCTCTCATGCATACGTGCGTGCATTAGGGAATGAGGCTAAAACAAAAAAAAGCTAAGAAGATTATGCATGTGATTTTCATTGTTTTATACTGTCGTAATACTATTTATTTATTAAATTGTTTATTTACACTATTTATTACATGGTTTATTGAAATGGTTGGCATCTTCAAATAAGGCTAATTGCCAATTGATTTAAAATGGTAAATAATAAGGATTTCCTTAGAGTTGGTTCACATATTTTAATAATTTAATAAATGTTTATAAGTTTATGAATAAAAAATTGTTTTCATATTTATTTCCTTATAAATTGGTAAATGATAAATATTGCATCAAACAATTAGTGTTTAGATTGTCATAAATACAAAATTATTTTTAAAAATGTTTGTTTCCTTTTGTTCTCACTTGTTCACTCACACCCTTATACATACCTATATACCTTTATGATTAAGTACAATGTTACTCGAATTTTGTAATTTTTCATTGCCAGTAATGTTGTCAACATTTTAAACTTGGCAATTTTCACTAAGAAGGATCATATGCGTAAAAATCTTTTGCTTCAGAAACAGAAAACATCATTTTATTTTCTAGAGAATTAATATATTTTTTCTTTTACAAATATATGTCAAATTAATAAATTAGAAACAAGTCACAGACAAAAATGTGTGTTAATCACTCTGTCATCACTGATCATTTTATACTGAGACTACAGTTTTTTAAGGGTTTTTTATAGAAGTAATATTTTCTTCAAAGAAAATAATTGACTATCTCCCACTTCTAAGAAGTTTACACTTTATATTTTGCTGGAAAAATAACTGCAGTATCTTTAATAAAATTCCTGTACCTGAATTTGAGTTTATGCTTATTCACGATGGAAAATATTTAATACAGTTTAAAGTACTAATGTCAATTTTAAAATAAATATGTATGTATATAGATGGCAAAATGGATAGGATCTTTAAATAAGAAATCAGTAAAAGCTGAGTTTGAATGTCACTCAAGCTTGTTGCATTTACAAAACATCCTTAGGAAATGTAAAAATCCACAGAAAAAGCAAATAACCTTGAAGAGTGAAGGCATTACAATAATAGCTTCATGAAACTGAAGTCATCATGACTGAAATAACAGTGCTCAGCTAAATTACAAATTTATCGACATTAATTCTGTATTTGAAATTTTTCGTCTAATAAATATTTGCTCTGTAATTTGTGGTGGAAAGGAAATTAAGACCTTCATTTTTACAAAAATTCACAATGACATATGAAATCCTGGTTTTTCCCAAATAGAAAAAGGATTGACCATGTGCTTAAAGAAAAAGTCGAAACCGGATTTTGAAAGTAGATGTTAGATTGATATTTTGACCAAGGGAAGTGATTTGCAAGACCAAGAGGGAATTAGCAATCTAGTGCAAAAAATTTAGGTGACTATAAATGCTTCAGTCAGCATCGGCTAGTCAGACATGCTAAAATGTAACGGAGAAACTTCAGCCACAACCCGGACATAGGTCGCGTCACACATTGTCCTCTTTTTCCTTCTTTTTCGTGTGCTGATTCCTTTTACTTCTTCTTCTTCATTCAAAGACACTCCTACCAAACAAATGCTAATACATATATTCGTACTTACACATAAACTCTTTTCAACAAATTACTACTATGAACATATCTACGAACTTTCTCATAGAACTTTTAACTACTACCTATTCTTGTTATTCTATTCTTTTAATAAATTCTTATTTTAACATGCAAAATGTATATTTTATTCTTACACTAATCCACACATCCAACATTCCAACCTTCAGCCAGCCAGCCAACCTGGTGAAAACCTGATAATTCTGGATATAGCTTGTAAGCTGTAGGGAGTTCAGTTGTTTGAAACAAGGCCAAATCAAATAAACATTAACCATCTCCCTATAGTTACAAATTAACTATATTGAACTCTTTCTATGGATCATTTTTAATATTTTATAATTTTTAATATTATATTACTAAAATCCACTTGGATTATTTGTCAAGAAAAGTTTTCTTACCATGGATTGTTTACCGTCATGATGACGAGGTAGAAATCGCGAAACAGAAATTTCTGTGTCGCAGTGTATTTTTAATTAAAAAACAAATTTAATTATATGATTATATTATGCTCTACAATATTTCTTGTTTTGAGCACTTTTATAAAAAAAAGTAAATGCCGGAGAACTCAGAAATGTAAAACTGTTGGTTCTCTTAACCTGGATTTATATATATATATATATATATATTCCCTCCTGTCATGCACATGGAGAGAGACAAAAGTGAGGCAGCTTTGACTCAGTTCATTCTCTTTACTACTAGTTATAAAAGCTCTCGCTGCATGTTTACTCTTTAAAAGTGCTTTATTTTATTTTTTAAAAATAATTATGTTGTTGAGTAGTGAGGAATATATATATTCTTTCTACGATAATAAAGATCATATTTATTTGCACACACACACACACATATATATATATATTAAATCCAAAGGATGATCAGGTAGGTAAATCCTAAAAAACCTGATTGTATTAATATTAATGAAATTAATATTAAAATTGATCAAGGTGGATGGCTCGAAGCAAATATTATGTTCTATTTACAGAGCCAAATATATATATATATATATATATATATATATATATATTTCCTTCCTGTCATGCTCAGGTGTTTGGATTATTTTGTTTTTTGTCTTATGTCTTAATGTAAGATACTCAATAGTAGATACATCAATATATATTTTGCTTTCATTTTTGACAGCATAGGCCCACTTGTATAAATCTATAAAACACATTTTAAACAAAAACTAAATTTAACTATTTTTTTTAATCTTAAGCTCAAACTGTTGCTCTTGATATCCCAAAAGCCTTTGGCATGTTGGCCTCCTGTGCAAGCTCTAGAGCTATAGTATTGCTGAATGGTTGTTTGATTTAATCCAATTGTTCCTTTCAAATTGTGAAAAAAAAAATTTGTTTTGAACAGGCAAGCTTCCATATCTTTTTATACAAATGCAGGCATCCTTCAAGGTTCTAGTCTAGGTCCTACACTTTTCTGATTATCATCAATGATCTATTGATCTTCTTGATGTAATCAGTTCCCTAGTAGGCATCCATGCAGATAACACCACCATTTACTCCAATCTTACTTGTAAATCTGCCAAGGCTGACAAAGTAATCCTAGCTGTTGTTCTTCAAAATAACTTCCAGTCTGTGATTGAATGGGGTAAGAAATGGCTCTTAAATTTTAATACCTCCAAAACCAAGCTGCTCTCCTTCAACCACCATTGAGGAACTTTCTTACCTACCCTCAGAATGGATGATGCTAACACACTGCGCCTCCTTGGCCTCACTCCCGCAAATGAAATGATTATATAGAATTTATAGCTGCATCTAATGCAAGGAAAGTTGGGTCATTGTGTCAGGCCAGGAAGTTTTTCTCATCAAAATCCATTTTTCACATTTATAAATCTACCTTTCATCTGTGCATTGAGTACTGTTGCTATATCTAGTTGGGTGCTTGAATTCATCTTAAGGTTCTCAACAAAATCCAAAGAAGGATCTACAATGTAATTAGTCCTGACTTGGCATTTCAACTTCAGTCACTTTCTCATTGACATGACGTCGTTTCCCCTCTGTCTTTTCTACAAATATTTTCATGGCAACTGCTCTGACAAGCTTCTTTCCCTGGTACCCCAATCACATGAATTTACGTGTGCTACTAGATTGGCCTCAAGGTCCTACCCTTTTACCATCAAAATAGTTAAATGTAACCATCTCTTCTACTCTAATAGTTTCTTTTCTCGCACTTCCCATTTTAGAACTCCCTTCCATTTGCTTGCTTCCCTGATAGTTTACAATCTCCAATAGCTTAAATGTCATGTCACTTGTCATCTACTTGATTCCCAGCCATCATTTCTTCAACCTTGTTTTTTTTTTTTAACATCTATGCACCAGTGGTAGTCCTGCTTTGCTTGGGGTGAAATGATTATAAAAAAAAAATTTATTGGTCATTACTTCAAAATCTACTAGCATCCCCCCTCCCCATCCAAACACTGAAATTTTTAAAAACCTACTTCATTTTTTCTTTCAGTTTTAATGTAATAAAAAAATTTAAAGGAATTTTACATTTAACAGGCAGCTAATTTATAGCTTTTTTTTCTTTTTGTTAATATTGGTGTGTTCAACTCTTCAAAGTCTGCAGTTATATCATGTTGAATACACTGGTTTTATGTCCAATCCCCGAAGTTAAGCGACATCAAGCCTAGTCAGTACTTAGATGGGTGACCATTTGGGAATACCAGGTGCTGTAAATGTAAGGACCAAGAATGGTTCACCTGTCCTCCAGGTTTGGGAGTTGGGTGCAGGGCTAACAACCCTGCCCCATAAGAAACAGTTTGTAGCAGCCACAGATCTATTTCCTTTAGCGAATCAATGCCCCCGACGGGAGATTCGGTCTCTCACTGACCAATCAATGGGCGGAGCGCATTGATTCCTCTCTAGAACTATTTTTCCTAGTCCTGTTTGTAGAACGGAGGAAAGCCAGAGAGCCATTAGCCCGCGGCAGTAACGGACGCCTCTCTCACATCGCTGCCACTGATTCCCCATGGAATGCTTTCGTGGAAGACGCTGCTGCTAGCTTCACCATGGACACTTACATACTATCTGCTGCTAGCTTCACCATGGACACTTACATACTATCTGCTGCTAGCTTCACCATGGACACTTACATACTATCTGCTGCTAGCTTCACCATGGACACTTACATACTACCAATCTTGTACGTTTACTATGTAATAAACCATTCTTTGTTGTTATTCTAAAAGCAAGTTTCGTCATCCATTTGTGTGCCTAAAAAATATAGTGTTGGGGAAATTAAGCATTTCCCCATAATCCTATAAGTTTGTTACGGAAATAGTAACAAAAAGTTACTGCCCTACACACCATTGGATGTAAAATGGTATGATGATGATGAAACTCTTCAAAACTAAATTTTTATGAGTATGGAAGATTTTGATGAAAGATGATATTTTTTGATAGAAAAAGAAAATAACTTGAAATATTGAGTGAAAAATTAATAATCATGTCAGTAACTAGTTACTAAATAAAACTTAAGTTTGCTTATATTTTATAAAGATAAGTTTACAATTTTTGTATTTTTATTTTATTTCAGGTTGATATGTATGTTATTTTATAAAGATAAGTTTACAGGTTTTGTACTTTCTTTTTCAGGTCGATATTGTATGAATTTGGTTGATACAGATCGGTTGGCTTATACCAAAGAAAAAGGATATGATGTTATTCTATGTTCACTTCAACCACTGACATGTACCCCCAAGAACAATCTGCTAATTGGAACACCAAAATATATAAAAAATGGCCTCAGCTGACATATCCATAAAAACATTTAAATGCAGTGGCCTTTATCTAATATACAACTTAAATCTTTCCATCTTCACTTCAATGTTTTAATTAAATATAAACATGCTCTTCACACAATATCCAAATAATAAAGATAGACACATTAAAATATAATGTTTAAAAATTAAAATCAAACAAAAGAAAAAAAAATTCTCTTTAGAAATTAATTTTTCTCTTTACAGACAATTCTACTGTTAACAGGAAAAATCTCCGTCTTGCTTATAAAAAGAAACAAATTTAACATAGAAAAATCAAGAAACTTCTTATTCCAATTTTGTCAAACATGGAGAAGCATTATTTACATTCTTGTCATCTTTATTACCATATTCATGTTTTGGCTATTGGATGCTCTGGCCCTCATTAGGTGATTACAAATTTCAAACTGAACCCTTTATTTTAATCACTGCAAATATATTATTCTCATTCCATGAACCCTGCTACTTCCAGATGTCTTAACTTTATCCACCGAGCCCTGTCTCTTTAAGGATAAAAGCATTGGTTATATCCAGTGACTTGACCCAAAGAGTCTAATATCTGGCTACAACAGTGATGAACAAATAACTTAGTTATCTCCCTTTAACTTAACTCTCTAAGATATCCGGAAGTGGCTTGGCTCATGGAACAAGAACAATATACCCCAGTGATCAAAATAAAGGGTTTGGTTTGAAATTCCAATTACCTGAAGAAGACCAGACGTGTACAATGGCTGAAACATTGTGAATATTATAATAAAGATAAGAACAACAGTCCAAACAGTGTAAATATAAATACTACCTCATCTCAGAAGTATAGACAAATATCAATAAACATGTCTGCAATAAAAACTAGTGTCAAAAGGACTTTTTCTCCCATGACACCATTTTTTCATTTATTTTAAACTACTCTTCTGCAATATTTGTTTTAAAAAGAAATTATTTGAACAAAATTTAAACATATGAAACTTAAGTTATACATTTTCTTTATTCTTGAGAAGTGACAACAAAAATAGTAAACACTTTAAGAGATTGTTTAGCTACACTATTTTATTTATTGGAATGGTTGGCAAAAACATCAGCTAATCGATTCAAACTTTATAAAATGGTAAAGATTTTATTATAGTTGACTTACATATTTTAATGTTAGATTTTAGAGTAAAAATTGTTTTCACATTTATTTCTTTATAAATTGTATTAGCTATTACAATGTAAATACAAAATTATTCTTGTAAACAAACAATCTAATAAAGAATATTTTTTTTATTTTCAATGTGTGTGTAGGTTTTATTCCAACTGTAATCATTGCTTTTTAAAAAATCAGTATTACTGAAAAATAGAGGTAATTAAGAAAAAAAAAGTGATGTGATAGGAAAATCTTTTTCCACCATCTTATTTGAAGGCATGTTTATTCATGTTTGCCCAAATGTTAATGTCAAATTGAGACAATAGAAATCTTTTTCATTTTAGGTTAAAGTGGGACATGAACAAACATATAAAAACTTGTAAGCCCTTAAATTGGCATAATCATCTTTGTATGTGATCTACTTTTTCTTCAAAGCATTTTTATTGCTTTCTGGTCTTATAGGATACTAAGACTTCATTACAGAAATATATACATAACTGTAGCCTTATTAAAAAGGGTTTTATTTTTTGTTTTTTTTTAGAAGTTGAATTGATTTACAATAAATTTCTATAGCAAACAGTAAACCCATAAACCTGTGAAGTACACAAGGAAAAAGAAATATCAATCTTTCTTGAGTATATATTGCATTATATTGTCTCAATTTGACATTAAAATTTGAATTTCCTTCATATATATATATATATATATATATATATATATGCAAATTATTTATAAGAACAGGGTTTTTTCCACTTTTGTTGTTATAAGAAGCTGGGTTTTTTCCCTGCTAAACTTTTTCTTTGTTGTTTTAAATGTTCTAATCTCTTTTTGGAGTGTAAAATAGTTATGAAATAGCAAATCTGAAACAAAAATAACTGAATTTACTTCCTTTTGCTAAAGTGTTCTAAAAATCTTTTTGCATCTATTCTCTCAGCACAAGATCTTATTAAGAATGTTTAAATGGTTAACTATAAAAAGTTGTGATAAAATTATCCTCTACTTGAGTAAAGTTTATGAAAGATACAGCCAGAATGCATTTGCAGAATTACCAAAAATAAATCTCAATACATGCAAGCAAAAACATTTCTAATTACTTTTACATTGAAAAATACTAAGCTGCTAAGTTTAATTCAAAATTTTAGCCAGAAGCAAAACCCATGCATTTTATATTACCTGCAATCATTTCACACTCAAAGTGTGGGGGGGGGGATGTAATTGCAAAACTGGCTTCATAAGCATTGTTAAAATCAGTTTTTTTTTTTTTAAATTCTCACATTTTAAACTTGGGTACTTCATATGTTATATTTTTTTTTATACTTTCTATATGAAGACATTGAAGATATCAAGATATAAGGATTAAGTAAAGTTTTCAATAAAACACAACTTACAAGCATTTTCGTGAAGTGCAAAATATGTGAACTGGAAGTTAATCTAAAATCTCAAAAAATATCAATGGGATAAAGAAATCATCTCTACTATGACAAAGTTCATATCACCTACATTTAGAAGTTAAATGTGATTATGTCTGTTAATATGGACAAATACTGTTTACAAGTGTATGCAAATATAAATGTAACTAATGCATAGCTTTTATATAAAGCCTGGATCAGCAAGAGAGGAATGAATTAAATATTCAAAAGGTAATATTATAAATAAGATAATTTTGTAGAATACACGAACTTGAGAAAAATACCTGACAGAAAGAAACTTAGGAAAAGAAAAGAAAAAAGAAATAAAAAGTTATTTCTAAGTAATTGGTAAATACATGTATTGGACTACGAAGATAGTGAGAGGTTCTGGAGCATAAAATATTCCAGGCACTTTATGATTAACAACTAACACAAGTTAATAGATTTTATTATTAAATATTAATTAAAAAGGAATTCTTGATTACTTCTGTGTCTTTGGAAGTCTGGTTTTGATGCTGTAATTTATGAAACAGACATTAAATGAATTAATTTCTCTTAATCCATAGAAATCATTAATTCTAACCCATTAATATCTACATAAGAAAAAAATTGTTCTTGCTTATGACCAATAATGCTTATCCCATTTTTGTGATCAGACATTAATGGAAATTACTTATGCTTGTATGCACTTAAAATCTAAATATGATAGATTTAAAAGACCTCAGAAAAAAAGTAAATCTGGGTATGTATGTATACATTTTTTTTTTTTTTTCAGTCAGCTGTTATATATATCTCCCTGGAGCTATGAAGGTCAGAAGTTTGTTGAAAGCCTTATTTAGCAAAATGTGAAATTTTTGGATGGTCCAATTTCAAAATTTAAGAGATACAGATTTAATATTTGGGATTTACCAATTTTGATAAAAAAACAATTGTGAATTTTCCCAGATTTTTGTGACTTGGTTGATTTGAGATGTAATGACACTTATGAATTATGTAACTGAAAAGGTTATAGAATGATGCTATTGAAATGTAATGATACAAAAGTGTTTGAATAACTGTTAGAATGTTAATGGATTCTCAAAATTATAGACAAAGTCTTATTGATCATTTTAGTTTTGTAATCAGATATGAAATGTTTATCTATCATAACAGAAGTCAGCCCACTGCTCAAAATTTGATAAATTGAAAAAAAAGAAAAAAAATTCCAGATTTGTTCTAATAAACTGGATATAAACTTCATTTTGGCAAGTCCTTTCATATTGAATACTTTAAAAATGAATGTTTTAGTTTTCATAAAACTAAGTATTTAAAATGTTAGCACTGCCCCACCCCCCATGAGTTTCATTTTAACACTAATAACTGATACCTAGCATCAAAAAAAAAGAAAAAAAAAAAGAAAAAAAAAAAAGTTCTTACTGTTAATTAAAAGAACTTTGAGAAAAATTTATTGAACATTAACAGAAATGTTTAATATCCAAACTAGATGCTTGGTGATATTGGAAATGATACAATGTGAAAATTAAAGACAGTTGAAGCTATAAACAAAAAAAAAAAATCTTTATTACCTAAGTTGGCATTTGAAGTCAGATGTCAAAGCTCAAATATCTACAATAGACACTCCATTTCTTGCTAGATTAGGAAATTGAATGATTTGAGTAAAATTCTAAGTTTGAAACATTAAAAAGAAAAATTACAAAGAAAGCAGGAAACAGTATTTGAAAATTTAGTCAAAGTTGAGAAAACTTACATAAATAATCACTTTTTCACACTGTATTTTCACATTCTTGAAAAGTTTTCAGTTTTAAAATATGCATTGTTTTAAATAAAACTTTATTTTGAAAATTTTGAAGTTTACCGATTTTTTTTTTTTTAGTTCAAGTTTCAGATTAAAATATTGATATTTACTAAGTTGATTCTGGCCTAAGGCTACAATTTTTGCAAATTCGTTTTTAAAACATGTGGAAATAGTTTGCAAAGATTTTTTAATGCAGATTGTTAATATGACAGATGAGGAATTTTATGAAATTGTAATGACTAAACTTGCAGATCTTATAATATATATATATATATATATATATATATATATTAGAGAGGGAGGGAAGGGTTCTGTGATTACTAAACACTTGTCACCTTCAAAGTTTCATAGTGAATACTTGTGTTGAAAGATGCTCCACTGTTGAGTAAACAAAGTGAGATTAATAGCTACAAACTAAAATTAAGTTGAATCAACAATATTTGATTGTTGATTTCACCAACTCAAACATGAATGAAGGGGGGGGGATTTTTGCTATGCTTCAGATTTCAATATACAATTTAAAAAAATTGCATCAAATGCAAGAGAAATTAATTAATGATCTGAAAAAGGCCATCCAGTGTTAAATTGGAGAGTTCCAACATGAATCAAATTGGAGAGTTCCAACATGAACTCGTTCTAGAGAAACATGAGCTATCAACAAACAGACCAAGCCAAAAAAAACAAAAAAGAAAATTGTCAAAAATTAAATTTCATTATTTTTTATCCAATGCAAAACTTCATAAGGCAGGCCACCACATACCTAATATCAATTCTATTAACTTTTACCAGCATACCACGACAATTTTTTTTTTTTTTAGATACATCTCTAAACAAACACTAACCGAAAGTATTTTGTAGGTTTATAAAAATGGATAACTGCCAGAAATATTACTGTCAGTCAGTCAGTTAAGTGCCATATCTGATACACGCTTGGGCGATCATGTCTCAAAAGGGACATGACTGACTGGGCAGAAGATTATCCCGCAGTAAGTTGCCATTGCTTTCTGCAGTAGACTGGTTGCTAACCAAGGCTATAGAACCCAATCTGTCCTGTTATTTAACCCATAACTGGAAGGAAGAGACGGATTAATACCTTTCCTAAGGGTATTTGTGCGTAAGTGAAAACAATGGATTCAACTGGAATTCAAACTCGGCTCCCGGGTTTCTCGTTCTGAGCCGATATCCACTGTACCACAACACACATCCTATTACTAGTAAGATAAAAACTTGTGATCAAGTGATACAGAGTTAATTTCCATAAATGAAAATGAAGGAGGGAATTTTTAAAATCAGATTGTCAGGCTTCTATAAAAGGCAAACAAAATATTTAAAGTTGGGTTACAAGAGACCACATAATAGAATTTATACTTTTTAAAATTCATAACTGTCCAATACAATATTTTGCATTTTATTTTTTTCTTATTAAAATTCATACATCTCCTTTATGAAAAATTTGGTGAGAGTATCAAAGTTTTTCTGAATTTTAAGATTTTCCAGTAACCCATTTCAGGTTATTTAATAACATTTTATTCAGCAAAAAGAAAAATATTCTTTATTCATCAAAATAAGAGACAAATAGAGTTTTTAATATTATACATTTATGAAATGTAATATTTTGTCAAGTTAAAAAGTTCCATGAACTCCTGCATTATGTTTTTAGAGTATAATGCTTACCACATTGCTTTCAATGGAAGCAATATTTAAAGAAATCACACAATCAGGCTGGTCCTTAATAGTATAGATTAAGGTTTCAGAGAACCAATTATAGTTTTAAACATGAACAGATGATAAAATGCAATATATATATATATATATATGGCAATGTCAGAACAAAGTTAAAAATTAAAAACATCCAGCAGACAATCATTTCCATGAATCTGTTTAAGATTTAGAAAAAAAAAAAAATGGGAATTTGGGATTTGCCAAAGTTAAATGCATTTGTTGATAGTTGTCTGCTCTGGCATTCATTTAATCATCTACACTAACAATTTTAATTCTGGTTGTCAAATAATGACAAATTATATTGCTTTAAAACAGTTGTAAAGAACCTTTCCTCAAGATGTCAGACATTAGGGAGGCTTAGTATTTATAGAAAACAAAATGGTAAAAGAACTCCAATTCTTTCTAGCAAACTGTTCTTAAAATTTCACTTTTTTTTGGAACTCTTCAGCGACTGCCATGAATCTTGGTTTTTTTTTTTTTGCACCTGAAAGAAATTAAAAATAAGTGCATAAAATTTGAAGAGAGAAAAAAAGAAAAATCATGTATCCACTATAGATATTAGTTGATGTCAACATCAAGTTGCAACACTCATGCTTAAATGCAATCTTCAAACATGAAAGACTTGTTACTTAGTGTGAAATCAGTGTTCAACATTTATATATATATATATATTAAAAAAATTTAAATAAGTAAAAAATATGAGTGGATTAAAATGATTTATTCATGTACTGAAAATTATGACAATACAAATTTGGCAGTAAATAGATTTTTATCAATATCAAAAGCAGCAAAAACAGAACTTTATTAAATATAGAATCAACTTTACTTAGAGATTGTTTCAATCAGTCATAAGAGGTAGAATAGTTGAATTTATAAATTTAAAAAGTATACAAAGAAATAATTATACAAAATATAAATATAAATGAATTCATGAGAATGTGATGAGAAAAAAAAAATTTCATTCTATTTGTTTATTAATGTTTTAAATATGAAAAATTTCATCAAAACATACAGTTATTAAAAAGGGGAAAAATTTTTCGTTTCTAACTTAACAGAAATTCAAATTAAAAAAATTATTCATATTCTTCAATGTATATTTAATCTTACATTAACTAGAATTTTGACATTTTATTGTCAGTTGATAATTTTTATATCATTTTTTTTTCAAGGACAAGATTGAATTTTTCAAGTACAATCACTTTTCTATAAACATAATTAGCATGGTTTAAGAGTCCAGACTGACTGGTGAGCATGTTACTTCTACAAGAAAATAAATTAATTTCTAAACACACACACAAAAAAAAAAAAAAAAAAAAAAAAAAAATCAAGTTTGAAATTTCAATCATTGAAGTTTAGTAGCATAAATTAAATTTCAGTTAGATATACTAGCAATTATTTTGCATGCAGAACATGTAAAAAAAAAAAAAAAAGTATCTATTATCAGTACTTATAGTGTGTATATTATTGCTGTTACAAGGAACTGATAAAATGCAAATCTAAACTTAACTGATTTTTTTAAATTTATAATGAGAGATGTATGTGTGCATATATTTTATATATATATATATATATATATATATACACACACACACACATGTATATAATTCTATGGTTCTAGTAATAAAAGTTCGTAATTCTTGTTTTAAGAAAATTCTCAATGCTTCTTGTGTATGTATTAATAAGAAAAAAAACAAAAAAAAAACTTGATTATAGATTACTGATCTCATTGTTACTTCTAAGTAAATCAAGCCCACAAAAATGAGAGCTAAACTAACTTGAAAATGGTAGCCAACAGCAGAAAATACATTCTAGGGAATGGGAATAGCTGAGTGACTAGAATGTTAACATTATGACTAAGTTTGAATCTCACTTGATTTGTCAAAGTGTCTTGATAATAGACTTTGAAAGAAGTCTATAATATGCAACATGATTGGGGAAATGCCTGAAAATAAATCCATGGCTTGACTCAAGGCCTTTTGTGAAATTCAGCAGACAGTTAATGATTGTTTTAACACAACATAAATGTCATTGATACTGATGATCATCTCAGCGTATGAACTTTCTCCTGGAAACTGTAGCCAAGAACTGATCAGCATAGTTCTAGTATAAATCTACTGTTCAGTGGGTGTTGAAGAAAAACAAATATGCCTGACCAGCTATCTGCAGCAACCCTTCACAATTAAGAACAAGCAAGCAACCATTTATCACTTCCTTTCTATAGAGGACTAATTTGAGGACTTAAATGAAATAACTAAAAACATTCTATTAATGAAAATCACAAATTCAGTAGTCTGAAGTCTTAGAATAATGATTAGTTTCAAAATTACTAAAATTAGCAAATAATTTTTTAAACTGGATATAAATCTGCCATGCATCTAAGAGTACTACTTTAAAACCAGAAAAGAGGATTTGCTTTAAAATGACTTTACAAGTGCTGTTGACAATGTATAGTGTACAGAAACAATGGTTAAGAAATTACATTCAAATTAATCATTAAGTTGTTTATCAAAGAAATTACTTTGACAACTTGCACATATATAGAAGCAAACAAAGCAAATTATTATATTTCCTTTGGTTATAGAAGTTATTAAACTGTGATTCTAAAACTAGTTTATTATAAACTGGAGAAAAGTTTGAATGCTCTTGTTTCATGAAAGAAAAAATTAAAAATACAGTATGCATGTAATTGAGAACTTCTATTAACTACAGGAACAAGCCTGAGAATTTAAATCATGACATTTTTTCAATCAAAAGTATTGTTACAGAAAATCTGCTCTGAATTTTAAAATAAATAAAATTTTGTATGTATAAATGCATTAATTTTTGTAAAAATAAGAGCAGTAACAATTTTAAATTTATTGGTAATTTTACATTTCTTCAAGTGTTTTCTTAGATTATAAAACCAAAGTACTTAAAATTCAATAACAGATTTTCTAAAATTGAAGTTTTACTGGATAGTTTAAAAAGAAAAAAAGTTTCACTATCTCACACCCACTCTCACATAACCTTCATGTTAAGTAATTGTTAGTTATGTCCCCTTAGAAAAAATTTTTCCCAAGATATCAAAGTTAAAAAAAAAAACTAAAAATTTTTAAAAAAAAAACTGATATTTAAAGTGAAAATAAGTAATATTGGTTTAAAGTCAGATTAAACTTTAAACCAGCTAATCTTCCTCAAATAAAATTTCTGAAAAATATTTTATTTTCAAAAAATTTAATACCAATAATTCTGTTGTGCTGACTGATTTGTTAAAGTTTTATAGACTGAAATACCAAGAAGACTTAAGGAAACACACACACAAAAAAAAAAAAAAGGGAAACACACACACAAAAAAAAAAAAAAAAGGGAAACACACACACAAAAAAAAAAAAAAGGAAACACACACACACAAAAAAAAAAGAAGGGAAACACACACACAAAAAAAAAAAAAAAGGGAACAAACACACACAAAAAAAAAAGGGAACAAACACACACACACAAAAAAAAAAGGGAACAAACACACACACAAAAAAAAAAAGGAAACAAACACACACAAAAAAAAAAGGAAACAAACACACACACACACAAAAAAAAAAAACAAACAACACACACACAAAAAAAAGGAAACAAACACACACAAAAAAAGGAAACAAACACACACACACAAACAAACACACACACAAAAAAAAAAAACACAAACAAACACACACACACACAAAAAAAACACAAAAAAAACAAACAAACACACACACACAAAAAAAAGGAAACAAACACACACACACAAAAAAAAGGAAACAAACACACACAAAAAAAGGAAACAAACACACACAAAAAAAAGGAAACAAACACACACAAAAAAAACAAACAAACACACACACACAAAAAAACAAACAAACACACACACACAAAAAAAGGAAACAAACACACACAAAAAAAGGAAACAAACACACACACAAAAAAAAAGGAAACAAACACACAAAAAAAAGGAAACAAACACACACAAAAAAAAAGGAAACAAACACACACAAAAAAAAGGAAACAAACACACACAAAAAAACAAACAAACACACACACAAAAAAAAAAGGAAACAAACACACAAAAAAAAAAAATGAAAAAAACACACAAAAAAAAGGAAACAAACAAACAAACAAACACAAAAAAACAAAAAAAGGAAACAAACACACAAAAAAAAGGAAACAAACAAACACACAAAAAAAAGGAAACACACACAAAAAAAAGGAAACAAACACACACAAAAAAAAGGAAACAAACACACAAACAAACAAACACACAAAAAAAGGAAACAAACACACAAAAAAAGGAAACAAACACACAAAAAAAGGAAACAAACACACAAAAAAAAGGAAACAAACACACACACACAAAAAAAAGGAAACAAACACACACACAAAAAAAAAAGGAAACAAACACACACACAAAAAAAAAAGGAAACAAACACACACAAAAAAAAAAGGAAACAAACACACACACAAAAAAAGGAAACAAACACACACACACAAAAAAAAAAAAGAAAAAAGGAAACACACACACAAAAAAAGGAAACAAACACACACACACACAAAAAAAAAGGAAATAAATCAAAAACCAGGTTCAACTGCTTTGCTTTCTGGTGAATGAAGGAGGCTTGGTGGTCAGCTAATGTTAAACTCCAGAAAGCTGCTGACAAAAATTCAAAAACCAAAAAGAAAATGCATAGCCTTCATGAAAGTATAAGCCTCACAACTGATGTCTAAACACTTCTGGTAAATGACATGAGAACATTTAAAAGTACACTCCAAAACTGAATTCTACCTGTCATCGACTAAGATGTTATTGCTTCAGTCTCAATGTCCTGAACTCTCCCACCTTCTTGAACTGATCCTAGAGGTAAAGGATTCTATCAAATGAATATTGTCATAGAAGGCTCTCAGGAAAGATGGTATCCAACCAGAAATTTATAAGTATAGTGAGCCTAAATTGACTAAGAAGTTGCATAAGCTCTTCAAATCAATAGGGAGTGGGATATGTTCCACAAGATCATAAAATATTGGCTAGACTCCTCTTTAATTGTATAATTATAGTGATGACAACTATCCAGAATCATAACAGTTTGATCTGACTTATGTAGACATGATCTTTTCTAATCAGGTTGCTGAGAAAAAAAGAAAAAAATGTCTATGGTGTTCATTGATCTTACTAAGGCCTTTGATACTAGAAATTGTAAGGCTCTGTAGAAATATATCTAACAAAAATTCAATAAAAGAAAACTCATTTTGTCTGAAAGAATCTGAAAACTCTGTCAATCTTACTAATGGCACAAGACAAGGTTGGTATCACTCCTGTTCTTTTTTTTTTTTTCATTCTTCTATATGCTGAAGCAGGTCTTTGGTAATTTTTTTAGATTTAGTATCACTCAAAATCTGTTCTTTGCAGATGATGCAAAACACTTGTTACATCTTTGAAAGAAGCTCAGCAATTTATAAATTGTTTTTTCCATTGTAAGCTATCAGCATAAAAATATGGAAGTTATTCAACTATTACTCTCAATCAAGTAGACAAAAAGGTATCAAGTAAAAACCATCAGCTAATCAGTTTTCATTATTAAAATAGAGGGGGGGTGAGGTCTTTTACTTACCTAGGAAACAAACTGAATTCTTATGTTTCCTATGATAAAATTGTCTAATAACCAAAGCAGCTAATGCATTTGGTAAACTCCATTCTTGGAATGAAAGATTAAACTAGAAAAATAAGAACCTAAAAGCTGTTGTCTTAAACCTTTTCTATGAATCTGGGTCTTAGACTGTTTCACACATCAATGAATCAGATGGATTCTTTCCACAAAGCCTACCTTCATTCAATCTGTGGATATACACTAAGACAATTGCAAAGTGCCAAATTAGAGACATGGAAACTTTTCTGATACAACATCAATCGTGATGAGCTAGTGATATTATCAAAATGAACAAAATAAAAGTCCTCATGTACAGCCAGCTATACTGCGTCAAAAGAAGTGAAAGCAGACCATGACTCGGGAACAAAGACAAGCTGAAGAGAATGCTACTAGGGTAGCCATGCAAGATCTTTGAGCAAGAACAAAAGGAGCAGATGATAGGATGTCACAAGGTCATTAAAAGGGAGGAAATAGTAAAACTTAAACAATCTTTATTAACATGACCCGTAAAACAATCTTGTACCCAATGTGGTCTTGTCTACAAGCCTCTTGCAAAACAGACAAATGAAAAAATAGGGTGTATGTTTTGACTATCTGGTTCAAGTAACCCTCAAGAGGAGGAAAAAAAAAAAAAAAAAAAAAAAAAAAAAAAAAAAAATTGAATTCTACACAATATTTGAGCTTTGAAAAAGCATATTAAAGCATGCGTAATTTACTTAAAATTAAAAGCATTGTCCAGTTTGCTGCAGAACAGGGAATAAGCTTTGAGAAACTTAAAGACAATCTAAACTAAAATTTTTATGACCAAAAATCAGAGATTTTAATTTTCAGTCAATTGTTAAATATTTTACCATTAATACTTATTAAAAATAGCCATGATTTAAAAACTTACAGAAATTACAAGTTAAATAATATCAACAATTTTGTACTATTATCATTGTTCTAGCAGTATAGCCCAGCGTTGCTCGGGTGTAATGAAAAGTTTAAAACTAATCCATGGGCCTGGAGCTCAGACTCAGCATAAAGAATATTTGTGTAAAGTTTGGTGAGAATCGGATAAAAATAGTGGATTTGTATAAAGGACATACAGACAAACACAAATATCTTGCCATATATATATATATATATATATATATATATACACACACACACACACAATCAATTTTCTGCACTATTGTAAGAACTGCAACCTTGAAACTTCTGAATATCATTTGTCTTTGTCTATGAGTATACCAAATTTGATATAAATTGGACCACTCTTTCTATAACCCAGTTTTTTTCAATTATTGATATTTATCGGGGGGGTACCTCGACACAAAACCTAGCTAAGAACACTTGCAGATGCTTATAGTACACATGTAAATTTTCAAGAAAATCGGTTCAGCCATTTCTGAGTCTATAGGTAACGGACGGACGGGGACACACACACAGACAAAGTGTAAAATAGGTGTAGATTACTTGAAACTGCTGTTAGCATTGGATAAGTTATATGTAGCCAATTTGCTAAGCTTAGTATGACAAGGCTACATTTGTGGGGGACATAGCGAGGGTTAATACCAAGTAAATGAGAGGCAATTATAAATTATGTTATGATTAAGCCATGTGTAACAAGTTTAATAAAAAAGACTCATACAACTTTTTTTTTTAGCAGTAAGGTTTACCTATACAAGGCCAGTGAGCCACTCAAGGTAGGTGGTAGGAGAATTTGTGCAGATAGAAGTAGAAGATAACAATTAATCCTAGCTGTGAACAGGTTAAGATTATAGAGAACAGAAAACATCTTAACTGGTTCTACAGAGCAGTAGTTTATGGGAAGATGTCAAAGTAGAACTTACTTTTCTTTGTTGGAATGTACATGAGTATTACTATGTAAGCAGTATGCAATGTCCTTACCATGAAGGCTCAAACTGGCATGACCAGGTAATGCAGTTCATCCAAGATTGACAATATTTTAACATCTAAAGACTATTCCTTAAAGCTTAACAGAAAAAGGACTTCAATAAAAGGTACCACCTAATTTTAAAGCTGAACTGTGAAATTTAATTATTAAAAGAAAATAAATGTTATTTCACACAATCATTTTTCCATTAAGAATGAAGTGGTCCTAGCACATTTTAATTTTAACACCGAAATCACTAAAGCTAAGCCAATACAAGGTCCAAGAACCACTCAATGTAGAGGGTTACTGAATAAGGTGGGTGATATGAACGTTAAAAGGAAGTAGGAAGATTACAAGGATATAGCGGATCAATAACTACTGACCGGAAAAAGTTAAGATTCTATTGTTTAGGAGTGGAGGAAGTGTTTCTTGGGAAGAAGCTTTCAGAGTAAAACATTTTTGTTATGAAAGGAATACATGGTTCAAACCTGGTGTTTGTAGCAAAGTAGACACACACAAAGCAATGAAAGCTTACACAGTTAATGATCCAGACAAAGTTAAAAAAAAATACTAGTCACAAAATAAGCATGTCATTTTGTGATTTAAACTAGCAAAAGTAAGACATTTATCTCTTAAGGCAAGAGCAAGCTATTTCTACTTAATATTAAATATAACAAAACAAAAAAAGCACAAAATTCATCGATACTACAAAGCCATCAGCTAGATATCCCCATCATCAATGTATTAAGGGGGGGGGGAGCCAAGCTCAATGTATGATATCAAAGAGAATAGATACCCTCTTCTGTAAAGAGAAAATCTTTAATTATCTAGAAATGTTAGTGATTTGTAAAGTGCAAAGTTAGAAGCATAGAACCCTTTCTGAAGCAATATTGATTGTGATGAGCTAGTCATGTTACCAGAATGAACAAAAAAATCCTTCATTATAGCCAGGTACATTGTATCAAGAGAAATCAAGGCAGACCATGGGCCAACAAATAAAAAGCTTAAGGCTACTAGGATACCATGTAAGATCTTTGAGCCTGTACAAAAAGAGCAGATGATAAACTGTTACAATTGTTTTAAAAGGAGGAAATAGTAAGACCTAAACAATCTACAAAACACAAGACTTGTAACCATAATCTTGTAGCCAATGCGGTCTTAACTCCAAGTCTCTTGTGGATCCAATGTGGTATATTTGACAAACATCTATCAACTAACCTACAACCTGCTGGAGGGTCATAGGTTGGAACTGATAAAGTCCATTAAAATATATCCACCTCAAAAAAAAAAAAAAAAAAAAAAAAAAAACCACCCACAAAAAGTAGAACTGAATTTCAGGATATTTCTCAGCAGCCTGGGTCTTTGATAGTGGAACCAGCTTGAATGTCCAAAGAAATAAAACTTCACATGTAGCTAATCAATAACTAATTAAACCATAGCTGAGAAGATGTGGTGGAATTGTACCTTTCCCAAGGGTATTTGCACATAATAGGAATTAGAACTTTTCCCCCATCCCCCAATTAACAATACTGTGCCATCCATTACACCACCTGCACATTCAAAGCAGTCTCCATTTCAGCCTCAACATTGCTTAATGTCAGTGATTATAAGAAAAAAAAAATTTTTTTTTCTGTTACAAATAAAAATACTCTCACTGTATCGAGGTGAGAGCAGCCAATTCTTATGTGGCTAAAACTTTACCCCTTTTCCCATTATGGGTGTGGTGTATATTTTGACTAGTCTGATCAATATTTGGCTCAAGTAACACTCAAGGGGATTAAAAAAATACTATGCAGATACTTAGACAATGAGATGTGTCACATAGCTTTCACAAAAGACAACTCCTTAATTATCACCAACAAGATCAAACCTGCTTGTCAATTAGGCAGGTTGTTTTAATATCCCATTAAACAAATGTATTTGCTTTTTTTTCATCACAGGAAGAGAAAAAAAGGTCCCAAGGAACTTGGCTTTGACAAGCAAGTCCCACAAAAGTAATACCAGTTTGACTGCAGCCAACAAACAAGAACTGGTGATTCATAAACAATTTCTAAGAAAATGTACTTACCTTTGGTAATTATCATTAAAGTGATCACTAAAGGATTCAATTTTAAGCTGGTATGCAAATAAAATATATAGCTTAGATTGTCCCAATTCAGTTATATTCAGTAAGACTGGATATTTGTTTGCAGTTAAGAACTTCTGATTGCATAAAAATTACACAGATAATAAAGGTAAGTCCTTCCTCTTAAGGAAGGTAATTTCAGTTGCTTATTCCGTGGTGAAATCACCAATTAATGAATGATCCAAGACTAAAATGATTCATATAATCTGACAAGATTTACAACAGACAGGCCAGAGATATCAAAAATAGAATTTGATGCAGTGAATATTGTTGCAACGAGAAAAAAAGCTTGGATTTTCAAGATGTGGGACTAGGGTGTATACTTACTGCTTACTTCCTTAGACAGGACAACCTAAATGTGTTGTCTAAAATGACAACGTTCGACACATTTAAAACATGGCCACTAGAACATGAATTAAAACTGAGTACCCACTTCAGAAAAATATTGGACAACGAAAGTTCTTTAAGTCTCCCAAATTACAAGAAATTAAGAAAAAAAAAAAAAAAAAAAAAAGTATATAAATTCATTTGAACAGAAAAGGTAAAGAAACAATATGGAGGTAGAAGTACAGTGACTGGATTCATGTGGATGTTGATAGACCAATGATTAGAAATAAAGTCTCTTATGTCAATACTATACAAGAATTTCAATAATTCTGAGGGATAATACTGTCTATATGACTAAAACACTATTGTACTTGTAGATCTGAGAAGACATTTTTCTTAAATTATGGAGACGACATGAATGTTAGAACATGGTTGTCAAATAGGACCTTATCAATTGTGAAGAATAAATTAGATACTGTCCTTAACCAACTGGAGGAAAAGAACATATCAAACCATTCGTTTTACTATGATGAAATTTGTAGGTTGTTTAAAGCAAGAAAATATTTTCAGGGGTTTTTTTTTTTTTTTTTGAGAATGCTTTAGTGAGAAAGGTCTTACCAATTAATCCATAGCTGGGGAGAGAAAAGAGGTGGGTTTATACTTTCCCCAGGGGTACTTACATCTATCAAGAATTAGAATTCTGCTCCCCACCCACCTGTTAACAACTATGAACCAATATCCATTTACACCAGCTGCACATCCAACCTCGTATTCTAAAGTAGTCATCAATCCATGTATTTTCCCTGCAAAAAATAAGAATTAGGTGCCCCACCTCATCATAGTGGTTGCATTTTGATGCGGCCAAAAATTTACCCTTTTCCTATTATGGTTAAGTGGGGTATATTTTGACTAGCATTATCAACATTTGCAACAAGTAACACTAAAGGAAATAATGCAAATAACTGAAATCTACATTCAGTAATAAAAATGGATTAAATAATCATATTAAGCATGCGCATAAATGTAGAAAATAAATTCACATAAAATTAAGAGCATTGACCAGTTCGCTGCAGGACATTGGGTAAACTTTTAGATACTTAATGACAATGAAATTCTAAGTTTTTCAGGACCAAAAGCCAAATATTTATTACCTGCATATCCAACCTCGTATTCTAATGCAGTCACTAATCTAAGTATTTTTTCTGTTACAAATAAGGAGTAGGTGCCTCCCACTTCATCATAGTGGCTGCATTTTTATGCAGCCAAAAATTCACCCTTTTTCCTATTATAGCTAAGTGAGGGGTATATTTTGACTAGCATTATCAACATTTGCAACAAGTAACACTAAAGGAAATAATGCAAATAACTGAATTCTACATTCAGTAATAAAAATGGATTAAATCATATTAAGCAAGTGCATAATTTCAGAAAACAAATTCACATAAAATTAAGAGCATTGACCAGTTCGCTGCAGGACATTGGGTAAGCTTTTACATACTTAAAGATAATGTTTTTTAGGACCAAAAGTCAAATATTTATTACTTTTAAAAAACTTGAAAGAAATGGTAAGGATTAATACCAATTATCTGATTGGCAATAATTTTCCATTGTGTTATGGTGAAGCCAGATGCAACAAGTTTAATAGAAACATCAATACATCTAAATAACTTTTTTTTGTTAAAAGTAGATTCACCTGTTACAAGGCCAAGGAGCCACTCAAGGTAGGTTGTTACATTAAGAGACCGTTTGTGCAGATAGCAGTGGAATATAACAACCCTAGCTGTGAACAGGTTAAAACTGTAGTGATTAGGAAACATCTTGAGAATTGGTTCTACAGGGAAAGGGGTTTATGGTAAGAAGCTGTTGGGGTGGAACTTTCTGATGCAGTATGGAGGGAATGTGGCTGGTTTGCTACTATGTAAGTAGCATGCAGTGTTCTTGCTATGAAGGTTTCAATTGGCAGAACCAGGGGAATGTAGTTTATCCAAGATTGACAATATTTTAATTTCTAAGAATTGTTCCTATAACCTCTAAATAACCAATGGTAAAAAATACTGTGAAATAAAAATTATCAAACAGTGAAGGCTATTTGATATAAAATCATTTTTCTACTAAAAATGCAGTTATCCTAATACATTTTAATTCCACTGCTTCACAAAAGTTTACCAATACAAGGCCCAAGTGCCACTCAATGCTACTGAATAAATAGGTGATATGAACATCAGAGGCAGTAGCAAGTTGAGATTACAAGGATATAGCAGACATAACTGATCTAGAGGGGTTAAGACTGTACTTTTTAGGTGTGTGTGAGGTAGTGGTTCTTGGAAAGAAGCTTTCAGATTAGAACATTTTTCTTACAAAAGAAATACATGGTTCAACCCTGTGTTTGTAGCAAAGCTGGTGTTGGCTAAACATCTGCATATATAGAAAAGCAATGCAGCTAACACATAATCTATCAAAGAATGTAATTAAAAACATCACAAGATAAGCATGCCAGTTAAACTAGCAAAATAAGAAATTTATCTCTTAAGGAAACAGCAAACTATTTCTAGTCAACATTTAAGAAAATAGAAATAAAATTCTAGGTGGACATGAAGCAAACTACCACCACGTTTAATTTCGTTTTCCATTTTTTCAGCATAGTAAGAACAATTACCCTCTTAGCTTTACGACTGACCCAAAAATTTTGAAAAGTTTAAATATTTAAACATTTGAGTGGGGGGGGGGGGGGATCAGTTTCTCATATGTTATAGTAACTAGAACCCCCATTTTGAAACCAGCCACGTGTACGACATTACCGCCACCTGTAAATTTGTTCATTATCAAATTTTTTGGACTTTTTTCAGTGCAATATTATCTTTTACATCTTAAACTTTATGAATGACAAAAAAATTGATATTTGGACAATTGGGGTGGGGTGTGGGGCACCAGTTTCTCATACAACCTTATAGTGGATTGAAAATGGAGAATCAATTTACTTTAACATTGTATGAGAAACTGCACCCCCACCCAAATTTGTTTAAATATTGTAATTCTTCAAAATTGTTTTTGATAATCGGAAAGTTTAAGTAACAAACGATAAAACTGAATTGTAGTAAACAAAAACAAAAACAAAAAAAACAAAAAGAAAAAACAAAGCGACCACAACACAAGCGGATTGAAAATGGAGGATCAATTTACTTTAACATTGTATGAGAAACTGTCCCGCCAAATTTGTTTAAATATTGTAATTTTAAAAAAATTTTGATAATCGGAAAGTTTAAGTAACAAGCGATCTTACTGTGCTGAAAGTAAACAAAAAAACCCAAAAAAAACCCCAAAAAAACAATGAAACTAAACGTGGTGGTAGTCTGCTTCAAGTCCACCAAACTATTTGTCAGTACAAGAGACCTGTCAAGACACACTGTAGGCACTGATCTTAATGTCAGTTTTGATAGCCCTGTCTGACCACTCATCTTTTGTGACTTTATTTTAAGACTGATTTCAGGATCTAGCAAATCATCTCTAGCACAATAGACAGTTATCAACAACCTTGATCTGAGCCTGAACAAAGATTTTTCACAAAATATTATCCTGGAGGAATTGTGTACATAAGTTATTTTTTAATGCTGATGTTTAGCCCAAACAGTGCATGCTCTTGAAAAATGGTCAATTATGGTTTGCATATACTTTCTGGCATGTGCAGCAAGATATGCATCATCAGCAAGAAAAGAATTCTAGAATAACTAAATGGAAAGCCTGGGTTCATTTCAAGGTTAGTAGGACTCTCCCCACCCCACAAAAAAAAAACTCACTTATCCTTCACATTGATAACAAAAATCTCCAGCCAATCAATAGTCAATTGCTTTGTTCCAAACAATGCTGTCACACTGACACAAAGCTGGTTTAGGTTAAAAGTTGCTGAAATCCACTACATTGATGATTCAGAGCTAGGAGTCACAATAAGAAAAAAATCTTTATGAAATTAACAAGGCATTTTTCATATATATATATATATATATATATATACACACACACACACACACAGTTTTGTTCTGTACAGTATTTGGTTTGAGTTTATCACTCTTGCATAGAGACAACTATAATTCCAACCCAGTTTCTATAGATGGTAACACTAAACTCGATCCATGCTGGTTCAAACTAACTGTTGAACCAACTGTGTCTTGTCTGCCTGGTCTCTTTGGTCTGATCTCGATATCTGATATATACACACACATCTTGGCATCATGTTAAAACCTTGGAAAGCTTTCATCAAAAGTGCTTTAGGCACGTTGAAAAAAATATAAAGTGGCAGTTTTTCACACCAGACAACTGTTTTGTAACAAATCAAAATCCATAAAAAAAAACAAAAAAACAAAAACAAAACAACAACAAACTACTCTGGGCAAAGTTTCTCAGTAGAGAGCAAAATGAGATTGCCTCAGCAGGTTTTACAGAGAACTCACTCTTGGTAAATGCCCCCAACACAAAGTCGGGAAAATATTTCAAGGAAACCTGAAATTAGTCTCAAAGACTGAGTAAAAGTGGCAGAGAATAGGTCTGATTGGAGAAATTTCTTTTTATGGTTGCAATCGCTTTGAGGGCAAGTGTTCAGCATTAGAAGTTGCAAATAGGTCTTAGGAAAGGCGATATAGACCCAATTCAAGGATATTCAATCTGAAGTTGTAATATCTCCAGGAAATTTGTCTAATCTCATTTTGTATTTGCTAGTCATCTAAGATCACAGGAAAATTAGCAATCTAATGTCAACTATGTTGATGTCCTTGACAGACCTGCAGGTTACTCATGTTAGTTTTAGAATAAAAACTTTGCAAATCAGTTGCTAAGTTAAACAGCACATGAAAGTGGCTTGATTGTAAAGTCATCTACAAACCTATGGTTCAGTTCAACATTGCATAGAAGAAACGGCATTCTGTAACTGACACTAATGTGTCGACTCCTCCACTGATTATGGGACCCTGTCATAATCAGTGGATGAGACAAACTGCAACACACAATCTGATCATTGAGGAAGTCACTCACTTTTTGGAAGAATTGATAAATTGTGCACAATGTACCATGAACCCTACAAACAGGTTCTGAATTTAGAGTTATTCTTCTAACTTATTGCCAAACAAGGTCAAAAGAATCTACCCTCTAATTTAACCAATAGCTGAGAAAGAGAAAACTTTTCTAAGAGTAATTCAGTGAAAATGAATGTAACAAATTGAAATTTGAATTACCTGCAGAATAATAGGGGAAAGAAAGTAAAATTCTTAATACACTGACATTTTATTAGAAACAAAGTTTAAATTTAGAACCAGCTTATTTAAAAATTTGCAATTTGTGGAAAAATTGTGTAGAATTTATAACCAGCGATTACAGTATTGTTTTTTTAATTGGCTAGTAATTGAAGCGGAAAGAAATAAGTTACAGGTCAATGTAAAAATGTGTTAGCTTTGAGAAACAAAGTTAAAATAAAGATTTTTGTCATAAAGGAATAAGATTTAGATGTTATTGACAAATCAGTATTGATCAGTAAAAAGGTTAAGTAATTTTTTTGTGACTATTTCCACTAGATTCTGCATATTATTCATAACAAGGTATAAGCCTGTCTTTTATAAAATCTTTCTATAGAGACAAGTGTTAAGATTTACTCTTGAATTGTTACATATTTTTATAACATCCTTTTTGCCCACAATTTCAGCTCCCTGTGTCCCTTATATATATATATATATATATATATATCTCACACATACACAAAAAGTTGAACATAGAAAGTCTCCTGCCTAAAGTGATTGATTTCAAATTTACTCAACCTGTTATACTGTAAATTTTATAAGAATGCATCAAAATTGTCAGTACCGACAATATACAATATTCATATTGTTTTTAACAGTACAGAGAATGTAGTGACCTCTAAATCCACTTAGATCATTTATTTGTACTGACAAGTATGTAAAACCTCTAAGTATTTTAATAAATATTTTAAAATTTTAAAGTAAAAATATCTCAACAAATGCATAAAATATCTATTACTATTATAATAAATTTTCTTTTCCTAAACAAGTTTTGTCAAAACAGGCTTTCAATTGAACTATACAAATTATATAATACCTTATTAAAACCTGTATTTTTAGTTACTTTTTTCCTGCCACAATTTCCATTATACCATGCTTAAGTTTTAAGAGAACCTGACAGCTTATATATACACACACACACATATATATATATATATATATGTGTGTGTGTGTGTGCGTGGTACTTATTTGAAAGCACTCAATATCAGTGATAGAGCTGACATTCATATAGATAGGTGTGAGTTTGCGACCCTGGGTTTCACACTCTTGTGGTCGTCAGACAAACTGACGATTTCAAGAGTGTGAAACCCAGGGTCACAAACTCACACCTATCTATGTGAATATATATATATATATATTTTTTTTCCTATATAAACTGAATTGTCTTCTGAAGTTAGAGTAGGTTTTTTTTGTAGAGTTGTTTGATAATGCACTTATGGAGACTGGAAAGATGCATATTTTGTATTGCATAAACAATTTAAATATTTTTGTATTCTCTCTGATAAGAAAAAAATTAATGGAGATTGGACAAGTTTATTGAAAACTGCATACATCCATTCATGTTTGGTGTGAAATTAAAATTCACATAAATTAGCATGTTAAACTCATTTGAAACAAAGAAACTAGATATTTAAATTGAAAACAATTGTTTCTCATGTTATATAAAATGGTTTATAAAAGCGTGAATGCAATGCATATTAAATATGCAATTGATATAGTTTATGTTCATTTATAGATTGTAAAAGACAAATAATTTAAAAATTACATCCCTCTTTTTCTGAGTAAATGTAAGTAATATTGATAATTGAACTCAAATCATTTAAATGTATCTTAAAAAGGTGTAAAAAGTAAAAAAAAACTTTAATAAATTTAAACTCTGCAGAGCTTTTTTAAAGTTTAAGTTACATTTGCAAGAAATAAAGAAAGAAAAAAAAATGTGTTTCTAGTCATGTAACCCTAAAATCTGATTGTTAAATATTTAGTTTAATTTCAATAGCTTTCCCTCCTTGTATGGTAATAACAGCTATCCTTCTTGGGGACCAAAAGGAAAATACTGTAATTTCATGTAAAAGGTATGATATTGCATGCTTTTATTAAAAGAAAAAAAAAAAAAGACAAGACAATCTCAGAGTTCTTACAAATAGTAATTAACTTCTCATTTATTAGCAAAAATTATTTGCTTACATGTATGCAGTAATAAAAAAAAAGTTAGAAACTAATAAAAAGGCACAAATTAATGCCTTAGAAAATAAAAAAAATAAAAATAAAATAAAAATAAAATTTAAAAAGTAAATAAGTTATAAAAATAAAAAGAAAAAAAAAAGAAAAAAAAAGAAAAACGAGGAAATAAAAGTGGAGAGGGGCACAGGAAATTCAAACATTTCCTTTAATGTGTTCTTTTTAGTTTCAAACCTTGCTGTAAAACAAGATTGAAGTTTTGTAGAGAGAAAGTGTTATCGCCCCATGCATAGAATAATACTACACAAATTTGCATCCAGAATATTGCATCCAGAATATCTGAAGTTCTTAGTAAAAGATGACTATTTTGAGGGCTCATTATGAATAGAGTGAAAAAGATAACATTTGTAAAAGGAATGAGCAGATGGAATAGGTGGTGGTAGTAGTGGTAGTTATGGTTATGATGATAATGATAATGGCAGAGAAAAGATAAGATACAGAGAGAGGGTAAGAGAGAAGGGAGAGAGAGAGAAAGAAAAAGAGGACAAAGAGGTAGAAGAGGGAGGAGAGAGAGAGAAAGAAAAAGAGGACAAAGAGGTAGAAAGGGAGAGAGAGAGAGAGAAAAAGAGGACAAAGAGGTAGAAAGGAGAGAAAGAAAAAGAGGACAAGGGAGTGAAGGGAGAGAGAGAGAAAGAAAAAGAGGACAAAGGGTAGAAGGAGAGAGAGAGAAAGAAAAAAAGGGACAAAGAGGTAGAAGGGAGAGAGAGAAAGAAAAGAGGACAAAGAGAAGGGTGGGGGGAGAGAGAGAGAAAGAAAAAGGACAAAGAGGTAGAAGGAGAGAGAGAGAGAGAAAGAAAAAGAAGGACAAAGAGGTAGAAAGGGGGAGAGAGAGAAAGAAAAAGAGGACAAGAGGTAGAGAGAGAGAGAGAGAAAGAAAAAGAGGACAAAGAGGTAGAGAGGGAGAGAGAAAGAAAAAGAGGGACAAGGGTAGAAGGGGAGAGAGAGAGAGAGAGAAAGAAAAAGAGGACAAGGGTAGAAGGGGAGAGAGAGAGAGAAAGAAAAAGAGGGACAAAAGGGTAGAAGGAGAGAGAGAGAGAGAAAGAAAAAAAGAGAAGGACAAAGAGGTAGAAGGGGAGAGAGAGAGAGAGAGAAAGAAAAAGAGGGACAAAGAGGTAGAAAGAGAGAGAAAGAAAAAGAGGACAAAGAGGTGAAGGGAGAGAGAGAGAAAGAAAAAGAGGACAAAGAGGCAGAAGAGAGGGAGAGAGAGAGAGAGAAAGAAAAAGGGACAAAGAGGTAGAGGGAGAGAGAGAGAGAAAGAGGGACAAAGGGTAGAAGGGAGAGAGAGAGAAAAAGAGGACAAAGAGGTGGAAGGAGAGAGAGAGAGAGAGAGAGAAAGAGGACAAAGAGGTAGAAGGGGAGAGAGAGAGGGAAAAAGAGGGACAAAGAGGTAGAAGGAGAAAAAGAGGACAAAGAGAAGAAAGGTAGAAAGGGAGAGAAAAAGAGGGACAAAGAGGTAGAAGGAGAGAGAGAGAGAGAGAAAGAGGACAAGGGAGTAGAAGGGAGAGAGAGAGAGAGAGAGAGAAAGAGGACAAGAGAGTGAAGAGGGAGAGAGAGAAAAAAGGGACAAAGAGGGAGGTAGAGAAGGGAGAGAGAGAGAGAAAAAAAGAGAGGGACAAAGAGGTAGAGAGGGAGGGAGAGAGAGAGAGAGAGAGAGAGAGAGAAAGAAAAAGAGAGAAAGGGACAAAGAGAGGTAGAAGGGAGAGAGAGAGAGAAAGAAAAAGAGGACAAAGAGGTAGAAGGGGGAGAGAGAGAGAAAGAAAAAGAGGACAAAGAGAGAGAGAGAGAGAGAGAGAGAGAGAGAGAGAGAGAAAGAAAAAGAGGGACACAAAGAGGTAGAAGGGAGAGAGAGAGAGAGAAAGAAAGAAAAAAGAGGACAAAGAGGTAGAAGGGAGAGAAAGAAAAAGAGGACAAAGAGGTAGAGAGGGAGAGAGAGAAAGAAAAAAGAGGGACAAAAAAGAGAGAGAGAGAGAGAGAGAGAGAGAGAGAAAAAGAGAAAGGGACAAAGAGAGAAAGGGAGAGAAGGACAAAGAGAGAGAGAGAGAAAAAGAGAGAGAGAGACAGAAAGAGAGAGAGAGAGAAAAAGAGAAAGGGACAAAGAGGTAGAAGGAGAGAGAGAAAGAAAAAGGGGACAAAGGGTAGAGAGGGAGAGAGAGAGAAAGAAAAAGAGGACAAAGAGAGTAGAAGGGGGGGGGGGAGAGAGAGAGAAAGAAAAAGAAGGACAAAGAAGGTAGAAGGAGAGAAGAAAAAGAGGGACAAGGGTAGAGAAGGAGAGAGAGAAAGAAAAAGGGACAAAGGTAGAGAAGGGAGAGAGAGAAAGAAAAAGAGAAAAAAAAAAAGAGAGAGAGAGAGAGAGAGAGAGAGAGAGAGAGAGAGAAAGAAAAAGAGGGACAAAGAGGTAGAAGGGGAGAGAGAAAGAAAAAGAGGGACAAGAGGTAGAAGGGAGAAAGAAAAAGGGGACAAGGGTAGAAGGGGGGGGGGGGGGGGGAGAGAGAAAGAAAAAGGGACAAAGAGGGTGGGGAGAAGGGAGGGAGAGAGAGAAAGAAAAAGAGGACAAAGAGAGGTAGAAGGGGAGAGAGAGAGAGAGAGAGAAAGAAAGAGGACAAAGAGGTAGAAGGGAGAGAGAGAAAAAAAGAGGACAAAGAGGTAGAAGGGAGAAAAAGAAAAAAGGACAAAGAGGTAGAAAGGAGAGACAGAAAGAAAAAAAGGAGGGGGGGGGGGGGGGGGGGGGGGGGGACAGGCAAAGAGAGAGAGAGAGAGAAGGAGAGAGAGAGAGAAAAGAGGGATAAAGAGGTGAGAATAAAAGAGAAGCTTAAAGAAATGGAAAAATATTGAATTGACCCTCCCCCCCATGTCAAAATATTTTCCACTCACCATCTCTTAACTATTTATCACCATTATCATTAACCATCATTAATAACTAAATATCATTCCCAAAAGAAACTGTTTCACTCACTTTTTGAGTGCCTGGGGCTTTCCTGATTCAATTGACTTGGTGGAATACTTCCCGAGTGTGGAGATTGCATTTTGTCCAAGACAAGTCCAGGCAAAGGTCTAGCCGAATAATTTTGTGAAGTTGACAACCGAGTTGTTGATCCATGTTGTAACTGTTGTTGCTGATATGAAGGAGAACTGAAAACAGGACTTGAGGTTTGCTTGCAAGAAGGGGAAGAAGTTACAGAAGCTTGTGAAATGCCACTACTGATGTTCCATGTCTGGGCAGAGGGTTTTCCCTGAGATGTGGACATTACTGTATAACTAACACTACCACTACCACCACTACTCTTTGAGGGAAGCACAGCTCGCAGCTGAAGAAGTCCTGCTTGCCCCTGGGATCTCATCATACTTTGGTGTTGCGGCAGTGTAGTTGCTGTATGTGATGTGGGTTGTGAAGAAGTAGAAGAATAAGAAAGGTGTTGCTGATTGGATGCAGCAACTACAGAGCTGGTAATGTTTGTAATTGTCGGGAGTTTATACACAGACCCTGAGGATGCGGTGCCCAATGAAGCAGATGTCGTGGATGCCGTAGTTGGTGACACTGCCAAAGTAGACTCAAGACAATGTGACCGAGACTGCTGCTGTTTTAAGGAAGAGGTTGAGGACTGCAGAGAAAGGTTAGAAGATGCTGAATGTAGACTGTGGATACCTGTCCCTCTTTGTGATGAAGTGACCCCAGTGACCATTTTGTTGCCATTATTACTGGTATTCATGACACTAGTTGGGGAGTGATGAGTGTGACGAGCAGCAGTCAAAGATGACACTGTCTGAACAGTGGGAGAAGTTGTAGAATGGTGTTTCAGAACACCGTCAGCTTTGACTTGCTGTGGTGAAATGGTTGTTCTAGGTTGTTGTGGCACTGGTTGAACTTTGACAAGACTTTGTTGCTTTTGCACATTCAACTGTTGCTGCTGCGAGGCCTGATAGTTCACAACCTGAGATATAGAAGCTGACATTGATTTCACTGGCATGTGTGGAGAGGAGTATGGCTTTGGGGGTTGAGGTTGTGGTGTTTGTTGCTGTATAGGTTGATGCCGACTGTGTTGTTGGGAAGACTGCTGTTGTGGTCGCCATGTTTTTGAGAGCTGTGGGTGGGGCGGATGTGATGAAGGGTGTGGCTTTTGGGGATGATTAGACTGATGCATATTTTGTGACATCCCATGAGTTAATGCTTTTTGTTGATGTTGCTGCTGCTGCGGCTGCTGCTGTGGATGTTGCTGCTGTTGCTGTGGATGTTGCTGAGGATGCTGCTGCGGATGTTGCTGTTGCTGCTGAGGATGCTGCTGCTGCTGAGGATGTTGTTGCTGCTGCTGTTGCTGCGGCTGCTGCTGTGGATGTTGCTGCTGTTGCTGTGGATGTTGCTGCTGCTGCTGCTGAGGATGTTGCTGCTGCTGCTGAGGATGTTGCTGCTGCTGCTGAGGATGTTGCTGCTGCTGCTGAGGATGTTGCTGCTGCTGCTGGATGTTGCTGCTGCTGCTGGATGTTGCTGCTGCTGCTGGAGGAGGAGGAGGATGTTGTTGTTGCTGCTGAGGAGGAGGAGGAGGATGTTGCTGCTGAGGAGGAGGATGTTGTTGTTGTTGCTGCTGAGGAGGAGGATGTTGTTGTTGTTGCTGCTGCTGCTGCTGAGGAGGAGGATGTTGTTGTTGCTGCTGAGGAGGAGGATGTTGTTGTTGCTGCTGAGGAGGAGGATGTTGTTGTTGCTGCTGAGGAGGATGTGATTGATGTGCACCATGTTGGGACTGTTGTCCTGGTGACTGAACATCTATTTTGACAAGGTGATGCTGAGAAGGGGAAGTGGTTGTCAAGGAATGGGTGAGCTGGTAAGGACTCCGTGTCTGTTGAGGAAAGGGCTTTGCATCAAGGCCTTTTGAGACTGGAGTTGTTGCCAGGGTAACCGCTGTTGAAGCAATGGGCTGTTGCATCTTGACTTTTTGAGTGGCCAATGGAGTCTTTAAACACGATGCAGCATACCTTTGAAACTCTGCCAAGTATGTGTTCTTACAATCATCCTTAGGTGAAAACTGACCAGGAGGAGACAAGTTCCCAGCATTCTGGGGTTTCTCTGGATTTACAGAAGGAAGCGAGGCATCCTTTTTTGTACCAACTACTTTTGTCATAACTTTAACATTTTGCATAGGGGGTGAAGAATCTTTTTGCATAATGTTTTGATAAGTGGGGCTTACCTGTGAGGATACAGTTTGTGATTTTGGAACAGATGGGGACATGCTAGAAGTAGACTGACCATTATGCTGATGGTGTTTGGGATCAGTTTTTACAGTTAAAGCAGAATCTTTGGGGCCATAACTATGGTAGTTTTGGGATATTGCTTCACCAACTGGAATTCCTGTAGGTGATACTTGATGAGGAGAGTGTTTAGCAAGTAATGCTGCTGCAACACTACTTCCTGTATGGGAAGGCAGATTCTGGTGATCAGAGTCAGAGATGTTGGGCATAGTTTTGTTGCTAGAAAACTGCACCTGGGAATGTAATGATGTCTTCCCTAAATTTATTGAGGAAATCCCTTGTGATTGCTGCTTTGTAGAAGTAGGAATAGTCGTAGGACTAAGCTGAGAGTAACTGGCCTTCACAGAAGGCATAGTGGGGCTGATTTGTGGAGAACTGCTTTGATTAGAAAGCACTAAACCAGGGTTCAAGTTTGGAGTAGATGATAAGCCATGATGGTACATTGGCCCAGCGAATTCCTTGATAGATTCATTTGGGCTCAGTAGTTCTCCCTTTACATTACCTTCAGGGGATGTCTGTGAAAAATACAATGGTATCTGTGTCAGAGGAGTTGAATTCACAGTATTGCTTTCCACAAAAGACTGTGATTGATGCTGTTGTGAGTCAGGATATTCTAATAAGTTCCACACATTTTTATTTTCAGATACCTTTTCAGGAGCTGTGGGAGACTGATCCATCATCTCATTGGCTAATGCTGTCAAAATTGGTGTTACATCAGGCTTAGCATTGTGGTGCCCAGAAGCTGAATCTATACGAACATTGGCTGAGCTATTATTGGACTGTGGACTAGGATCTTTTGTATTAGTGTTTGATACACTTCCAACAGAAATACTTAATGGGGGTTTACCAACCAATGGAACCTTTTTAGCTTTGTATCTGAAAGGATAGTATAAATTTATACATAAAATTCTGCTTATATAAATTTGAAAAGAATTCACACACACACGACGTAAATTAAATATACAAATGGGGTGTACATATGTATAGTACTATTATTCAGGTGTTAAAAACAATGCTCAATATGTGAACAGAGCTATATTATATTAATAAATATATTATCCTAAATCTATGGCAATCATCAGTTGCATATTTCAAACTGGCACTCGAACATCAAGTGAACTTAAATTCCAATCTTAAACCATCAGTTTGAAATATGTACTTATTGCATAACACATAAAACTCCAAGTTGTGCCATAGACATAGGATAGCATATATATATATATATATATATATATATCTCATCCAATATATTTTTTGTGGTTTTATAATCAGAGTATTTTTATTTTTTTTTTTATTACTTCAAACATTTTTAGCGGTTACCTTTATCTGAGTAGACTGAAATACTAATACAAAATATAGTGAAATTCTGTCTACTTAAATACAGACAGACATTAAAAGTATCATAAAAAAGACAAAATACAAGTAGATACTAAAACATGGAAAACAGAACTTAGATCTTACTGCTCTCTGTGAATAAAATTTCCTATGGACATAAAGAGGGTAATGTTACTGTAACTCAATTATTGGGCAGTAAAAGATTTTATAATTAAATTTTTATATATAAAGAACAATATTGTTGGAGAGAAAAAAAAATTATGGCAAAGTCAAAGTTTTCATAAGACATTTCATTCATCCTTTTGGACCTCATTTGGCTACATTGGTGTGACTACACCGGTGCATGAACAAAAAAAATCCTGGGAATTTGATTGGCGGGGTATATAATCTAGTAAACTTAGAATTTATTTTGTTTACAACACTTATATATCCCTACTATGTGATAATAGATCTATCAGGAATGGTAAAAACATAAGTGTGCACAAATTTACGGAAAACAAATCACTACAATGAAAATGTCTAGGGTTTTTTTTAATAATTCACAACAAATTTGGACCCTGGTCATATTTTACCATTCCTGGTAAATCTGAATTAAATCAGATTATATATAATTTTTAAAGCTTTAAAAATTTCCAGCATCCTTCATTCATGTATATGTGTAGTTGGACCCATGTAGCAAATCTAGTCTGATTGGATGAAGCATCACATGAAAAATGTGTATGTGAATATGGATTAATAAGAAACAGATAGTTTAAAAATGTTTCACTATGTATATTGTAGCTCAACAGAAATTTTAGAATTCTAATGAAGCTACAATAAAAGTAGCTAAGCAAATTTATAAAGGTTTAATTTGTACATTAATCTCATACAGAGTAAAGGAATTACTGAATGTCGTGTAAAAGATCAATAAAAAAGCACTATCATTGTTAACTATAAAGCCTTAAGAAAAATGAGCTATATATAAGCTTGCACAAGAGAAGAGTATTGAACAAAAACTGGATTTTAGTTCTATCAATATAGAATTAAATTAATCCATTAACACCCCACATTTTATTTCTATTTCTGCAACAATTTTGAATAGGCTGGTATAGTGAATATACATAATAGAATTAGAGATCAGGCTGACTATATTTTTTGCTTATCACCAAGTATCATTATTAATACTAAACAAGCTTATATAATAAAATTCACACCTCAAAACAAACTTCATAATTTTTAGCATTTTATAAGAAATCCTTAGATTAATTTTGACTCAGTAAAAAAATTTTAGTATTTAGTTTAAAGGTGAATTTTAATAATAAGTATCAAATTAAAGTTAATAGAACACAAAAGTTAAAAATCCAATTCATTTAATATCAATGTAAATAAAATTGTCAGTATCTAAATCCTTTGTTAATTTCATATTTCAGGAAATGACAATCATTAACATTCTGGAGGTGATTTTACTTGCAAACCCAAAATGTTATTCTGCTACTGCAAGTGACTTGAGTGAATAACGTGTTTTAATTTTGTTGTGTTGTCATATCCTGCTATGGCAACAGAAAGTTACCATTTCTGAAGTAGTGCAATAGAGGAGCCTTGATAGGAAAAAAAATGGAAAGGAGTAAACAATGTAGTTTTAAAAGTGAGCAACTAAAAAAAAAAAAAAAAAAAAAAATCTGTTTCTACTATGTGAATACATAGTTGGCACTACATATTGCCAACTATGTATTCATGTCACAATGAAATTAAAATTTTTTATTTTACTACAGCATTCTTATTGTCATTAATGCATCTTTCCTTTTAATTATATCCTGTCTAACAAAATACTGGGAATGCCTAAACTACAACTTTTTAGACAACATTATGGTCAAAATCATGATTTTTTAATTTAGGAGTAATAAAAAAAAAATGTTCAATAAAACTTAAATCTTACAGTGTCATTTTATTGTGGACAGACCTACTTTCTTTAAATAGGATTCTGAAATTAAAAAGAAAAATAGATTAGCAGTGAAAACGTTAAATTGACAGGTAGAACTTAAAGTTCAGAAACAAGAAAACACAGGAGATGCTGAAAAGTTCTTAGTTCTCACTAAGTGAGTTAAGCTAATAACTTTTCAGCATCCACTCAAATGTTTACATTTACAGACTTGACTGAAATACAAAAATCAATCTGTTAAAAAGAACTGAACATAAAATATCAGTTGGCCTGAAAAGTTAACCCCACAGAATTGAGCTCAGTTCAGTTTTTTTTCTTTAAAATTATAACATTGCTTGGCATGCACATATATATATATATATATATATAAATATCTCAAAACGGAGCAAATTTTTGTTTATGAAGAGTTCAGATGAATTAAAAATGAAATATTAAAATATTCACGAGTTCTGCTTGATAAGTTAAATGAATTCTTTTGGTCAAATATTTAAAATATCAATTAAATTTACAAATATGATACAAGATCTTTTCTACTGACTGCTTGACTTCATTAACAAAATTATTTTCAATGAATTTCTATAGTAAAATGATTAATATACAACAAGGGAGCACTGAGAAGTTTACGGGGGGGGGGGGGGGGTTAGTGAGAAATGAAGACAGGTGATTTTGGGAAGTAGGCTGAACTTAACTTTTCAGACTCTTGAAATAATCATATTCAAACAGTAATGCTTGCTCCCATTCCTCAGCTACAAAATCCTGTTTTTGATTTTTAAAGATTGAATGTCAAAACTAGTTTATAGAAATTTAAAATAAAATTATAATTTTGGCTATTACATTTAAATTTGAAGGTTATGATAGCCTTTTTTTAACTACTCATCTTGTACAAAATGCAACATATTCCAAGAATCCTGATGTAAAGGTGATGAAAAATAACATACTTGAGACACCTTTGAACTTACATTTTATAATAGAACTTAAATGGCCTGTTGGTTTTAACTATTAAATGTATATTCATAAAGATCAGAATTTAATTTTAACATTTTCTTATCCAAATTTTTACAATATCATTTAAATTATAATGAAAGTGATAGCATATTTAGTAAATCATACCAGTGGCATGAAACAAGCAATATTCAAAATTTCAAAAAAAGAAAAAAAAAAAAAGACAAGTTTGGTCTCAATCAGATAATGATATTGGAAATTTAACAAGTGAAGGCTTAAGATTAAATAAAAATAACTTCAAGATGGTCTTAATCTCAAAATTAACAGTAATATAATTTTGTAGTTAAATGGTGCTGTAGCTGTAAATTAAATTCAGGAATTTTGTTTCTCATTTTTATTTTATTAGATTCAATGATTTTAGTGTAAATTACAAAAGACTTATTGTAATTATATCTTGGTTAGAAAAGAAAAGCCTACAGCACTTTCCTTGATTAATTACCAAGAAATTAATGAGAAAACTGGAAAGAATTAGTGTACAAATAGATAACATTCAATGAAACCTGTTTGAGTATTATATATATTACACACACTATAATGCAAATATATCAAGGTTTAATGAAACAGGCAACCTGGAACTGTTCATAATGAAAATCTTAGAAAAAGTTATGTATGACAGATGAAGAGGGTATTGAGAAGTTCCTGCTCCTTCCACTTGAAAAGAAAATTAAAAAATGAGAAATATAGTCAGAGCTTTTCAGCATAATCTCATTTATAGAAAGGACATTAGTTCCAATAACTTGATCAGTATCCAATCATGCTTTGTTCTACTAGAACGTGCAGGAAATAACATGAATATAGGAGAAAAATATACATAAACAAAAAATTTTTTTAAAAATCTGTACAATTGCTGTAAGGAAGGCAAATACTTACAATACAGTATTCTTATACATTGCAACAAAAAATCCAGCAAATGCTCCACATTCATATTTTCTGTGTTATGTATGCAAAAACATACAATATATTTTTTCAATAACAAAAGGTTGATACATACAAGTATCTTTAGTTTGATAATCATATTTTAATATTTCTTTCAGTTTTTAACATGTCTGTGTGTTAATTTGATATGTTTAATGACGTAAACCATCATGTATCATTTAATGCCATTTATCTTTCTTGGATGCTTTGCATTAATAAAAATGCAAATTCTATTTTTGTAATTGAATACATAGTGGATACTCAGTGTGCATATATATGTCTATGCATGTGTTTTTTGTGTGTGTGTGTATATATATATATATATATATATATACACACACACGTACATAATTACTGGAGGTAGTGTTATGTTTTATGCAGCTTTAAATTTATTTAGAATACAGTTTGATTTAAGAAATTGTTGAATATTATATGGATTAATGCAACAAAAGTTCTTTCATGTTGAGATATATATATAAAAAAAAGGTATTTTTTTATAGGGTTTTGTTTGGGGGGTTCACTATTTGCCCATAGCTCGAACCCTAACAGATTCCACTATTTCAGGTCAGGATGGACAACAGCAGTTAAAAGGTAATTCCATATTCTTCAAAACCTCTAACCTCCTGATCAAAGAACTTATTGTCAGTTGTAGTTTATCATTATAACTAAAATTGTTGATTAGAATTTGAAAGGACATGTTAGGAAGGTGGGGTGCTAGAGGAGAAGAAAGTGCAAAGCTGAATTGAAGCTCCTATATAACAGATTACCAAATTAAAGAAACTCAAATGCAGCACACACACGCACACAAATTTCAAACAACTTGGAAGCCAAATAATGAAAATATTATTGACAGTTTAATTCTTACCCATTTTTCAAGGTTTGACAACTGATCAAAATCCTTACATCACCACTACAAATAAACATGGCTAACAACCCTTGTGAAAATTGTTTCATTTGCAAAAATGTACACTTAGTTAACTGCTTACCTTGTCAGTTCATACTGAAAACATTATACAAGCAAAACAGGCATGATATAACAACAACATAACAACATTATAACAATTTTGGCATGTCATTAAAAATTAGGGGCAAAAGTTATTTGAGCAAAATATATTCAGTGTTAATTTATATAGATAAATAAAATTAAAAGCTATACTTAGTTTGAGCATAAACAGTAAGTCTCCGGTTAAATTAAGACTTCAAAAATTCCAGTTTATATAGGTGCACTATTTTTCATAATATTCAAATCAAATTGGTATTGTTAGACTTAGTATAAAATTTTGTCAGTCAAAGATGGTGCTAAAATTTCTGTAATTGTTTGCAGCATAAGTAGAAATTTGAAGCAACCTAAAGGAAAGGTCACAACTTTATGGGCTATACAAGTGTTTAGAGGAAAGTGGAATAATCTATGTGGGTGTAAAAATATAAAAAGACAATTCTTTGGCTAACTCAAAACTTTAATAATATTAAAGGAACCCCCCACCTGCTGAAACAGTTCTACAGATGTCTAGAAATAAGAATTAACACATTTTAAATAATTCTAAGATTAGATTTTAGTTACAAAAAATTTACCACCTAAATATAAATACATGTTATATTTTATAAAATTACTAATTTTCAGACTATTTTTGGCCTAATTAGTGCAGCATAAAATTGTTAGAGTACATAGTAAATGAAGGTAAGCGTGAAGTGATTCCAACATGGAATGTTTATAAATTTACCTGACATGCATCCATCCTTTAGGCCAAAGAGGTTTAACTTCCAATTTTAGGAATGACTTCAAATATTCTTCAGCAGACTGTGCCCTTAATTTTGACATGCCATAAGATTCCAGTTTCAATTTAACTATATCACAAAGTAGCGATCTGGAGAAATTAAAAAAAGAAACATTTACAACAAAAAGAAAAAAGAAAAAAAAGAAGCAAACTAAGAACTAAATAAAATCAAAGCAGAAAATAATTGACAAAAATAGACAAGAAAAAAAACAAAATGACAAAAAATAATTGAGCATCACAAAACATTTAAGAAAATCTAAATGAAATGAATCAGATCAACTAATAGAACTGAAGCATGGGTTAAAAGAAAAATAAATACAAGAAGAAACAAATTCACGTCTAATATTTAATATAATCTATAATAAAATAGCCGATTCATTTTATAAATTTGTACTCAGACTTTAGACTCTCCCCACGCTTACACAAAAATTCTGCTAGGGATTTAAAGTCTGAATATAAAATAAAACTGAACACATTTATATAAGGAAAATGAACTATTACCAATGACTGCTGCTCTACTTTATATGTAGTTCTATATTGCCAAGGCTGCTTGTCTTGAATGTGTTCATTTTCCGGAAATATCACCAGTTAACAGTATTTATATGTAAAAATGAAGAGTTTCATATAACAAAAATTATAATTAACATTTTATAATTAACTTTCTTTCCATCAGATTTTAGTCCATTTTAGTCTATTAGAAGCTGATTGCTAATAATCCATCAATGTTTAATATGAATAAGTTAGAAATCCCCAAAATTATCTATTAAAAAAAAAAAAAAAATCCTTTAAATACTTTAATTATCAAATATTTACTCAATTATTTTCTAGGACCAATTTAGATATGCTGAAAATGTTAGCATTTAAAATACAAAATGTAGCTAAACAGGTAGACACATGAAAATAGGTGGACAATTTTCTAACCATATAAAATGTTAAAACCCTGGCTTGACAAACAGTATGGTTTCTGCTTCACCAGGCCTACTTATATGCCCATGACAAGAACAGCAAAGCCTGAACTGTTGCCCTAGATATCTATAAAGTGTTTGACAGAGTCTGGCATGCTGGCCTTCTACGCAAGCTGCGAGGCTATGGTATAACTGAATTGTCCGACTTTATCCAGTCATTCCTTTTAAAAATCGCACAATGAAGGTAGTATTGAACAGACATGCCTCCCAATACTATCATACAAATGCGGGTGTCCCTCAAGGCTCTATTCTAGGTTCTATGCTTTTCCTTATCTACATTAACAATCTCCCAGATGATTCCAAGTAGGCATATACACTGACAGCACTATGGTTTACTTTCGCCTTGGTCAAAAATCTGCCAAGGCTGACAAAGCAAACCTCGCTGCCGAGCTTGAAAAGGACCTCCAGTCTGTGATGGACTGGGGGTAAGAAATGGCTCGTGAATTTTAATGCTTCCCAAAAAAAAAAAAGCTGCTATCTATTAACCATCACAGACAATCGCTCCTACCCACAACATTAGCATGGATCAGGCTAGTCTCCCTGAAAGCAAAGCACTGTGTCCCCTTGGTTAACTCTCACAGACCTCAAGTGGAATAACCAGTTTTTTTCTCTCTGTACAGCCAGGAAGTTCTTTCCATCTGAAACAATCCTGCACATATATAAATCTACCATCCGCCCGTGCATTGAATACTACTGCCATATCTGGTCACGTGCTCCTGCTATCCACCTAGAGGTCCTTGATAAAATCCAACAGAATCTGTAATGTGATTGATCCCAACTTGGCAGCTCAGGATCCAATCACTTTCTCACTGGCACAATATGGCTTCCCTGTGTCTTCTACAAATACTTTCAAAAATTCTGCTCTGATGAACTTAGCTCGCTGGTACCCACTATATATGAATTTACTCGAGCCACAAGATCAGCAACTAGGTCCTTTTACTATTAAAACCAATAGTAATATAAATGCAAATTCTACTCCAGCTTCTTTTCTTGCACTTCCCACCCGTGGAATTCTCTTCCATTTACTTGCGTTCCTAACAGCTACAATCTCCAAGAATTTAAATGTAAAGTCAATCAGTCATCTATCTCACTAACCTGCATCCTCTCTCATGCTCCTTTCTCTGTCCACTCTACTCATCAGTATTCTCATCCTTCTCCTACCCACTTCCTGACACCCACTATAACCTGTCACTTTCACATAACTTTCCTCCTACGTAACTCTCTGCAAAACAGTGGCAGTAAAATGCCTTGTTTATAAAATAAAAAAAAGGGTTGTTATTTTATCTTAAATTTTACATGTAGAATGAATTCTACATTCACTTCTATACAAACAGCCTTGAAAAAAAAAAAAAGTAATGTCTTCTCCATCCAGACAAGTTATATAGCAAAGCTGACTGGTCTCTATCCTTAGTTGGCAGCCAGTCTGAAGAAATTTTAAACTGGTTAGGTATGATGCCCCCCCGCCAAAAAAATTAAAAAAAAAAAAAAAAAAAAAAAAAAAAAAAAGCTACAAAAACCACAATAAATACTAACACATGAAATTATGCTAGTACACTTCACACTGAGTATGTGTCACTTTTCATTGGTGATTTAACTTTAGTTGTGCATTGCAAAATATAATTTAAAAAAAAAAAAAAAAAAAAAAAAAAGTTAAAAATTTCCATCTTTTTGGCATCTGATCTGTCAGGCATTAATTTGTAACCTTAGTTCCCTCACCCCTAAAGATTTAATCAAGATTACTTTAGCCTCAAGCCTGCCTATAAGCATGAATTAAAGAATTACTGAGGATCTGCATATGAATTTAAAAAGAAAATCTAAATGTTGCCAAATGACAAAAGTAAAATATTAAAAACTTGTATAAACAAAACTTTGGGGTGGGGGTAATAAAGAAAAAGTTGCAACACCATAAAAATTTCCTGATCAGGAAGATCAGACAAATTTAACATGCTAACATATATACACCACAATATTTAGACACAATACAGGCAACATCTAACAATGTTACTCCCACCCACATTTTAGCATACATTATATATAATGTAGAAGAACCCTTCTATAGGACAGAATGAATATAAAATTCAATGTAAAAGCTCATTTTCAACTGAATCAGTATCAATTTATCAGAAAAATTGGAAAATGAAATATTTAAAAAATTGCTTAAGCAGTAATGCTGCACTTACAAAGTTATATTAATTTGAAAAAGCTGTTATCAATATCTATTTTGATGTTCAAACTAAGCTTTAATTGGATTTTACATTATATATTTAGTATACAGAAACTGTCATAATTACATTAATGTAATTATGTCCTTACAATTATGATTGTGTGGCTTCTTGTTTTCTAATACACAGAGCTAAAGCTCAACTTCAAATTTTAAAAACCCTACATAGTTTAGACCAAAGCCACTTTAGAAAAATAAAAATTCTTACCTTATTTTATCATTCCACTCAAATTTTTTCTTTATTATAAGACATTTTTTCTCATTTTTGTCACTTTCTGTAGATTTCTCTTCATCACTTTCTGTAGAACCCTCTTCTTTCATATCAGTATTATCAGTGTTTCTGCTCAATTAAAAATAATTTTAAAATTGATCTTGAGAAAACTAATCAGAGTTTTTGGTTTAGTCAATGAGATAATTATTTAAAAAACAGCAACAACATATCAGAATAGATAATAACAGCCCAACTTAAAAATTCAAGCTAAAGAAAAAAAAAAAAGAAAAAATGATGACCCAAATCTGATAACTATATAGAGACAAAGATGAAAATGGATACCAACTTTATTTGCAAATTCACAATATAAAATCCTGGGTCCATTTTCATTTTTTTTTTTTAGTGAAAAGGTGAAAAAAAAAAAAAAAAAAAAAAAAAAAAAAAAAAAAAAAAAAATAAAAATAAAAGTAAATAAATGAAATAAAAATTAAGAGAAAATAAACTTACACTGGTTAACTATAATTTAACGCATTAATTTTTTTGTAAAATAAAAAAATAAGCCAATAGTACAAGTAGCATGTCCGAAGTGTTATACGATTTGTAAAACAATCAAAATACCGTTTTAGAAAATTTCATGAAGAACACTTACGGATTGGGGTTTTCCAGAGAAGTCCCATGGTACTCATTCTTATACTTCTCAAGTTGGGCAGGCATCTCTTCATTAATAGCTACAAGCAGAACATATTGAGATTTCTATATAATATAAATTCCTTCAATATAATCACTCATACTCCTTTTGTGTACGCAGATTTACTCCATTCCCTTTATATATCTATCTATCTATCAGATTAAAATAGTCCATGGGATTATCTTAAAACTTCATATGGTAGGAATAGTTTTTTTTTCTGCTTGTTAACCTTTGATGCAACTTAACAGCCAACTTTTAATTTTCCTAAGCTTATCTATGTTGGTGCTGTATAAGTAAAAGGCATAGAAATTAGTTGAGAAGAAAAAGCAAAAGAGTGATATTAAGAGGAAAAGAGAATGTAGAAAGACAGTTTTAAAAGGAATAAAAAGGCAAGAAAAACTGGACTTGTGGGATGTTGAAGTGACAATAAGGATTAAAAAAAAAAAAGAAATCTGTTAGCCTGTATACAGTCTACATTAATCATTTAAAAAAAAAAAAAAGTGAAGTGTTTCACATACATATTCAATAAAGAAAATTAGTTTCAAAATCCATACAATTACACACAAATTTCAATTTATCAAAGACATGGAAATCAAGACAGGAAGGACTTTACAAGCACCACCCAAACTGCCACTTGCAAGACATGTTAATTTCCTTTAAATGTGCCACACACATGGAAATATACCAACCAGCACCCCCCACCCACAATTACCCTCATAATTGATAAAAATGAGGATTTCAAAACTTCAAGAATGAATTGCAACTCCACTAGAGGGATACTTTAACTTTTCTTAAGTTGGAAGTTCACTGTATTTAGTCTTACATTAAGATTCAGCCATCATTACACTATAGTCAAGACAAGTCAAACACTATTTTATATAATTCTTTAATATACTTTGGAACATTACTTATGATTTATCAATTACAATTTTTAATCTACATTTTTTTCTAGACTTATGATACTATCAGAATGAATTAATATTTTTATTTATCCCAAAATATTACATGGTTTAACCATTGAAATTTATTATTTTGATAATTCCTATATATAATGCCACTCAGCATCACCAGTATTGAGTGAACTTTCAATTTTACTTCTCTCAGATTGTCTTTCCCCACAATTTATTTTCTCTATATTTTATAAAAATGTAGAGTTTCTTCCAAAGAAAATTTACTGTTTGGAGTTAAAGTACTTTGAAATGAAGGAATTTTTCTAAAAACCTCTTAAAATTTATGATACTGGACTTTTTTCAGTGCAATATTATCTTTTACATCTTTAACTTTATGAATGACAAACAAAAAAAAAAAAAAAAAAAAACACCCATGTTTGCCTTTCACTAATATATAATGGGTCCAGTTAAAATTAAGCAAAATTCAAAATGATACTGCTTATCACCTTTCTAGAAAGAAATGTTGGAGTTATAAAGTTTGGACATTGTATAGAAATTGCTTATATTCAGCAATGAGTAATGTTCTTAGTTCTGCATTGAAAGATTTTCCTGTAGGTTCTAAAATACATTAACAAATTAATATTTCAACTACTTTGAATTTGATAAATCTGTATTAATGAGACTTATGCATCTGTAAATATTAAGTTAACATAGTTAATTGAGAATCCTAATTATCTGCTTTCTTTTATCTGATTTTATTTGAAAGGATAAATTATGCAGCATCATAATCCAAAGATTAAAACAAGCCAGAAAAGCATTGATTTAAAAAGCGCTAAGAATTTTGTTGACTTATGAACATTCATTAAGTTTTCATAATTTGAGTTACAGAATAATTCCTTAAAATATTCTTTAGGTTAAACACTTATCAGAATGTGACATGAGTAAAATCAAGGGAGATAATTATTCTTAAATACAGGTGAGATTAAAAAATTCTGTTTAGTGAACAAGTACTTTTCAACAGTATATAAAATGAAAGTCAAATTTAAACGTAAAATTTTATCCACAATGCAGATCTATTCAAGACATCTTAATGCTTAATCTGTCAACCTTAATCCTTTAATTTTTATCAAACTTAGGCAGTTTAAGTGAGATTACTATGAAATTAAGCAAATCAGCTTATATACATCACTACCCTTTCAGTGGTTAAATAAATTTAATGATTTCTTAATGCCTTTCCACGTTTAGAATTTAAGCAGTGTTAAATGCTTAGATGTGCGTTGTACTGAAGTGGATATCGGCTAGGAATGAGAAATCGAAAAGCAGAGTTTGAAATCCAGTTGAATTTGTTCTGTTCATATATCTTGGGAAAGGTATGAAGCCATATTCTCCCTCCAGCTATGGGTTAAAATAGCAGGAGAGATTGGGTTCTATAGCCTTGGTTGGCAACCAGTCTACCATAGAAAGCAATGGCAACCTACTGTAGGAAAATTATGCCCAGTCAGTCAGGTCTATTTCAAGGTATGATTGCTAAAGAGCGTGTATCACATATGGCACTGAAGTACCTTAAGCAAGGTAAGCATAAAAATGATCTAAACATAGGAAAATATTTAAGATTCATAAACAAGCTTATTGATCTTTGTAATGAAAATAAAAAAAATAAGTTAAAAATATTACGTGTGGGTCATCTTGATTTTGGTGATTTATCAGCAATTCTTTAGGGTCACCAATGCTGCATCAACAGACAATCAACAACAGGCAATTTTCTTCAGTTTTTCCTCTAATTTTATTTTTAAAAACATTTACTGTTTGAGTTTTGTTTAATGGCATATCAACCTCTGTGGGTTATTTAATGCTAACTAAAAAGGTGGGGTTTTAAGTTTTTTTTTTTAATGTTTAGTTATAGTGAGAACATTGATTTAGTCAGATTTTAATGAAAATTTTGTTTTTATTTTAGAAAACTGGAAATGTCTTCTAGTTTTGTATTCAAAAATGTTTTGCTGAGAATAATTCTTTTCCCTTCAAAAATGTGTTATGGTAATAATTTTCCTTCAAAAATGTATATTTTTCTATAAAAGTCCATTTTTATACTAGTGTTTTTACCCCAGTTTGGGAATTAACTATTTGCCCATAGCTGTTGAGTGGTAGCACCTGTTAGGGTCCCATAGCTGGAACCCTATGGGTGCTACCACTCCAGGTCAGGGTGGACCTGAGAACAACAATTAAGAGTTGGTTACATGCTCCTCACAACCTCCCAATCAGAGGCCTTGCTGCAGGATGCAGTTTACCGTCATGCTCAGGACCAATTTACTATTGTAAAAGTAAACAAAGTGAGTTAGTGTAAAAATGCCTTCCCTATGAAGGCACTGTCTACCTTCAAAACATGGGAGATCATAGCTCACAAAAGCTTTATATCCTTTGTATTTGTAAGCAATGTTTGTCAATTATCCTATGTAGGTAATGTTTTAACCATTTTCCCAAACTTTATTCTAAGGACAAAAGTTGAATATTTATCAACTAAAAATATCTTTATATTTTAAAATTTACAGAGTTCAAACAGTTTAACTTATAAGGAATTGTTAACATTTATGAGCCTGGTACAAGTTATTTCATAGTCAAGCCTTTAGTACTATTCCCTTGATTAGTTTCTGTTAAGTGGATCTCAAATCCAATACCATTATAATGGTATTGGTAAAAACCACTTAGCTTGTCATAAATATTTTAATAGTTATATCAAGCAGAAAAAGATTGGAAACAAGTTATAGGACTTACACTATAATTTGAAATACAAATCAGGATGTCAGATAGTTTTAAGTTATATTTTCATCTTATGATTGAGTTAAAAAGATTCCAGTAAAACTAAGATCTAAAAACTTCACTAAGAAAAGTCTTAGTATTTCTAGGACAGGGAAGAGGTCATCATTCAGTTCATGTCATTAAAATATGCTGGAGTAATACGTGTACTTGTTTACAAGCTAAAATATAAAAACTAAATGTTGCAAACAGCAAAGGTTTGTTTTCTGCGTTTCAAATATATTATGGAAACTTACTAAATGTTTATAAGTAGTCAACAAAATTCTTAGTTTTTTCTGCATATTTTTTTTAGAGAAAAGAAAATGTTTTTGGCCTGTTCTACTCTGGATTATAATGCTGCATAATTTATCCTTTCAAATAAAATTAGATAAAAGAAAGCAGATAATTAGAATTCTCAATTAACTATGTTGACTTAATATTTACAGATGGATAAGTCTCATTAATACAGATTTATCAAACTCAAAATAGTTGAAATATTGTAAATGTATTTTATATAGAAGTGGGGATTAGAGGATTTGCAGCAAGGCCCTTATGCAAAGCCTTAACAGATATTGGGATAGTAAAAAAAAAAAAAAAAAAAGCACTCAAGTCCATAACCTAAACAGCAGTAAGAACAGCTAATTGGTTATGGATCAAAAGAGAGAGTGCCTGGATTCCAAATTGTTAGCTAAAATTCCCCGAAGTTCTGCGTCTAAATTAATGTTTTGGACGAGCTCATGTGCGGTTCACCTCTAAATAGAAAGTGGCTGACTGTTGCCAATCAGAAGCATTTGCAGGGTTTCGTACCGGGCATAAATGTAATTTTCCAGTGTCTGAAAGTGCTTATCGAGGGTGGGCTGGAGGCTGATCATCTCTGGTCGGGTCGGCACAGTGAGGTGGGTATTATGTTGAAAGACCCGAAACCCCCTAGTGATCCTCGACATGACATCACTGACGACACCCTCTAGTGCCCCCATTACGGTGCGTATGTTTGAAATTTTAGAAGTATCTACAGGAACCTCTTCCAAAGCAGAATTAAGATTGGTCATAGTTAAAATGGTTCCAACAATTCTATAGATGTGATAAGCAGTATCATCATTTTAAACTTTGCTAAATTTTAGTGAGTGTGGTTTTATTTACTATAATTCTTGTCACGGTACTTAAGGTGTGCTGATATACATATGGAAAATTCTGAAAAAAAAAAAAATCTAAGCCATTCTATGCTCTTTGCCTGAATGAAAAGAGCTGCAGATTTCAAGGTTCCTTAAAAAATTAAGTACTACTGAATTGTAGAGATGAATTAAGTTTAACGTAAGCATTAAAAAATATTTTTAAAATTTAATTAGTGTTTCATTTATAACTTATGCGTCAATATAACTTACAAATTTAGTTACCTAATTCTCATTTTTGATTGAACAATATTGACACACCTACAAGCATATTCTCTAACTACTACCTCTTCATTTTCTAAATAACCATAAATTGATTTATTTACAAAATAAGATTATTTTCAGTATTTTAAAATATAACCTGAACAATATTGTTCTGAAACATGATTTTTTTTGTATAGAGATAAAGCTTTTATAAACCATTGTAATAAAATTACACATACATACATGTCACTTCCAGTCATCTTTATGCAGATTTTTGGTAAGATGTAAAATATCTATACTAATCTATTTTATCTAGATTAGTATATATATATATTTAGCCAGTTTTTCAATAAGAAACAGAAAGATGGAATAGTAAAGGAAGGAGGAAGGTGTTGAAAGGACCGAGTGACTAAAACCTGTCATTTGAATCTCTGTTAGTAAAGGCAAGATGGGTGTTAAAGCCACCCACCCACAAAAAAAAAAAAGTGCTTAATGAGGATAAATTAAAAAAAAAGTTTATCATAGTAAGTGTGAAAGCTCAAACCTACATTATCAAAAATGCTAATGCTGGTGTTAACAAGACTTACTGGTTAATTAAAATAATTTAGAAAGTTACGAGATATTCAAAACCTATCAATAAGTTATTTTTCATAAAAAAATAAAAAAAAAAATATATAACTTTAGAAGGGAATTTATAAACAAGTGCCGCCATAGGGCGGATTTTAAAATTTAACTTCTAATTTTTAATTTTTAAATTCTATATTTTTCTATAATTTTTTATTATTTTAAAAAAATTTTTTAATTTTAATTTTTTTTTTTTTTTTTTTTTTTTTTTTTATGTGTATGTTTGTGTGTGGATGTGCATATTTGTATATATGTATTTATGTATGTGGGCTATATGTTATTTTGGAAAAAAATTTTTTTAGCTATGTAAATGCTCCTTTTCATAATATTCATTAATATGTATGTGTGAGTGCATAAAGAATATATATATATATATATATATGTGTGTGTGCGTGTGTATATGTGTGCATGTATGTGTACACATGTATATTATGTCTATGTGTGTGCGTGTGTGTGTATATGTGTGCATGTATGTGTACACATGTATATTATGTCTATATGAATTTTTTGTATATAGGTGTGTACACACACATATATATATATATGTGTGTATGCGCATGTATATGTATATTAGTGTGTAATAAATTGAATGTATGTGTGTGTATGTGTATGTATATATGTATTCTTATTCGTTAAATGGTGTGTGTGTGTGTATATATATATATATATATATATATATATATATGTGTGTGTGTGTACTTCTATTGATATGTATATATAATAATTGTAATTTTTTTTACCTAGTATTGTCTTTATTTAGTTTAATTTCAAATGACCTAATTTTTTTAAAAAAAAATAATTTTATTTCAAATCCTATATCTTTTTATTCCCTTTTATCAATAATTTATGCCTTTTTAAGTAAAGGCTTTTTTTAATACTTCAACGTTTTGGGGAAATTAGATTTTTGAATTTGTCCAGCGTCTGTAATATTTAAAAAAAAATTTTTTTCTTTAGTTTCTTTCTTTTTCCCTCCCTTCCTTCTTTTATCTCTCTTACCAACTTTTTTCCGTGTTGCTTTAAATGATTCAACACGGGGTCTGTTAATTTTTAGTTACATTCTCCCCTTTTTTTTTTGCAAACCCAGACGATGTCAATTTTTTTTCTTTTCTTATTTATTTGATTTTATTCTATCCTTTTCTTTTTCTTTTTCTTTTTCTTTCCCTTTATTTTTATTTTATTTTATTTTATTTTATTTTATTATTATTTATTTTTTAATTTCTTTGCAATCTATTTAAAAAGGAAAAGTAGACTAATTTTTCTCCAGTTTCTGAAAGGTTTTTTTTCTGTTGCTGAGGTGATGTGTCGCTCCCCGTGGGGATCGTCATATCGAAATGGCCATTCAACATCTTTGAATTAATCCTTTTTTAATATATATATTTGCTCTGTAATATTTTATTACATGGAGCTCTCTTCCTGTATCATTTTTTAATATTAAAATAAATTTTTAATATTAATTAGGATCGGGTTTTTTGGAATTTACCTTCCTGCTTTTTTCCTTTGGATTGAAGTATCTGAATTAAAATATATATATATATATATATTTACATTTACTCAAATTTTCAAGACTATCAAGAAATCTCAATTATATATAGCTAAATAAAACCAGATATTAGTGTGGCATAGAGATGTGCACAGAAATTATCAATTTGAGCCACAAATTGAAATTATGTACACTGTCAGGTTAAAGAGGTCAGGAAAGCACTTGAAAAGTTAACTATATCAAAAAATTTAAGATTTACATTATTTGGACTGCTGTCCTCATCTTTATTGCCAATTCACAACATTTCAGCTGTTGTACACTCCTGCTTTTTCAGGCGATTAGAATTTCAAACCAAACCCTTTATTTTGATCACTGGGGGTACATTGTTCTCATTCCATGAGCCATGCCACTTCCAGATATTTTAGTTATTTCCCTTTGACATACGCAAAATTATTTGTTCACCACTGCTGTAGCCAGATATTGAACCCAACTCCAAGTCATTGGATCTAACCAACACTTATTCCCAGGGTCATGTGTCCTTGAGCTACAATATCTGGCTACAGCAGTGAACAAATAACTTGAAGAGGTATGTTAAAAGGAAATAACTAAAACATCCATAAGTGTCATGGAATGAGAACAATATACCCCAGTGATTGAAATAAAGGGTTTGGTTCAAAATTACAATCACTTGAAAAACAGACTGTACAATGGCTGTAATTGTCAAACCTGCCAACAAAGAGAGACAACAATCCAATGTAAATACTACCTCATCTCAGGAGTATAGACAAAAATTGGTTCCAGAAAACTAGATGACAATGCATTTAAAACATTTGACAAGTGATATTTCAAAATTAACCATGTGCACCTAGATATATCCTTTTGTTTATACAAAAACAGTAACCAGAGAATTAAGGAGCAGAATATTTTGTGCTGCAGTGGATATTGGCTCATAATGAGAAACTGGAGAACCAAGTTCTAATTTCAGTTGAATTTGTTGCATTCAACTATGTGCAAATACCCTTGAGAAAGGTTATCTGTCACTGTTACTTCAATTGGAGTAGATAGTTTAGTCTATCACCAGGTTCACACTCCACCCACGTCTATTGAACAGGTGAAAAGGCTCATCCCTTGTTCCCTGTTTAGGATGTGGTTTCCGGTTTTCTCTTTTTCAATCTTCTTACTCTTACGTAGCCCCTTGCACATCAGTGGCATTATCGCCTTGCTTGGGGTGATATGATTTAAAAAAAAAACAAAAAAACTCCTCTCTCTAGCTACGAGTCAAATAGCAGGACAGATTAGGTTTATAGCCCTGATTGGCAACCAGTTCACCACAATGCAATGGCAACCTACTGTGGGAAAGTTAGAGTACAAACTGGTTGAATTCCTTGCATTCACTTGTGCACAAATACACTTGGGAAAAGTATTAATCCATCTCTGCCCTCCAGTTATGGGTTAACTAATAGGACAGATTAGATTCTATAGCCTTGGCTGGCAATTAGTCCACGGCAGAAAGCAATGGCAACCTACTGCGGGAAAATCTTCTCTTTGGAGACATGATCACCCAAAGCGTGTGTCACGTATGGCACTTAAATGACTGCAGGAAAAATTTTTCCTAGTCATTCAAGCATGTATCAATACGGCACTTAACTGACTGATATTTTTCTGATAGAAAAGGTTATTTAACTATATTTCAGTACATTTAGTTATTTTAAGCTTAGACAATACCATTATAAGTAAAATGGTTAATTTGATAACTTCAGAAAAATTTCTTGTCCAATTAACTCTCCCCAGGACATTTTAAGACCATTTTTTAGTATCAAATGCAGTAAATAAAATATGAGTAAACAAATATATAAATTTATACAAGATTTAATAAAAATCTAATTATTCTAGTATCAGTCTTATTTGTCAAGAAAATGTGCAAAGTTTAATTTGTTTTCATTTTTACAAATTAATGTCTCAACACAAGGAGTGCAATTATGCTAATAAAATGTCTTTTCGACACATATGTACAGTTTTGATGTTGATTTTTGTGTACTTATTGCTTTCAGTTACAATTATTTTCTTTTAGATTGTGCTAAATTTGAAAAAAGACTGCACCAACAAAACTGAATTCATGCACATGCCAAGCCTGCAAATATTGGATTCGATGACAAAGGTATTCATACAATTAGAAATCTTTAAATTAAACCGAAGTAATACAATGTTTCAAATCCAATAATCACCCAACTACAGTGAATCTTAAAAAAAAAAAAAAAAGACCTCACCAGGTTGCTCTAATTTTGGGAAGTTGATATGGTTCAGGCCCAAGATTTTCTAGTGACCACAAGTCACTGAGATTTTTTAATTTTTTTTTTTGTGGTTTAAGTTATAAATTATAATCTAGTTTAAAATTTTTTTTTTCCAGTTTACAATTTCAGTATCAGTGATTAGTTTATAGAGGAAGATTATTCAATGCACAAATACAAGTGAAATTGAGATTTTATCCTAGAAACTTCACCTGTTAAAATAATTTTGTATTTTTATGGAATGGTAAACTATCTCTTATTGCTAAAATCTTGAACATTAAAAGTATAAAATCCAAAGAGAAGTCATGACACAAAAGTCACTCGGTCCTTAAGAATTTAGAAACAAATAGAAGTACTCACCATCTCTTAGTCTTTGGGTTGGTTCCTTCAGTTTGTCATCTTGTTGAGTTAGTATCAATTTCTTGGCACGCTTCTGCAAGGTTTCTTTACTGCAGGGCAGAAATGCTGCTAGGTGGGCATATATTGATGACCTTTGGGAACAATTCAAGAGACGAGATTCTGTCTCAATCCTGACAAAGCAAATTGAACAAAACTTTGTACCATATTAAAGCAAAGAATTTAAAGACTAAAAACTGACATGCCTGTACAACAATAGTCTAGTGGATTAGTGCTAGAGTTTGCGAATTGGTTGACAGTACTTCTAAGTTCAATCCCTAGCTCTTGCAGTAGGTACTTAGGAATATGCCAAGTAATAAGTGAGCAGTATCAAGAATAAAAACTAGATATACCTACATATGTGTAGGGAAACAACATGTAGATGAAATAAATGGCTCATTACAGAATTTGCTGTAGGTCACTGGTATTGACATACATCTGATGAAGATCAGAAGGCCTAACCAAAACATGTAAATAAGGACAAAGTACACATGTAAATAAGACAAAACTTTCTAAATTAAAATTTAAGCTATGTCAAATTATGTAAATTGTCATTACACTTTAACAGGACAGATGACAACCTGAATTACTCATTTTTTCTTTGTCTTTATAAATTAATGTATTAAACTCAAGACTTTACATGTATAAAAGATCTGAATGAAAATCATTGAAATTTTCATGAAAATTCACAGTATGCAGATAATATAGTAATTGTAAGCAAAATACTGATAAACTTAAGTTTTCCTTTTCAACAGTTACTATGTTAGCTTTTTATGGCCGAAAAGCCATGGGTTAATTTAAATCCTTAAAATTAAAATGTATAAAGTTTTAAAGTTCAAATCACTTTCAATGTAATAGTATTTGAATATTTGAAAAAATTGTTGCCTTATCAATTCCAGAATAGTTAATAATTTAAGCATCAATCAAAAATAAGATATGAATTTATATCCCTTGTGCATAGGTACAAATGTCAATTAGTAAGAGTCATTCACATATAGGTATAAGGCTTTGTTTATTATAGAAATAAAATGAAAGAAATATTCAAGTTAATATATTTAGACATGACTGCTATAACATTTTAAGCAAATTTTGTCATGTTTTTTTACTTATATTTAACAAGTTTGGTTTTTCCATCCCCAATTTATTAGAAAGTACCCCACCCCTGAGTCAAGTCAACAATAGTAAAGCCTTTAGTAAAGTTTCCAACCAGAATACTAATGGAACCCAGTGCTAAGATCTTGCTTTAAGGTTTACTATTCAATTAAAAATGTGGAGATGATGTAATGATTTGGAAAAATAGAATTCAAACTTGGTTTGTTAATTTAACAGTCATCTTTTTTAGCTAAGGATTAAATAAGTGACCAGACTATACTCTTACCTTTCTAGCATTCAGTCGAGAACAAAACCTGATTTCAAAACCAGCCTGAAGAGGAATGGGCTCTGTCAGGCTATCTTGCTCTGGACCAATTATTTGTAGCAGTTTATACATATGATAAAGAAAATAAGCTATCTTCACAGCTCCCCAAATTTAAATGAATTGAGTATTACATTTTTAAACCGAAAGATTCTTTGCAAAAACTTCAAAAATATTTTGTTTATCTTCCTTTACAATACAACTTAATTATGTGTAAAAAAAGAAAAGAAAAAAAGTTGCGTTTTATGTAATTAATTTTCTAGAAGTCAGCATGCCAGCAGTCTATGAATGATAGCTGCATTAATACTGCTAAGATCTGTTGACGGTAACTGTTTGCATATTGTGTTTCTTAACACAAAATTAAGCCTTTTTCATAATAAAGTATACTCTAAATGAAAAGTAATTAAAATTTGAGTATTTCAGCTTGTGTACTAATGAACAAACAATGGAAAATGTAAGTAAGACATGCATCTGTAACACTAATTGTTACAGTAGTTGTGAAAAATCATGGCCTTAAGTTAAAATAGTGTGTGTGCGTGCATATGTACACACACACACACACACAACTGAATTTGAGCACTCTGGCTATTGGGCGTGTATAATGATAATATACACGCTAAGAAGTCTGCCTTCTTCCACCAAGCGCCCATAGCCCAGAGGTAGAATCGCTGACTGACACCAATTCGGTCAGTTTCAATCCTAGGTTAAAAGCAATCAGAGTCTAACCGTACTGATGAGCTGTGATACAGCAAAACATGTCTGCTGATGACATATATATATGCATGCACACAAGTTTGTGTGTTACAGGTTTTAATGGTTAGCTTTTTAAGTTTCTTTTCTAGACATTTCTAGACATTTCATAGCCAGATTAAATATTACAAAGGGCACATACATGAAAATAAATCTTTCATGCCAGTTCTACTTACCTCAAGTTACAAGCATACACAATTAGGGTAAAAAGGGTTAATACATAAAAACATTTTATCGGCTACAAATGACACTGATCAACAAGTACTTTTCATTTATTCAATGTCTATTTCATCCATTATGTAATTTTAGCATAAGATTGTTAGCTCCCGAGTTGTAAACAAAATATATAATTAACAAGTAATTCATACTGCAAAGTCTGAACAAACATGTTACAAGATGCAGGGTAAGTTTTGGAAAGGAAAAAAATTTTATCATGTCCCCTAGCAGAAAATGTGTTTTGAGAACGTTTCAATCATTCAAACCAGTTTCAATAAATTTGTAAAACAACTTGAAAGAAAATATACAAATGTTACTTACTCTAAAAGCATTTTGTTGACTTCAGACGTGAAAAATTTGCATTTTCCCTCCACACTATCTTCAGCAGCCTTAAAGGGGGAAAAAAAAACAAAAAAAAAAACTATTAGACCAGTTACGGTATCAGAGCATAATTAGATTTTTTTTTTAAGTTATTTACCATTCATGCTAATTTTTGTTTAGCAATGAATTCGATACATTAGAAATATAATACATAAGAAAAAAGTGTAGGGAGGAGACACTGATACTTTGAAAGCATACAATTGCTCAGACATTTGACAAACTGAATTCAAAGAGTTAACCAACTTGAAAATTTAAAATGCACCATAAAAAATCTTGAAGACGTAAATGATTATTTTCTATTTGCATGAAGTAAGCCTCATTTTTAATAGTTTAAAATTGTAACTAATGAGTTACATCGAGAATCTAAGTTGAAATTAGGTGATTTCAAGGAATAAAGTTGCAATATTAAAGCTCACTTTGATTTTAAGACTTAGCATTTTTTCTTTTTCTCAAAGTCATACTTGTATCTTTGAAGATAAGAAACCTATTTAACACACTAAAATTATAAATTAGTCAGCATTACCAAAATAAAAATCAAAAGGCCTTGAAAAAGGAGCAAAACCAATTTTTTTTTTTTTTTTTTTTTTTTTTTTAAAGAATAATTTACCTGTTTTAATTGATTGATTGTTTTCTCCAAGGGATCTGGTATCCCATCACACAATTTTGGAATGCTTTCTGGATCAAGGGGCTTGTCTGCATCTCTGCTATTAGAATCTTCCTTGACATTATTGAATGGCCGACTGACTGTCAACACTGACTCCATTTTAATTGCATCATTTTCTTGTCCACCACTTGGTATTGCAGTTACTACAGGAACTGTTCCCATATACCCAGAACTACTACTAGATGACTTGTCTTGAGATAGGAGACCTACAGTAGCAGTGGTAACTGAGTAGGTATTACCATTGGGATCAGATGTATGGCCATTATTTGAGGTAGATGCCGAGGTAGTAGGAGTAACTGGGGTAGTAGTGACAGTTTGCTGCTTAAGAAGTTCTTTCACTGTAGAAGAAGGCTTTTTTCTGAAAGAAAATAGTTACAAGTATATTAATCAGAAGAAAATAGAAAAAGAAAAATTCATTTTATGAATGAACAAGTAGTTTAGAAAGATTTAATTTTCATAGTTAATTGGTGACTAAAGTTTTACAGCTATTTTTTAAATTCCACATTACAGTAACAGCAAATAAATATAAACTAACACAAGGGTTAACATTGTTATGGTAACATGATGCTCACTGAGTAACAGAATCATCTTATGGTAACAATGAAAATCTTTAAACCATTTACTGCCAGACAAGTTTGGTTTTTGCCATAAAAGATTAACTAAGACTAGTTACTAATCATAGGGTTACTTTTTTATAGCCATAAAAAACAAAAACAAAAAAAAACCTAACATATGACTATCCAATTACAGGTCTTACAACCTTATTTTCTGTTCTACGTGCTATACATCTGACAAAAAGTATGTCATATGAATAAAAAAAAAATCCATTAAACTGAATTAAGTTGGCATTAAATACCTTAATAAGTCTTTATTAGTAGGTTTTCGGGGTTTCTTGAATTCTTTATCTCCAGCTGATTTTTTTCGCCTTTCTTTATTTATCCCATCTTTCAACTTTCTTATCTGGATTTAAAAAAAAAGAAAAAAAAAAAAAGAAAAAAAAAGAAAAAAAAACCTTGTAAAAAAACAAAGCTAAAAGTCTTAAATTTATGAACAAATCCTTTTTTTTTATAGAAAAATTAAGAAGCATACTAAAAAAAAAAAAATTCTTAGAAGTTAGAGCAAATAAAACTCCTGAATACCAGTGTTATATATATATATATATATATATATATATACACACACACACACAACTTCGTGGTGGGGGATAGAAATAAAGTTAAGCATTTTAATTGACAATTGTATGTTAAAAATTATTTGCCAATTAAAAAAAAAATAAGTGGGAAAGGTGGCAATAGATTTGGGTCTGCTGTATACAGAGTTTAAAATGCCAGCAATACACATTCAAAGTAAATATTTATTGAAATCAGTTTTATGAATATTATTCCAGTCTACAACTGACATTCATGTAATAAAAAAGCCAGGCCAATATATTCCAGAATATACCATAAAATAATTTAATAAATTCAGTTTTATTTCACTTTGAAACTAAACTCATGTTCAGAAACAAGTACTCAAAATAAGAAAATTCTTGAAATATTAGCAATATCGTGCATATATGTATATAGTGCACACAAGAGAGAAAGATGCACGCACGCGCAAGGAAGAAAGATGCACGCACGCGCAAGGAAGAAAGATGCACGCACGCGCAAGGAAGAAAGATGCACGCACGCGCAAGGAAGAAAGATGCACGCACGCGCAAGGAAGAAAGATGCACGCACGCGCAAGGAAGAAAGATGCACGCACGCGCAAGGAAGAAAGATGCACGCACGCGCAAGGAAGAAAGATGCACGCACGCGCAAGGAAGAAAGATGCACGCACGCGCAAGGAAGAAAGATGCACGCACGCGCAAGGAAGAAAGATGCACGCACGCACAAGGAAGAAAGATGCACGCACGCACAAGACACACTGCATATTAACCTAAGCTCAAAATACCCATGTACATGAGTTAACTGGGAACTGAAGTTTCAACTTGTTACATAACCTAATGCTCCCTTACTTCATGAAGTATTTCAATCAGCCACTCATAGTGCTGGCATGTTCCAACGACTATATCACTTAACCTGATTAGTTTTTAAAAAACAAAGTATAAATTGTTAAACAATTTCAAACTTGCAGAAGTTAATAGTTTTTGTTTTTAATTTGCTGTAATATATATAATTACCAGGAACTAAATTCAGCAGGTAGGAGAAAAAATTTTCACAAGAGCAACCAAAGCAAACAAAACCAAACAGCCCCTTTGAGAAGAGAAAATGCTATAAAGTGGAAGGCAAGAAAATGATGCAACTAAAACATACCACATATTTTAAGTTTGTATAAAATATGCTACAAGATAAAATAGCTTAGATATTAAAAAAAAAAAAAGAAAAAGTGGGGTGGTTGAAGCTGAATACCCTTTTGTAAAAGAATTATATTATGCAAGTATTAGAGAACGAAGATAAACTAAATATAAAAATTAAGTCAGGTAAAATAAGCATTCCTCCTATTGCAACCAGAAAATATTTCTATTATCGCAGATTTTAGCTGAGAAAGAAAAAATATTAAAGGAACAGGTTTCTTTTATTTGTAAAAAAAAAGAAAAAAGAAAAATTGTTTAATTGCAAAGATAAGTAAGCATGCCCATCTCCAGCAAGATATTCAATGCTTACTTTTGGAATTTTCTTCTTCAGTTCATCTTCTGATTCTGTATCTGAAGATACAACTCTCTGAAAGCAAAATGATTGTGACATTTGTAACAAATCATTAGGACAGTTGGGAACACTGAAAAACATCACTTTCTCATGTTAGTATTGGACAACAGTATAAGAAACTTTCAGAAAGTCATTTTTCCAGATAGTTCATTTGGCAATTTAGCCAGCAACACTATAAGAACAAAATTTAAGATTTTATCTTTTAGCAGCATTATGGTTATCAAATATTAAAGTTTTCTGCTTGAAATAAGTAAATAGATCATATATTTTTAAGATTATCTCACAGGTTTACAAAGGAGGTAATAACCATGCATGTAAAATCATAAAGAGTTTAAAACTAGTCTATTAAGAAAAAAATTCCTAAAAGAGAAAAATTACTGCTTTTAAGTATCTCAAATATTAGACATCTGCTTTTTTTTAAACATCCATTCAGTACATTTTATCTCAAGACCCTTTTCTTTTTTTATTTTACTAAGTGTAAATTATAGTAAAGTGAAAGAATAAAAACATGCATAATTTAGTTTCCTATTAATTTTCTGAGTTACTTTGTCAGACCATTAGATCAGCTCACAAACTAAGTACAAGTATATTAAAATTTTTAGGAAAAGTTAATGAAACCATTTTTATTCCATAATATTTTAAACAACATTGAAATACATCATAGAAATTACGTAGCTCATCTTCCTTAAGTATTTTCTTAAATTATTTCAGGAATGTTAAATGGTCTCAATCTAAATTTTTGAACATCCTGCTGACAATTTATTGCTAGGATTTTTCTCTCAAGTTGAATTTTATTTAAAAAATTTGATAACATCTTGAAAATAAAGCACACTCAAAATAAAATATTTAGTCTTAAAATCTTTATTGGGAAATTTGTATATTCTAGTCTTGAAATAGATTGCCTTCATATAAAACAGTGAAACTTATCCAGGTTAGTTGTGCATAATAATTCTTCATCAAAATTCAGACAGATAAAATGAACTTCAAATAGACAGATAACCAAACTTAACTTGATTTTGCAGAAAGATAATTCCAATATTCCTGACAATTGCAGAAGCTTTCAAGGGAGAGGGAGAGATTAAAAAAAAAACAAAAAAAAACATACACACACTGTAGGTTAAAAATTAAGGTTTATACAAATGAAAACTAGCAAAGCAACAGAAAGCCAAATCACCCTTTTACTGTGAAACCAATAAAATGTAAACTTAAATTTTATCCCAGCAGCTATTTTCACACACTTCCCACCTGTGGAATTCCCTTCCATTTACTTGCTTCCGACAACTACAATCTCCAAGAATTTAAATGTAAAGTCAATAGTCATCTATCTCACTAACTCATCTCATTTTTGCAGTATTCTCTATTCTCATCCCTCTCCTACCCGCTTCCTGACACCACTTTTATTCTGTTACTTCTCATAACTTTCCTATGTAACCTCCTGCACAACAGTGCCTTGCTTGGGGTGAAACAATTATAACAAAAAAAATAAAATAAATAAATAAAAAATCAAGGCCTCTAAGCTCAAACATTTTCTCTACAGCAAACATCCTACTTATATATATATATATATATGTGTGTGTGTGCACAAATGAGCATGATTGGCTTGATTAGCTTGTGATTTTAGCTTGTAACCACAAAGTCAAACATTTAGATATTACTCCTCCCCCCAGTAATGTAATCAAACAGGAAAACAAACTGCAAATCTTTTGGGAGAAATGTTATTAGGGAAAATTTTTTTTTTAAAATGGCTAAAGAAAAATACCTTTGATTTTTTTTTCTTCTTGATAGGGGAACTTACAAAATCATCACTGGAGTCATCAGAAACATCTCTAAAATCCAATATACCAGAGTTGATATAAAATCCACCTAGCTTGGTGGTGAGGCAGGCAGGAACCAATTCATCATACTGTATTTTGGAAAAAAAAAAAAAAAAAAAAAAAATTGAATAGTCAAAACATGAAAGAGAAAGTTTGTTTGCTTTAATACATATAATTCATTTCTAACCTAAGGTTGATTGGAATGTTTCCCATATAAAACCAGAAAGTGTCAAAAGCATGCTTAAAAATATTTATACTATTATTTTTATGGTAAACTTGTATTTTACTATTTCTATCAAAGTACTTCACAAAAGCAACAAAACTGAATTATCAAATGAATATTTTTAATAAAGTGAAGTGTGCTTGTATGTGATTTTCATTAGGAAGTGTCGTCAACATTACACCAATTCAGATTAAATGTGAGGCTTTGAACATTGATGGTAGACAAACTGTCTATTCCCCTTGTCTTTAAGCACACCACAGATAATGGGGAAGACCAACTCAGACCTTTATTTGTGGAATGAGGATACATTCTGAAGAGATGAGGATCCAACTAAATATACTTTTATATGTTACAGAAAAATATTAGAAAAGCCTCTTTAATTTATAAGCCAGATGTTCATGCACATTAAATGTTCATATCTACTTGTTAATACACTGGCAAAAATCATCAGTATAAAAGCTGAATCAATTTGCTTTCCTTTCAGAGATTTTCTAGTCATAAATGATTTAAAATATTTGTCTATTAATGAAATTTCATATATACTTGAGCATAGTATGATTTTGTGATCAGATTTTATGGGGAAGGGGGAAGCAGTTGTATAATACAGGAAGTCAGCTTTTCCACAAGTACATATAAGGATTGTTATTTTTGAGTTATCAAAGAATTTAAGAACATTTGATTATATGCATTCAAAACACTTAAAATGAAGATTTTTGTGTGTGTACATTCTAATAAGTGCTTAAGATAAACAAGTTGTATACTTACTGCCTCAGAATTATCTACAAAAGGATCAGTTTCATCATAGCCATCACCCAAATCAATCAGGTCTTGAATGGCATCGCATCTTTTACTTTGTGTTTTGCTGTGTTTTGGGCCCTAATAAAAGATTTAATAGCATGAACAAGTAGAGAAAAAGGATTCAAATCAGAAAAAGAAAAGTTAGTCATTTAATACAACATTGGCTTCAAGTTTCTCAATTTTCGAACATTGCGCCTGCTTTATATTTAATAAATTGAAGTGTTTTCACTTGCTAAACAGATAAGATGTCCAGGAGATAAATGTGCAGGATAAACAGGTTTTCAATTCACATATCACTCAAATCCCAGGCCTAACTAATAAAACAACTTTTAGATAAGATTTTAATTTATTCATCAAGTCTCCTAGGGTGATACACTGATTCCAATGCTTCTCTAACAATTCAACGCCTTTTTTGCAGAACGATTTGTCTTTGGCCTCAAAATATGCCTCAGTTTCTGATATCACTTCATTGGAGCGTTCTTTTGAGGTCTGCAAACAGCTAGATCTGGAGAATAGGGTGGATGCAGAAGCAATTCTAAATTGCTTTTATTAGATTTTTGCCATTGTTGCAATCAACTTGTGAAAGTGCATTATCTTGGTGAAAGATCACTTTCTTCATTTGTGGTTTTTTTTTGTTTTTTTGGTGATTTCTTCCCTCAAATGCACTCATAAGGCTATATAATATTTGCCATTGATGGTTCTTCCTTAAGGTAAAATACCTTGCCTATCCCAGAATATAGGTTTGTGTCTAGTTACTTTGGATGGCTTTCAACTGCTGCTGTCCACTCAGCTGGCTGCCGATTTAACTCTTGAGTGAAGTGGTGGATCCATATTTCATTCATTGTCACATTTACACAAAAACTCCTTGTTACGTTGAAACAGTTGCAAACAACACTGAATTGTCAATGTTTCGTTTTTGATCGACTGTTAGCAAACACGGCACCCACTTTGAATACAGCTTTCTCATTGAAAAGTGTTCATGCAAAAATGGTGAATACACTGCCTTCTGATATGTTCAACTCCTCTGCTATCTCACACAACTTCAGTTTATGATCAGCCAAAACAAGTTCATGGATTTTTTGTGTTTTCCATGACAACTGCTGATTTTGGGCAACCTGAGCATTCAGCAATATTTGACTACATTTAAAGTCAGCATACCACCTCGTAACCATTGTTTCCAATGAAGCAGAGTCTGAATAACACTTATCAAGTCAATTCTTTGCTTGAACAGTATTTTTCCCCATCAGAAAGCAATGCTTTATTAATAGACAAAATTCAGATTTTTGCCATCTTTTTGAAAATTTGTAACAGTAGCTTCACTTAATTAATTTGTAAACTAATAATCTGATTGGGCCCAAATTGTCATGTGCTTTTTGAAAGTACTTCATTTTTTTCCCCCCCCTTTTTTATTATTAGCGGCACTATATATCAGGCACAGCAGTTCAAGTAGTTCTCTTTTCCAATCTTCTCACTTTGGTTTCTTTTTTTTCAATTGGAGTAGATAGATCTATCTATTGCCCAGTTCACACTCCACCCACGTCTATTGAACAGGTTAAGAGGCTCATCCCTTGTTCCCTGTTTAGGATGTGGTTTCTGGCTTTCTCTTTTCCAATCTTTTCACTATTACGTAGCGCCCTGCACATCAGTGGCGTTACAAAAAAAAAAAATATTAAACTTGTACTAAAAGTGTTTAAGTTCAATAACTAGTTTTAATTATTTAATCAGTAGGCCAAATAAAAAAAATAAAAAAAATTTTAATCTTGTCTGTTTAATGCAATTGTTTAAGCAGAATTGCTTGAAATATAGCAATTATTTATAATACGAATTTTTTTTTAAATAAGTAAAAAGAATTATCGAAAGCTTACAAACAATCCAAATTAGTATTAAAACACATACTTACAGGTGTACACCCATTTCATGTATATAAGAATTTTACAATTAGATTTACATCTATTTTACATATTCCAAATCTTATATTTCACTTTCATTCCTACAAGATCTTTGAGGTGGCTTATAAGCACACAGTTGTATATTATAGTTACATAATTTAATCTCAGAACAGACTTTCAAAAATTTTGTAGCTATTATAAATATTTCATCTTATCCAGAAATAAGAACAGACCTTGAAATAATTGACAAATTAAAAAATTAAGTTTAAAACAGATTTCTATTAAAAAGAGTCACTTCATAGTTAGTCTTCAAGACCATAAAGACTAAATAGGTTTTTTTAGGGAGGGGGGGTCAAGAAAATGTATTCACACTTTCAAAACCAATGCAGGTTAAATGAAAGAACCTCAGTCAAAATCAAAAATGCAAATTTCAATTTCTACAATAGAAAAAATTCTGCACTACTCATTAGAAAGTAATTTTAAATATATTGGACATGAATGTTTGAAATTTTTTACTTAAAACTCATTAGCTTCTCAGACATAAGATCTGCATAAACTTACATATCTTTCTTCAAAGGACCTGGCCAGAGCAACCAATTTTTCATTTTCATTTTGGTCTTCGAGATCAAAATCCCCAATTTCTGCATTTTTACAATCCCCCTGCAAGAAAAAATTTGAAATTTAATTGTTTTTCCAGAAAAGATTTTAAAAACAAGTTTTAACATGTTTTCATTGGAAGCATAAAAACATACAAATACCACTTTTAGCAAACTTGCATCACAATGTAAATCTCTTTATTAAACATTCAAAAATAATTTTTCTGAAACTATTTGCCAATTTAAAGTTTAATCTAATTTGAAACAAGCATTGTAAAAAATATTTCTTAAAATGGTGCTAGTTATAAGGTATTGAGAGGGTCACAGTCAGCTTACTAAATTTTCTACAGTGGACATATTTAAAATTGGCTTGATTAATATGTGAGCACCTTTTTGATTTTTTAACTATAATTTTAATTTCAGAAAATAATCTAATATTTTATTGAATTTTAGATATTTTTGGGCATAAATTCACTATAGTTTTCAATTTTGTTTTCTGAAAATGTATATAGACATCTACGTTTACAAATGGGAGGGGAGAAATTGCATTTATACGCAAAAATTTATAAATTTCCTTTAACATATTGGTGGGGAGGGCACATTGAATTGTATTAAACTTTATGTTCTTTTTTAAAATGGTCAACCATACAGAAAGAAAATCAGAAAATAACAGCAATGACTATAGGAAATTTAAAAAACATTCCTAAAATTAGATTACAGAATAACTTTCAACACTTAAAATTACTGAGCATGCACATGCAGCTTATCTATTATTAAATTGTTTTTATAGTCTTTGGAGAAAAACATGCCTTGACAAATCAATGAATTACGTAATCATTGCTAATGTTAATTGAAAAAAATCATTTGACTTTAAATATTTTTTCAAATGACAATCATTTTTAATCAGCTAATATTCCTCAAAGTTTCAAAGAAATTTATTTTTTTGGAAGAGTTTTAAGCTGAGAATTTTTTTGCAATTATGTCAAAACTAAAAATGGCTGATTTTGATCAAAGCGACCAAAAAAAAAAAAAAAAGAGAAAAAGAAAAAAAGGTTATTTTATTTTTGCATAAAGCATGTTTCTAGTCTGATGTTATGATGCCTTAACTGATCAAGTCATCATTGAATGTATAAAGTTGATGTAAACAATGAAATTAAATGATTTGGATCAGTCCCAACTTATTTCATAAAATTTTCCTCACACACAGATCTACATTTAGCAATATTGCAGATAAGTTATCAGTTTGGAAAATAGTGAAGCAAAAGTATGTAAATTCTTTTTCAAACATTGTTGGTAATTTGGATGGACAAAGATTTTTATATATATATATATATATATATATATATATAAGCGCTTGAAGAACCCAATTTTTCGATTCCATAATAAAATCAAATTGACTATTTCAGTGTCTCAGTGAAAAGTAAAAATCCTTATTGAAAGTTAATTTACAGTTATCTCCCTTGAAAATCGTCTACAGCCAGCATGTTTGAGAAGGTTTCTTTTCCCGCCATACACAATTACTTCTAATCGTTCTGATAATCCAATTGGATTGAGAAGAGAAAGAGAAGAAATCAAACTATGGCTCGAAAAATTCATACTATAAATGACGAGAATATAGACTGGATGTTGAACGATGTCCTGGTCGATAGGCGCAGACATTATCTCCAAATATAGATTGGATCTCTAGCAATTGACCTATTTCTATCATCCCTCTGCTCTATTCACACACGAATTACCTCTAATACCATCCTTGTACCTAAGATGACAGTGCTTTGACTGCTTCTTGGAGAAGAGGAAAGCCTATGTGGAAAAAAAAATCGATCCTAAGTCATCAACCAACTAACCTACATGTTTCGCATTTTCAGTTTTCTCTGGAGAGAATCTGCAACAACTGTAATTGAAATTGTGAAATAAAATTAAAGATATTTTGCAACAAGCCCTTTGGCAATACTGGTAATAATGCTATTGGTTTTACTACTTTAAAAATCGACGTATTAAGATACATTTTTGTTTTTGTGTTTCCACAATAAGGGTTGAGAAAAAAAACACTAACGATACTGGGGGTGGGGGACAACAAAAAACTGATACTGGAGACAGTGTTTTAGCCTATCGAACAGTTAATTTTCCGACCAATCGCCACTAGTGACTAGTAAAAGTGTTTTACTACTGCTATCGAAGAATTCAATTCAGATATCACCAAAACATCTTAGTACTCTTTAAATTCATAGAGCAGATAGAGTTCTTTTTTACTAGTGTTTTTTTTTTTTTTTTAACCACACACACGAATGCCAACTTAAAAAATACCTTTTAGTTTTAAATTTTAAAATATACTGATTATTTTTTCATTTTTGGATGCTATAAGAACAATGCTTACAGCATAAAAGACGAGAAAAAATGACTATTGAAATCGAGTTGTATCGAAGTATACAATTTTAAAGTTTATAAATGACGAAATATTTTTAATCAGTCAAGAATAGTTTTATAGCTGGTTACTTAAGCATTCTTGCTATTTAGTAATTTTGCAGAGATTTTATGTCATTTTAAGTCATAAACAGTGCATTTTCTTTTAAAAAAAAATAACATTTATAGATTTGTAAATAAGTTAACGTAATTGTAATAAGGGAGGATATTTATGTATTTTGGTTACAAACAGTTTCAACAAGCTTGTTTGGTAGAAACATAAGTGAAGTTGATCGTGAGTAAAAATAATGAAAGTGTACAATACAAAAATACTGTGTAAGAATACAAAATGAATTGAAAATGTACCAATTGTACATTGTTTCCAATTTGTAGAAATTACTACTACTGTAAATGTCCTTTTTTCGAAATTTACCGTACCAGACAAGACTTCGTGTAAGGTTCCTAACACAGGTTTTAAATTGTGAAGAAATGTAAAGCAAATATAATCGTCGAGATTTGTTTTACGGTAAGAATTAGCAAAAAATTAAGTGGTTGATGCTTAATAGTAAGTTAATTTTCAAGAGATTTTTTTAAGTTCAACCTATTTTTGCAGATTAAAGCCATAAAATTTTAAAAATCTATATTTTAAGAATTTTTGGAAGTAATGATTTTATTTAATTACAATATTGGTAATAATTACAAACATGTTATTGTTAGCCAGTGGTTGAAGGAGAAGGTGGATTAATGCCTTTTATAAAGAAGTTTGTACATAAGTGAATAACGAACCATACTAGAATTGAAACTGCTCTCGATTTTCAATTCCGAACAGTTGTCCATTACACCACTTGCACACTGAAGCTTAGAGGTCACCCATCTAGGTACTGAACAAGCTCGACGTTGCTTAACTTCGGTGATCATACGAGAACCGGTGCTAATTTTTAGAATATCAGCCATATAGCTGAAGCGTAGTCGTGCAGAAAGTCTAGGAGAAAGTTAATGTTCAGTAATAATTGTTATTCTAAATAGTTTTTTTTTCTTTAAGTGACAATGAAATATTTTTTCTTAAATATTACATTAAGAAATATCCATGTTTAATGGCGAAAAAGAGAAAAATGTTAATAAGCTCAAGAAAGTCAAGTGTTTTTAAAAAAATAAAAGAAATATGCGGTTTCTCTCTAAATACTACCGGAAAAAAAAAAAAAAAAAAAAAAAAAAAACTTTCATCTTACGAGTAATTTTTTAAAGTCCTGTCAAAAATTAATGGAAATTCATTTTTGAATGTTCTTCATTACGAAAAAAAAAAATAAAAATAAAAAAATAAAAAGCACGTGGACATAAAAAGTCACCATCTTTAACTTATTGACAGTAAGTTATATTCGCATTTTTTAATCTTAAAAGAAAAATATAGTTTGACAGTTACTAGCATTAGTAAAGAATCGGTAATAACTGGAGAATTAGCGCTGAACGTACACAATGTCTGTGCAAGATCAGAATGACGAGTCGAAGTCTTTGCTTCGCATGGCTTTGATAAGCTTTAGCTGCTGATAGATGCAACAATAAGTTTCATTAACTACTTCTTGCTAGTCTGGACAACGAAAGTTTCCCTAAAACAGTTTTAAAAATCTAGGCTATATATTAATAAGAAAATGAATAAAACTAGTTTTAAATTCCAAATCAATGTTGGAACAGATCAATAAAATTTTTTTATTGAAAATGCAGGGACCCATTGCTACAACCAAACTAAAATTGAACATGCACACACTTAAATTGCCTTTGTAACGAACGAGTTTTCATGTTTGCAAAAATTCAATTGTTTCATATGAAAAAAAAAATGTACATAGGGTCAAAAATGACGAACCACCATTAAAAGAAAAAAAAATCTAAATTGTGTAACCCTGAAGATGAACTGATTTATCATGAGACGGAACTGGAGAGTGTTACAGCTTTGAATGTATTGTAAATCTCTACACACACTAAAAAAAAATTTAGTGACTAAATATAGTAATACCTCTGAGGTTGAAACCAAAAAGTAAAATTGGGTAGGATGAATAAGGGTAGAATTTACTACTTTGGCACACACACACACACACATTTAAGTTTGCAATTTAATGAATAATGGACATCATTTGGAATAATGACGATATTGCTTAACAGCCAACAGTTTCTAAAAATTACGAAAAGGTGCATGCTAGATTTTTTACATTGTCATATGGGATATCAATGTCTGCATGTGCAATTCAAGAGTACAAAAAATGATGCTCAATAAAATGCACTGTTCGAACATTGATGTATTGATGTATTATTCTATTTATTTTTAAACGAATTTTTGAGCATGAATTTACACAATGCATAGAAATAAAAAAATTCAGGAAGGCAAGTAATAACCGTTTGATACTTTGAAAAAGGGTGCATAATTCTTTGTTTAATAATGTTTTGTCTACTGAATTTGTAAAGAGGTAAATAAATGTGAATATTTGTACTGTGGTATTTGAACAGTGATAATTTCGAAATGAAGTCCGTAGGTTTTTTTTTTACCATCTTACACTCACAACAGTACACTAGTACTACTAGTAGTAGTGTTTGTAGGTACGAAGAGGTTAATTATGAGCCAAGATTACTGTCTAGGCCAAGTGATCATTAATGAACTTTTGAGAATAACTTATTTTCAATCAGAGGTTAAAGAGGGAAAAAAAGCAGGTTGTCAGCACGTGTAAAACCTAATTTTATGCTTATAACATTGCCATTACCTTAAATGTAGTAAACTTTTGTTGTTAAACAGCTGTTAACATACAAACACAAAAAGTAGAAGTCATGTACACAAAAAGATTTACTTCTCTCTAAAATTTAAGTAAATCTTCAAATAGTAGTACTCTTCAATGATTTATTTGTTTCTCTAAAGTTACTTAAAAAAAAAAAAAAAAAAAAAAAAAAAAAAAAACATCGGATGAATTGAAAATCTCTAGAGACTACCTTTTTTTTTAATAATACAAAACTTGAACCAAAATATAACCAAGTGATCAAACTAAATAATCTTATTTAATGAAGAATTGAAACTGAAAAGTCATCCAATTAAGCCAATTGTCCGACAGTCACCCATACAAACAAAAACAAAGTGTATATGAGGTTCACAATTCATAACTTGCACGTGGTTTTGTACTGTTATATTTCCATAATTGGAACACCAATCTAACTGAAGTAAATAAATTAGAAATATAGTTGTAAAAAATACAAAGAGAAAAAAATACGATTAAAACTTTACAAATATACTGCTGTTAAAAAAAAAAAAATACAAGTGGTTTTCAGTTTTAAAAATATATACAATATGGATAACATCACTTTTACAAATATGAAGATCAATTAGTTCATTTTTAAAATGAATAGCAATTCAAAGTTATCAAATCATAAGTATTTTTTACCAATTGATCAGTTTTTTGCATTCATCTCGAAATTAAAAGTACATGTAGAAAAAATATGCCAGCAAACCAATACTCAACACTAGTCAAACAAGCAATAGTAAAAATTAAAAAAGGTAAATAAAATAAAATTGTTTCCCCAATTTCAAATGATTTTTAATAACCAAAAATTACTTCGAAGAGACACTAAAACAGTAAAATGTGCAGTGAAAACTTGAAACTTATAAGTTACCAAAAAAAAAAAAAAAAAAAATGAAACATCTAACAAAAGGTCACCGAAAAAAAAAAGTTGGCGATGGGGAAGATTCCAATAGTTACCTCAGAAAAAAAAAAAATCAGGAATATAACATTAAGTAACACGTTGAAAAAACTTTCATGAAAAAAAAACAAAGAAAAAACAAAACAAAAAAAAGTTAAAAAAAAAAAAAAAACACACACACACGGATGATTATACACACATATATAACCCAAAGTCAATTAAGTTTTTATTAATTATTTGAAAAAAAAAAAAAAATGAGTAGAGAGGGAAACTGGGGAAGCCCGTACTATGTCTCAATTTCTGAACTAAAATAACCTAGCAGTAGAACAAGCAAGCCATTCTTATTCTGACTTATACAAACCAGAAAAAAAGACCATATATGAAGAATTGGCTGAAGAACATCGCAGTCAATTATTCCCGCACAATTCAATCATATAAGGCGGTTGAAAAGATAAAATAAAAGTTCAGATATCAATTAGTAAAATTATGGTCGAACTCTAATAACTATTTTTAGTTATTGTCAAATTAAGTGTCCATAGCCCATGTCTATATACAAACTTAGATCATTGACACCAAAAAGCAGTCATTTTTTTTTCAAGACGAGCTTGATAAAACATTACGGACAAGGGAGAAAATAGAAAAAGCAAGAATATAATTTCTTTTTATCTTTTCTTTTTGCTGACGGGTTGAGCTACGTTATCTGTTCCCCATCACCACTTTCAACTCTGGAAAAATTATATAGGAACTTGGGTGCTGGATAAAATGGGATAAATTTGTTTTCACTCAGTATCTTTATAAGCGATTTTTCATTGCGGAGCAATAAATAAAAAAGAGGAATAAGTACAACTTTATTTTGCTTCTGAGCAAATCAATGCTATACAGAAGCGCACGAAGTATAGCAACAAACAACAAACAGACTAAGTTGAAAAAACAAACAAACAAATATACAATGCTCAATCATAGAAAGAAAAGAGAAAATGCAGGTCTCAACTTACCAAAGCATTCTTCATTAAATCGGCATACGAAAATTCGGGACATGTTTTATCGTTGGATTCTCTCAGCGCCAATGTGAAACGTATGGTGGGTGGCAGTGACGACTTCTTTTTCTTCTCCTTCCCCATCGGACCGATCGTGGTAAAATGCAACCTCCTCGGCTCCGACATCGCGTCCATTAGAACAAAGTATAGCCATGAGACAGACAAAACTCTACTACAACTCTGTTGCCTATGACTACAAATCTTTACTATACCACCAGACCAGCGAATCTGCCGCCATTTTGAGAGAGCCGTATGACGTCATAGAACGTGCGGTTTACCCACTTTTGTCGTTGAAATCTCCAGCGTGAAATGTACCTTGATCTTATATAGAGAGGGTGTGCCAATAAGCGAGAGAAAAGATGGATAGTGTAATAAGTAAATCGGGGAGGATATTCACAGAGAGCATAAAAAAGAAAATGAGAGAAAACAGTGGCCGCAAAGGTAAGAGAAATAGAGATGGGAAGGTGAAGTTTTATGAGAGAGTTTTAATGTAAAAGATAGAAGACTGAGGAGAAGGAGAAGTTTAAATAAAGACTACAGAGAGTGGACGGTGAAAAACAGACGGAGGGAGTAGCAAGAATAAAAGGATGGATGATGGCCAATGTTTGGAGTAATACCCGATGATGAGTGATGCTTTGTAATCGGTAACATTCGGTAATTGTCGGACAAGCCCAGTCCTCTATTTACCCTTAGCCCTTAATACTAAAGAAGAAAGGTGTACTGTACTCGTATATATATGAGGAAGTATGTCAGTTTTTTAATTTTTAGGAAAGATAAATGAAAATAAGCCAGGACTTTAAAATAAGGAAGAAGAATAAAATAAAATACGTTGGATTTCAATGTTGTTAAATGGTAAAACAGAATGTTATATATACCTTCGAGCTCACTTTTAATTTGTTAGTGTACTGTAGAGCTGAAAGTCTTTCGGAAAACAACGAATCTGTTTTACGAACTTTTCCGAACTTGAACTTCCATCCATATTCATATATATATATATATATATATATATATATATATATATATATATTGTTTTTAATACTTAGTTTTTGGTCCTAATAGGGTTAGACCAGTATTTTTGTTGCCTCATTCGAGACAAGCTACTAAAAGTTGGCTGTTAGTGTTTTAGTTTATTTTTAACAAGCAAGTATCGATAAAGAAAAGGGGGAATAGTTTTTTTTATTGCGCTTTCTTTTTAATTTCTTTTTTTGTTTTTACTCTGAGAAGAAAAATAAAAAAATAAGTGAGTTACGGAAGAAAAAAAAATTAATAAATTTTATAATTGGGATCACTTTTTTTAGACGATCCGTTTCTTTGTTTTTGTTTCTTTCTCTAAAAAAAAATCAGACTTGTGTGCGCGGGCAGCAACTGCATAGAGTCTAAACAACTTCATTCATGTACATGAAAAACTTGGACATAGTTACACGCACACACACTTTCGCTCACAGTCTCTTTACATCGCAGGTAGATTGGCGCAAGCACTTAAAAGAGAAAATCAACAAAACCACATTACTTTTTTTTCTTTTTTTTATACAAATAAAGATATGTCCTGTTACTTTTAATGTTCTAGTCTTATTTTATTTTTAAATTTATGTTTACAAAGCTCAACTCTGGCAAAGCAATGTGACTTCAACTGAAGGAATGGTACAATCTTCATTTTTTTTTTGTTGTTAGTCCTACTGATGATTTTCAATAAGATGTTTTTGTTTAACATTTAAACTTTAAAATAAATCTTACTTAAGCCGAACAAGATAACCTGATTGTAAACTACAAAAGGACTTTTTCTTTTTTTTTTAACTTCGGGAAAAAAAGTGAGTTATGTTTACCTCCACTCATTTCGATAACTAACTTTTGTTAGCTTTATTGAATTTTTCAAGTATTAATTCGCGCTATAATTAGCACTTGACTAGAGAGCATGTATTGTACAGTTGCAGTTCTTTTTTCAAAAATTCTGTCCAGAAGTTGATAGTTAAGTTAACTTGATTGTGTCAAGGCTTATGGCTTTTTAGCTCTCTGCCTCATCTCTCTCTGTCTTTCTTTGTCTCTGTCTTTCTTTCTTTCTTTCTTCCCCGACCTCGCCCCTCTCTCTTTTTCTTTTCCTCTTTCTGTCTCTCCCTTTCTTCCTTCAGAAAAAAAGTTTCCCAATTAACAATTATACCATAAAGCTGAAGATAAATTGTTTAAAAAAAAGTATTAAAGAGCATGTTTATATTTCCTGAAAAAAGGTGAGACACTAATTATTTAATTTCTTTATTTTTTACAGACATCTCTCCTTTTTTTCATTATAACTGTCAATAAATATTTTGGAAAGAAAATCTGGTGAGTGACTATTATCTTAAGCAAGTAAAAATAATTATAATAATTACCAAAACTTTACAAACCAATAATGAAAAGTTTTCAGCTCAACCAAGAGAAGAGATTAAAAAATTCTATTTGATCATTTGGTTATATATTTTGGAAGTGAATTAGACTGAGAACTTTTCAGCACCCACAATTTATTTTGCTTTCACAATAAATCAAGTGTTTACCTACCAAAAATTATTAGGAAGTGTTATTAAATTACCTGCATTTAAAATTTAATATCCAATTCTGTTTGTCTTTTTATCTTCACCAGATGGTGATATTGGAGAATAGTACTTGTATAGAGTGTACACTGTCAGTTGATCAGTTGAGTGCCATACGTGATACACGCTTTGAGCGATCATGTCTCGAAAGAGACATGACTGACTGGGCAGAAGATTATCCCACAGTAGGTTGCCATTGCTTTCTGCGGTAAACTGTTTGCCAGTCAAGTCTATAGAACCTAATCTGTCCTATTATTTAACCCATAACTGGAGGAAAGAGACGGATTAATACCTTTCCCAAAGGTATTTGTGCGTAAGTGAATGCAAGAAATTCAACTGGAATTTGAACTCGGCTCCCCAATTTGTCACTTCAAGTCAATATCCACTGCACCACAACACGCATCCTACACTGTACAGAAACAAATTTTTTAAAATCATTGTCATAAGAATTTACTATATCAAATCTTATTATGCAATTCAAAGCCTTCATTATAAAATTACTACTATTAAGTGAGATGAATAAAAATTTCAGGATATACTGTAAACTTCAGATTATATATTTCCTTATTGAAAATATTGATAATAACATATTTTGATTATGTTATTTGTTCGTTTAATTGTACAAACCAGGTGAAATATAAATTTTGATTTACAAATAAAACCAAAAGATATAGGCCATAGGAACATATATTTAGTTAGCACAATATCCCATGCATCTGAATAAATTATCATTGTATTATTTTACATGTTAAAATGGATCCTTGACATTATGTAACATTCATCCTTATTTCTATCATTTTGATTTTAACATTACTGCAGCAGCTTGTATTCTCAAAGATCTTTTCTGCTTGCATATTGTTTTCCATTTTTATATATATCTCTTTTATTGATGACTCACAAGAATTCCATTGGATTAACATCTACATTCGATTCTTTTAATTTGGAGTCTTTGAAATCTTTTTTGGAAAGTTGCAATGATAAACTTTGCTAATTGTGCAGATACATTATGAATTCTACTGAATTAACATTTACAGAGACTAAGAGTTGTTCTGTTAATTTGGTGTCTTTGAATTTTTTTTGGGAAGTGGAAAGTTGGGTGATAATCAACTTTAATAAATGTGAAGGTACATTATGAATTCTATTGCATTAACATATAAAGAGATGAAGTATCATTCTGTTAATTTGGAGGATTTGAAACTTTTTTTGGAAAGATGGGTAATAATTCAGTCAGTCAGTTAAGTGCCATATGTGATACACGCTTTGGGCGATCATGTCTCGAAAGAGACATGACTGAATGGGCAGAAGGTTATCCTGCAGTAGGTTGTAATTACTTTCTGCAGTAGACTGGTTACCAACCAAGGCTATAGAACCAAGTCTGTCCTGTTATTTAGCCCATAACAGGAGGGAAGAGATGGATTAATACCTTTCCCAAAGGTATTTGTGCGTAAGTGAATGTAATGAATTCAACTGGAATTCAAACTTGCCTTCCGATTTCTCGTTCCGAACTGATAACCACTGCACCACAAGGCATATCCAATGATTAACTTTGTTAAAAGTAAAGGTGAATTATGAATTCTATTAAATTAACATATAGAGAGATTAAATATCATTCTGCTAATTTGGAGGATTTTAAACATTTTTTGGAAATATGGGCAATGATTAACTTTGATAAATTTGAAGATGAGTTATGAATTCTATTGTATTAACATATAGAGGGACTAGGGACCATGCCATTAATTTAGAGTCATTGAAGATATTTTTAGAAATATGAGCAATGATCAGTTTTACTAAATGTGAAATTGCATTATGAATTCTATTGGATTAACACCTATAGAAACTAACTGTCATTCTATTAATTTTTGTGTCTTTGAAACATTTTTTTGGAAAGTTGGACAATGATTAACTTTGGTAAATGTGAAGATGAATTATGAATTCTATTGGATTAACATATAGAAAGACTAAGGATCATAATTTCAACTTGGAGTCATTAAAACCATTTTTGGAAAGGTGGGCAATAATCAGTTTTACTAAATGTGAAATTGCATTATGAATTCTATTGGATTAATATCTAGAGAGACTAGGGGTCATTTCATTAATTTGGAATATTTGAAACCTTTTTAAAAAAGGTGGGCAATGATAAACTTTACTAAATGTGAAGATGTATTATTAATTCTATTGGATTAACATATGGAGAGACTAGGAATCATTCTGTTTATTTAGTGTCTTTGAAACCTTTTTGGGAAAGGTGGGCAATGGTCATTTATTATATATGAAGGCACAGTAGGAATGGATATTTAAAAAGACTAGGAGGCTTCTGGAAGTGAATAAATGTGTGCACTTAAAGACTGACATATTTCTATTTCACAAGGTTGACCAAAGTCTATTTTCTCAATCAACTCAACACTTTTAGTTTTTGTTCATTACATGACCCCCTAATCTAGTAAAAACAGTTTGGTGGCTACAAGGTTATCTGTAGGTTTCTTTACTTCATGTTAACTTTACAAAAGTCAACATTTCCATCAGTTTGTCACCTAAGATATCAGGATAGTCTTTCAATGTTTGTTCTCTCTATACTTTATTTCATATTATTGAAAGGGTAATTTTGACTATATATATTAACACATCACTCAATAAATACCAGGTCTAACTAATAAAACAACAACTTTTATGCAAAATTCAACTTTATTCATCAACTTAGTCTCCTTCTACAGTGATACACTGATTCCAACACTTCTCTAACAATTCGATGCCTTTTTTGTAGAACAATTTGTCTTTGGCCTCAAAATATGCCTCAGTTTCCAATATCACTTCTTCATTGGAGCCAAATTTCCTTCCCTGGAGCATTCTTTTGAGGTCTAGAAAAAGGAGACCAAACCTGGAGAATAGGGTGGATGCGGAAACAATTTGAAGTGCAATTCATGTAGTTTTGCCATCATTACGATTGACTTGTAACACGGTGCATTGTTTCGGTGAAAGATCACTTTTTCTTCTTCATCTGTGGCTATTTATTGGTGAGTTCTTTCTTCAGATGCACCAATAATGCTATATAATATTCGCTATTGATGGATCTTCCTTTCTCAAGGTAATCAATGAACAAAATACCTTGTGCATCCCAAAATACAGAAACCAAAACTGTTATGGTGACTTACCCATATGGCACACAAACTCTTCCAAACTGTATATAAGCAGCAGTTCTGCTTTGTAGAGAGTGAGAGTGGAGTCTATTCCAGCAGATAACTCTGACAGCTGGACTAACAGTCACACTAACAATCTCTCGTTGGTATATGTTTGTACTACTGTTCTTTGTAATATATTTGTTTAACTCTATTCTATCTTTGTATCATTATTTCTGGCTCCTAACCAGGCTACTACAAAAACCGTACCTGCTGATGTTTACATCATTGGTTGCTTTGGACGGTTTTCACCTGGTGCTGTCCACTCAGCTAACTGGCAATTTGACTCCAGAGTAAAGTGGTGGATCCATGTTTCATTCATTGTCACACGTTTACACAAAAACTTCTTCCTGTTGCATCCAGACAGTTGCAAACAATGCTCTGAATCATCAATATGTTTTCAATTGACTGTGAGCAAATGCAACACCCACTTTGAACACAGCTTTCTCATTGACAAATATTCATGCAAAATGGTGAATACACTGTCTTCTGACATGTTCAACTCCTCTGCTATCTCACACAACTTCAATTTACGATTAGCCAAAATGCTGATTTTGGGTGACCTGAATGTTCAGCATCATTTGTGTCTGTACGACTATGTTTAAAGTCAGCATACCACCACTTAACTGTTGTTTTCCACAGAGCAGAGTCCAAATAATGCTTATCAAGCCATTGCTTTGCTTAAACAGTCCTTGTTCATAAAATTACGGATTTGTCCCACCAACTCTGATGTTCTGATTTCCATCCTCCTCCCACACCTCTCATCATCCCTCACAGACTCTCTGCCTTCCTTGAATCTCTTATGTCATTCAAAAACCAATGATCAGACCATGCAGGAGGATCTGTAAGCAGTCTGAAGCATTCCATACATTTCTGTGACGTTCTTTCCAATGTCATTCTTCTAAAGTGCCCTCTTGCCTGGACGGCATTTTCAAAAAACATCAACCATGACTACCAGGGTTTAGTAGGGTGTGTTCCAAATCCTGCTGCAGGTGTCCCTTTCAACCTGAAATGATAAAAATGGGCCTGTCATCTCATCAGATGTATAGTAATAACATAATACAATTTCAAGAGCCTACAATAATTTTAAATGCCTCTACAAAAACAGTCCAAAAACTTATCGTAAATGTAGAAATAACCAGAATATTATGATAAAAAGCAGCAAAAATAAGATGAAAGGAAAGAAGTATATAGTAATGAAAATCCTACATTTTAGAGATATATAAATAACAAAGATAGAAGATAGTTTAAAAAATTCATAGGGTTTTAAGTGAAACCAAGGCAACTAAGTAAATAGGTTAAACTAACTATAAAATAAGAGTGTTACATAGCCACTGGTCTTGTTTGATAAAATCTGGACTTTAAAATGCTAATAGAATATTTACAAGTGTATTACAATTGTTTTCTAATCGCATTTATGCACAAGTGACATGAATGGAGAAAACCAGGATTAAACCAACTGATATATACTTAACAGCCTCCACTGTAACCCATGATATCATGAGTGAGTAGAATTTATTATCATTCACTCTAATTATATAAATATATATATGTGTGTGTGTGTGTGTGTGTGTGTGTGTGTGTGTGTGTGTGTGTGTGTGTAAAATTTAAAAAGTACATCAGAGAGAAACCCATTAACTGAGATAAGTTTTCCTTTAGTTTTTATATATATATATATATATATATATGATGGTATAAAGAACGAAGAAATTTGTCTTGATATAATGTTTCACTTTTATTAAAACTTCTTCAGAGATCTGGTTAAAGATTAAAAATTAAAAAAGTGTCTTTAACCAGATCTCGTCTTTAACTAGATTTCTGAAGAGCTTTAATAAAAGTGAAACATTAGATTAAGACACATTTCCTACTTTGTTCTTTATTTATTTTATCATCTTGTAAGATTTCAATCCATATATTCAACTCTCACACACACACACACACACACACACGCACACACACACTATGCTGAAATATATATAACACGCTAAAATTTCCCTTCTTTCATTTCACGCGCCCATGGCTTAGGGAGTAGGGACTCCGGCTGATACCAAATTGCCTGAGTTTCAATCCTGGCTGGAAGCAAATGGATATCTAGCCACACTGATGAGCTGTTATATAACAAAACAAGCTTGTAAGTGGATGACTAATAGATATATATATACATATGAATAATAATATATTTTTATATATATATATATATATATATATATATATATATATATATATATGGATTCAAGCAACACATGAAATATGTATTAAACTCTAACTTTGAAAAGAAATTAACAACACATAAAAACAACCCCCTTCAAAGTGGGTACATGTACATGTAAATCAAATTGGCTTCTGAAATTGTTTTCAGCCCCAAGTAGAAGTAGACTTCTATTTATATCTGTAAGGGGGATCTGAAATCTGATTACACATAGAGGTGTGAACTTTTTGAATACAAGGTTTTCATTTGTTAGAAAATAATTTCACACTGGCTTGTGAAAATCTTTTCTTTTTTTTTAATTTGCAGCAGTAGTGAAGAGATTTATTGTTAGTTTCTAAATGATCTAAAAATAACATGTGGTAGGTTTACAACAATGTTTTACAAGTAATTTGGCAGTATTTGCACTTGTAATGAATTCTTATCCAATAAAACTTTTGATAGGAAGTTCTGATTGGTTGAAAAATATATAAAGAATTTAATTCTTATAAATCTTTTTGTGTCAACTTAGGACATTTACAAAGTATATAGTTAACTGTGTTATCAACTTGTCCACACATTCTACATTTGCTTTCTTTTTGTGATTTTCTAATCTGGCATTGATTGTATTCATTCTGATGGCATGATCCTGTACTTCAAATATAAAATACTATATTTTTCTCTTTATAGAACAACCATCTCACAGGTTCAGCAGGTATCTGCCAAAAGAACTGATAATGAACAATATTTTCTTTCAACTTGTGATGCCATTTCACCTTAGTATGCCTTTTAATAGTCACTGGCTCAATGTTTTGCTCATTCAGATCCCCAGCTAAAACTGTTAGAAGCAATTCCTTAATTGAAGTAGATAGACTTCAATTGGAGTAGATAGACTAAACTATCGCCCGGTTCACACTCCACCCACATCTATTGAACAAGTGTAGAGGGTCATCCCTTGTTCCCTGTTTAGGATGTGGTTTCCAGCTTTCTCTTTTCCAATCTTTTATTTTTTATTTTTATTTTATTTTTTTTATTTTCAATTGGAGTAGATAGACTAAACTATCGTCCAGTTCACACTCCACCCATATCTATTGAACAGATGTAGAGGCTCATCCCTTGTTCCCTGTTTAGAATGTGGTTTCCGGTTTTCTCTTTTCCAATCTTTTCACTCTTACGTAGCCCTCTGCACATTAGTGGCGTTACCGCCTTGCTCAGGGTGATATGATTAAAAAAAAAATAGTCCCAGAATATCCACCAATACAACTTCTTCATCACTTATTAGCATTCTGCTCACCTCACCTTTTTTGTAATATGCAGCTCATCAACATCACTGATTGTATTCAGTTGATCATTTATATTCATTAACATATGCATTCTTTATCCGCTGCCTCTATTTCTGTATTATTCCAATCTAAGAATACCGCAGAATGGCATAGCAGAGAAATTGTCCCTGTATTAATTCCCTTTATGATATTTACATCATTTAGTATTGTTTTAAGAATTTACACATCTAAAATGCTTAACTTTAACTTTGACTTTAATTTCACCTGGTTTACCTGTAAAATGCCAAGATACATGTTAGTTTTTCCTCTCCCTTCTTCAAAGACCATATGACTTCTGCATACCCTCATTGTTTTCCCTTAAACTCAATTATTTTTCCTTCTCTTGATACTTAGTGTTTTCACCCAAATGGATTCCCTACTACTATTGCCTTGTGCCAGATTTAGCTAAAGTGAATAAATATCAGTTTTCTCCATCAGTCAGTCAGTTAAGTGCCATGCGCGATACACGCTTTGGGCGATCATGTCTCAAAAGAGACATGACTGACTGGGCAGAAGATTATCCCTCAGTAGGTTGCCATTGCTTTCTGTGGTAGACTGGTTGCCGACCAAGGCTATAGAACCCAATCTGTCCTATTATTTAACCCATAACTGGAGGGAAGAGACAGATTAATACCTTTCCCAAGGGTATTTGTGCGTAAGTGAATGCAAGGAATTCAACTGGAATTCGAACTCGGTTCCCTGATTTCTCGTTCGGAGCCGATATCCACTGCACCACAATGCACATTTTTTCTCCATAGATGTTTGATTGACAAATTTTTATAATTAGGTCAAGTTTGATTCTCACTGGTTGCCAAAGATTTGTGCCAGATGTGATCAAACTTTTTAAAATTTGCAATAAATTTTAACAAGCTATATTTGCAAACATTTTTTACTACAGTAAATTAACTTCTTGTGGGGTAACTAAAAATTGAGGCCTTGTGTCAGTTAGAGTCAAGCTTAATTAATGTAAATATAGCTCACTACAAATAAAAGGTTACCAAGGAAAGTTTATTACTGTAGCGAATTTATTTCTTATTGGATGACCATCACTTGAAGTTTTTTGTTATTCACAGCAAAGTTGAATTAATGAAAATATACCCCACTATAAAGAAAGGGCTAGCAAGCAAAGTTTGCAGACATTCATTACTATATCTTCTATCTTCACTGAGTGCCCTATATTTCTGGCCTTGTTTGTAACTAGTTTAAGCTTTATAAATGTAAATAATATATCTTTCAATTATGCCTAGAACAATAAAAATATATATTTTAACAGACCATTACTACTGTCAGATGATACCAGCACACTGCACCATTGAAATGTACATGAAAACCATATCATAGGTAAACCCAAGACTTATAAGTGAAATTAGGTAAGTCATCATGTCCAAGGGTTTGTTAAAAATGGTGATTATGCCAGATCATGTGATCTCTCAGATAAACTGTAACTAAGGTCTGCTCAGCATAATTGCTGTATAAATGCACTTATTTCTGTAAGTGCTAAAGAGACATCATTGTGCCTGAGCAGGTGTCTGCAACCAGGATTATTTAAACTTTTTAGTAAATTCTATAGTCTTCTAGACTGATGTGTGTATTATCAATATTATAAAGAGTTTTATATTTGCTTGGTGCAGTTTTGATTCTCACAGACATTGTACCAGACTAACAAACTCTTATTACATCATCCCTTAAAGTGCAGTAAAATATTATTTATTTAATATATATAAATATATATATATATGTGTGTGTGTGTGTGTGTGTGTGTGTGTGTGTGTGCGCGCTTGTACATGTGTGTGTAATATCAGCTTGTATAATGTTTGTGTTATTAGCCAAACAAATTCAAATCATTCTGACTGCTTATGTTTTTTCCCATGATACTGTTGAAAACCTTGAATGCTGCTAGACCTTGGATCTGTTTATCATAAGATACTGTGACAAAGGATCAACATTGTTATGACATAATGTCTGACAGGGAGGAGAACTTACTTAGGTCAATGATTATTTTCTACTTCTGGTACCAAACAACACAAAAATATACCTGTCATATAATTCCTATTTGGTGGTGGTGGTGGTGGTGGTGGTATGGTGGTGGTGATGGTGATGATCAGTAGTAGAAATAGGAGAAGGAGGAAAGAAAAAAAATCTATTTTATTTGAATAGTTTAGAAAATTTTAAAATTTTTATAATAAATGTTTAACAAATAAGTTATATGTGGTGCAAGATGTGCGTTATGGTGCAGTGGATATTGGCTCAGAACGTGAAATTGGGGATCTGAGTTCAAATTCCAGTTGAATTTCCTGCATTCACTTATGCACAAATACCCTTGGGAAAGATATTTATTCGTCTCTTCCCTCTAGTTATGGGTTAAATAACAGGACAGATTGGCTTCTATAGATTTGGCTGGCAGCCAGTCTACTACAGAAAGTAATGGCAACCTACTGTGGGATAATCTTCAGTTCAGTCAGTCATGTCTCTTTCAAGACATGATCACCTAAGTGTGTATCACATATGGCACTTGACTGATTGACTGATAGGCAAATAGTAATACCACACACACACACACACACACACACACTTCTCTTGCTATATAACAGAGAAAACTAAACTGTTTAACCTTGGATGTTGACCAGTCTAGGAGAAAGACAACTAAGAATTCAAAATAATGAAGATATTGAGTAACCATTTCACCTTCTTTCTCAAAAAACAATTACTATACATATTTACAACTAAAAAAAAAAAGCTATGGTGTGTTGTGATCACCTATATCTTGAAAGGATATGGTGCAAAGAGATAAAATTATACAAACTGTACAGGTTAGGTAATGTAATCAACTGTCACTTGTGTCTCTCTCTTTAGACAGAGATGCAATATGGTTGTTTCTGTCTGAAGACAAAAATACAGCAGGGGAAACAAAAATACTGAGGAGTGCCTTGACCTGGGGAACAACTGCCCACAGCAGCACCTCTCTTATTGAACTAGAGAGAGAGATCATTAGTCATAGCAAACAACAGCTGCTGGGGTTGGGTAATTTTTGGCCCAGTTGTATTGCTTGGGTGTCCCACATTAAACCTAACCCTGTGTCACATCACAACATTGTGGGGAGATAGATAAATACTTGGATACCTACGAACTTTTCAAATGACTTATTCAGTCAGTTAAGTGCCATACGTGATACACGCTTGGGCAATCATGTCTCGAAAGGGACATGACTGACTGGGTAGAAGATTATCCCGCAGTAGGTTGCCATTGCTTTTGTGGTAGACTGGTTGCCGACCAAGGCTATAGAACCCAATGTGTCCTATTATTTAACCCATAACTGGAAGGAAGAGATGGATTAATACCTTTCCCAAGGGTATTTGCACGTAAGTGAATGCAATGAATTTGGCTGGAATTTGAACTCGGAATCATCCTAAAAAGCTTTCAAATAATTACAGACTGTGTAATCACTTTCAATATGATTTTAGTACCCTGTTTTTATATTTCAGTTATTGATTTTTATTTACTTAAGCTGTCAAAGTGTATCATTCAATGTAGCAATGTTTAGCAAGCTACTCTCACAGATTATGGTAACTATAGTAAATCTGACTTTGATTAACGGCCCAAAATATGCTGTATGAGATAATTGAATACTTATATAAAATTACAATTATTTATAACTGACTTATATCATTGGGAAACACTGTATAAGACTGTTTAAAAGTATTTCTGTCTTTTATTAAATTCAATATTCTATATATTCCATAAGAGAATGAGTGATCTAAACATTCCTATATATAACTTGTCTTATTTTTCTGCAATTAATATATTATTTGTTAAGTAGTGGTGGTTAACCCTAACTTTTCCAATTTTAAAATGAATAATCTCTTTTTACCCTAAAATTCCAAACTATTTGCTCTTGTGCTAGACTAACATGAGCTTAATAAATGCCTATCCAATCTATTGATTATTTAAAACTGTATAAATATTTAAGAATAAATTATAACACTATAGCCGTTTTTAATATACTATACATAGAAGTCCGTCATTAGAGTATTTTGAGAAGAGTGAGGCCTTTAATTTAGGTGAGAATTTAATTTAATGAGAATTTTAACACTAAAATAAGCTCACATCACTTTCATAGTGATGGAAAAGGCAAATAATTTCCTGGGAGCATAGCTCTCTACCAGGCCCTTTGATAATTAGTCTGTATAAATATATATGTACTTGGATGGATGGGAAAATATTTGATGTACCAAGTATTTTTGTGAACACATCTTCAGAAAGCCAATGTAACATAATATCATATTTTAAAGATTACCTTACATTACTCTCAAAATTTTTCTCTCCCAAACCCCGCTCTGCCATCTATTTGTTCAGGCCTATCAAGTAAATCTCACTATACTTTCCCCTGTCTCTCTTTCACTCTATCTGCCCTGTGAGTATTAGATTCTTCAGGCTCTCCTTCCTCATTACATCTCCCAGAAATATCATCTGTCTCTTCCTTATATTAAGTATGAGCTTTCTCTGTGTTTGCATCCTTTCCAATATCTTATTGTTAGTCATGTGCTGAGTCCATGGTATCCTCAGCATCCTTCTGTAAAACCACATTTTTGCATGCTTCCTAGGCATTTTAAAAAGAAAAGACATAACTTAAAAATATAAAGCAATGATTTTAATGGGTTCTGAGGAAAATAAATGTGAAATCATTTAAAAATATTTATTTAATATAGACAAAAGGGAAATAAATATGTCAGTTTTGTGTAAACTTTTAGCAACATTAGATTCCTCATTATGTTTGGGTTATTTTTATCAAGAGGATTTGAGAAAGGAAAGTATAATTACTTATAAAGTTACAAACAAGAACCATAAGAAGATAGTAAAAATGTATTTTTACTACCTTAAAAATGAACTAAATATGGGACATTTGGTGTGTCCTTGAAAGGTCAGTATGGGACAGACAACAAAATTATCCAATACAGAACAGGTTTAATATATAAGGAATGTTTGGCAACCCTAGGCATTAGCCATCAACTACAGTAGTTCAGAGATAGACAGCTTCATGAAAGTAGACAATTCCTTTGTGGTTAAAGTAAGAAATGAGATGGAAGACTTTGGCATGCCATCTGTGGCCAAAAGAAAGAAACATTTTAAGCAGTTCGGATGGCTGAGTTCTTCTATCAGGTACAAAACATCAACTGATTGTCTTTCCAGGCTGATAAGATGACAAAGTTACAAATGATAAATCAGCCATTGTGAGATTCAATCCTTGGTTTTATGGTGAGAAAGTGAATGTTCTAACCACTCAGCTACACTGATCCATGCATCCATCCATCAATACATACATACAAAAGCAGATATGTCAGAGTGCTGAAAAGTCCTTAGACTATATCACTTTTCAAAATCAAAATGACCAAAACTTAGAATACTGATTTTTTAAAGTGTTTTGGGCTGAGTATTTTTCAGCACTCTCTCATACATACCTACATACAATCACACACATATATGAATAGAATAAAATAGATAGATAGATAGATAGATAGATAGATAGATAGATAGGAACAGACTGATAGATAGATAGATAGATAGATAGATAGATAGATAGATAGATAGATAGGAACAGACTGAAATAGATGGATAGATAGATAGATAGATAGATAGGAACAGACTGAGATAGATAGATAGATAGATATGAAGGACATGATGTGAATTGTTAGTATTTATTACCATTTTGTAGTTGGTCAGTATTCTGGTATGATGACTTTGCACATGACCCAATTTTCCAGCTGTACTCAAGCAAAACCTGCCACAAACATTACAGGTGAGGTCATAACTTTTTTTTTTTTTAATCATATCACCCCAAGCAAGGCGATAACGCCACTGATGCGCAGGGGGCTATGTAAGGGTAAAAAGAATGGAAAAGAGAAAGCCGGAAACCACATCCTAAACAGGGAACAAGGGATGAGCCTCTTCACCTGTTCAATAGACGTGGGTGGAGTGTGAACCAGGCGATAGTTTAGTCTATCTACTCCAATTGAAAAAAAATAAAATAAAGAGAGAAAAGAGTGAAAAGATTGGAAAAGAGAAAACCAGAAACCACATCCTAAACAGGAAACAAGGGATGAGCCTCTTCACCTGTTCAATAGATGTGGGTGGAGTATGAACCAGGCGATTTTGTTTTTAAAAATAAAAAAAAAATGTTGAAGATATCATTTGGACATATTTGATCTGATGCTGATAATATATAAATAAAAACATTTTGTAACAAGTACTTTTTAAAAAAATGAAGATATGTCAATAACTGTTAGAACACTTATGGCTAAGACAACAATCAAAGTTTCCAGACTAAGGGCTAAAACATTAGACAAAAACTGAGTGGTAATAGAGAGAAGACCTTCCATGATGTTTGGGAGAAAGATGAACAAAATCTGGGTTGTACCACAATTTTTTAAGTATTCACAAAAGCCAAACAGCTCTGACAGCAGATATTCTCCCACTAGCAGGTTGAGTCGGGTGAAGACCTGTCATTGTAGCTTGCAAAAATTTTTCCATTATCTCAGGACTGTCATCTATATGGTCTGGAAGTTTGATATCATGTCCTTTTTTAACACTTTTCATTTTTTTGTTTTACTAACAGTTTCACAAGTAACCTTTTCCATCATGTAATATATAGATACATGATAACCACCATCTTGATATTAAGTTTGACCATCACAAGGCATCATTAATAAAAGTGGGAAATGTTTATTTTTTGAGGATATTTCCTGACTCCCACCCTAACACAAGTTTTTTAAGACTCTTTCCCTCCCTATTTATTAATTTCACACTTTTTCCCAAAACTCAGACAGGAAACAATAATTGTTATAGTTGGTTCTAGTGTTGCACACTTATGCTATTTAATTTTTTTTAAATAGTGTTTCATTGTTTTTTTTATTCATTTTCAAAATTATCACATTCCATTATCTTAATGTTTTTTTCTAAAGTTTACTTAAATTCTAAATGTTTTACTCTTTAAGTAATTTCCAGACTACTCTTGGGCTTACAGCCACATCATATTGAAACACTAATTCATGTAGCCTTGTTTTCCCAGGCTGATAACATCACAAAGTTACCCTAACAAATCAACCATGGTGAGATTCAAACCATTGGTTTTATGGTTAGAAAGTGAATGTTCTAACCACTCAGCTACACCCATCCATCCATCCATTCATATATCCATCCATCTGAAAACTGAGATATGACAGAGTACTGAAGAGTACTTAGCTCATCCCACTTCTCAAAATCAAAATGACCAAAAATTAGAATACTGATTTTTGAAAGTGCTTTGGGCTGAAAACTTTTCAGCAATTTCTCATACATACATGCATACAATCACACAGAAATATGAATAGAATTAGATAGATATCAATAGATTAAGAGAGATAAGTATAGATAAGAGAAACAAGTTGTGATAAAAATAGGTATGAAAGCTAGCTAGCTAGCTAGCTAGCTAGCTAGATAGATAGATAGATAGATCTATCTAGATAGGAACAGACTGAAATAGAAATAGATAGATAGATAGATAGATAGATAGATAGATAGATAGATAGATCTAGATAGGAACAGACTGAAATAGATAGATAGATAGATAGATAGATAGATAGGAACAGACTGAAATAGATAGATAGATAGATAGATAGATAGATAGATAGATATGAAAATAGATAGATAGATAGATAGATAGATAGATAGATAGATAGATAGATAGATAGATAGATAAGCAGCATCAAGTTTGGTCAGTACCTAGATAGGTGACCCTTTTGAAATACCAGGTGCTGTAAGATTGAATGTATGGGTGGTGTAATAGATAACAAGGATGTGTGTTGTGGTGCAGTGGATATCGGCTCGGAATGAGAAATCGGGGAGCTGAGTTCAAATTCTACTTGAATTCCTTGCATCCACTTATGCACAAATACCCTTGGGAAAAGGTATTAATCCGTCTCTTCCCTCCAGTTATGGGTTAAATAACAGGACAGATTGGGTTCTATAGCCTTGGCTGGCAACCAGTCTACCACAGAAAGCAATGGCAACCTACTGCAGGATAATGTTCTACCCAGTCTTTTGAGACATGATCGCCCAAACATGTATCACGTATGGCACTTAACTGACTGACTGAATAGATAACAACTCAGAATTACAAATCTGAGAGTTAATTTCTAATTTTAGTCAGGTTCATTATATTCATTTACATGCAAATACTAAGTATCCAAGAGTATAAAATTGAGCTAAGATCAATTATAGTAATTCATTAGCTTGTGTATTTTCAATTTATGATTTGAGTGTACCTTTTTGTGTTTAAGTGTTTGGATATACACTTTCTTTTAATTTGTGCTCTATCATATTTAAATGTGTATTTTTAAGAGTATACTGTAATATATTTTTTTATATCAGCAGATATAAAAAGAGAAAAAAGTTTACTCTTTATTGAAAAAACTATTTTAAAATTTAAAAAAAAGAATAAAGTGCATATCAAAACTGAGATACCCACACTTTTGAAATACTTGCCTAGATGGTTATGTTGTTGGTTGTTACACACAAGTACCTTTACGTGGTGTAATGATTAGCAAACTTCTCTCGCTGGAACCTGTTACAATTGAGTAGTGAATTCAATCCTCAATTAGTACCCCATACTTTCGACATACACAATCTACGTAAAACCTTAGCTAGAACATTACCATGATGGAAACCAAATTTATTAAAATTGTGAAGAAACTTCTCAACATATCCCAACAGATGGAGGATTCGCAACAAACAACGCTCTCGTACGAGCAGTTAAGGGCCTCACTGCAAAGAGCTCACGGAAGTCAAATGACGAACTTCTACTACTTCAGTTGGAACCTGCAACAACGTGACAGCGAAAAGATCACCGATTTTGGACTCCGGCACGAGTCCATTACCAGAGAAATATCTGTCCATATAAAAGCGAAGTTTCAGGGGAACAACAACAAATCTGAAATGAGCGCCGACACGGATTTTTTTCTCTGATGGGCGCGATCCTCATGAGGAAAAAATTAAGACCTGTATCCCGAACATATACTTCCAAATCGTAAAGGTGATCGACAATAATTACTTGTCGAGTGGCATAGCAAGTGTCGCTCAACGCTACCTCGACCGCAGCATCAAAACAGACGCTACCCCCAACTTGACCACAGACATAAATGTATGCACAAAAACAGTGACCGCATACACAAGCGAATCAAGGTATTCAGGATCTTGCCGACGCAATAAACACACGACGGATGAATCATCCAATAATGCATGGCCGGAACACTTCTACGAGACTGAAGCAGACTGACATAAAACCCGAGAGACGGAACCACAACGCACGCCCACAAACAGTTCCAATAGCAGAATTCACCCTTATGTCTGCAAAAACTACAAGTGGCTTCGCATGTTTCAAGGTCCAAAATTACCCTTACCTCATGCCCAAGGACACGTTGCGACCGTATCCACAAACACACTTACAACGGCCACAGAAGTACCTGAAGCAATAGACATAAACCAACTTCATGAAACGGATTTTCTATCAGGACTGGGCGATGTGTGATGCTTACGGCATATCACATTGAATACACGGGTTCTCGTTCGATCACCGAAGTTAAGCAATGTGAGCCTGGTCAGTACTTAGATGGGTGTCCGCTTGGGAATACCAGGTGCTGTAAGCGTTCAGTGACGGATGTGCGTTGTGGTGCAGTGGATGTCGGCTTGGAAAGAGAAATCGGTGAGCTGAGTTCGAATTCCAGTTGAGTACCCTGCATTCACATAAGCACTGGTACCCTTGGGAAAGGTATTAATCCGTCACTTCCCTCCAGTTATAGCTTAAATAACAGGATGGGGCCCGGAGGCAACCCATCTAGTGTTGGTGTCACAATAAAAACACCCTTGGTAGCCCTGGCGAAGCATCAAGTATTCAGCTATTTGACAAGATTATGAATTTCGCTATAAACTGCGCCAGGGTTCCAAATGCGCAGGGAATACTGAAGGGGTGTAGTGAGTTCTATCTCTGCCTAGGCCGCAGGACGACGACGACATGATGGCTTAGTTCCCAGTCAAGGACATTAACAAACATCATCATCTCTTTATCTTCCAGCATCCAAACTTGCCCCGATCTCTTTTCACAAAAATCAACATCATTATCGGTGACTTCACTTTCTTCGGGCATGCTAGACTTAGGGTGCACCACTTGCAGCACACCTATCTCCCGCCTACCCGAGCAAGAAGGAAACACATACAAACATCAAACACACATATAAATGGAATCGGCGGTTTTGTTTCTGTCATTGGCGAAATAATCAGCGATACCAAGATTGGCGACGTCAGCTCACCCAGATTTCAGAACATGAATATACCGGTCACTAATGTCACTGTACCAATCCTTGTCGGTCAGAACGTTTTATATCACGACTATATCACAGCACGCTAACGTTATACACCATAAAAAATTGAGACGCCACGGTCGAATTCCAACGAGCTCTGCCATCGGGTGACGTAACTCATACAGCACCTCTGATCTCAGTCACTAATCTGTAAACGGCTCACACCTGTGTATGGATTCCAGCCCATCATAAGTCAGCCTATGCTGAAACCTATCCCAATATCCAGTCCTTACTGTAAAAACTCGACTAGCTTAGAAAAAATATAGGCATAGTCTTCCCAGTCGCGATGAACTAGAAGTCACATCAGCCCACCTTATTAAATATGCTAATAATCGGTAGTGAGGACAATCAGGGCACATTCATTAAGCCAGTACGCTTACCTACTAATGGTCAGTTCCGCAGCCAAAAGCAACATCCAATATAGCAGGTGCCAGAAATTGACGTTGACATCGAAATTCAACGCATGGTCACTGAACTGTAAGCCCACCCGAAAGGCTTCAGCAGCTCGGTCTTTGACATCCGAAAGGAAAACATGAATCCGCGTAATTACCAATTTCAAGAAGACTCTTAACGAGATACTCACAGATGTATACCCGTATCCGATGCCAACGATCGATTCTATTATCAACAAAATTGGCGAGGGAAATAAATACTTTTCATCCTTCGATCTCTGTAAAGGATAATGACAAATTGCCATCGACAAACGAGACCACTACCAAACTGCGTTCATTTGAGTGGGAATCGATATTACTAATAAACCTGTCTATACTTCGATCTAATATCTGCTGGTCAATTTTTTTCTCGATGCATTGGCCATCATCACTTCACGGGAGAATGTCTTGTAGCAGCCACAGATCTATTTCCTTTAGCGAATCAATGCCCCCGACGGGAGATTCGGTCACTCACTGACCAATCAACGGGCGGAGCGCATTGATTCCTTTCTAGAACTATTTTTCCTAGTCCATTTTGGTAGAAGGGACGAAAAGCAGAGAGCCATGAGCCCGCGACAGTAACGGACGCCTCTCTCACATCGCTGCCACTGATTCCCCATGGAATGCTTTATCGGAAGACGCTGCTGCTAGCTTCACCATGGACACTTACATACTATCTGCTGCTGCTAGCTTCACCATGGACACTTACATACTATCTGCTGCTAGCTTCACCATGGACACTTACATTCTACCAATCTTGTACGTTTACTATGTAATAAACCATTCTTTGTTGTTATTCTAAAAGCAAGTTTCGTCATTCATTTGTGTGCCTAAAAAATATAGTGTTGGGGAAATTAAGCATTTCCCATAACAACTCCTAAAAAATGGTGACCCCGAATGGCACCTTAGGATGGCGAAACAAATTTTAAAAAAAGTAACAACACGAAACTCGGCCTCCACTTTCGGACAACAGTACAAGCAAAGTTAAAAGGAGAGAGAGAAAAAGCTTCCTGACTCAAAGAACCTAAAAAAAAAAAAAAAAATACAACCACCCACGAATTTTGTTTGTGACACACGTGTGCGTTAAATTCATTCGTCGGCTGAGAAGACATTGGCAAAAATTTTTGCCCTCAGTAAAACAACCTTTCTAAACAGAGATATCATCTTTCGTTTTGCTAGACATACCGACGCCCATTCCCAAGTGGTCAAATAGGTAGATAAAAGATTCTCCCTTTACTCAAATAACATTTTTTTTTAACACGTGCCTTTACAACAAAAACCCCAAAAACTTTCCGACGAGGAAGTATCTTCTTTTCAGCCCGTACACAAGAAAAACACCAACTCAAGCAAGCATAACGAACATTACATTTTGTTCAAAGAAAGTTTAAAAAAAAAAAAAGAAGAAACTTACTACTCTGCTCTGTTCAACTGACCACGTGGTACAAAAAAAAATATTTTGATTGCAATAACAAAAAAAAAAAAAAAAAAAGTGAGTAATACACCTTTACATTTTATTTTTTCGAAAGTTAAAGCTAATAGAGCGCCTCCTTCCTTAACATTTAACTTTCCCGCCTAAATGGTGATTGGGCGACGCCATCTTTAATTCCAACTTTTGTTTTTAAGACAGGCCTTGAAACTGACAGTTATCTCCCTTACTAAGGAACATTAAAGCAGCACCTTTCTCTCGTTTAACACGAATATCACTATTTTCTTGTGTCTTTTGAAATGTTTTCCCTTTCGTTTCTTTCTCATTGAGACGTGTTTCTTTGATATTTTTTTTGGTGGTGTGTTGTCACGCTATATATTAAAAAGAAGATGGCGACTACTTTACCTGCTTTCGCTGGCGACGTTCGAGTTTGGTTTGCCCAACTCGAGTCATATTTTATAGCGAACAACGTCGTGGAGGAGCGGCAATTGCCTATTTTATTTAGTGCATTTCCCGCGTCATTGACACCAGTTGTCAAAGATTTGATAACTAACACCCCCCTTAATGCTACTTATGACAGTATTAAGCGGGAAGTTCTGCTCCGGACGTCGCTATCAGCGGAAAAGCGGTTCCAAACTTTAGTCAATGACGAGCTGTTGGGAGACCGCATGCCAAGCGAATTGCTCCGCAGAATGAGAGAGCTGGCAGAAGATGTCCCTGCTGATAGTGCCATTATAAAGCAACTTTTCTTCTCAAGATTGCCCCCTCAAGTAAAGGCAATTCTGGCACCCATGGTAGAGAAAAGCTCTGTAGACGTAATAGCGTCCTCTGCAGATAAAGTGATGGAATTCACCAAGGGGCCTATTATCGCGTCCATTCTTCAGCCAAAGGCTGAAGTCTCTACCCTCTCTGCTGCGGGGAACACAAGCGAAGGTGCCACACAAGTGGCGATACTCAAAGCTTTAGTGCAGCTTACCAATGAAGTAGGTAAATTAACTGTAATCAATTCACAACCGCCTAGACGTGGACATAAAAGTCGTTCGCCACCCACACACCACCGCGCCAATCAAACTTGCTAGGACTATGCTATTATCACAGTTGTTTTGGCGCTAAGGCTCGGAGGTGCAAAATGCCCTGCTCCTTTTCAAACCAGGGAAACTTAAATCTGGAGAGCTGAGCACGGCACACTCTCCACAAGATCTATGTAACAACCGTGCCTATTTTATCACTGACTCCAGGTCCCAAGCACGTTGTTTGGTTGACACAGGAGCAGCTTGCAGTATCTGGTCACTGAAACTCCTCACTGAGAAGCCGCCACTGTCGCCCATCACACTTCAAGCGGTAAATCACTCCCCTATTCCCACGTACGGTCAAATTTCTTGTTCTCTGGACTTGGAATTACGGAGAGACTTTACATGGATTTTTACTGTAGCTGATTTACCATACCCCATTCTAGGCTCGGACTTTCTGCACCACTTCAACCTTTTAGTGGATATGCGCAAGCGACGACTTATTGACGGCAATACGGAACTTTCCGTCATGGGTTTTAAGGCAAATATCTCACCTATCAGCCCGGTATTTTTCATTGCCGCCACTGACGACCCATACCAAACATTACTACGCTCTTACCCAGAGTTAACTAACTTAAATTTCGTTGTGAGCAAATCAACTCACTCTACAAAACACCACATCGAGACCACAGGCGCTCCGGTGTTCTCACGCCCTCGCCGCCTCCCTGCTGATAAACTAACGGCGGCGAAGGCAGAATTTAACCATATGCTGCAGCTGGGAATTATACGCCCCTCGTCCAGTCCATGGGCTTCCCCTTTGCATATGGTTCCAAAGCGTTCTGGAGATTGGCGTCCGACTGGGGACTATCGACGACTAAATGCCATTACGGTACCTGATCGTTACCCAATCCCACATATACAAGACTTCGCTTCATCCCTGCATGGTTGTAAGACCTTCTCCAAACTAGACCTCGTTAAGGCTTACCATCAGATACCAGTGAACCCAGACGACATACCCAAAACTGCAGTAAGTACTCCATTTGGAGCGTTTGAATTTTTAACTATGCCTTTTGGTTTGCGAAACGCGGCTAGTACCTTCCAACGCTTCATGGACGAAGTGGTGCGTGATTTGGACTTCGTCTATAATTATATAGATGACATCCTCGTAGCAAGTGCCTCACCTGAGGAACATGTTACTCACCTCCGCCTAATGTTCGAACGGTTTCAAAAGTACCAGGTGAGGATTAACCCTGGTAAATGTGTTTTCGGTGCTTCGTCGCTAACTTTCTTGGGACACATTATAAGCCCCGAAGGGATGTCTCCCTTACCTGAAAAAGTGAAGACTCTACAAGACCTTCAACCACCCACTTCACTTCGCCAACTGAGACACTTTCTCGGTCTGCTTAACTATTACAGACGTTTCATCCCACACTGTGCGGATCTCCTGTCTCCTCTGTCTGACATGTTACGCAACAGGAAAAAGAAAAATGAGCAGATTTCGTTGAATGACATACAGCTAAAAGCCTTTAACGAAGTGAAGAAGAAATTAGCGACAACATCGCTACTTGCACATCCTGTACCCGACTCCCAGTTTTCATTGGTCGTTGATGCATCGGGCACAGCTGTAGGTGCAGTTTTGCAACAGCAACACCAACAACAGCTACAACCTCTCGCTTATTTTTCGAAACAGCTGAAACCGGCAGAACAACGTTACAGCACGGTTGGCCGTGAACTCCTGGCAATGTACCACGCAGTGAAACACTTTCAGCATTCACTAGAGGGCCGACAATTTGTGATCTACACCGATCACCGTCCACTTACTTTCGCTCTGCGCTCAAAGCCGGACAGATATTCTCCTCGCGAAACTCGCCACTTGGATTTTGTTTCGCAATTTACAAACGATATCCGACATATCTCTGGTGAACAGAATGCTGCGGCAGACGCCTTGTCTCGCCTTCCCATTAATTCACTGTTCTCACCTTCAGATATCGACTTACGACAGATGGCCTTTGACCAACCACACCTGGACACCTTTGATCTATCATCACCTGAATTTGCAACTTGCAAGTTCGCATACTTACCAGTGCCTACTGCAGATACGCAGATCATCTGTGACACCTCGACCTTTTGTTCGGATGACACATCGTAGGATTGTTTTTGACACACTACACCAATTGGCACACCCCGGACCCAAAGCCACAGTGAAGCTGATTGCAGCTAGATTTTTCTGGCCAAACATGAGGCGTGATATCACTGCCTGGACACGTTCTTGCGTATCCTGCCAAAAATCAAAGGTGCACAAACATATCCGTGCACCCCTCGGAACATTCAGCACCCCAGACGCTCGGTTCAGCCATGTCCATATTGATCTGGTTGGACCATGGCCGGTCAGTCAGGGATTTACTTACCTCCTGACCTGTATAGATCGCTTTACACGGTGGCCCGAAGCTATTCCCCTAAAGGACATTTCAGCTGAATCCGTAGCGCAAGCCCTTATATCAGGCTGGATAACGCGTTACGGAGTTCCTACAACAATTACCACTGACCGTGGCAGACAATTTGAATCCCACCTATTCCAGGAACTTTCCAGAATGTTAGGGATCAATCGAATTCGAACTACGAGCTATCACCCTGCTTCTAACGGGATGATAGAACGTTTTCATCGCCAATTAAAGGCCGCATTACGTGCCTATCCTGACCAACAGCGATGGAGCGAATATGTACCTGTTGTCCTTCTTGGCTGTCGTGCAGCTATCAAAGAGGACCTAGGATACTCTCCAGCAGAACTTGTCTATGGAGTACCTCTATCATTACCAGGTCAGATGTTGAACCCTATAGATTTAACAGGAACAGATCCTGCCTTGTATATAAACAGACTGCGATCTTATTTTGGTAATCTCCCACCAATGCACCCTAGGGAACAGACCATCAAATCATCAGTTCCAAAAGATATTTCTTCATGGACTCACGTTTTTCTAAGAAGGGACGCTGTCAAAGCCCCTCTCACTCCACCTTACACTGGCCCTTACCGCGTGCTTTCACGCATTGACAAACTTCTCACTCTTGACATTAGTGGCAAAAAAGAAACTGTATCTATTGACAGGGTGAAAAGAGCCTTTCTTAACACAAACACACAAGAGCCACATATTCCCCCTAATTACATACATGAACATATCTTTACACCCGTGGAAAAAATACGATGCCAACAGACAACTATGTCACCACCACACGCAGTGGTCGACGAGTACATTGGCCCAAAAAGCTCTGTAAAACTGTTTATATATAAATTGTACCCTTCTTTGTTTTATGGCCGCTATCTTTTTCTCTGTCGGCTTTCCGCCTAAGCAGGGGGTGATGTAGCAGCCACAGATCTATTTCCTTTTGCGAATCAATGCCCCCGACGGGAGATTCGGTCACTCACTGACCAATCAACGGGCGGAGCGCATTGATTCCTCTCTAGAACTATTTTTCCTGGTCCATTTTGGTAGAAGGGACGAAAAGCAGAGAGCCATGAGCCCGCGACAGTAACGGACGCCTCTCTCACATCGCTGCCACTGATTCCCCATGGAATGCTTTATCGGAAGACGCTGCTGCTAGCTTCACCATGGACACTTACATACTATCTGCTGCTGCTAGCTTCATCATGGACACTTACATACTATCTGCTGCTAGCTTCACCATGGACACTTACATTCTACCAATCTTGTACGTTTACTATGTAATAAACCATTCTTTGTTGTTATTCTAAAAGCAAGTTTCGTCATTCATTTGTGTACCTAAAAAATATAGTGTTGGGGAAATTAAGCATTTCCCATAACCCCTATAGTCTCGTCATACGTTGACGACAACCTCGTCCACGGCCAAACCTTTCATGACTACATCACTGCGCTGGAAAGGCTATTAATCACTCTTCAAAAATTCGGACTGAAACTCAATCCAGAGAAGTGAAACTTTCTCGCTTTAGAAGCCAAATTTTTTGGTTGCATTGTCGACAGTGGAGAGTTTAGACCCGACCCAGAACACGTTCATGCTATTGTCGAGATGAAGCCACTCACTACAAGAAAGGAGCTATAAAGTTTCATAGGACGTTTCGTCTGGATATGCACATTTCTAGAGACTCACTTTTACAAATGAAAAGACGGTTACATTTTCCCACTTGATGCCCCCTTTAGATGAATTTAACAGAAATCTGGCTCTGGTACCAGAGTGGTTGATGCGACCAGTCTGGTATCACTCGGATGCTCACTCACTTATCAAACTATTTAGTGGGAATTAAAAACAAACAAACAGTGGCATTACAGCATACGTCGAATCATGCAATACCTGTAGGGAACGCAAGGGGAACTACAGCAAGCGTCCAAACTGGTCCAGTGAACATTGCAAATGAGGCAGAAAACTTTTCGAGATTGTATACACAAACTTCATCACGATTACAATCTCAAAAGGCAAACACTATATCTTAAGAATTTGGGACAGCTTTAACCGACATCTTACAGACATTCCATGTTCCAGTGACCGTGCGATCGAAGCGGCTCTACAAATTCTTCCTCCGTCAACGGGAGATACCCTGTATCGTATCTTCCAACTGTGGTACCCACTTCAAGAGCAAAGTGTATAAGAATTTCTGTGAGATAACATCAATCACGCAGCACCTTCACTGTCTTGGTGTTCACAAAATTCCGGCAACATTGAACGATGACATTGCATATTAGAGAACAGGAACTGTAAATGGATCGATGTTCTTCAATCGGTTGTGTCGTCTGTGAAAGTTACCGCCAACAGCGCAACTGGCATCATACCGCATTACGTCATCACTGGTTGGCACCCCAACATCGGTTTAACCAAGTTACCCCACCGGACTATGACTAATGACGACCCCGGTGCTTAAGGCATGCTGATAAACGCTTTGCTCATAGACGCTTTTGTTCACCAACACTTCTCCCTAACAAACAGTGAGACAGACCACAAGAAGATCGATAAATATCTGAACTAGCTCATCTACAAAGATCTGATACAGGTCGGAGACAAGGTCTTACTCCACAGACCACATATCATACATCTGCCTTGAACAGGTAGTTACGAAATCATAAAAAAACGAACGACATAGAACTCCAAAAAACGATCATGGCGAAACTAGTTTGGTTACATTATTACATTGCCTTGTACTTAGACCTGGCCACATTATTTATACAAATTTGCCCTCTCCTCTACAGATTCTCCAATTCTTCCGATTCAAGCTACACAACACAACACACTATTTTCCACCACTGGCCGGATATGAACGCTCCGAACAGCCAAAACTGAATTAAAATTCCGTCAAATGCGCAAGGCTCCGCATATATAGTTTTCATTTTTACTCACACACTCAAAGAAAAAAAAAGCAATACAATCCAGAATTTCCATCCAATAGCATCCACTCGCACCTAAAGAAATAAAATAAAAACTGGAGCCGATTTTTATCATAAGAAAGGGCATAAAAAAACCATCAAAGGGACATTTCGGAGTTGGACGGTATTTTTGCCGAGGTTCATAGACTTCGTCGGAAAGCGACATCTCATCTCCAAGTAACAGCTTGCCAAAGGCCGCCACCCCAGAAAATCTCAACTCATCCTCTCTCTTCTTCTGTACGCCTCACCGGATGCCTTTTCTACAACCCCACATCACTTTTTCGACGAGAAACTGATTTATTATTTGTTGTACTTTACGTTAAATACAAACAATTGTTTGTTTCTGGAAATTTTCGTTGTTTCTTTGTTTTACCATCAGTTCAGTAAGGTAAGTGCCATGCGTTATACACGCTTGGGCGAACATTTCTCGTAAAAGAGAAATGACTGACTAGTCAGAAGATTTTCCGCAGTTGGTTGCCATTTACTTTAACCAAGGCTATAGAACCCAATCAGTCCTGCTATTAACGCAGACCTGGAGGGAAAAGAGATGAATTCATAACTTTTCCAAGAGTATTTGCGCGAAAATAAATGCAACGAATAATTCAACTGGAATTCGAACTCGGATCTCCGATTTCTCGTTCCGAGCCGATATCCACAGTGTGATTTCACCATACGCTTACAACCCATAATTTTTCACGCTAATTTTTATGGTGGACAGGATTTTGTAAATTTGATGATTCATACTCACATTTTTTTTCTTGTTTAGTCATGTCATAAGTCGTGGTAAAATTTATTTTACTAAGTTTCATGCTTGAATGACATTCAAATTTTGGTTATATTTCCAGGTTCTCCTTTATAAATCTCCAGTAATGACTACACATGCATTATAGAAAAAATATATATTTATTTTGTTCAAAAAATATTTTCAGAAAAAGTCAACAATATAAAAATTCGAATCTACTACTCTGTGAGTCTTTTTAAGCATCCAAAAACTTCCCCTTGCAAAAATATTTTACTTTTTCTACACATTTAAGTTGCTAAATCCATCCCCGATACTAAGGTTGGGATGGTTGTGTATGTCAATTCCATTACTTTTTTGGATGAAAAAATAAAAATAAAAAAAACAATAAATTTGTCTTCTTGGCCAATAGACGGTATCTTTGCCGAAGTTCACTGTATCATTTGTTTAAAAATAGATTCGTTACTGACATGATTTTCATGATTAATAAAACTTCCTTTTCCTTTATTTTATTTTTTTCAAAACACTCACTTCTAAAATTTTATGCGGAAAATCCGAAAAAGACTAGGTGTCATTAGTGTCATTCATTCTAAAAAAAAAAAATAACTACAATAGAACAAAAAAAAAAAAAAAGAAAGAATGTATATTTTAAAATTAAAACAAATAATTTACAACAGGATGTTAGATCTAAATGTAAAAATATTTATGAGAGAATTAGATAAAAAAGAAAAAAAAAAGAAGAGAATCGGGAGTCTTTGAAACTTAATAACATTTCCTCCAACTTTTAACAATAAACATTATAGCTAGCTGCTAGCCACAGACTTATTTTTTGTGACGCCGTGTCAGAAATATCGCCTGCATGCATGTTATAACGCTATACATTATAGTTGATTTAAAATTCTTAAAATGATAATAATGTAAGACGTGAAACATAATTTATTTATATAAAATCAGTTATTTATTCTTAGACAATGACTTTATTTTCAAAGTAAAACATGCAACCATGAATCACCAAGTCTGCATTGTTGCGTGTCTGAAATTGTGCGTGTCGGATCTTACTGACTAATTTTATTTTTGTTTAAAACAGAAAATTCTCATGCAATCAATAATGTGGATAGGTTGTGTAGGACTCCTGGTGAGGATCGATCTCATTACAGTGATAATAATTAGATAAATTAGATTGTTTTTCAAAAAAGCCCGCTTTCTAAACTAGTTTAAAGCCGAAAGCGCCTTTCCCAAGTTATCACTAACAGAGAAAATTGCCGCGCAACACGATTCAAGGGAAGTAAGTATGGTTTACAGAGTTTACATTAATATCACTGAAAATTATCAAAACTATGTATTTTACATTTTACTAGCAGAATTTAGGCAGCACATTTTCTTTAAGGCAAATGTTATTAAAGACAACAGACATTTTGGGTCAGATAATTTTATTGAGTAACATTTTTAAATTATGAATAATCTTAGAAAAGGAGGGCATCTGAAATTATACAAAGTTAATTCTGTAAGAATAAGGGGCCAAGCTTTCAACTTTATTAAATCACCATCAGGGTAGGTAAAGATAAATGCTAAGTTTGGTAGAACTGATGAGCTTAGTGATGTGAGCAAGAGTGTTGTGATGTAGGAAAAGTGTTTATTTTATTTATTTTATCTATTTTTTAAAATAAATTTGAGGATGTGATCTCTGAAATTATAATTGCTTTTATTTATAGACAGTTGCTTTTGTTTTATAAATATTGCTTCAAGAATCATGTCAAGAGAACAATCATCTTCTTTCCAGAGATGGGGTCGTAAAATTTTAGTTTTCTCTTTTTTTTTTTTGCATTACGGAAGATGAAATTCTTTAGTATTTATTATTATTATTTTATTTATTAGTTTATTTTAATTCTCTCACAATACATCACCACCCACAAGTGGTGATGTACATTATTTATAAGAAATATATAATCTCATTCTTTTTAGAAAACTGTTACCTGTCTTCCTGTACATGTGGTTCTAGGTTGAATTCTTATTTTGGGGGATCTTCATCTGGAGTGTTTTTCCCAGCAGATAGATCATCTGTGGGTGTGTTATCATCAATTGTTGCCATTCTCTTTGATTTTGGATCAGACAGAGGTATTTTTTACGTAGTACAGGCTTCAGTCTGTTCAAAGACGCATTTTGAATATTTTCAGAATAGAACTCAATAACAAAATATTTTTTATATCTCTCTATGACTTTAAACAGTAAAGCATAAGGGGCTTCTAAAGGGTGCCTCACTTAGTCAACTTGTAACCAGACATGTGTACATTTATTTAGTTCTTAGTGAATGGAAGGCTTTGGAACAGCATGTAGGCATCCTTCAGAAAGAAATTTCATTTCGAGTTTTATCATTTCTTATCTTAATTGTTGAACCTTTTCATTCATAAACTCCATAGAGTCCTTTTCAACCATAGGCTTTGGTAGTAACACTGAAGTCCCTGTTACTGCAATAGCTGGTCAGTAACCTTTCTGTAGTACCATCTAATCAATTTTGTTTTATTGCTATTAAGACAGTTTTAATTGCTCAGTGTTGCCTTTCAATTACTCCATTGGATATTGAATTATATGCAGTGGCTCTTAGTCTGTGAAACCCTAGGTTTTGATGATTCACGAAAAAATCATTTTCAAACTGATTTTCTCTATTGGTGATAACAATACTTGGAAACTCCAAATCAAGATCTCCACACATTTAGAAACAACACGGCCACATTATAGCTGTAGTGTCTTGCATAGGTATAGCTTCAAATCATTAAGATACTCTGTCTATACATGTTGGTGATGAGTATGGGCTGTTGTGATTGATGTTTAGTTGTAATGGTCTTACAATGTCAATAAGGACAGTTTTGAATCATGTAGAGAGTAGTAAGAAAAGAACTACCTTACTTTGTTAACATTTAAGGCACTCTTTGGTCTATAAGCATATGTTCTTATCCATGTCAGGCCAAAAAATAGTGGAATTTGATTAAATTTACTGTTGGTATGACTCCTAGACATGACATATTATAGAAGGTATATCAAGTTTTAGTCAAAATATATACAAGTTGTATCTATGGTTCATTCAGAAATTTTTATTAAAATATCAATGAAAAGAAAATATTATTAAACTGAAATTTGTTCTTGTGAGTTAATGTGACAGTAAATATAAAAATTTATGGAAAAGGTAATTTATTTGACAATGAAAAAAGATATGTAGAAAGGTACAAACTTATTTATTTTATAAATATCACTAAACTACAGGTTTTGGCACAGTGTATGAAAAGAACATGAATATCATAAATAAGCAAAATAAGATTAACTATTCCAATATAATAGTCAATAAAAAAAAAAAGCAGAAACTAATGTTTTATTTGTATTTAATAAATACATAAGACTTAATCTAACTCAAAGCCACAAATGTAACAGGCCTTTTGCCAGAATGTTTTGTGAAGTTGACCTTTAAGTCAGTGGATTCAGGAGTAAGAATGTGTACAGTAAAATTAGTTTACATTATTTTCTTAGAAAGTGAATGAATAAAAATCACCCTTGCGCAAGTGGATTCGCGCTGATGTTCCAGTTGAAAAATAAAAATTAATCAAATATCAAATTACCACTTTTATTTACCAGCCAATGAGAAGCCCAGAATCAAATACAAGGATGATATTCCAAACTAGCTGCATTTGATCCAAAATGCCAATATAAAAAGTGAAGACATAGACGCTTCCTCAGACAGTCAGGACTTGAGGAAAAGAATGTAATTGATATCCCCTTGACTTGAGTCGAGTGGCTACTATTCTGACCTCTTCCACCTCCCTGTCTCAAAAGTATTAACCAACCTTTTCAAAGACATTCCACACAAACCAACTTACTGACTCACTGACCTTAGAATTGGCAACTTCAAAATGAACATTCAATCATATACCTCCACTTTCACATTTTTAAGCCTTTTATCTCTTTCAACTCTTCATTATTTTCCATGAACTCTTTAACTTCCGTTGGACCTTTATTTTAAGTATTGTTTTAATTGTAAAACATAATTGCTATGTATATATGTATAAATGTTATTTTATACTCAAAATTGCCTTTCTTGAATTTATAATCATTTTATGAATTATAGTGGGCTATCTTCCCACAAGGCCAAATTCTGTTAACGTTCTACAGAATCCTACTACAACTAGAAAAGGAATAAGAGATGCCCGCTATAATATAACTGTAAATTTTATGCTAACAATTTCTTCTATCATCCTTCATGTTTGTAGAACTATCTCCCAGATTCTTGCTTCAAAAGTTTAGATGAAATGCCAATGCTTCCAAGTATTCAAAAATGTAAATGCAATGTCAGACATAATCGTCTGTTTTTTTACTTCTGGTTCAAAAGATATGTGTTTGTTTACCTCCTTCATTCATGAAGCTTTTCATTGGCTGAAAGACAATTTTCATTTTTTGATTTAATGTAGAGAAAATTTTGAATATTGTTTTGGCCAAGAAATGATTTTTGTGACAAGACTTTGTTGGTTTTACATTCTCAGTGTGTTAAAAGGCACAGTAGAGTAATGGATTGCAGTTTGGATTGAGGAATCAGAAAGCTGAGTTCAAATTCCAGTCAAGTTCATTATATTCACTTATAAGCCAATAGCCTTGGAAATGCTATGACTCCAACTCTTTTTCTTTCTTATTATTATGTGTGCTTATTAGGAGGCACAGTAGAGTAATGGATTGCAGCTTGGATTGAGGAATCAGAAAGCTGAGTTCAAATTCCAGTCAAGTTCATTACATTCACTTATGTGCCAATAGCCTTGGGAATGCTATGACGCTAACTCTTCTTTCTTTCTTATTATGTGTGCCTATTAAAAAGCACAGTAGAGTAATGGATTGCAGTTTGGATTGAGGAATCAGAAAGCTGAGTTCAAATTCCAGTCAAGTTCATTACATTCACTTATAAGCCAATAGCCTTGGAAATGCTATGACGCCAACTCTTTTTTCTTTCTTATTATTATGTGTGCTTATTAGGAGGCACAGTAGAGTAATGGATTGCAGCTTGGATTGAGGAATCAGAAAGCTGAGTTCAAATTCCAGTCAAGTTCATTACATTCACTTATGTGCCAATAGCTTTGGGAATGCTTTGATTTCAACTCTTCTTTCTTTCTTATTATGTGTGCTTATTAAAAGGCACAGTAGAGTAATGGATTGCAGCTTGGATTGAGGAATCAGAAAGCTGAGTTCAAATTCCAGTCAAGTTCATTACATTCACTTATGTGCCAATAGCCTTGGGAATGCTATGACTCCAACTCTTTTTCTTTCTTATTATTATGTGTGCTTATTAGGAGGCACAGTAGAGTAATGGATTGCAGCTTGGATTGAGGAATCAGAAAGCTGAGTTCAAATTCCAGTCAAGTTCATTACATTCACTTATGTGCCAATAGCCTTGGAAATGCTATGACTCCAACTCTTTTTCTTTCTTATTATTATGTGTGCTTATTAGGAGGCACAGTAGAGTAATGGATTGCAGCTTGGATTGAGGAATCAGAAAGCTGAGTTCAAATTCCAGTCAAGTTCATTACATTCACTTATGTGCCAATAGCTTTGGGAATGCTTTGATTTCAACTCTTCTTTCTTTCTTATTATGTGTGCTTATTAAAAGGCACAGTAGAGTAATGGATTGCAGCTTGGATTGAGGAATCAGAAAGCTGAGTTCAAATTCCAGTCAAGTTCATTACATTCACTTATGTGCCAATAGCCTTGGGAATGCTATGACGCTAACTCTTCTTTCTTTCTTATTATGTGTGCCTATTAAAAAGCACAGTAGAGTAATGGATTGCAGTTTGGATTGAGGAATCAGAAAGCTGAGTTCAAATTCCAGTCAAGTTCATTACATTCACTTATAAGCCAATAGCCTTGGAAATGCTATGACTCCAACTCTTTTTTCTTTCTTATTATTATGTGTGCTTATTAGGAGGCACAGTAGAGTAATGGATTGCAGCTTGGATTGAGGAATCAGAAAGCTGAGTTCAAATTCCAGTCAAGTTCATTACATTCACTTATGTGCCAATAGCTTTGGGAATGCTTTGATTTCAACTCTTCTTTCTTTCTTATTATGTGTGCTTATTAAAAGGCACAGTAGAGTAATGGATTGCAGCTTGGATTGAGGAATCAGAAAGCTGAGTTCAAATTCCAGTCAAGTACATTACATTCACTTATGTGCCAATAGCCTTGGGAATGCTATGACTCCAACTCTTTTTCTTTCTTATTATTATGTGTGCTTATTAGGAGGCATAGTAGAGTAATGGATTGCAGCTTGGATTGAGGAATCAGAAAGCTGAGTTCAAATTCCAGTCAAGTTCATTACATTCACTTATGTGCCAATAGCCTTGGAAATGCTATGACTCCAACTCTTTTTCTTTCTTATTATTATGTGTGCTTATTAGGAGGCACAGTAGAGTAATGGATTGCAGCTTGGATTGAGGAATCAGAAAGCTGAGTTCAAATTCCAGTCAAGTTCATTACATTCACTTATGTGCCAATAGCTTTGGGAATGCTTTGATTTCAACTCTTCTTTCTTTCTTATTATGTGTGCTTATTAAAAGGCACAGTAGAGTAATGGATTGCAGCTTGGATTGAGGAATCAGAAAGCTGAGTTCAAATTCCAGTCAAGTTCATTACATTCACTTATGTGCCAATAGCCTTGGGAATGCTATGACGCTAACTCTTCTTTCTATCTTATTATGTGTGCCTATTAAAAAGCACAGTAGAGTAATGGATTGCAGTTTGGATTGAGGAATCAGAAAGCTGAGTTCAAATTCCAGTCAAGTTCATTACATTCACTTATAAGCCAATAGCTTTGGGAATGCTTTGATTTCAACTCTTCTTTCTTTCTTATTATGTGTGCTTATTAAAAGGCACAGTAGAGTAATGGATTGCAGCTTGGATTGAGGAATCAGAAAGCTGAGTTCAAATTCCAGTCAAGTTCATTACATTCACTTATGTGCCAATAGCCTTGGGAATGCTATGACGCTAACTCTTCTTTCTTTCTTATTATGTGTGCCTATTAAAAAGCACAGTAGAGTAATGGATTGCAGTTTGGATTGAGGAATCAGAAAGCTGAGTTCAAATTCCAGTCAAGTTCATTACATTCACTTATAAGCCAATAGCCTTGGAAATGCTATGACTCCAACTCTTTTTTCTTTCTTATTATTATGTGTGCTTATTAGGAGGCACAGTAGAGTAATGGATTGCAGCTTGGATTGAGGAATCAGAAAGCTGAGTTCAAATTCCAGTCAAGTTCATTACATTCACTTATGTGCCAATAGCTTTGGGAATGCTTTGATTTCAACTCTTCTTTCTTTCTTATTATGTGTGCTTATTAAAAGGCACAGTAGAGTAATGGATTGCAGCTTGGATTGAGGAATCAGAAAGCTGAGTTCAAATTCCAGTCAAGTTCATTACATTCACTTATGTGCCAATAGCCTTGGAAATGCTATGACTCCAACTCTTTTTCTTTCTTATTATTATGTGTGCTTATTAGGAGGCACAGTAGAGTAATGGATTGCAGCTTGGATTGAGGAATCAGAAAGCTGAGTTCAAATTCCAGTCAAGTTCATTACATTCACTTATGTGCCAATAGCTTTGGGAATGCTTTGATTTCAACTCTTCTTTCTTTCTTATTATGTGTGCTTATTAAAAGGCACAGTAGAGTAATGGATTGCAGCTTGGATTGAGGAATCAGAAAGCTGAGTTCAAATTCCAGTCAAGTTCATTGCATTCACTTTTGTGCCAATATAATTGGGAATGCTATGACTCCAACGCTTTTTTCTTTCTCATCATTATGCTGCAATCTATTACTTTACTGTGCTTCCTTATAAGCCCACATAACAATAAGAAAGAATTAAGAATTGGAGTCATAGCATTCCCAAAGCTATTGGCACAAAATTGAATGTAATGAACTGACTGGAATTTAAACTTATCTTTCCGATTTCTCAATCCAAACTGCAGTCCAATACACTTCTGTGCCTTCTAATAAGCACAGATAATAATAAAATAGAAAGAAGAGTTGGGGTGAGTGCATTCCTTAGGCTATTGTCATACAAGTGAAAGTAATCAACTTGACTGGAATTCAAACAGCTTTCTGATTCCTCAATCCAAGCTGCAATCCATTACTCTACTGTGCCTCCTAATAAGCACACATAATAATAAAAAAGAAAAAAGATTTGGAGTCATAGAATTCCCAAGGCTATTGTCACATGAGTGAATGTAATGAACTTGACTGGAATTTGAACTCAACATTCTGATTCCTCAATCCATGCTGCAATCCATTATTCTACCGTGCCTCCTAATAAGCACACATAATGAGCAGAAAGAAAGAATATTTGATGTTATACCATTCCAAAGGCTATTGGCACGTAAGTGAATGTAATGTACTGACTGGAATTTGAACTCAGCTTTCTGATTCCTCAATCGACGATGTAATCCATTATTCTACTGTACCTGCTAATAAGCACACATAATGAGAAGAAAAAGGAGTTGGAGTCATAGCATTCCCAAGGCTATTGACACATCAGTGAATGTAATGAACTTGACAGGAATTTGAACTCAGCTTTCTGATTTCTCAATCCAAGCTGAAATCCATTACTCTACTGAGACTCCGAGATCACCGCTGAGGACATTTGCTCAATGTTGTAGGCAGTGGACGATCCCTTTCTTTACAGTGTATGGGTAGAGGGGATAAATGTTAAAGCATTTTCCAGTGAATGTTGGCTTGCCATATATGGATGTCTTAAATGCTAGTTTTGTTGTTGCTTTTTCTCTCCATTGAGACAAGAAATGGTCAGTATATGCATTACCCTACGATGCAACAACTACCCTGGCAGCTCCAACAAACTAGGATAGAAAGGTGCAAGAGAATAACAACACTAAGAAAACACCCTTGGTTAGTCTACCCTATATGAAGGAATTCATCATCATCATCATCATCATCATCATTTAACGTCCCATGCTAGCATGGGTAGGATGGGGTTTTCTTAATGGTTCTTTTCCAGGCCAACCATGTTTACGTAAGGCCTGGCTGTAATCCCAACTTAAATTGTCTTTGATAAGCTGGGTCCATGTTTTACATAGTCTATCATACATAATTGAACTATCAAGAAAAAACAAGGTGTATGACCTCTCCAATTCAAGGAGGTGCAATATTGTATATAAATTAATAAATAGAGAAGTAAGAAAGAGAAAACCATCATCACAAAGGACATGGAGAGCTGTGTTATAACTATTACTATGTACAAAGAAACGCAAAACATGACACTAACCAATTTCATTTAGATTATTTTCCTTTCCATCACTTTTGTTATTTGTTATTCCACGCTGTAATAATATAAGTTCTGCCAGGAATGGTGAAATGTTATAAGAGCCAAGGTGCAAATTTACTATAGATGACTTTATGATCAAGACACTCTTTTTCCCTGATACCCAACTACATGAATTTAACCATGCTACTAGATTGGCAACTAAGTCTTACCATTTTACTGTTGAACTAGCTAAATGCAACCACCACTTCTACTTCAACAGTTTTTTCTTCACACTTCTCACCTGTGGAACTCTTTTCAAATTTCTTGCTTCCCTGTTAGCGACAATCTTCAAATATGTAAATGCAATGTCAATCACCATTTTCTTCCTTTTCTCAATTATCTAAATCTAATCTAAACTTATTCATAAATGGAATTGTCACTGTGTGTGTGTGTGTATATCTGTGTGTGTGTGTGTATGTGTGTCTGTTACCTATAGACTCCGAAACAGCTGAACCAATTTTCTTGAAAATTTACACAGTTGTACTATAAGCGAGTGTTCTTAGCTAGGTTTTGTATCAAGGTACCCTCGATAAATATTGATAATCGATAATCGAAAAAATCGGGTTATAGAAGGGGTAGTCTGATTTTAATCAAATTTGATATACTCATAGACAAAGACATAAGAAACGATATTCAGAAGTTTCAAGGTTGCAGTTCTTACAGTAGTGCAGAAAATTGATAATATATATCTATAAAAGGCAAGATGTTTGTGTGTGTGTGTCTGTTTATCTCCCTGTATGTCCTTTATACAAATCCACAATTTTTATCTGATTCTCACCAAACTTCACACAAATATTCTTTAGGCTGAGTCTTAGCTCCAGAACCATGGATTAGTTTTAAAGTTTTCATTACACCCGAGCAACGCCAGGCTATACTGCAAGTCTCAACTAAATTCAGTAACTCCTTGTGTTCTGATGGTATTATTGCCTTGCCTGGGAGTGAAAAGATTAAAAGAAAATTAAGTCAGTTTGCATGGTTGTAGAGTTGATATTGAAATTTTCAAATTCATTGTTACAAGGAATCATTAAAAACCAAAAAGCAATAAACTTATTTACCTGTAACTACTTTAATTTCTTTTTTACCACATACATTTTAAAACTTTCTCTGTTTATCTCGACACTGGCAATTAGTAGTGACTTTCAAATTCAAACTTGTCTACAAAATCTTCAACCATTTGATTATACATACAAACTATCTATAATTCTATATAAACTTAGCTTAAGACCTAACTTAAGAAAAGTGAAACTGTTTTTAATAATATTACGATAGTATAAATGCTATATTATTACAAATATTTTTGTTGTTGATACTTTTGTAGCATAATCAGAAGTTCACTTTTTCATTTCAAAAGATCAGATCACAAAATAAGCTCCATACAGACTTCTGATTTTAAATATATGTTAAATTTTCAAATTAATAAAAGTATAGAATAGCCAATAAAATCACCTCCTACCAATAAATAAACATAGGCTTCTGGAACCTACACAAAGCCATATAACGCAGACATCCATTCCACTGAGCAGAAAGACTTACAGCAGTAAAGAAACACAATTCAACCATGTCATCCTGTCTTTCTCACCAAAGAAACAGCAGACTCACTTTGATCATGTTTCCCAACCCCACTTTCTCTCTTCCTTCCTGAAAGACTATGTTCATTTCCTTTTCAGTCAGAGACAAAAACTTTTTAAATACAAACATTTATTTTGTGATAGTAGTTACAATTAAGAAATTGTGTATTTTACCTTAAATAACTAGTCATTTTTTTGAACACACAGCAACCCTTTCTCTCATTTTTTATTCAACAAATGACGAGTCATGGAATCTTTCCCCAACACTCATCCTCACTTTATCTTTATTACTAATACCAAAGAAAAAATGACAACAATTTTGTAGGCATTTCAAGTCCAATTTAATTGAAGTAAATTTATAGAGAAGTGCCAGATGTTCTTAGCAATTATTATGAGAAACTTTAAAAATAAACAGAATCAAAGATATAAATAAATAATATGTTTATTTATTTGATTTCACTTGAAGTGAATTCTTTGTTATCTGAGTTGGCAAAAATCTGTTCAACTTAGTAGTTGATAGTTTATAAGGCAGACCTTGGTAGAAGTCAAGTGTGTATTTACTTAGGAAATTTGTTGCAGATGTCAATCTGTTGGGTTTTGTCAGTCCTTAGAAAGGTGGGAATATGTTTTAAGCAAACAACCACTTAACTTCTTCCTGTGACATGCTGGGCTGGTTTCTCTGGAGGTCTCTTCTCTCCATCTACCTTCTGGCTGATTGCTTATATCACTTAAGACAATGCTCCAGAGTGCTGGTTCGAAGATTGGTTTCACCTAATATCAAAAGTCTCTTTATGTTTTTAATTTTGATTGGCTAAAATCCTTTTATTTTTCAGCATTCTATTTTTTTTTCAATGTTTTTTATGGCGAAAATTAAGCTTAGATCCTCTCTTATTTTGGTAGATTTCTAGCTATGATGGCTAGACTCTGGTCCAGAAAACACCTGATGTTTTTCTTTTCATTTGAGTGTTTGTATCCTCATTAGTTGGGAGAGAAGTATATAGAGAGAAGGGTAGAAAAAGAGACAGAAAAAGAGAAATAGGTTTTAAAGGAAAGCAATTACCTTATTTTAATTTGAATTCTTTTTTTTTTGTTATATAATCCCTAAACTAATGCGCAAAAACCCTTGAGAAAGATATTAATCTGTCTCTTCCCTCCAGTTATGGGTTAAATAGCAGGATAGATTGGGTTCTATAGCTTTGGCTGGCAATGAGTCTACTGCAGAAAGTAATGGCACCCTACTGTGGGGTAATCTTCTGCCCCAGTCAGTCATGTCTCTTTCAAGACATGATCGCCCAAGTGTGTATCACGTATGGCACTTTAACTGACTGATCTGGGCTCATCACAGATTCACTGACTAAAGAAAATGAAGTATACACAAAATTCTTTTAAAAAAATAGAAGTAACATTTTAATACTTAAATTAAATAAGTAGCAACTTTTTGAATAGGTACATTTTTAAAATATGAAGCTGTAATCCCAAAGAGAAATGTAATGACGTATGTGCTGACATCAGTGGCATGTACTGCCTTTGTAATGGTTACTTTTAGAATATTTTTTTTATTTGAAAAAGGGTTTTATTTAAAAGTGATATAAATAAAATATCTAAAAGAAATTACATTAGGTGTGAGATCAGTGTATCAGTATAACAGATTATAAGTAAAAATAAATTAGTTTTTCAATTTAAAATTAAAATAATTTCTTTTTTTAATTGTCAAGTCAGTGTCAAAATAGCACAAGCACTAAATCTACATTTTTCTTGGGATCGCACATTTAGAAAAAAAGCTCTTTTCATTATTTGAGGGGGAGAAAGAGCTATAAGCAAGCAAAGTGCACGTTGATTCAATTCAAATAAAAAGAAAGAGGTAAAGAGAAAATAGAGTTGAAGTTATTGATGCAGACAATAAATAAAAATTGTTACAGGTAAAGATTTTTTTTTGATATAGTATCGTTATTATTACTAAAAAAAAAATCTTAAAACCGTTTTTAGTTTTGTTAATTTTTTCTCTATTTGCAATCGCTGTTAATAATTAATGCAGACGTGACATAATTTTTAAATATAAAAATTTTGGCGGCAAAATCCAGGTCGCTTTCGAGAGAACAAAAACAAAAAAAATATAAATTTCAGAAAACGAAAAATCCGCGCCTAAAAGCTAACCGTGCACTTAAAAGTAAGAATTAGATGGATCTCAAATTTGTCTGTAAAATAATTTTAATAAAAGTAGAAGGGTGGATGAAAATTCTATTTTTAAATGATTTCTATTTAGGTGGGAGGAAAATAAAAACTGGCATAATAATAAACACAAGATCCTTTTATGCAAATTAGTTTTATACAAATCTCAAAACGAGGCTGTTTAAACAGATTTTTATTCAATAATGTTTCTTTCGCAGTAATTAAAGGACCTGGTACAACTAATTTTAGGACATTGGTTTTCTACACTGAAGACATATATGCACCATACTTTTTAGTTTAGAAGGAAAAAAGAGGGGAGGAGGTATCAATTTCAGCAAGAGAAATGGCAAATGTTTTTGAGTTTCTCTTTACAGGCCGGTGTAAGCCCGACCACGTTGTCTTATGGATACAAATGGAAACACAACAGGTAATTGAACATATTTTTTTCTTAAGTGATTGTTGTAATAAATCTATTTTATTTAATTTGGCAACACTAACTTAATTAATTTAAACGCAATTCTTTCATTTTTTTTTAAAATCGTTCCTTTATTATCTGCGAATAACGGACTGTCAGTTAAAGTTAAATGTAAACAAAATGAAGCACTTAACCCCTCCCCTAAACTCCACGGAAAAACTAAATTATAACAATAATGAAAAATTAGAAACGCAAAAAGAAAAAAAATTAATTCACTTAGTTTTTACTAAGAAACTTTTGAATTCGTCTATACGGTTTTTTAAAAATCTTTTTAGTATTGTAATTAAAACTTTTCCTGACTTTTCTAAGTTCTTAATTCGTTGAATAACTAAGTTTAAGTTATGGAAACTTAGTTTGTTTCCAAAATGCAAGTATTTTTTTTTTTTTTTGTGAATCGCAAAGGTATGTTAGCTAGCAACTTTTGCTTGAAGACATAAAAACTTCATTTATTTTATTTATTTTTTTAATGATACCGCCTTAATTTTTTTTCTTCAAGCAAGTTGCCGGTTAAGAAATTGTGCATAAAAAGTAATTTCCAGTTTCCTTTTTTTATCCAATATTTATTTCTACATTAATTTATTTAACGCCTTCGTACACCCCCAAGTTCCGTGCTAATAAATCATAGTTTGTATTCTCAGCAGCAATCATAACAAGCTACATTAGAAATGATTGACAAGGATTGGGATGGGGGTTAGTGTTCAGTGTTACAGTGTAGGTAGAAATTATCAAAATTTAAATCCCAAGCACTCTCGGTTACTAGTCACTTAATGTTTGAAAATGGCTAGTTTTAGCATAAAAAGTGCTTGAGACTAAACATATGAATAACTTCTATTTATACACACACTCACAGTAAAATAAAAATCTCTTTAGATCCGGAAATAAAACAAATTTACCAAAAACTTACACACACACTTTTCAAAAAATAATTTTTCTACTCCATCTGTTACAACTTTTCAGTTTCTCGAAGAATTTTTTGGAACAACAAAAATGTTTATCCGCAAAAGTTTTATCAAAATTGTTTAGCATGAAAGTTTTTTTTTTTTAACTACGGGATATCGAAACCGCTCTGCTAAAAAAGTCAATGAAGATAATTTAGGCACCCGCATAAAACCAAAATCCATTCCAAAGCAATAAAAATTCGAACCCATAAAAAAAGGGAACTTTTGACTTGTTTATTTTGTTTGTATTTTTAGGGCACCTCGTGGAGTGTTCAGCAAACTGGTCTTGCAACAACTATTAAAAGTTTTAATTTAAAACTACTGTTCTTACTGCCCCCCCCCTCCCACTTGTCAATAAAAAAAAAATAAAGTCAATATGTAAAAACCATCATTGTCATTAATCCAGCTTATAAAAATTAAACCGATATTTCTCACTTCTTAGAATTCGAAACACTTTTTTTCATTACTTCTATTTAGGTTGCGTTTGTTAGCCTCATAATTCTGAACAATTCTTTTTAAAAATGAATTGTATGGAAAACGTGTAGGCTAGGTAAGCAGTCGAGGTTGCCTGAAGTAAAAAAAAAGAAAAAAAAAAGTTATACTAGAGAATAAACACTATATTAAACTTGTACACTTTCGTTCTCTCCCCCACCCCACAAAAAATAAAAACTAATTTCAACTTCATAAAGAAAATTTCAAGTTAAAAATAATTTTACAATATCTAACGAAAAAGTCTATTTTCCACTCCACATAACAATGACCTGTGCCCTTAGAGAACTAAGGAATTTATTTAGTTAACAGTAACGCTTTAAATTTTTTTTTTTTTTTTTTTTTTTTTAAGGATTTCTGTATCTTTACATACTATATAAGATAAATCAGGGTTTACATTTAAATCATTTAATCATTTGAAACACTAAAACAATATACCAGCTCATTTACAAAATTTAAGTGTAGGGAATTTTTCTTACTAGCTAGTAATGGTGTGCTACAGAGACTATTTTGGTCATGTTAATTTCAGTGAATTTTAATATTTCTGTAAAATTCTAAGAATTTAGACTGTAAAAGTTATGTCTATACCTTCAAGTGTCTTAAGATGTCTTCTGGCAGAAGAAATCTGCATCCCCTTTTTTTAGGAGAAAAATATATCTAACCAAACATGCTAAAAAATAAGAAAAATATTTAATTAAATACTATTTTCCCCCTAAACATTGCTGATAAAACAGTTAACAAAACAATACTCTTCTTGCATGAATTCACTAAGACTTAACCCTTAAAGAAATAATAATCTAAAAATTACTTTGAGTTTGAATTTTTTATTTTTAAAATGCTCAGACATATAAAAAAATTAGCTAAAAGAAATATCTATTAAATCTATATTCTCTTGTATGACAGACTGATGTTCCTGAAGTGCTGCTACCATTTCAAAATGAAAGACGAGAATTCATACCTTATCTCTTAAACTATTTGCGAGGACAAACTTCTCATTTGCTGCAGAAATCAAAATCAGCTAGTCCCTCACCTGTGAAATGGAAGCAAAAAGCAAAACCACAAATATCCGCTCCCAACTCTACAGTTCGGACACTCTCTTGTAAAAGAGTGCAGTTGTTTCCAGATGACACATCCCAAAGCAAGCCTTTTAAAAATTTTGCTGAAGAATTTCCACAATTACAAGTTGAACCATTCTCAAGGAAAACTAATACACCCCAGGGAATGATTTTGAACAAATTGCAGCCTTCAGCAACACATAAAAATGATGAAAATGCTCTCAATAGACGTTTTAAAAAAAGTTCCAAGATTATTTGCCTCAGTGATTTCCTTATAAGTGACAGTAAACACACCTGGAGCAATAATGATAATAATGCAAATTCTGAGCAGCCCTTTTCTTTCAAACTGCTTAACAAGAAACGACGAAAGCCTTCACCTCCAGAAGTAAAGCAAATCAAAGAAAAGCCACTACATTTTCTGGATAATCGACATAATGTTATACCATCTTTGAATGAACAGCAAAAAACACAAGCGTAAGTTGCTTTTATTTTTTTTTTACCTTACTATAACACTTCTAAAGGAGACTAGTCCTACTAATTTTTGAGTTTATTTAAATTACAGACTTGAGTTTATTTAAAAAAGCATGCAATCTAATATGATTAATCATATTTCTGGATGCTTCTTTTTCTCTATCATGTTTAAGTAAAACCACTGTATATAAACTGGGGATAAAAATTGTAATGGCTGTGCCTAATATGATACATTTTTCCCTGGTCTTTTAAACATGAATAGAGGTTTCTCTTTAGGATTTTGGTTCCTTCTATAGTCTGTCTTGTCTTTTTCTTTTTCTCCACCCCACCCAGTTCTGGTGTCTCTTGGGCCTTGTAAAGGGTAACTTTTTGTGTCAACCCTTTCCATTTGGTGCAATGAGTAAAGTGTTACCATAGACTGGAATTCCTAGGATTAAACTTTAATACTTTGCTTTTAACTGCCAAAAAACATAACCATCATTAAGGAAGCCCAAATAGGCAAATTATTTTTAATACGAACATTATGTGCACTGTATGTACATTGTTATAGCCTTCCATTATATAGAAGTTCTGCTAGTCACCATATCAGATTTTGAAGATACCCTACCATAGAGAAACAGAATCTGAAAATTTTATCTTTTATTATATTTATAGTTCATAAGTTACAAGCTCTTAAAATTTGCATAGGTCTTCATGTCAGCTGTATGATTTGCCAACTTTGTAATAATTTTGCATTTTGTGTACTTATTTGAATGAAATCTCATTTTCCTGTTAAAGATATTTGATTTTTCCTCAATACCTTTTGCTTTTCTGCCTGTTAGAAATCTTTGTTACAATTTTTAAAAACTGTTGAATTATCTGTTCCTTTCAACTATCAGCTTATTAGTCTACCACTTTTGAGAAACTACTAATCAATGCTGAACTTAAGCCTCTCACATTGCAAGGTCTTTTTTCAAACAAGCAATACAACTTTTGTTTCTTTCATAAGCTTTCCAATGACATCAGCTCTCAACTTGGTATCTCTGCTGATGACACAACCATTTACTTTTGTCTCTCTGTGATCAGCTCAATAAGGTCAAATTGGCAGCTGATCTGAAAAACTGCCTTCAGCTTGTTAACTGGGGTAAAGGATGACTTAATTTGAATGTCTCCAAAACTAAACTGCTTTATTAATCATGACTGATACTAATCTCCAGGTGAGTAATTCATTGTGCTTTCTTGGATGACATGAAGTGGAAATACAAGGAGTTTATTGCTAAGTCAGATGCTAAGAAAGTTGGTTCACTGTGTCATGCTAGACAATTTTTCTTTCTAGACTCTTTTACATATTCTTACCATTTGTCCATGCTTAGAATGTTTGCCACATATTATTCTGGTGTTCCAGCTATATATCTAGAGAATAGAGATTCTTAAAATTTAAAAGAATTGGCAGTATTATTGGTCCTGATCTAGCATCTCTGCTTCACTTTCCCATCACCATAAAGTTGTCACCCAGTGCCTTTTCTATAAATACTATAAATACTTTCATTATAATTTAGAAGTGCTCTTTGTTTTGGTACTTAGACTTTATGAATTTAAGCACAGTACTTGTTTGGTAACAAGATGATGTAAATTCAAACATTTTCTCACTTGTTGAACTTGCTTCTGGCTACATTCTTTCCTGCCAACTTCAATTTAAAAAAAAAATTTAAATGGAATGTCAATCACTCTGCTTAATTGCTTTGTTTTTGCTCCTTAGTAATTAATGTTTGTTTTCTAATTCTTGCACACCCAGAAACCTCTGGTCTCAGTCAGTGGCTCTACTACCTTGCTTAGAGTAAACTCTTAAAAAAAAAAAAAAAAAAAAAATAATTCGGTGCAACTTGTACCTTACAAAATGGGTGGGGGGCTGTGCCTCTTTCTGCCCTTGGAACTAAAAGCATTTAAAAAAAAAAAAAATTCTTGTATTTTCTTCAGACCATAGTAGAAGCAAATTACTTGCAAAGTAATTGAAACTCACCTGAAGCAAGCTGTGTGTAATGCTCGTCTTGCTAATAACATTTCCACCAAGCCTCTCTATGGCATATGATTTCTTTTGAATGTCTTCCTCTCATTCACATTTAAATTAATAAATGTGCACTGTTTCAAGGCCTTCCTCTCATTATAATGTACCATCATTATCACTTAAGAATCCAATGTATTTGCTTAGTTGTGTGTGTTTAGTACTATTTTTATTTTTCTGACAAAACAAAAGCTGTGTACATGATATCAACATCTACAGTTTCAGTTCAGCAATTTCATATCAGAAATCTTATAATGTATTTGAAAAAAACATTTAAAATAAAACAAACAATAGATATGAACTAACTGTATAAAATTACTGCTACATCTCATGAATTCATTGATATATTGAGCAAAAAGATTTGATCCTTGCCACTATTATTAGGTTCACAATCAGTATATCATACTCGAGCATGGTAGAAATTATGCACTGTGTGTATGTGTGTGTGTATATATATATATATATATATAATATACACACACACATTATGTCTTGAAGGCTGTCACGATGTGTTGAGTAAAATAAAGGAAGGTAAAGTTTTTGGTTTATTACCTATTTATTAAACATTAATATTTCGAGATCAAAATCTCATTTTCAGAATGGCAGAAGTGTCTGTTCTGGCCTTTTGTCTTGTTTGCTATTTTTGGTAACTGTTGCTTAGCGGAGTCTTGACAACACAAGATAAAATCGCCACTGATGGTGGATGTTTTTGTGTAAACATCCTTGTAACCTCTCTGAAGATGGCTCATGTGAGTTGAAAGCTTAGAACCAACTTAATAAACAAAAAAATCCAAATGTTGGAGAATTTTTGTCTTTATTTTCAACTGAAATTAAAGCCAACATACAATGTTTAGAACAGCTCATAATTAAACATAAGACAGTCATTGTCTCTTATAACATATATATATTAACTTTGGCTTCTGCATTCCATATGGTGCATCCTGCCCTGCTGGTATAAGTTGAGATAGGGACGAGTTTACTTGACCTATTAAGATTGTCCTATCTATGTTAGTGTTGATATTCTTCACCTTGATTGGGCTGATTTTTCTGTACTGTTTTTGTTTTGAAATAAATACTTTTTTTTTTTTTTTTTTTTTTTTTTTTTTTTGTATTGGTTTCATGTTTAGCTTGCCAGCAACTTTTTATAAGATAAAAAGTGGGACATAAAGAACTTTTCAGCATTTCCCTATGTGGTTGGTTTTCTTAATGAAGCTCTTGCACTTTACTATGTATTAATTTTTATTTCAAACTCTTTATTCAGAGATATGAGGCCATCAAGAAGAATTAAACCTACACCTGTTCAGGCTGGGATGGAACGTAAACAAAATGAAGCATTTAAACAAATGCCTGAAAGTAAACCTGAAAATGTTTTTACTAAAAATCAAGAAAATCTCCAGAGTAATATATCTGCAAGTATCAAGGAGAGAGAACTGCTCAGGTAAGTTAAACAAAATTTCACAAAAACATCCTATTTTGTTTTTGACTTATAAATTACTGAATATTATCACTATATTGTAATTTTTAAATATTTCATAGTAATAGTGATTTTCTTCTTACAAATTGGTCTATTGTATTTAGAGAGAACTAGCAGCATAGTGCGGTGTTGCTAGGGTGTAATGAAACCTTTAAAGCTAATCCATGGTTCTGGAGCTCAGACTCACCCTAAAGAATATTTGAAGTTTGGTGAGAATCGGATAAAAATTGTGGATTTGTATAAAGGACACACACACACATCTTTTTATTTATATATATATATATATATATATATATATATATATATATATAATCGATTTTCTGCACTATTGTAAGAACTGCAACCTTGAAACTTCTGAATATCGTTTCTTATGTCTTTGAGTATATCAAATCCGATTAAAATCGGACCACCCCTTCTATAACCCGATTTTTTTTTTTTTTTTTGATTATTGTTTTTCGATATTTATCGGGATTACCTTGACACAAATCCTGACTAAGAACACTTGCAGATGCTTATAGTACAACTGTGTAAATTTTCAAGAAAATCGGTTCAGCTGTCTTGGAGTCTATACACACACACACACACACACACACACACACACAGTTCCCTTTATAAATAAGTTTAGATAACTTATTCATGGCTCAGTCTTTGTTTTTTGTTTTCTTTGAACTAAAATCCAAGGTTAATTTAAAATGTTTAATTTTTCTTTTCTTTTTATAAATAGCCTCCGAATGGAAGGGTGTCAGATTTTGCTTTCCCCAAACAATTGGAATGTTTCTCCAAGCAAACATTGTTTATATTCTAATAAACAATCAAACACGGATATAAAAGATTCTGTTGAAGTAAATCTTAATCTTGTCACTCACCTTGAGGAATTACATATTCTTACAGAGTTGTATTCTGGATGTTTTCATGGTAAATATATTTTTATTTCTCTTGGCTAATATCTTGAGAGGAAAAAAATTGTGAGAGAAAGTGCTTAGATGGTATTGAACCTATAAAGTTTAATGCTAACCTGGACCCTTTGTCCATTTCTTATGAAAATAATGGATCCTTTACATTATTCTATAATTATAAGTCTAAAGAAAGTTAATTTGTTTTTAATTTTTTACATCTTTTATTCTGATAAGAAACTTTGTACTGTTATAAAAAAAAAAAAAAAAAAAAAAAATGATGTAACCTCATTATCTTTGAAAATTTCACTCCAAGCAAGGCAGTACTGCCACTGGTGTGCAGGGGGTCTCATAAAGAGTGATGAGAAAGAGAAATAAGTTACAGGTAAGAATGGGTAAGAGAAGGATGAGGATTGGGTGTGAAGTGAGCTGCATGAGAGTAGTGGAAAGGGAAAAGAACATGAGACAAGGAGACGAGATGGTAAATGACATTGCTTTTAAATTCTTTGAGATTGTAGCTGCCAGGAAAGCACGTATATGGAAGGGAATTCCACAGGTGGGAAGTACAAGCAAGAAGCTACTAAGGTAGAGTTTGTGGCTATATTTGATTGGTTTCACTGTCAAAGAATGGGACAGTTGCTAGTCTAGTACCTCTAATAAATTCATGCAGAGAGGGCATCAGTGAGCTAAGCTCATTGCAGCAGAAGCCGTGAAAGTATTTATAGAAGAGACAGAGGGAAGCCACATTAGTTTGGTGAGAAAGTGACTTGAGTTTAGCTACCAGGTTAAGATTGATTAAATTGCAAATTCTCTATTGGATTTTTTGTCAAGAAGCCCTAGATGACTAGCAGGGCGACCCAACCAGATGTGACAGCAGTATTCAATGCCCAGGTGAATGGTAGATTCATATGTGCAAGATGGATTTAAATGAGAAAAGCTTCCTGGTCCTACACAGTGAACTAAACTTCCTAGCAGCAGATTTAGCTATGGATTCAATGTCATTCCAAGAGGTTGGCTGAGAGTTAGGCCAAAGACACTGTTTTTCTTTCGAGGAGACTAGCCTGATTTATGCTGATTGATGGGGTAGGAGCAATTGCCTATGGTGCTCAAATTTTGGAAGCCTTAAAATTTGAGCCATTTCTTACCCCAGTCCACCACAGATTGAAAGCTTTTTGCAATTTCAGCAGTGAGGTTTGCTTTGTTAACCTCAGTAGATTTATCACGGTGGGAGTAAATGGTGTTGTCAGCATAGATGCTTACTTGAGACCTGATTAAATCAGTGAGATTGTTGATAAAGATCTGTAAAAGCATAGGGCCTAGAATAGAACCTTGAGGGACACATGGGTTCATATGATAGTATCTGGAAGCATGGACGTTCAATACTACCTTCACTATACAATTTGGAAGGAACAATTGGATTAGATTAAACAAGAATCCAGATATACCATAGCCCTGTATCTTGCATAGGTTAGCATGCCAGACTCTTTTGAATGCTTTAGAGATATCTAGGACAACAGCTTGAGCTTTGCCATTCTTATTGAGAACCTGGTATATATGCTCTGTGATGGTCATCAGCATATCAGCTGTAAACCTGGTGAAGTGGAAAACAGTTTTGTTGAAGGGACTGAGATATTGAACCACTTCTGCATTGACAATAGCCTTGAACACTTTGCCAAAAATCGGTAGAAGACTGAGAGGGTGATTATTAGATGGATCCAAGGGTTTTCCAGAGTTCTTAAATACAGGAACCACAGAGGAGGACTTCTAACAGGTAGAAAGGCAAGAAGCAGACAGGCAGTAGTTTTAGTGTGTAAAGGAGAGTTCGGGGGCACAAATATGGGGATAATGTGAACATCACTCAGTTGAGCCTAAGTTCTGGGTGCGAAGTTGGATGTGGATACCCCAGATGAATCAAATGTTAAATTAGTAGAGAATCTGCAAACAAAGTGCTCGGCCTTGTCCACTGATGATGTGTAGACCTCAAACTTATTGATTAAAGTGGGGATTGAAGGTTTGCTGTTGTTTAGCACATTTTTTACAGAGCCACCAGTAGTCTTTGGAGCCAAACTTGAAGTATGCTATATGCTGCTTCATTCTGTCAACAAACAGCTTAGCATTATTTAAGATCCTCTTGCACTGATTAAGAGCAGAGGCAAAAAGGTGCCTATTATGGTTCAACGTGTGGCTCTGATAAAGCTGGAAGAAGTGATTTCTGTGGGCAATGGTGGCTGAGCAAGCAGGAGAGAACCAGGAGGATGAATGGGGTTTGTTTTAACTTCCTGGCTGGGATGAAAGTATTAATGTTAGCTTTAACCAAAGACCTTGCATGTAGAGTCAACGGGAAGACTAAAAACTTTGTTCCAAGGGATGTCACACAGGAAATCGAAATGACTGTTTTTTGGCAGCAGTAAGATATTCTGCTGATCAGAGGTTCCTGGGGGAGGAGAAGTGGAAGGAGACATGATTGGAAACCACAGCATGATTAGTTGCCAAGAAGGCAGAGGCATGACATGAAGAGTCAGGACTAAAAGTGAAACGAATCTAGCAGTGAGTTGGCTCTGTTATGGTTAGAGAAACGCCTGGGGAAATCCACCACTTGAATAAGGGATCAAGTGATTGAAAATTTGATGGTATGGACAACAGCAAGATCTGTGACAGTCCAGCCACTTTGTGGTGGGCATTAAAGTCTCCAAACACAAATATGAGCAAATGGATGAGAGGAAATAGCCTAATTTATATTGTTTGAGATGTTGTCAAGTGTGGAACAGTCAGATGAAGGGGAGTGGTAGAGAAAGAAAAGATGGCTAATTGAGCTTAGTAGAGATATGGAGACATGTGTTGGAATGATCTGGAGATTGAAGAGAAATCACCCTAGTTAGATGTTCACTAACATAAACACCAATTCCATGCATATGGACATTGGAGTCCTTCCTAAAGAGGGGAAGGTAACCAGGGATATAGAAATCAGTGGAAGGAATAGAAGGATCAAGCTTAGTTTCACAGAGAGCTAAGATGTCAGATGAGTTTACTTGGAGGAAGGATTAAATGCTGCAAAATTTGGTACGGACACCATGGATGTTTGACAAAGATGTTAACAGGTCTAGGTGATTTTTGTTTAGCTGATTTAGTTTTAATTTGTGTGATATCATTAGATGTTTTGGTACGGAGAGACCTGTAGTATCAGTTGGTCATCAAATGCAACGTGTGTAGGAAGGAAACTGGCAGACTGCAACATAATGTGGCCTCAGGGTTGCCTACCAGAGGTACTTACAGAGACACCTAGCCATGTCCAACATTGCACTTCAAGAAACACCGTATTATTCAACTGTTGATCAGAGCAGCCTCTCAAGATGCTATGCAAGCGTTAGGGCTTGTAACTACCTGTCAGAAGCAGCAGCCATGAAAATGCCAACCTGGTACTCTCAAAATGAAGACATTGCCACTAACCACACACATTACAAAACACTTGTGACAGCATTATTATTAAAACCCAAGGAGAGGAAAGAAACCTGGAACCCTTTCCTAAACCTAAAGGGATGAGCCACTACTTCTGTTCAAAAGGAGTATGAACTGGGTGATAGTAGGGTGTATCTACTCCAATTAAAAAAAAAAAACACAAAGTTTTAATATAGATCCCTTAATATTAATACAAGTGAATTTTAAAATACTTTTCCGTAGAAATTCAAAGAAAAATGAAAAAAAATAGTCAGCCGTTATCAGGATGACTAAAAGAGCTAACTGAAACCTTAACTGACCCAAGTAAATTTTAAAATTTATCCAACACTGTGTGTAAGAAAAATAAAATATATTTAAATTTCTGAAGATTAAATGTTCAGAAAGTCAATCAAGCTTACAGAGATGAAAGCTGCTACCTTCAGAATATTAACCAACTTAAGAATGGTGAATTCACTTTTTAATCAGTTGACCATAAAACAGAAAGAGAACCCCCACCTCCTTAACAAGAATTTAGGTTCCTACATCATCAAAGGAAAAATAAAATCAGCCTTTGCTGCCAGGATGACTAAAAGTTTAAAAAAAAAAAAAATCTCTAATTTTGACATTGTACTTATTCTAAAAATAAATTCTAACCCACTTTAGAACCACTTTGCTGGCTTTTTATTTTATTTATTTATTTATTTATTTATTTATTTATTTTTTTTTTAAGAGAATGCTCCTCAAAAAGATGTTAGATGAAATTCATTAAAAATGTTTCAGGCTTTTTACTTATTTTAGATTGCTTTTCTCTCTCTTTACTTTATTTGAAATTTTTTATTTTTATAACTGAGATGAGAATTTAAGACGGTCTTTAATTGAAAGCCATGAAATTAATTTACTAATTCTGACAAGCAAAACACCCTGGTGTTATTTCAGACCAAAATTATATTCATTGGAATCTAATTTTTTTTTTTAATTTCAATTTTTCAGTCATTTCTCATTGATCAAGACTTTTTGTAAACAGGCCAATTCTTGGTTTTTAAAAATCTTGCAAAAGTAAAGTAACTTGCTGACATATTATTTTATTCAAATTACCGAATTTAAACTTACCATAATTTGATTTGAAACAAGAATTACTCGCTTACTGCCTGAAACATACTATAAAAGCATATCTTAATTATGGTATCCTTGTTGTTGGGGTTATAATTTGCCTTATCAGTCAATAATTGACATGACATACAGTATCTGAAAATCCTAAGTATGGAAGACAAATTTGACAATCTTATTTGTACCTAAGTTAGTCTTCATATGAAGCATAATTAAAATTCATTAACAATTATTTGATAGAAACTTTTAGACAAAAATATATGCTTCTCATTACTTCCAATATTTTATAAAAAAGTGAAGTTTTGGACATTTTTTTTGCATTATAATATAAATTGATAACTTGACAAATTTAGTTTGGTCATGTTGACTTGGCTAAGTTAATTTAACTTTATCTTTTTTCTTTTTTTTTTTTTTTTTTTTTTTTTTTTTTTATTTCAGCTTCTCTCTTTCCCAACTTAACTGTAGAAATATTTTTTTTGATCCAGCTCTTAGTTGTCAGATGTACCAAAGAAGATATTGATGAAACAGGTGAGGAACAATGTTTTAAGAAAAGTGAATTAAATGCAAAATTTGTTAGTGATTCAGGTTAGCTGTTGAATTCTTAGAAATATACTTATTTACTTAATTTGTATTTACATAATATTAGTCATATAATTTACTTTAGTAAAAAAAATTTTCTGTTGCAGCTTTTATATTAGAATCACATTTTTAGTTTGTCATTTCTTACTGGAATTCAATGATTATTTTTATAAGTTTGATCTTGATAGTTATTTCTTATATCTGTAAAGTTACTTAAGGTATTTGAGCATAACAGCTTTGTCAGCTGCAATAAATCTTTGTGTTGATGTATATGAAGGCAACATATTGGCAGTAGAGAAACTGTTATCTATATTCTCAGTTAGTGGAAGTCTTAAGCAAATTCACAAATTGATAAAATTTTTTTAAAATTCTATTTCTTTGATTCTCCAAACTACTACAAAAACATACACCCCCACCTTTTACAAAACTTAGACATGAAGTGCCTACATATTATACATGAATATTCATTCATTCATTTATGGTTTTAACTTTTCATTTTCTATTTACAGATTGCATTGGGCATGACTACTTAAGATCCATTCACAATGTTGTATATTTTAGCTTGAAAGTTCTTGAGAAACTTTCATGGTAGGTTTATATATTTCTGCTTTTAAATGTTTGTACAATTAGATCATCTGTAAAGATAAAAATCTGTTAACTAATATAACTTCACTATATTGTGATTACTGTAACACTTGTATATATTGTGATTACTGTAACACTTGTATATATTGTGATTACTGTAACACTTGTATATATTGTGATTACTGTAACACTTGTATATATTGTGATTACTGTAACACTTGTATATATTGTGATTACTGTAACACTTGTATATATTGTGATTACTGTAACACTTGTATATATTGTGATTACTGTAACACTTGTATATATTGTGATTACTGTAACACTTGTATATATTGTGATTACTGTAACACTTGTATATATTGTGATTACTGTAACACTTGTATATATTGTGATTACTGTAACACTTGTATATATTGTGATTACTGTAACACTTGTATATATTGTGATTACTGTAACACTTGTATATATTGTGATTACTGTAACACTTGTATATATTGTGATTACTGTAACACTTGTATATATTGTGATTACTGTAACACTTGTATATATTGTGATTACTGTAACACTTGTATATATTGTGATTACTGTAACACTTGTATATATTGTGATTACTGTAACACTTGTATATATTGTGATTACTGTAACACTTGTATATATTGTGATTACTGTAACACTTGTATATATTGTGATTACTGTAACACTTGTATATATTGTGATTACTGTAACACTTGTATATATTGTGATTACTGTAACACTTGTATATATTGTGATTATCCAGTCATTTATAGATTTGCACCAACTGGTGAAGGAACTTAATGTGTATAAATTGAGTTGACGGCAGTTAACATTAAAACACATACTCACACTCCTCTAAAGCAGTTATAAACCATAACTTATTTCAATGGATAAGTTTTTATCTCTTTTCAAACTGTAAAATATATTCAGTTTGAGTAAATTCAAAGGGGAATTTAAGCAGCATGGTTCAGGAATTAACTTTTTTGTGTCAGGGCCATAAAAGTAAAAAAGGGTGGGAAGTGAATGTCCCACAGTTAAGTGTGGTGAGTGGACACTGTCATCAATAAAATTCAAGATATACACCCAACCACAGGTAGGCAGGCATACATGCCTACACACATGTATACATATTTATATACCTATGTACACATGATACAGTTTAGGGATATAGTCATACTCACACACACACACCTATATAAAACCATATATACATGTGGCTATGCAAATCTACAAATAAACTTATTTGCACACAACACATTTAAGTTTAACTTGGCTAAAAAGTACAATAAAAAATATGAAGGAAATTAATAACTTTCTTTTCTCTCCAGGTTATTACCATCATTAGGACCAACTGTATTAAGACTGCTTAGTGATAATCCTAGAGTAGAATCCTTCTCACCTGTATTGAAAAAACACTTGTGTAAGATTCAGGAAAATAAAGATTCTTCTAAACAGGTAAGAACACTAAAAAAAATGGCAGTTTGGTATTTACAAGTAAAGGTCTTGTTTTATTTTTTTTATTTTTAAAAAAAGTTATTCACTTCTGTTAATCTTGATGACCATATTAAAACAAGTATTAAATGGATTATACTGAATACCGGCCTTATTCATTTAAAGAAATAAAGTTGTTTATAAATAGCTTATTGTATTTTACAGAATATGAACATTACTACTTTTCTTAAAAGTAGCTGAAATTGCTCAGTATCTTTAAAATCCTAATCTAGGTTGATTTTCATCACCTGTGCTGGCTACCATAACTTCTCATTAGATGATCATTTTTACATAGCCTGAATCATATTTATTCAAAAGACCTGTATATTAATACTGTAAAGAAATCAGTCATGTCTTTGGAACAGAAGACATCTGAAAACCAGGGTACCAGCAATGGGTTTCTTTTACAATTTTTAAAAAATTTCTAGAGTCAAGTAATATACTACTCTGTAATATCATTGCAAAAATCTAAATTTTTATTTTTGTCTAAATTTTCTTTTTAAGCTCTCTCCTCTTTTGCCTCGTTCCTCAATTGGTGGGGTCTCATTCCAAGTAGAAACGGATAACCGAAATAATTTTCCAACACCCAAATCATTTTCTATGTTCAGAGCACAAAGGTAATTATGCATAATTTCAAATTTATTGGGTCAACCAGACAGCTTGTAATTAAAAAAAAAAAAAAAAAATTACTGTTTTTTACCATCTTTCAAATGACTTAATGATTTCATCTTCCTAGAATATTTTCTTTCTCAGGAAAAAAGCTATTCTATAGTTTGTTAGGGACATTTTCTCCTAGCGTATGAAATTTTGTAAAGACCAGAATCTGTCTATCCAGACACAGTTGGTTTGTCACAAAAACACTGCCACTATCCCCTAAAAAGGCTCAATCTGACTGTAATATTAAATATAAATAATGGTAAGGACTCAATGCTGTTAGGACCTTGAATAAGTTTTCACTGATTGTTCATGAAAGTAATGTTTTATTTACAAAAATTATTAAAAAAAATGTCACTAAAGGTATTGTCCATTGCTAGCCACTACTTTTCCCATCTTTCTGGTAGCATTTGAATGCAATGTCAAAAAACATGTCTTTTGAGGCTAATCATGAGTTAACTCATTTTTGGCATTTTCATAAGTGCTGCTCAGCCAGGCCATGTGCTATTGATCAAAACAAGTGATAATCAAATAGTGACAATGTTTGAATATGATGGGTTGGGTAGGACTTCATATTAAGTGTTTTCAAGTAGGTTTTTACCTGTTTTGCAACATGTGTCCTAGCATGGTCGTGTTGAAAAATCACTTTGTGTCTACTTGTACAGTGGCCATCTTTATTTCTTAAATGTTTGGCTCAAATGTGTCAATAAGTCAATTTGTTCTGTCAGCAGAACGTCAGACTACACTGATTGCCCCCACCCCAATGGGGCCACTTGTTGGTTGTGGGTAGCAACCTGTGATTCCTTGGATCAAGATTGTAGTGGTTGAGTAGACCATGATCAGGGGGCAAAGAGGTCATGGTCTTGCAACACACCACTTTGGCCCTTACCTAGGCTAGACTGGCAGTTGAAAAGGCCCAATCCGATCAATTGACTAATCATGTCAAACCCTAACACTTATATAACCAATCAGATGCCATACAAATTCTGACCCCTAATTGCAAATAAGAAATAGATCACAAGTATTAGAAGGGTCAATTTGTTAGTAAGTGAAGTCTGTTACATGAAAAGACTCTACCTGGAGTGGAAAAACAGGAAAACATGAAATGCTAACAGTCCCTCTACTAATGAGTATACCTCCCCTTTATTCCTGGGATAATAGGGAAAATGTGTTACCTCCCCACCCAGCCTCTCCCACAGCAACAAAAACAATAAAAGACCCCCCACCCATCCACACACACACACACACACACACACATAATACTTCTCTCTAATAGTGAGATAGAATAATGAATTAACATATCAATTCAGTTCTAGAATTGATTGAAGACATTCTCCTTACAAAAATCTCCCTTCAAAAGAGAAAAATATCAACTTGTATAAAAAGCCTGAATCTGTTTTTTAAAAAAAAAAATAGAACTATACTCACTGAAATATCTAAAATCACTCATGCAAAAAAAAAAATGCTAAATTGGACAACTTTTGACAAAATGAAAACCTACCTTCCCAAAAACTTCTCATTTAGAGGAGTAGTGAGAATCCCTGAGCTCTCATTATGCATCCTTGAAGAAATTAGTCTAACTTGAAAATTCTAACAGTAAGAGATGTTAGAACAATACCCAAATTGAGCTCACATTGAGCTGATGGTTCTAAAGATAAAACCAAAGTTGTGCTGCGGTATTTAACAAGTTTCTACAGAAACTACTACCAGACAATTCCTCAATTTGTAGTGCTGAATCTTACTTTAGATCTTAATTTTAATAAAATCATATTTTCAGACTCATTACCAGTGCTTAAATCATTAAAGAACAAAAATTTAAACAATCTACTGTTCATTAATCTACAAAGGATTTTCTTTCTCCCAAAACAAAACCATTATTTTCTGCTGGATCCTCAGCCACACTGGATTTCATGGAAACAAGAAGGCTGATGTAGTTGCAAAGAACTCTCTAAAACTTGACATAAGTAATATGAAAGGTCCCTATACAAAGAATAGAAACCACTTGTTAATAATTCTGGGAATGCCACCTGTTGGAAAACGGCGAGAACTTACTCAAGGTCATATATGCTATAAAATCACTACATTTCCTGTGAACTAATTTAAGATGTTTTTACTGGATTGTCTTGGCTTTGGGAAGTACCAGTTTTGAACTTTAAGAAATTTTTTTTTTTCCCTCCCTCCCTTTTCTGTTCTGGAAAGATCTAGAACTTCATTCAATTTGGTCTATACACATCACTTTTTACACCTGCCTTTGGCACTGTTAGTAATGGTTCATTTTAATTATCACTTATATATATATATATATATATATATATCTTTTATTTGTCACTATCAACAGCAATTGGTGTACTTAATAAAGCAGTAAATTATAGAAACTGTTCTTAAACAGTTAAACATCTTAAACTTGCACCTTTGCTATAAACTTTTTCTTTGCATTAGTTGCCATTTTTAATTTCATTCAAATAGTATACCAAAAGTTTTTAAAATGTAACAAAACCAAATCATTATCCTCATAAAGAATGAGTTTCTGTATATTCAAGCTCACTTTCTGAAATTAAGTGACTCTAGTACTCCTGATACTATGTAACATAACTTTTATATCTTGTAATTGGCCAAATTTTGAAACATTTTTAAGCATCTATTCTGAGATTGAATTTCATCTTGCATACTTCATAAAACTCAAAATTAAGTATCATAGTCCCTATGATAAAATGGCTGATATAAAATATCCAATCAAAGTAAGATATCTCAATAGATTTGTATTTCTCATTTACAGAGATTCTTTTTATGAACTCATTAGAGAGTGGAAAGATAACCATGAGAAGCCACAATGGACTTTTCGTAGTGCTCTAGAAAAGAAAATCCATTTAACATTTTCTCCAGATATGGAATTGGCCAACTACTGGCACTTGGCCAAACTCTTCATATCTCAGCTTATAATGGTAAGTATCATTTAGTTTCAAATATATTATACTAAATATTTTTACTGTATTTGAATGGTGATGTGGCAAACAGATTGCAATTTGGAAACTGGTTATGCGACTTCTAAAACCATGATTTAAAAAAAAAATAATTCATTGTTTATTTTCATTACAAGAAAAATAGTGCAATAAGCATTTTACAATATTTAAACTGACTTTTTTTTTTTTTTTTTTTTTTTTTTTAACTCAGAAACTTGCTTAAAAAATAATTGAACAAGATTTCTCCCTCCTAGCAAAAGTAAAGGAAACTTGCCATTTTGATTTGGTTGTAAGCATTTTGTGTGTAAATTGTCCTTTATTTTTTTTCCAAAATAAAAGCTGAAGACAGAATTTTGAAACTCTTGTATTTAAAGCTTTCATTTTTTTTTTTTTTTTTTTTTTTTTAGTTTTAACTGATTGAAATTTGAAGTATTCATATTTGTTTGTCCATATTTAAAATTTTTTTTGATTGCTTGACTTTATTTAATATTAAGTCATAAAATAATCCTTTATTTCATTTTTCTTTTACAGATGTATAAAGAAGATAATTGTGTGGCATTACGCAATGATGATGATGATTCAATTTCATTTATTTCCCAATTGAAAAAATCAAATCCTGAGAAATATAAAAGGTAACATATTTTATTTTATTTTTTTTTATTTTTTTTTTTTTTTTGTGTGGATTTACACAGCTCAAATAAATTTGGCAAGTACTATGTTTTATTGGATTTTAAAAAATCAAGACTATTGAAAGTACTCTGATATCAAAGTATTGTAAAATTATCCACTTTTTACTCTTCATTTAAAAAAAAAAAAATATTCAAACTATTTCTTTTCTTAGATTGCAGGAGAGGTTTATAATTCCTCTTAGCACAAATGGACCAAGTCCTCCACCATCATTTACTGGTTCCCAAGAATTTTTTCATGATTTCATCCTGTCTGCTAACAATCATATTTTTAACCAGCATATTAGTGATCTTCTAAAAGCAAAGATACTGGAAGTAAGTGCTACATTTGTTTTTAACATATTCCTAGAGAAATTGATTTGGAAGTTTTTAGCTAATATGAAAATCATTTTTTATTCTATATCTTTCTCTTCAGCTTGATAAATACCAGTTTGTATCTCTTCAAAGTGTAAATGAAGATAATGGAAATGCTTCTAGTGATGTAAGTATTTATAATTCTTCAATAGATTTTTTTTTTTTTTCAAAAATGCATGAGTGTTTTAAAACTAATGGTAGGCTAATATAATAATCTTGCCTCAAATAAACAAAGGTATCAAATAAGCCATGTCCAAAGTTTAATGAACAGGTATAGGATTAAAAAATGCCCATTTGCCAAAGATTCATAAATATAAAGTTGGATTTTTTTTTTTTTTTGTATATAATACAAAATCCAGCTCATAAAGTGTATGGTGGTTGCAGTTCAATTTTAATACCTTTCCCTGTCCATTTCTGAGGTGAGATGGGGGTAACAAAGAAATTTAAAATGGAAACTTTCTTGTGCATGTGGAGACAGTAGTTTTGAGATTAAAGCAGTCGTTACAATATCAAAACTTTTTCTTTAACAGATCAAAAAAGAATTCAAGTCTTGTTTGTTAACACTACGTCTACTTGCCAAATTTCTTGGATTCTTAACATTTCTGCCATACCAATCCATTAACAGTCTCCCAGAAGAAGTACACCCTGCTTATTTAGAAATAAGAAACAATGTAAGTATATAACTTACATTTTGAAATATCGGAAAAATCTTTTTGAAGTTGGTTTTTTCTAGATTTCCTTTTTGCTATTCATTTGAGCAAACAACTGTTGAATTATAATTTTGATAAAATTCATTTATTGAATCTTTCATTGTTTCAGAGTTCTCCTCCTTCAGATATTTTGGCTTATCTGAAGCAAGCATCTATCAAAGGACGTCTCTGTTACACTATTCCTTGGGTGGTGGAATTCTTAAGTTGGATGGATTCCATGTCCCCTTATCTTGATTATTATCAAAAGGTTTTCCAGAAAATGCTCTCTATTCACAGGTAAGTCATAAAAATCTTAAATGCATATTGTTTGCACTCGTCAAAACTTTGTAATTTCTTATTACACATCTTTTTAAACATGTCAGGATTTTTTAAACTTTTTGTACAGTGTAACAAATGTCTGAAGACAATTCTGTTGTGCTTTCAATTAGTGATTTTTATAGCTTCTGAATTTTACTTAAGGCATCCTAAAGTGTGTGGGGAGGAAGTCAGCTATTGGTTAGACATATTTTTTCTACATTAGCTTGACTTTTAAAAAATTCAAATCATATCCACTGTAACATTTTTAAAGTGTTCTAATGGAATCCAGTATAAATGTTAGCTCATTTCATATAACAGGTTCTAGCACTCAAGTTGCTGATAAGAATTATGAATAATTTTTGCATAGTATTGTAGCCAAACATTTGTATTTTTAATACATGTATGAATAAAATAATTACTCTTCAAATATATATAATTACTATTGATTTTATTTTTTTAATTTACAATCATATTTTTGCAGACAAGCTTGGGCAGATTTGAGATCAGGATTTTGTGTTAAAACTCACTTATTTATTATTGTTCAGATTGAATGGCTATTTGGGGTAAGTATTTAAACTTTTACCTTGTAATTCCCCATAAATTAGGCAAGTAGATTAATACCTTTCTTAAGAGCACTTGTGTAAAGTAAGCCAGTTTGAATGGACCTTTCTAATTCCATTGTTGAATATCCCTTTGAGATATATATATATATATATATATATATATATATGTCCATTTTAAAATGCATGTTTTATCAGAGGAAAATGAAAAAGGTGTACTGACAAATTAAAAAAAATAAATGAAATAAAACAAATGTGCACTTCCATTTAAATAAGTGGTACAGGGAATGAATAATGTACCTACATCAGTTTTTCTATTTACAAAGAAAATTAAAAATCTAATGAATATAGCCTCTAAAACTTTCAAATGGAAGTTGAAATGAGTTGCATGAAACTGAAAACTTAACTTGCTAGTTGGACATTGCACACTGATTACGCACCCCCCCCCCCCCATTGTAGATCTGGATATATTTTCTCACACTCCATACCTATATATTTATCATCACACTGATATTTAAAATTAAAAAAAATATAAGTAGGAAAGCCATCTTTTATATACTTTGTCAAAATAGGTTGGGCATTAATGGCAATACATGGATTGGCAGCCAAACAGTAATTTCTTGCACTAACAGATTTGCATAAACCTTGTACTGACATCAATCGATGCATAGGACATTTGAGACCCAAGAATGTATGTTTATGAAGTTGTGATCTTAGCATGAATACAGATGTGCACAATATCGAGATTAGAACATGAATTCTAATTCAAATCCTAGTATTGTTCTGATATACTATTAGTAATTACACAAATCCATCTTGCTTGTAGCTACACAATTTCTCATGTTCTTTTGAGGCATTTCAGATTGACAATTTAACAATAGTAGTACTGCCAACTTTTGTCTGTTTTCTTAAGTGGTGATACCACCGACTGAGCAAAGCGAGCAAACCGGATGTTGGCTCTATGCCAACCAGAAAGCTAATGAATAAAAAGTTGTGCGCATCCGGCTCCACACAGATGTTCTGGTTGAAAAATAAAAATATCAAATTACCATTTTTTTTCTTTTTATTTATTTACCAGCCAATGGGGAGCCCAGAACCAAATACAAGGATGAAATGCGAAACGACCAGTGTTTTTGATCTAGAAGGAAAACATAAAAGCTGTGGCAAAAGGCCCCCAGACAGTCAGGACTTGAGGAAAAGAGTAATTAGTTTCTCCCTTGACCATGTCGAGCGGCTATGTTCGCCTCTTTCTTCCTCCCCTGTTCTCAAAGTACTAACTGACCTTTTCAAAGACATTCCACAAACCAACTTGCTGACCTTAGAAATGGCAGCTTGATAATGAACATTAATCATACTACCAAACTTTTACCTTTCAGCGTTATATCTTCCTTGAACATTCTTTTATCTCTTTCAGCTCATTATCTGCCATGAACTCTCTCTCTAACTTCATTGGACCTTTATGCCATGTATTGTTTTAATTGTAAAACATAAATGCTATATATATATATATATATATATATATATATATAATTTTACACTCAAAATTGCCTTTCTTGAATTTATAATCATTTTATGAATTATAGTGGGTTATCTTCCCACAAGGCCAAGTTCCGTTAACCTAAGGAATCCTACAACAGCTAGAAAATGAATGAGATATCCGCTATAAATGTTACCAACTTGGGTGGCTCCTCCTGTAGATGTGAACCTTTCTGGCTATTTAGTCTTTGGACACTAAGTTTTCTTCAAAAACCAAATGCCTTGCTCTGGATGCTAGATAAACACAAAAATATGGTTTGGGTTAATAGGAAAATATTCAGATAGTTTTTATTTGCTCAATCATTTAGGCTGTTGCATGCACACTTTTAAAGTAAGAATATGGTTTTTTTCATTTCAATCTTGTCTTAGTCAAGGGTTTTTTTTTTTTTTTTCAAGTTCTGTTTTATTTGATTTCTTTTCCTTTAGTTTCTCAAATTTCTATAAGCTTATATGCACTTTCATTCATTTAGCATAACTTTGTTCACTCCAACTAAAACACATTTGTACACTTAATCTTTGATAACTCATTAGAAACTTAGCAAAATGAGTTTGATAATGTTTGTTTCATGCCTGTATTTAATTTTTTCTTTTTCTCTAGATTCCTAACATTCCTGACGGAACATTTTTCAATTTGATGAATGTGAAATTTGAACCACAAGAAATCCCAAGTGAATGTCTTGTTAGTTATTTTCTTTTATTTTAACTTTTTGAAAATTTTCTCTAAACCTATTCTTGTTGAAACTCTTAAGATTGGTTATAATGAATTATAGTAATCTTTATTTTGTGACTAGTAGTATACATTTTTTTTACACATGCATGACTTCATAAGTAATAATAAAAAAAGAACTCTTGTTACATCTTAACTCTAGAGAAATGCTGAAGTTACAAGAAAACTTAGCCAAAAAAAATAATTTTTATCCAATGTCTACATATCTAGCTGGCCACATTCAACGTTGTCACATTTTTATTTCTATTGTATTTATATGCACTACATTGTAATAGCATTAATTTTGTTAGGCAAGGGAATAGTTTATATGATGGTGGATGCAACTTGATCATTGTAGGCTCTTTTTAAATTTCTCTTTAAAGAACATTCTTTAAATCAATTATGGTTATACCTATTATGAACTAATGCATTGAGTTTTTCTTTAAATGAAGTCATAAGGATATGTTTTTTTTTTTTTTTTTTTTTTTTTTTTATGCTTATGACTTTATTTAAATTCCTAGTTGTTTTATCTGTGTTTGTTTAACATTAAACCTGGAGCAGATGTTTGTCTTAATTTCACTTATTTTATTTAGGTGAAAAATATACTGATTTGAAGTCCTTGTAAATTTACATCAGGATCATACAACAATCTCCTTTGATAATAAAAATACTATCATAATGTAGGATAATTAAAAGCAATAGAAGTAAATAGATTTGACTATAGTTTGGTTCACACACTACTTTTGAATAGGAAATAGTATTTTTATCCATTTTCATTTCCTTAAGTTCTCTTCTACTTCAGCCACGGCCAATTGCATCTTTGTGGCATTATTACCCTGATTTGGGTGGTATCTCTTACCAAGAGCTACCACCCCAAGAGTAGCTTTTGTACCTTGTTCATGTTGAATGAGGTTGGCTGTTTAGCATTTAAACAGATTCAACACCAAAAATCTAAATTTTACAGTTACATGCTGCTGGATCTGGACAATGAGGAACACTGTGTGTGTGTGTGTGTGTGTGTATATATATATATATATATACACACACTGTTCAAGCATTTACTTTTTCAAAGCAGCTTGTAATAAAAAGTTCATATTGGATCTACTAAGAATGCTTTTAAGCAGCACTGTTATTTATATTTAACTTCCTTCAAAAACAATGTGTATTGAAACCAAACATCCCTTTTTGCATATTTTTGGAAGTTAAAGAATACGAACAAAATCCCCAAAGTAAAATAGAAAATTCTGGAAAAACAAGAATCTGTAAGTTGTTCTACCTCTGTGCCTGAATGAAAAGCTGCAGATTTTAAGGTTCCCTAAAAATAAAGAACTAACTCCTGGAGATGAATTAACCATGTTATGTAAACATCAAAAATATTAAAATTTAATTATGGTGTTTCATTTATAATTTATGCTCTAATACAACAAATTATTTTACTAAAATAAATGACCTACACAATATTTATTTGGTTTCCTTAACTACAATATACCTTAATTATTTAATTCTAATTAGAATAATCATGAGCTAGTACAAAATCTAATTTAAAATATAACCAGCTGTTAAAAATTGTCTACCCATTTAAATTATGATTCCACTATGTATCTTACCTAGTCTTACCTACTCTTGCCTTTCATAACCCAAAACTTTATAGTTACCTAATTCTCATTTTTTATTGAACAATATTGGAACACCTACAAGCATATTCTCCAACTACTACTACTACCCACTTGATTATTCTAAATAACCATGAACTCATCTTGTATTTTCTAAATAAATTCCTACCACTTATTTTAAAATATCATCTTAACAGTAGTGTTTTGAAACAAGAATTTTTGTGTAGTTATATGCTTTTATAAACCATTGTAATAACAGCTCATCAGTATGGTTGGACTCTGATTGTTTTTAACCCAGGATTGAAACCCGACTGAATTGGTGTCAGTCAGTAATTCTACCTCTGAGCTATGGGCACTCAGTAGGAGGCAGACTTTTTAGCATGTATATTATCATTATATACACCCAACAGCTGAGTGTTCTAATTCATTGCTGAATGAACGATGCATAGATGCTAGAGTAGCTACTTTTTTTTTTTTTTTTTTTTTTTTTTTTTCAGTCTACCATTCTTTCAGGGTGTGAAAGTATATATGTCAGTGACACTTGGAGAGAGTTGTGCCCACAAGGAGCTGTCAGCAGGAGTTCTCTCTTCAGCTGATAATTCTAGACTTTTACATAGTTGTTGCTTTGTTGATATCACCTACAGCCTGATATGTTTGTCAACCACCTTTTGGCTTTGGTTGACTTTTATCTATGACCAGATATCTGTCAATTGTATTCTTGCCAGCTGTCACCGTTCAAGCCGATTGTGTTTATTTTCTTGTTGACATCATTCATGGCTGGATATATCTATCAACCACACTTGTTCTTTGTTGACCTCACCCATGGCCAGAGGTATCTGAGAATTACCTCTTACTTTAAAGGTAATACATTACATTTCAATAACTTCAGAATAAAAAAATAAAAAATTACAGAAATAATACAACAGTGGTGACATGTTGTAAGAGTAGGTCCATCTTCATAACTGTGCCAAAGTCAGGTGTAAAATGAATACTCACTAATCAGATTGCTGATGAATAATGCATAGCAAAATTAGATTGGAAATAGGACAATTTACTGGGAGCAAAGCACCTACTTACTGATAGTGAATGAATCGAATATACATGATGTAATGAATATTGGCTCCAAATGAGTGGAGTTTGAATTCCAGTCAAACTTCATTCACTTGCACACAAATCCCCTTGTACCCGTGGGAAAGATATGAATCATCTTTTCACCCTACAGCTATGGGACATTGTATTCTATAGCCTTAATTGGCAACCAGTCTACTGTAGAAAGTAATGGCAGCCTGTGGCACCTCCTGACCCTAGTCGCTGTTGGTTTCAATCCAGCCAGCTGTTCGTAGATTAACTCTGTCACGGTGTTCTCCCTTCTCCCACGTTTTGTTGATTAATCACAAGGTAATCACATGAGTTCTCCACTTGCTGTCTCTCTACCGAACTAAACCAAACCGGGAAGCGTGCACACAATTGAGTAATAAAAGAAAGAAATGTAACCTCAAAGGAAATAAATGGATCAACGTCTGAATTGTTGTGAAATAACGTCTTTTTATACAGATTATACATAATAGTCTCTTGAATAATTTCCCATCCCTGCTTCTATCAACTGGTAGCGGAATGGGTGTTTCTTAGGTAGATCGAATTATTCTCCTAAGCAATAACAAGGAATCTGGCTGGCCGCAGCTTGCTACTTCGAACAGAAGTCTAAAGTTCGTTTTATAAGTCTAGTCAACTTGTTGCTTGTTTTCCGGAATGTTACAGAAATTGCCAAAGTGCTGGGTTATTCTCTTTCAGTTAGCAACTTCAGACTTGTCTGAAAATTCTCTTGTCTGTCTCTTAACGCTGGTTGGTTGATTGGCGACAGGCTTCTCTACAGTCGGCACCCAACAGCATGGCAATCATGTCTTTTTACTTCTTCGGTTGGGAACTGTCTTTGGCCATTACGTTTCTGGACCAGGAAATCAAACTCTCTGCCACTCGAGCTGCAACTACTTATTTTGTCTGCAAGTTCTCTCCTGTTTTTAACTCTGGGTAGCCGGCATCAGGCCTCTTCTGTCAATCTCTGCAACTTCCGACTTTGACTTCAACTGCCACAACTCCAGTCCAACTTCGGACTCTCCTCCGATCCAACTCGAGTCCAAACTTGATGTTAACTCCACGCCGACTGATTTTGGTCCCTCGGGACCCTGTATTTATGCACATGCCATGTTGTGGGGCCGACGATCGCTGGGTGTCTAATCCCCCCCCCCCCCGTCTCAGCATCCAATAAAATCCTGAGGTTAGCTGCTACTCGTTGTTGCCTGTGGTTTAACCAATGGGATTAGTCTTCTTTCCATGACGTCAATTGTTAGTTGTCTCCCCCTTTCGGGGCTTGGTCACGACCAATGGAATCTCTCTTGATCTTATGACGTCATCTCTCCATACCCCTTTTCTGGGCTGGACTTAACCGAATTTTCTTTCTCAAAATTTTCTGTTCCTCCAAAACAATTTTGGGGATGTTTTTTTTTTTTTTTTTAAACAATAGGCATTAACCTTTTTGAACTGTTTTCGCCCAAAACAAGTTGACAAGGGTCCATTGACATCGTTACCCAAATAATTTCTACGCACATGCTTTTAATATCCATTCTGAGTCACCTATATTTTCAAGTGACAAGAATACCTTATCAGTTTTACCCTGATGTCAGTGAAAATATCTTTTCTCTAAATTACTTGACTCAATTAAAACTTATCTTTAACTCTTTCATGAGATTCATGCCAGCCAGACATTCTGACCCAAAATGAAATTTCCCTTTCCTTTACCAAGAAACAATAACAAATTTATCTTTCCTTTATGTTTAGAATGACTGTCAGCTTTCTTTGGGGTGACTGAAACTGATATCTATTGTTTCTGTGGCTTGTAAACAAATCCATTTCTTTTTTTTTTTCTCTTTCCGGGTTTACAATAATAGAGAAATACCAGATGTTATTTTTTATCTCTGCTTTCTTTTTAAAGATTTTCCAGCCACAGTTAATAATTAGTTAATAAAATTAATCACCTCCGTTTTCCTTTGGTCATATTTGGAGGATAAAGAAAATTTCTCTTAGTATGTTCTCTTATGATCTATAATAGCAATTAGAAGATTTTGGTTACTAATTAATAAAATTATCGCCGTTCCAAAATATTGTAATAAGCCTACTGTGGGGAGGGATATTCTGCCTAGTCAGTCATGCCTTGAAAAAGATATGGTTGTCCACATATCACGTATGGCAATAAACTGACAGAAATAGAAAGGGACATAAGACAAGGGTCCTTCCATTAGATTTATTCTGCCTTTATAGCAAGGTAGTGAATATTGAACAATTTTCTCACATGAAGCAACAGATGTGATTCTACAGAAGGATACTGAGAATACCATGGATGAAGCATATGAGCAACAAGGAAGTTTTGAAAGAAAATAAAAATTTATAATCGGAAATTAGTCACATAATGTGGAAACACTGGGTCATGATAACTTGCCAATCAAGATTGCTAAATGCAATCTTGATCTTTCTTGATCAATCATAAGTATATGAGTGTTCATATCTTAATAATACATAGAAAAGAAACTAAATGATCTCCTCAAAAACTAACCTATATTTGTTGTACCTCCCCCTCCAACTAATGACTTTATCAGTCTTCAATGTTTTGCCACATAAATTACCCATTAATTTAAGGAGTTGTATGACAATAGATTTAAGATTTGCACATCATATTATCTGCTATATAATGGTTTTTCAATCTAATTTCTCTTGCTTTGGTCATATTCTGTGTTTACTGTTATTTTTTCTTTTTCTTTTTTTTTTTTTTTTTTTTTTACATCTCCCAGGACAATATGGACCTGGCTGATCAGTCAATACTTTATCTATGCTGTCCATATCTTGGTAAGATATTTTTCAAAATTTTTTTTTCTACATGTTTGAATATGTTGGAACTTTTACATTTTTGCAAATTGTTAGTAAAACTTTATAAACTTTGTATTGTGTAACATTTTAGATATGCGACAAACATACAATTAAAAACTATAATTCTGTGTTATGAGTAAAATTGTTATTGTTTAATGGAATAATTCATCAGGTATTAGTGTAGATAAAAGCAAGCTGTTTCACCTTTATTGGATATTGGTAAATACTAAAAGACACTTCTGGGTTTTTTTTTTTTTTTTTTATGTAAAAGTTTGTCCATCTTTAACGCTGTTTCAAATATTAAAATGTTTGAAAACTGCTTGATATTAGTTTTGATTGTTTCTTTCCTCTTATGATTTATCACTTGTTTGCTGGCAGGTTCAATAAAATCTCTACTTCTTGAATTTGCTTCTGGATCAAGTACCAAAGCAAATACACTTCGTAAAATCACACCTGTAGCAGCAGATGATTCTCAAAAATTGTCAACTGCAAGACAATTGCAAGTAAGTTTTGCAAATATATGGATGTAAAAAAAAAAATTTAAACTCTGGTTAAAACAAATGAAATTTGTAACTAAGCTGATGTTCAGTGCCAGAATTTCATAAATCTTTTCAATAATTGCCCTGTTTTTCTGGCAGTATCAGCAATTGACTTTTTTTTTTCTTTTTTTTTTTTTTTTTTTTCCCCCCTTGTCTCCTTGCATCCTCTATTTTCTTAGTGTGCATGTGTCAGATTGTTAGATAAGCATAACAATTTAATGCTTGGGTTCAATATTTCTAATTGCTATACTACAATCATTTAAATTGCTGTAATTGTAATCGTTATTTTCTGCATATCTAATACTTATCTTACAATTTGTTTAGTGTATTCTAATTGTACGTTACTTTTATTTCAGCTTCAGTTGGAAGATAATTTTTTCCATAATCATCCAGCATCATTAAAACGCACAGCTGAATTTGTAGCAGAAAGAACAGCATCAAACTTCATCAAGCAATTTCGGAATGTTACTTTGGTAAAATTACTTCAGAATGGCTGTGATAAGATATCAAGGTTTTCTGTAAAGAATGCTAATGAACCTAATCTCAAGGTAAGAAACATACTTGGAATATTTTAGCTAAATCTTGTTTGCTGTGGGTTGCTTTCCATTAATGGCATGAAGGGCTCATCAAAGTTTAAACCTGATCTAGATTCATCTTCCAGCAATACTTCTCTAGAACAAAATTTGTAATCCAATTTCATACTTGCTGGTCAGTTATGACTTGACCATAATCTTTTTGTTTACTATAGCATTATTTTTTCTTAAACTTCCATAACATTGACAGATGCACTTTCAATCTTTCCATTCAGTCAGTTAAGTGTTATACATCTTGAGCAATCATGTCTCAAAAGAGACATGACTGACTGGAAAGATTTGCCTGAAGTAGGTTGCCATTACTTTGTGGTAGACTGTTTGCCAACCAAGGCTATAGAACTCAATCTGTTCTATTATGTTCCATAGCTGGAGGGGAAAAAAGATTAATATCTTTCCCAAGGGTATTTGTGCATATTGAATGCAATGAATTCAACCCTGGATTTGAACTCTGCTCTCAGATTACTTATTCTCAGCTGATATCCACTGCACCACAATACAATCATCCCATTAGTATGTTAATCCACTGTAGGGGGGTCAACTATGTTCATTTGCTGAACATTTTAAGATGTTACAATTGAAAAGTCTGAATTTTTACGATGATGTGTCATTAACTGAAAACAAAACTTCAATGTTCAATGATTGACTACTTCACTAATTAAATGTAAGATTTCTTTTGGGAGCATTTTATAGTACATGAAATAATGGTGATAAAAAAAACTAAATGCACAAAATAAGACTGATTTGTAATACAAGATAGCATTTATTTAACAAAAGCAAAGTTTTTTTGCTAGAAGTAAATTTCATGCACAATGAAATGTTCATAAATATATTTGAATGGGACTTGGTATTTTGTAGTGTGAAGTGTTCACAGCCCTTTTAGCTTCAGTATGGAAAGTTAGTCACAGTTCAATAGAAAACCTGGAAGAGAATTACTTCAGTGTTCATGCATTATTTTTATATTCTAGAGCTGCTGCTGATACAAGGTTTATTTAAAGCTGCTACTGATATTGTATAGAATGTGCATTGTGGTGCAATGGATATCAGCATGGAACATATTTTCTTGAGCAATAGTATTAAAAGTATTGTACAGAGTTTCTAAAATTAGAAACTTAATGTTTGAAACTTACAAATTTGAATCCTCTACTTTTAGGAATTGCAGTTGAATGCTATTGAAACTTACGCTAAAGAATTCATGTCTGATGTTCAGAAGTTTTTATCAAATGAGTTAAAAAGGTGAGTTTGTCAATATTGCAAATGTTATAATTATCATAAATTTTGTACCTTAATGTATAATTTAGCAAATATTTTGGTTTTTACATGTAAAGCTGTAATTTTTCTCATTTTGTGGTTATATGTATATATTTTGTATTTAGGCAGCAAACTTTCTTTTAGACATGTCAGATTAAATTGCAAACATTGTGTCTGCTTATTTTTAATAAAATCCATTTATTGTCATGGATAGTCTTTCAGATATTATAATTGAGAGGTCTGATATGAGCTTAACCTTGACATGTTATCGTTCATTTCTCAAAGTACCCAAGTATTTTCAATTCCTTTCCAAGATCTTTAGGGCTGTGAGTTATTTTAACAAAAACAACCGCAAAACTATGTTGCTAAACATCACTGTAAATTTTTTCTGATGTCATGGTCCTGCACATGTTAAAGCTCAAACTTAGTTTTACAAACATTTTAGAACATTACTACAGTATTCATAGCTGATTGATGGCTTAAGTGTTTTAATGAATATTGCTTTGAGAATCTGTAGGTTGCTTTTGTTGTTTTAAAAATTTAATCACACACACACACATATATATATATATATATATATATATACATATATAAAAAATTGGAAATTTCTATTTTAAATCCAAACCATTTGAAGGCCCTAATTACTTTTTCTAGCTGAGATGATAGTGGACCATTACTATTAGGGATAATGATGAGTCTGTCATCTCTGTATAGGCCTATTTAAAATCATTAATTCTTTCATTGTGTAGTGTGTTCTTCGTGAAATTCTTGCTTTTTAATTTTTATATTCTTTAGTTTCTCTTAATTGTTTTAAGATTTCCTAAATGTTTGATACTGACTATAAAATTACATAACCCTATAACAATGAAGATAAACAAATTTATAACTCAAACACTTGCATTACATACAAGTAGAATTTTTGGCACAACTTTAATAAACTGGTTTGCTTATCAAAAACATTAAAGGGGAATTTACATTCTTTCTCTTTCTTAGGATGCAACTTTTTTCAGAACTTATTTTTTCCTCATTAATCATTTTAGAAGGGAGCCCTGTTCAGGTTGATAAAATGTAAAACTCTCAAACTGCTAAATTTTTAACTAATATTTAATATATGATTTTAAAAAAATCAACTTGTATTTAACTCTTCCGGATATGACCTCTTCAAGTTACTTTTTGTATTAAAATGAAGTAGTTAGGAAAAGAGTAGAATGATATGAGAATATTCACAAGAATAAGTTGTAATTTATAAGAAATCAATTTTTTTTTTCTTTTCAGTTATGTGCAAACAAATTCAAAAAAAGTTATTGATGTCTTTATACCAGGACAATCTGAGATTTTAAAAGTTGTTATAATTGGAATTATTGTTCACTTGGCTGAAGAAAGGGTTCAACAATGGATGATGGCTAAAATCACTAAAGGTTTTGCTATTTATTTTTATCTTTGTAAAACTTTTGTACTTACAAGATAATTGTTCCTATTTAATTAAGGATTATATTTCCTTCTTGATGTATTTAAATTTTTCCAGAAACATTATGAAAGCAGAGCCATAAACTCTTAGTAACTTAAATTCACATAAAAACAGACTTGATAATTCTTGTTAGGATTCCTCAAGAATTCAAAGTATAACAAAGATGAGCATACTGATACAAATAGCATAAAAATGTGCATATTTTTATTATTTAACAGAATATAAACACTTACAGCATCTCTAAAATGCAACTGAACTGAAAATATACAATCTAAGATCCTGCAAATTCTCAAAACTTTTATTCTGAATATTTCTTTCTGAATGTGGATCCTTGAGAGAGAAAAAGTTGTTCTGCCAAGATGTTAATGTTGGATTCAGGAGATACAGCATACTTAAAATATCTAAATCAAATAGTAATCCTTTGAACAAGCTTAGTTTTCTTTTGTCACTTTGACATGATTTCAGCACAAGCAAAATGGACTTACTTTTCCATGTACACCTCAAAACTCAATATTTATGGTACAAAACTCCAATACTTCGCAACACAGACAAGTAAAATTGATTTTTGCTAATGATGCCAATAAGTAGTCTTTAACTTAAATGTGATGCAAGATAGATAAGACATATCTACTTTAAGATTACAATTCTGGTTTTAAAATCTTGAAACTTAATTTCATTGGAAAACTGAAGATATTTGAGTAGTTTTTAAAAAATTAATTGTAAGACTGAATTGTCTCCAAGGTGATATGAAATCTTTCAAATTTTAAACCAAATGAAGATTTTGCCACACAGGAGATATCTAATTCTCCTTTTCTCTTTACTCAGGGATATTCACCAAAGAAATGAATCGGGAGCTAACAAAATTATCTAAACCAAGTAAAGTAATCTCTGAAGTATCTCTGCCCAGTTACCATGATACAAATTCATTATCTCCTTCTCGAGTCCTCATTGAATTGAAGGTAAATGTCTCCAAAGTCATTTTTCTGTTTTTGTTGCTGTGAGATTGGGGGTGGGGGTAAAATAACTATTGAATCAAAGATTCAAATTTTATGATTTCAGTTGATGTATAAAGAAAAATGTACAGTTTTTTTTTTTTTTTACGGAACATATACTGGTTTCGTCCCAAAAGTGCTAAATTTATTTTCTTTATTATTAAAATATATTTTAAACTTCAGTAATGCGTTAACTGAAGTGACAAAAACAGGTTTTACCAGTTTTGTTATATATTTTTTCATTTATTTATTTTAAGGCTATACTTCGTCAAATCTTGCTAAAAGAATGTTTGCCAAATATTGAAAAACTAAAGATGACATTTGACAAGGCAAATAAAATGCTGTCAAGTCGTCAGGTAAGAGAAATATATTTTTGTGTATGTATTTGTCTTCTGGCATGTTGTTCATAATTTGGTGTTCCCTGTCTCTAGAGAGTCATCTGTGTATTTGTGAATCTCCATAAAACATGTTTCACTTCCATTCCAGTCTAACCATAAATCTTTTGGGGTGGGAGAGATTGGGTAATAAGTAATTTTCCTAATTGAGAATCTAATTCAAGAACTTAAAGTATATTAAGGAAATAAATCAGCTTCTTTACCCTCAATCCCCCTAAAGTGATCTGTACATATGTGTTAATTAGAATTTATTGAAACTTGTATTGTGATCAGCTTTTTGATTCCACTTGTGTATTCTATTTTAGCTAATTCTGTTTTTATATCTCTATCTATATATATATATATATATATATATATATATATATACTGAATATCCATTTGCTGTCAGTGAAAAAGAAACTTTGTTTTATGGTTGAGAGCAGGGCTGTGGAGTCAGAACACAAAACCTTCAAATTTGACTCTTCTATTTTTGACACCTGACTCCTCTTTATGTAATTTAGTGATTATGGTGTAAATCTCACAAAGCTTATGCTTCTAACTTGAGCAGGCCTCTATCATAACTGGCTTAGAATAAAGATATTGTGGCTTTATAGCATACCTATTCTTTCTGTAATATTTTTCTAATGGAATTAGATGTTCTCTCTCTCTCTATATATAATATATATATATATATATATATATATAAAAAGCTATAATGTAAGACACATACAAACACACTGAAACTACTTTATAACAGAAGTTGAAATTACAGAATGTAAGACTTAATAATTCTATTATGTAAGCTATTTTTTACACTTTTGCATATAGTTTTGCAGTTTCTTATATAATTTTTCATGTTTGTATAATTTTTTTCTTTTGGAAGTCAAATTATATATAAATTGTCCAAAGGTTTTGTACATGAGTGTTTTTGGTTATACTTTTTGCCATTATCAAAATTTTTACTTGTAAATAAACATGTGTAAAGCTTATGCATACAAGTTCCAAACATGGTAAACAGATGATATTGCAAAGTGAAAATTCATCATGTCTGTAGTTATTGTGCATTTGATGTTTTAAAAAAAAAAAAAAAAATTGTCAGCATGTTTGTGATTGCCATTGGCTAAATTATGAAAAAGCTAGGTATGGTAATAAGTAATTTGGAAAGCCATTGTTGACAAGTTTGTTGAAAATTATCTTGTTCTTTGAAAAAAAGCAGTTGCAAAGATGAATTCTCATATGCTCTTGTGAGGAAATTTTTAATAACACCAATGTTGTGTTGAAAAGGACGATGATAAATAAAATTAAGGTGGCAAGAGTTTTTGCTCGTGGGTTTTTATATACTGAATTGTGAAAGTATTATTACTAGAATCTACGTGAACCTCCAGAAATAAATTTTTTTTTTTTTTTTTTTTTTTTTGGCTAAAAGTTCATATGTGAAGTCAAGAACAGAATTTTTATTTCTTTACTTTTTTTTTTTTTTTTTTTTTTTTACCTTACCTTCTTTTACCCCCCCCCTCCCCAAAGTAGCTTTGATAATAGCTAAAAGTATAGCCAAAAGCACTCAAAAGTATGAAACCTTTGGACAAATTTTTATAATTTGCTTTCCAAAAAAAAGCAAAAATTATACAAACACATAGCTTTATATAAAAAAGCTTAATATAGTTTTGTACATGAAATACTTTAAATTAGGGCTATATAAAGTAAATTCAACTGGATTCTGTATAGTTTTTGCCAGCTTCAGTGACACTTTAATTGGCACTAAATCTGCAGCCCTAATTGAAGGTAGTGCACTCTTAATGAAATCAAATCTTAGTTTAATGAACTAAACTTTCAAGTTTTATTGAATGCATAGTTTGCCTAGGTAGTATTATATCTTAGTAGTTATATGTATCTCTCCAGACTCTAAAATAAATTCTTTAAAATCAAAATATGATCAAGGTTCAAAGAAAACAGATTTTATAAAAATATTACTTGGATTGTGCTTAAATATTTTAAACCATGTAAACATGGCAATAAAGAAAGTATAACAATCTGAACAGTGTAAGTTTTAAGTTACAAAGTGATTAACCTGTAATTTAAAAAAATTTTAAAGCTGCTCTAACCTGTATTGGTATGGATTTTAAATCTCTACTTCATTTTCCAAACAATATAATTTTCACATTTGTATCCTTAAACTTGGAGATTTGTAATCCACACATTAGCTTCTAAAAAATAACAGGGGTTTGTGCAGGCTCTGAAAACCTTGGAAAGCCTTTGAAAATTGACGTGGCTTTATCCAGAGCTTAAAGTCCTGGAAAAATAGCAATAGCCCAAAAGCATCTGGAAAAGCCTTGAAATTTTCTAATTTGGGCTACTCAAACATTCTTTCTCTCAGTTCATGGAAGTCAAAACGCCAGATCCCAGATTTTTTTTTTCTCTTTAGACCTCCATTAATATTTGCCAATGAGGTAAATTAATTCACTTTGTTAAATTACTTCACATTTGTACAGTAATAAAATGCATTTTAGTAGCATCTGAAAATTTATCGGATGTCAATTTTTCATATCAATTTCAAACCACCCTGTCAGTGGGGCATCAGAATACGCCGACTGCTCCCCCCTGCAAAGGGTAAGTCCCTCAATGGGGCCACCTGTTGGCCATGGGTGGTGACACGTAATGTCCAGAGATGGGATCCTGATGGTTGAGCAGGTCGTGACCTAAATGTAAGGTGGTTACAACCCTGCAACACTACTTTGGCCCTTACCTGGGCTTGATGGGCAATTGGAGAGGCCCGATCCAATCAATCGGCTAGTCATGTCAAGCCCTAACACTTACTTGAAAATGTCTACCACAACATCCAACAATAAAACCCAAATATACATCTTTTTACTCTTACCACAAATACAGGCAAACGAAGTGTTAGAAGGCAGTAACAAGGGTCAATCAATTATCGAGACGAAGCCATGTGACTGTTCCTTACCTGATGTTTCTATAACACTGGGAAAACAAAACTGAAGGAAGAATCAGAATGACTGTGGAAACTCAACTAATTGAATATACTTCTTTGTATCCCTAGTGAATGCCCCCCCCCCCCCCCTCAACATCTCCCACATTTGGTCTCCGAAGAGGAAGGGAAGCAAGAAAGATGAGAAAAATCAAACCTATTTAGATGGAAACTGAAAACTCTAATAAAAAAAAAAAAAAAAAATAAAGAACAGTGGAAAAATTAAAAGAACACACACTGTTATCTCCAACTCACAGTGAGCGTGAGTCCAAATCAAAGAAACCATTCTTCTGAATATATAGAAAGGAAAAACTTCCCAAGATTCAGTTATGGAAATCTTAGTTCACTAATTTTTTTCTATCCCAAAATAGTAACCCCAAATCTACCCGCGAACAAGCAGATCTGAGGCAATAGTAAACAGGGAACAGAAAACTCAAATGAAACAATGGACATCGAAGAACAAATCACCAAAAGTCTAAGAATATAACAAACAAAATAATCCAATGGAACATAAGAGGTATAAAAGCTAACTTGGATGAACTAATACTCCTCATTTCAAATCAACTCCCTGATGTTGTTTGCTTTCAGGAAACTTTCCTGAAAGAAAATGACATTAAAAACATTAAAATTACCTCGTATAACTACATAAAGACTGATAAAGCCTCAGGTGGTGCAACTATAATCATTAATAACAAAATAGCACACAAAGAAAGTTACAAATATGCAAGCAATAGCAGTATCAGTAACTCTTCACAAGAAAATAACTCTATGATCTCTCTACATACCTCTTAATGATATAAGTGGAAGAACTAAAGGATCTTATCAAGCAACTTCCAAACCCATTCATTCTGATGGGAGACTTTAATAGTCATAATGAGATATGGGGTAGTAGAGAAACAAACCAGAGGCAAAATCAGAATCTGTAATTGAAAAGTTATGCCTATTTAACAAGAAACAACACACATATCTTCATCCAGGAACAGGTACTTACACTTCTATAGATCTCACGATTTGCAAACCCACTATACTCTCTGATTATGACTGGAAAGTTTATGAAGATGACTGTGGAAGTGACCACTTCCCTATAATATTGGAGAATCTTACATCCTAATCGAAAGTACAACCATTAGGTTGAAATTAAAAAAAAAAAAAAAAAAGCCTACAAAAGAAAACCTAAACACCTTCAAGAACTGCAGAGCTAAAGCTTGTCAAATATTTAAAGCCAAAAGAAGTTTGAGACAATACATATCCAAAATAAACATTTGCACAAAAAGCAAAACTATATGGGGGAAATGATAAAGGAAATATCTGGCAAAAATGGTATCCCACTAAAGTATCTCGTACATAACCAAAAAGCTACAAACAAAAAAATAGCAAATCTTTGGCAGAGATTTAAGTAAATTCATCCTTTGAAAAACACTCACTATGAATTTCAGAAAATCAAAGAAAAAAAAAGCAAATCAATCTTCAAAAATAATTCCCGGAATTATAATCAGCTCTTCACAACGAGCAAAATTGTTCAGCAACATTCCAAATTAACATTTATTCCCATATAAAGCAACCGAGTAAAATGTAATAAAGCCATTCAATTAATGAGAGCGGTCGTGCACATTGATTGGGGCGTAGATAAAAGTACATTATTAAAATTATATAGAAGATTAGTTTGTTTCAAATTAGACTATGGTTGCTTCATTTATGGGTCAACCCGAAAATCATGAAAAAAAAAAAAAAAAAAAAAAAAAAAAAATAGAAACAATACACCAAGGACTACGATTGGCACTGGGTGCCTTTCCAACATCTCCAGTGGAAAGTTTGTATATAGAAGCGAATGAACCTCCTTTAGCTCTACAAAGGCAGAAATTGGCACTGCAATTTTATATGAAACTAAAATCATGCCCATTAAACCCAGCTCACAATATCATATTTAAACTAAAGTACAAAGAATTACTTCAAAGAAAATGCAATAAGATTTTTTGGACTTCAAATGGAAAACATAATTGAAGAGGCTAACATTCCTCTCAAACATACATGACACCATCAAACCAACTATTACACTTTGGAAAATAAAAAAAACAAAAGTGGAACGGAAACTATGTAACCTCAACATACACTCCACACACTCACACATCTTTAAAGAAGTTCTAAAAATTCTGAACAATTATCCCAAATATAACACAATATTTACAGATGGATCTAAGGATAAGGACACAACAGGATGTGCAGTTGTTTATAAGAATCAAGTCATTCAAAAACATCTTCCTAAGGAAGCATCTATTTTTAGTGCTGAATCAAGACATTGATTTGGCACTTATCATCTCCCAAAGCAAAAGGAAAAAGTTCTTTTTTTTTTTTTTTTTTTTCAGATTCTCTATCAGTAACTCTACAAAATAAAAATAAAAAAAAAATTAGAAAACCCACTGATCATAAAACTATTGTGCAAATTAACATTGTCAGATACAAAAGTTATCCTTTAATCACTTTAATGCATGCAACAACTTCAAAACAAATGTGATCCTTAAATGACCATAATGGTTGATGGGTCGTTAAACTCGAACCAATCAATTTCAAAATAAAATCTTTTGATCTTTAGTCTGCTGTGAGTTCATGCCATAAAAAAAATGTCACTTGCATGGCAAAACCTTGAATCCATTTGAAAAGATAATCTAAAAATATCTTTCTCACATGATGGACAAAAAAAAAAACAAGTCAGAAAGTCTGATTGGGATGACATCATCAATTAGCACAAAGATTTTAGAGGAGGCTGCTGGAAATATTGCTTTCAAGAATTTCAGCAAGCATGAAGACCATCTGGACACTTTGTTCTACTCTTTGCATAGTAACAAAAAATACCAAAAACTTGAAAGTTGTTCGTAGATTGCTAGTACACTCTCATGGACATCTTCAACGGTGAGAGGTTTCTTGGTCAATAAGGAAATTTGCATTGACCATATGAAATATGACTGGAGTTACTGAGAATGTTCCTATGACAAAGGCTCTTTGGAATACTTCCAAACCCCAAATAGCATACAACCAATTACTTGAAGAAAAAAATGCAGGGGGAAGTAGTTGAAAAAACAGAAATTTGTGTTTATGGAAATTGAAGAACAGAACCCCCCCCCCCCCCCACCAAAAAAAAAACAATTAAAAATTACATACAAGCTAACAGCTATTTGTAGAAAGCTGAGCACACTCAGAACTTCACACCTATTGCAAAGATCAGCAAAGGACAAGTCCATAGATCAAAATTAGAAACTGAGTCACTTTAATTGGAGTAGATAGACTAAACTATCGCCTGGTTCACACTCCACCCACGTCTTTTGAGCAGGTGAAGAGGCTCATCCCTTGTTTCCTGTTTAGGATGTGGTTCCCGGCTTTCTTTTTTTTTTTTTTTTTTTTTCTTTCCTCAATCGGAGTAGATAGTTCAGTCTATTGCCCAGTTCACACTCCACCCATATCTATTGAACGAGTGAAGAGGCTCATCTCTTGTACCCTGTTTAGGATGTGGTTTCCGGCTTTCTCTCTTCCAATCACTTTACTCTTAAGTAGCCCCATGCGCATCAGTGGCGTCACCGCCTTGCTTGGGGTGATATGATTAAAAAAAAAAAAAAAAAAAAAACTCATGCTAAACTAGAACTAAAAGAACAGTTCTGTGCTATGTGCCACAAAAGCCATGAATAGTAATGGTAGCTAAAATGAGTAGTCTTTTGAGAATTTCTCTTTGTAGTTCTGTTCATTAGAACCATCAAACTAACTTCACAGCAAATTTGCAGAAATCAAACATTTTTGTGACTTTCACAAACCATAAGTCTAGACAGTTGAAATGTGTAGCTGTAAGAATTAGTGTGAAATTCAAAATTCTCAAGTGTAGTAGAACTCTGAACTGTGTAGAATGCTACACAAGATGTGTAACACAACCAGGTCTGCATTCAGTTGTTTTAGCATTCAAGTCTTGGATTTTTTTTTTTTTCACTGCTTTCAAATTTAACTGATCCATATTCCATGAAATATTGGAACCAGTTGTAGCTCTTCTTCAAACACCTGTCAAGCTATCAAGATAAATCAGTTTTGTATTTTTTCAAATTGACGACCACATAGTCACAGAATAGTTCTTAACACAGATCTGTGGGAACCCTGTTATAACTTCCACATTCATGCAAAACTTATTGTATAATACACTGCAAACAAAACTAAACTTTTTTTTAATCACTAGATTAAGCACTACAGATAAAAAATGCATTTCTGAAATGCATAATCCTTACTATAAAAGATTTCTGTCCAAAACCATCAGTAAAGAGGAGATAATTAAGAATTGGTTGTTAAGTCCTTTGAGGCTTGTGTGCTAGTTGAGATGATCACCAAGATATGTCAGCCTGTGTTGACATCACATTCACTCACACCCAGCCTTTGAGATTTCACTCACTGCACGATCCATTCAGACAATTAAAAACTTAATTGGGCAATTAAAGTTTATTGCTTTACTCTCCCCCCACCCTGTGGTCGATTAAAAAATCTAGCCATGAAACGTCTGTTCAAATATGGAAAAACCCAATCAAATTTTTACGGCCCAAAAGTATGTCATTGAAGATGTTACTTAGAATGACCTACAATGACATCATTGAACTCTTTGATCTTTTATCGTCCCGTTCAGTGTAAACATTTAACGCTTTCAGAGTGGAGCCAAAATGTCTTGGTCGCCCAGATTGCTTAAAAAAAAAAAAGAAAAAAAAAACATTAAAAAAAATACGCATACTTCTTTCAGCTATGAAAAACAAATTATATAACTAATTTTTTTTTTTATAGAAAATCGTTGAGAAAATCAGATTAATTTTTTTGTCTATGAGATGGAGGTTGTAGTCAAACAGAAGAAACTGATAGGTACATCCACTCGATTGTCAAAAAAAAAAAAAAAAAAAAGCATATGATGTTAAAAGGGCTCAAACTTAGTTTTATCAAAATATTTATGCTATTAAGAGGAACAGTCAAATTTTATTTTTTAAATCCTTCCTAACATGTTCGAAATTTTAATTAAAATTTCATTTTTGTTTTCTGTCAGTGATTCACACTTGTTTATGTAAAGCAACTATTGAAAAAATGGAGTTGGTTGCGTAAAATGATTTTGGAGTAAATTTTCCTTCACTCTCAACTGCTAGTTGATTGATAGCCTTTTCAAATTTCGAAGGCTGCTCACACCAACAACCAACATTCTTTCTTCTTCCCCATCTTAGTCAGCTTCTCACATTTGATGACATTTCAAGAGACAAATATACACAAATAGGTTGTGATTGAAAATAGAGCAAATGAGTTTGAATAACATTAACTCATTTTAATAAGAGTGTAGAGGTTTCTTTTCTAATCCCCCACCCTGGTGTTGGCTTTACAAATGAAGCCAGATCAAACTGTATAAGTAATAATTATTGCAACAACTTTTTGCAAATATAAATTAAAATGTGTAATAGTAAAATTTATATTGTCACTTCATTTTGTATCATGGACTGCTTTTAAAAGAAGCCAACATGTTAACGAGTTCTAGTTTCTATATAAAAAAAAAAATCATGGAGTTTCAAGAACTATTCTTAAAATTGCTTGATTCTACTAAGGCAGCTTCAGAACTAAGGTTTGAAATATCTTAATTTTATTTAGATAATTATTTATATATATATATATATATATATATATATATATATAATGAATTAGCTCCGTAAATTATTCTATTAATGTTGTGATCCTCATGTAAATTTGATTTTAAGCTGTGTACTGACAGGAAACTAATATGGACAGTGTGAAAACAAAATATGAAGGACAAATTGGAAATGGAAGCTGAAAATGGGACACACTAAGAGTGGTTCTAGTGACATTGGTGAACATCATCCCAAAGGAAAAAGCACATTGGAAGAAAAATGTGGATCACTGAATAGATTCTTGACATGATGCAAAAGAGAAGAAAAAAAAAAACAATGCCAAGATATGGAATGGGATACAAGAAAAGACACAAGGAAATGGAGAAAATGCAGACAGGCTTAAGACGGTTCAATGACAAATATGCTGAAGTAGACTGAGCACGACAAATAATGGTGGTATGCATAAAAAATAAACTAACAACAAAAGACCAGCTCAGCAACAGGATGTATAAAAGCAAAGGATGGTACACTAATACTAGAAAAATAAAAAATACTTCAAAGATGGGTTTGAGTATATTGCTAGTCTCTTCCATAAGATAGCAACCAACAATACACAAAAATATGGATAGACAAGAAATATGAAAAAACCAAAGTAGAATCTGCAAAGACCAAATAAAGCAGCAGGACCCAATAGGATTGTAATAAAGATGTTGACATCCTTAGAAGACCTTGGTATATACAGATTCACAGAAATAATAAACGAAATCTACAACAGCGGCAATATACTGGAGGACCTAAGATCGATTTTCATAGCACTACCTAAGAAGCCAGGTGCAAAGGAATGTGAACTCCACCAAACAATCAGCTTAATGAGCTGCATAATAAAGCTTATCCAAATTCTGATGAACAGAGTGCATAGCAGAATTGGCCCAGAGATAAGACAAGAACAGTGTGGCTTTGTTAAAGATACTGGAAGAAGGAATGTGATATTCATGTTCAGAATGCTGTCTTAAAGAGCAATAGAAATGCAGAAGGAACTCTCTGTGCTTTGTAGAATATGCAAAGGCATTTGACTAATTATGGCATAAAGACTTGATAGAGATGCTAAACAGCCTCGATATTTTTGGAAAAGACATTAGAATAATCAGAAAATATAAATTGGCAGCAAACTGCTTGCAAATGGATAGGAAGTGAATTCACCAGGTATAAAAAAAGAAAAAAATAGAAATTGGCATAAGATGAGGTGTTTTCGCACCAAATATTCAACTTATACAGCAAAATAATTGAGAAATTAAATCCTTGCCAGGTTTGGTTATTGGCGACCACAATCTCAATGTAAGATATGCAGATTACACAGTGTTGATAGCAGACACGAAAAGGAAAATGCAGGACCTCCTACAGAAGGTAGCAAGGAAGGACTAAGCATAAACTTCAAGAAAATGTATGGTCATCAGCAAAAAGGAGACCCTAAGAGGCCAACTACAGGTCAGAGAAACTAAAATAAAACCAAGAAATTCTAGTGCAATGTTGAGATGCAAAGGACACATTTCAAAAGCTAACCAGAATACTGAAAAACAAGAAAATCACATTGGAAACGCTGCTGGATTGCTGTGTAGATATGTCCTTCTGTATGGCAGTGAATGATGGACGATCTCAAGGATGGAGAGGCTTGAGGCAGCAGAAATGTGGTTTTACAGAATGATGCTGAGGATATCATGGACTGAGCATGTGACTAACAATGAGGTGTTGGAGAGGATGAAAATGAGTACTCATACTTAATATAAGGAAGACAGCTGAGATTTCTGGGACATGTAACATGGAGAGCCTGGAAAATTTAATACTCACAGGATGCATAGGGGGGAAAGCAGTGGGAGACCTACTTGATAGGCTTCAGCAAATGGATGACAGAGCAGGGTTTGGGAGATGTATCAAGAGGAATTTTGAGAGCGACAAGTCAAGTAGTAGTTTATGATCACCTACATCCTGAAGGGACATGGCACATGAAGACTAATATTAAGTGGAAAAATTTTTTTTCATCTTCTATAAATTGTACACTTGATGTGACAAAAACCACAATTTTTACAAATTATCACTTGTCTGGGATTAATTTTTTGCTTTTAAATCTTCATTGATAAATAATTTGGACAAATGTACTTGTTTTCTGATTGTATTATACAACTATTTTTTTTTTTTTTTTTTTTTTCAATTGGTGTAAAAAAAATTGACCTGATTTCTGCAATATCAGGTAAATTGTTACTTATTTTTTAGTGTTCATATTTGTTTTTGTGTGTGTTGTTTTGTTTTGTAAATGTTATATCGCCCAATTCCCAAATTATCATTTCAGGATAAATGTGTCAAGAGTGTGAAAAGTTTGAAAGATTTTGTATCCCATTTGGCTATTCAAATCAGTAAGTCATTTTTACTATTAAACCTGACAAAAATTGACTTTGTTCTGAGAAATACTTTTCTTAGTGAATTTTTTTTAAATAGCTTTAAAGAAATATGCATTATTTTTAATGTGCTAAATTCATGCAAGTTTGCATTCAATTATTTGGAATATATGGGTGCTGAATAAACTCCTTAGCGTTTAAACTAATAAAAAATTGAGAATTTGACTTGTACCACTGACTATATTAGAAAAATTAACTTTGATTTAATTATTTTTCTCATTTTTTTAGTTATTAATTACCCAAGAATGTGGACCAGCATAGAAGATAATTATCTGAGTCTTTGGAATAAACATCTCCAAGATGAGAAACCTGATATAACATTTAGCAAAGATAGGCTTGATAAGCTGATCTTGAAATCTCCAGAAAAGCAGGTACCTATCATTTTTTTTTTTTTTTTTTTCCTATTTGGTTTTGTTTTATCTTGCAAATTAACTTTTTTTTTTAATTTGCATTTACTCTCATTGGTTAATTATTCAAATTTATAAAAAACGTGTATGTTCAATTTAAAATTCATCCTTCATCTTTTTCTTAAAATAACTGAATTTCTTTAAAGTTAGTTTCTTTCATTTTAAGCTCTAATTGTTAGTCTCGACTCTCAAACTGACATTTTACTACAGCCAAGAAGCCGTGAAGTCTTAATTTATATTGAAATCTCACCATGTCACAACTTTTACATGTAGTATTCATCTAATTTATTAGATTAAAAGGTTAATTTATCAAATGAATAGCTATATAGTTTCAGGGATTTTTGCATTAGAATAAGTAGCAGAAAATGTAATGAATCTTTAGCTAGACTTACAACCCTGTAATGTAAGCAAATGAAATGTGATTAAAAACACACTTATTACAGGTTTGATTGCCAGATTCATTCTTCCCTAGTCTTTTAAACAGGTTTATACCTTGTTTCTTGTTTAGGATAGGGTTTCTGGTTCCTTCTATAGTCTTCTCATTCTCTTTTACTTCCAATAACCCCTTTCATCTTAGTGGCATTACCTTGCTTGAAGATACTTAGAATTTTAAAAAAGTCTGTAATTTAGTATCCTAAATGTCACTTTGGTTGAATAACAGCTATGGTTATGACAAATGGCCTTGAGGGAAGTATCAGCATTTTAAGGGTTTTTTTCTTCCTATTTAGTAATAATGTTAATTACTTTTGATAGAGAAAATGAAAATGCAACAAATTGTATATTCATAATGTACTAAACTTTTTTAATTTCAGCTGTCACAAATGCATTTGACGTCATTGAATTTAAAAATTGACTCATGAAATTCAGTCAAAAAAGGTAAATGTTCTCTCTATTTTGTATTACTGATTTAAGATACTTTGGGCTTTAAGGTGATACATCCAACATGACAGTAAGCATTTGCCAGACTGAGTATATTCAGTATTCTGATTGGCCAAATGCATTGCACTGAAACCTTACTATCGTTATAATACATTCAAAATATGTGTGTCCCATTCCCAGTATCTCATCTGTAAAGGAAAAATAGGAATAAAGAGGCCAATGCATTATGACCTGACTTGCCTTGATAATGTCCCCTAGAATGAAATGTGTTGTCTAAGCTAAATTTTTTCCTTTATTCACATTTGTGACTTTCTTGTGTTGTAATTGACCTAGTGAAAAATGCTTGTTAATCATTACACTACCATTTTAATGTATCTTAGGTAAACAGATTTTGTGATAGTTTTATGCAATGAAAAAAAACAATTCAAGTTTCATAAAAGCATTTACATTATGTAAAATTTTTATTTGTAAAAATTAGTACATATTGCCTAGAAAAGGTTTTTAATGTAATTTTTTTAATTTATTTCAGGTTATAAAAGAGCAGTGAGCCACAGAGTACATGAAATTTTTATCAACATTGTAAAGTGCTGAAATTAAAGACAGAACTTTTATTTTGAATATCATTTAATTGCATACATTAACTTGATAATTTCAAAGTAATATCTTTTAATTATATATCTCAAAGCTTAAAATGGAAAACAAAATTTTGTACTTTTAAATTGTAGATTTTACAATTTTAGGTAACAAATCTGCTTTCCTCACTATAGTGTTCTACAAAAGTATCCAGAGTTCGTTTTAGATGGAATTTACAAACCTGAACTTATAAGTCGTAAAATATTTCTTAAAAGATAATTTACTCATGAAATAGCCAAATTTTGATTCTCAAAGGCTTTTTTTTCCCTTCTTCCTATTATGTCCTTTTATTACTATCTAAAGCCACCTCACATTTATGTATCTTTTGGAACTTAGATTGCCTGTCAGTCAGATTTTTTATATGTGACTTCATACTGTTATTTTCCCCCAATATTTGCAGTTCAGCAAGTTCATTTTATTCTGTAAAAAAAAAAAAAATCTTGTAGGCTGCAACTCTTCCAAAATATAACCAATACCAGATTTTTAAATCTTATGTTGAACATAATTTGTATTAACCTCTAATCAGTTTCATTTGATATCAAAAGTTAGATTTCTAACTTGTAAATTGTCAGATATGAAAATCTAATGGCAAAAAGAAAATTTTAATGTTTTTTTTTCCTCCTCTAAGCACAGCTTAGATGAGGCACAAAGGTGAATGTATGGGACACCAGTGAGGATCAAAATAATTTGAATAAGACTTGCATTAGTGACCTAATAACCTTTGCAAAAATAACTTCTGAAGTAATGTATTTATTTAATCTGATATTTTATTAAATGTTATTTTTAGTAGATAGCTATATTTGAGTAGATGTTTTGTTTAATAAACAGTATATTGTTTTCAAGAAATCTTTCCAACAGGATTCAAGAGTGCAGCAGAAGCCATTAGATAAGACATGCTTGGGATGGTTTGAGAAAGATCACATAAGACTTCATTCAGCTTGATTGTTGGTATGCCCCATTTACTCCTTAAAGTACATAAAATCTAATGATAGTTTCTCCTGCTAAGGAGGATGCTAGTTTAAATATTGCCAGATAGCATAAACTTCACTTTAATAAGATTTCTTGAATATTCAAGTTAATTGATGAAAAATAAATGTGCTGTTTATTAAACTGTCTACTCAAATATAGGCCATTTGCAAAATAATGGCATTTAATAAACTTTTATATGCCAGTATCTTAGAATTTTCATTTACGTTTAAAGTATAGTTTGGTTCTGTTATCTTATAACTTAATGAAATTGTAAAGTAGCCTTACTATTGTTTCTGTCTTTATTTTTAGAGGTTTTGTCATATTTGGTATGCATTATTTTGTTTAGCTTTTAATTCATATTATTTCAATAAGTTCTTGGAAATTACTTTAACTTGAATTTAGTCATGTATATTGATTTCTCATAACCTTTCTTGGGATGTTTTTTTTTTTTTTTTTTTTTTTTTTTTTTTAATCTAAATGTATTTCGGTCACTTTGATTTACTTTACAACAGTCACCCATTACATGTTAACTTTTACATTAAATATTCTGAAATGGAGTAACACATAACAAATTTTGATGTTCTCTATTTTTCAAATGTTTACAAATTTTTTATTTTAAAAACTTATGACTTTTACTTGATCTTTTAATTTAAAACACTTATGCTTATGAAGTACTATTTGAAATTCTTTTAGTTATAAAATAACTAAAGGTTCTGTAAATCTTGACAGTTAAATATGTAAATATTTATAGTTGTTAAAATATATTTTCTTTGGAAGATATTTGGCTCATGATTATTAAACAAGTGATTCAAATAAGTTTTTCATTTGGTGCTAAATATAGTATAACAATGGTGGCATTCAAATATTCTCCAGATATTTAAAAATACTTATTCATAAGTATTTGCATTCATTACATTATCATATATATATATATATATATATATATATATATATATAGTGTATGACAGTTGAAAAAGTTTACTTGTGATGTTTCACCCTTCAGGACCTCATCAGACTGAATTTGTCAGTGACTTTGCATGATGTAGAGGGGTGCTACTAAATTCTGGAACTTTTTTTTTTATCTAGCCAAATTTTAGTCTTTATTTTTCTTTCCATCATTTTTGGAAGTATTTCATCCTTTGAGTCCCTTAATATAATCACTGTTCTGACCTTCCTCTGTTTGTATCCCTTGACAATTGATTTCAAGGGTACTTCAAGTGAACCACTTCTGCCATATAGTGCTGATGTGTTTGTCACTTTTGGCAAGTTGGACCATCTTCTGATGTGTATATTGCAATTCTGTTTGATAACCTCCACCCTTGACAATGTGACGTCATAAATATGTAATGGCCAGGCAAGATGAGGATACAATCCAAACTACAGTATCCAGATCTTAAACTTTCCTGGTAGCTTTGTCTCATCAATTTCCCCATGTTCATCTTCTGTCTGCTTTTGTACTTCAATGTCTTTACTTCTATCTAAAAGTGTACCAGCATATCATCTTCCTATGCTTTTTACTGGTTCTTTTTTCACTGTTGGTATTATTTCTTCACCTATTTTAATTCTCTTGTTTTTGTACTCCTTTCATAAAGGTCATGTTTGTGACTTAGTCTTGAATTTCATTTTGGCTCACCAAATCAATTGATCAATCCTCACTAAAACATTTCTAAAGGTATTTTATATCTAAACTGGCCATATTTGTTGCTTTATATATATATATATATATATATATATGTGTGTGTGTTTTGACAGTACAAAAAACATGGCGTTAAAGGCAAATTTTTTATTACTAAAGGCCATTTTAAAACAAAAAACCATTAGTTGACTGGTTTTGTTCATTCTTATTAGAACTGTAAATGAGGAAACAAATCACAAATGTCTGTCGCAGATGATGTGAATGTTTACAAAGAGAGTCGCCTGGACTTAATGAACAGCATCTCTAAGACCAGATGGAATGAGTGTTCTCTAGCTAAAACAGAACCAGTTCACACTCCAACCTCTAGCACAGATTGGACTATTTATCAAGTGATCCGCTACAGAGGACCCCTATGTATTTCAAATGGTATCACCAGAGGAAAAATTAAGTATTTTAGTAGGTACCTGCTGTTTAATCCTGACATCTAAACACTGGGTTGTTCTACCTATGTAGTTGAGTCCACAACTACATTTAAAATAACAATTAACTTGGTGGGGGATAAAACGTCTTTACGTATAGATGAAAGGATGGACTTGGTTTGAAAAACAAGCACATTAGCTGCACAATAACTCACATGAACTAGATGAAATGTGTTTGGCGAAGGACTTGCTAATCCTACCCAACCATGGTAAACGAAGATAGACTGGACATTTACTAACCATTGCAGGTTTAATTTTATTAAATGTAGCAGACCTCTCATGAATAACCAATTGAACAATGTTCAATGGATAACCATTGTTCACAAGGATACTAGTTAAACTAACTTCCTCTTTCAAGGTGCTATCCGAACAAATCATTAACCTGTAGGTAAAAGTTCTAATCAAATTAATCTTTTTAGGACAAAAACAATGAGTATAGAGACCCATAAAAGTAGACTTCCTATAAAATGAAGTAATAAAAGAGGAAGGGGTTCTATGAACCATTGACCTCCTTATCTACAGTTAATTTAAGGGCAGGATGAACACCGTTGAGTAGGGAAAAAAAAATTGGTTTACTTCTGATTCATGGTTAAACACACAAAATGTGTCCTCCACATAACGATAGTAAACTGTGGTGTGGAAGAACCTAAAAGAATGCTTTCTTTGTAAAATCCCACAAAAATATTAACCAAAACAGGACCCAAAGGGGAACCCATTACTACACTATCAATCTGATGATATACTATATTATCAAAACTAAAATGACAAGACATGGTGGCAAATTTCATCTGTTCAATAAAAACATCTTCCGGTATAGCTGGAGGAGTTAAATTACTATGATATAGCAAATTGCAACAAATACTGATAGTCTTCGATAAAGGAACACAAGTGAAGAGGCTGCAGATGTCAAACGAACACGTAAATCCATCAGTGGCCTCACAATTCTGAATGAATTAGGAAAAAATAAGAATCTTTAATACAAAAGGAACTATAATGCTGCAAAACTGGTTGCAACATTATAGCCAGCCACTTTGGGTCTTCTCAATATAAAGTTGCAATCATAGAGAGTATGGGTCTGAACAGGATACCTTTCCCCTTTATGAATCTTGAGTAATCCATAAAGACAGGGACGAATAGAGCCAGAAGGTCTCAACTCCTCAGCCACCATTTCAGAGGAAAGAACATCACTTTTTTTACTCCTTTGACAAGACTTTTCTGAAATCGAACTTCAGAAGTCAGTGTGGAATCATGAGTCAACGGAACCAAGACGTTGAAACTTGGAAGGGTCTTCAAGTATACTTAATATTTTATTAATGTAGTTTTGGCGGTCCATTAGGACAATGTCAAATCCCTTGTCCGGTTTTGTAATAACCAAAGGGTGATTATTCTTAAGGGACCTAATAACCCTGTGGTGTTCACTTCTCTATTTTGATTCAGACAGAAATAGAACTGGCATAAGAATGAGCCAAATCATTCAATTTGGCTTGAAAGTGGCTAGATTTATCGCCAGACACAGGTTGAAGCTTTGAGAGTTGAGCATAATATACCTCAAATTCAGGAAAAACTTGTTCCTTCTCAATAGAGGTAAAAGAAATGTTAAAATCTAAGCTGTTATCCAAGATAGCAAGTGCAATCTCTGAAGGAGAATAATAGGACAAATTAACTAATATATGTGTGTGTGTGTGTGTGTGTGTGTGTGTGTGTGTGTGTGTGTTATATCACTACACTACAAAAGTAGCCATTTTGTTTAGAAACACTCTGGGTCCTATCTGTGTCTTAAGTGATGTTATAAATTCTAAATATACATGTTGTCTGGCTGACTACAGAGGATGTATTTGGCAACCAACTGTCCTTTCTCTCTTCAGAACATTACTTATATTCATGCCTGTCATTCTGGAATATTGACCTCATTCCATGCCAACCCCTCCTCCCTCTTTGCATTGTACCTTGTAGGATTTTCTGTCTGTGATACCACTTTATAATATCTTAGTTTACATATCTTCGCTATGGGATTAAATCTTAATATTGTCCAATGTATTTCCTGAATGTTTCTAATGTTTTTGTTGATTCAAATTTTTTTATTGGTAATGTATAGAAGTCTTTAAAAGCATCTATAGTAATTAACCATATTACAGTATCTAAAACTAAATGATATTAGCTATTTGACTGAGGTTTTCTTAATGTATTTTTTCTTTGTTCACCTTTCCAACTCTGTAGCCTGGATACACATCCTTTATGTAAGGATATTTCTCTGAGTACTTAATCATGTTATACAACATGATATTCCCCAAGTTATTTAGTGTTGGTCAATATTATTCTTAACACAATCTCCTTTTTGTGTTGGGGTTTATCCACTAACAAAGAAATTCTACAAAGAGAAAAATTAAGTCTTTTGCTAAGAATTGTTATTCATGACTCTGTTCTTGGAATCTTTTTTTTATAAATATGCCAAAATTTTAGTGAAATCTGACTGCAAAATTGGGTACTTGATTTTTAAATTGATTTGTTTGGGTCTTATTTTATTTATTTAAAAATTTCTCAAATTTAATAATCACTGAAATATTTTGACTTAAGTAATCTGTTTAGGATGTGCGTTGTGGTGCAGTGGATATTGACTTGGAATGAGAAATCAGGGTGCCGAGTTCAAATTCTAGTTGAATTCCTTGCATTCACTTACGCACAAATACCCTTGGGAAAGGTATTAATCCATCTTTCTTCCAGTTATGGGTTAAATAGTACAGATCGGGTTCTGTTGCCTTGGCTGGCAACTGGTCTACTGCAGAAAGCAATAGCAACCTACTGTGGGATAATCTTCTGCCCAGTCAGTCATGTCTTTTTGGAGACATGATCACGTATGGCACTTAACTGACTGAATCTGTTTATAATAGTTACTTCTGAAACTATTGTAATTATTCCAACTGACTATAAGGGCTATGGTTTATATTGTAAAGGTTTAAGAATTTGTGTTTTTTGATAGGAACTTTCATTTATTTACTGAATTGCATTTGCATACCGACTAGGATACGTTGCAGGATCTTGCCAGTGTCATAAGGGCGCTGGTGTCTGTAGTAGACAACCCACTGCAAACATTAAAAACGAAGTATCCCAGGAAAAACAACGGTAACTGAAATAGACTAAATTAATATTCCAAATTTATTAATGTTAAAAGGAAAAAGACCAAAATGTTTTCATATTTTAAATACTTTGGTTGGTTGTGCTGGCGGTTCTTTTGGTCCAAGCTGAACTATTATTAGGCTGATGTAACTGAAGCATCAAGAAGTAGCTGCCAAAGGTCAAAAGGCAGCCTGAGTGAGAAGTTGGTTATTAGCTGGCCGTGTAGACCAGTTATCTGCAAGAATTTGTTTGGTAAAAAGACTTGGCACCCTGAAAAGAACAGTTTTAGTGCATTTTGTTGCTCTTGACAAGGATGCTGGGGAAGGAAGCCTGCTAGAGATAGCTGAAGAGACAGAAGATAGACCTTCTGGAGCAACAGGAGCTAGACAATGATAGGTAACTTTCTGGAACAGATACTACACTATTCTCTTTGGCCAAGCAGGCCACCCTAAAGTTTTGTCTTTGTGTCCTGATTTTATGATGCATGTTATTACATTAATGGTTTTGAGGCTACTTGAGTTGCAAATGAGCAGTTGTATTATATATTAGAATTTAAAATTACTTTACAACTGGACATTGCATAACCATGAGGGAAAATATAGTATGTACTTCAGGTGACCATTGTAAAATCTTGAACAACTCTCAATCATACCGTTTTAAATTTCATGATATAATAGTAGTAGTAGTATAAGTCTATAACACGTGAACAGATATTACCACCTCATCTCATAAATGCTCAATTGGATTTATATCTGATAAACTTAGTGTGATAATGATTACTATCTCTGATATTTGATATGTTGGGCATTGTTCTCAGAGAGAGATATTGCTTTCATAAATTGCCTTTTGCTTAAGTAGCACAACTAGTATCAATAAGCTTAGTGTGCTGCTATTAAGTTAATTATAAGCACTTTTAAAAAAGTATTTAAACTTGAGCTCTATTGTATATCTAAAATATATATTACACTGATTACTGTATAAAAATACTACAAATAAGCTAAACAGCAAAGTTTTTTTTTTTTTTTTCTTTCCATCATGTTCTAAATAACTTAATCTTTAACGCTACATAAGTTTCAAAGGTCAGTTAAGTACCATACGGATACACTTTGGGTGATCATGTCTTATTCCACAGTAGGTTGCCACTGCTTTCTGTGGTAGACTGGTTACCAGCCAAGGCTATAGAACCCAATCTGTCCTGTTATTTAACCCATAACTGGTGTGAACAGACGAGTTAATACCTTTCTCAAGGGTATTTACACTGTAAGTGAATGCAGTAAATTCAACTGGAATTCGAACTTGGCTCCCCAATTTCTCGTTCAGAGCTGATATCCACTGTACCACAACACCCTTGGGAAAGGTATTAATCCATCTCTTCCCTCCAGTTATGGGTTAAATAATAGGACAAATTGGGTTCTATAGCCTTGGTTGGAAACCAGTCTATCGCAGAAAGCAATGGCAAACTAATGCAGGATAATCTTCTGCTCAGTCAGTATCTCTTTCAAGACATGATTGCCCATAAGTGCCTGACACATCATTTTCTGTGGCCAAGATCTCCAAACAATTGAGAAGTGATTGCTTTACTTTTATCTACATTTGGTTGGTATTGAAGTCTGAGCTGACTAATATTCCTTAAATTCTATGTTGCACTTAGTTTATGGCATGAAGTTACATGCAAAAAAATCTTACCTTCATCAGTTTATCAGGTGGCTCTTCTGTAACTGGATATGTTTGGCATGATTCAAGTTACCATGCATTTTAACAATTTTCTTTAATCATTACTTTATATATCCCCACTGCAAAAGCATTCTTAGTCTTCACTTTTTTTTTTTTTTTTTCTTGTGGTCATGTGAATGTTTACTTTTCTATAGGCCTTTTGAAAAATTGTTAGAATGCAACACAGTTATCTTGGACAAGTCTCTTGCTGTCTTTGACTATGCTGCAACCTTTGATTCAAAAACCCTTCCAGTGCCTTGAAAGTTTAAACCCCCCAAAAAATGGTTGTTGGCTAATATTGTATGTTTTTTACATTGGGTTCTTTTAATATTTTTGTATAACTGGAAGTAATGAAAGGATGCAAAAAATTGTAAGAGTTCTTATATGAAAAGGACTAAAACAATTGACTGAAAGCCTTTGTATTGCCACTTTTGTGGGTGTTTTTATTAAGATATAACAGACAATACTCCACTTGGCAGTTATTAGAACTTAGCTTTAAAATCTATGAAGATTTTTCAATCTGGTGTATATCTCCAGTTCTGAGTTCTGCCTGACCAAGGATTGAATTTGTACTTAGCAGTAATGCAACAATTAGCTAACACTTGTATTCATTTGTCCACAGTACTATAGTCATTGGGTTACCTGCTTTTTGAGGTTTAAACCTTGATATTTTCTGATCAAAAACTGCCTCTTTTCTTTTTTCTCTATGCTAGTCAAAATATTGCACTTAGTACTGCTCATCTACTCAGTACTATCAGTGTAAAGAAAATACACTGTACAAGTAGCAAGTAACATAATTCTACATTACTTCTGTTTACAATTTATCACCTACTCAAGTGAATATTATTGTAAAAAAAAATATGAATATTGTATATGTTAAGTAGCACTTAATATCAGTTTGCAAACAGAATTAATATATTTACTATCTTGCTTTACCCTAGGTTTTAGGTAATGACTTAGTAAGATTATAAATGAAACCTGATATACTCTTTCTCACTCTCCTTCAAAACCTGGCTATGATGCTCCTTTATTACTTCCTATAAACTGATGCACATTAAAGGATTTGTCCAGTTTATGGTCAGGCAGCTGACAAGCAACTCTGTTGTACTGAACAGAATATTTACTGTAGTCCATCTTAATTCACTTAGCAACGTAAAATGTGTACAGCATATAAACACCTCCAAACTTATAATACATAGAATATAAGCAAACAATGAAAGAATTAGATAACTTGTATTGAATTGACAACTGTACTATTCAGTTATTGGATGGTGTACTTTAAAGCTTTCAAATTTTTTTTTTTTTTTTTTGCCCTTATCAGTTTTATTCCATGTTAGTTCAACAGAAGAGTTGAGGTTTATCAGGGCCGATGATGGGTGCTGATTCTTGTTCCTGATGCTACTTTTGTATTTTGACACTTTTTTTTTTTGTTGTGGGTTGACTACTTATGGGGTAATCAGTCTTTTCTTTTCTTCTGCAACTGAATGGAAAGTATGCTGTTTGTGATTTTTAAGGTTCCTCCCTCCTATAAAGCAGAACCCTTTTTGATATACCTCTTGATATAAACTCATTTTACTACTTTCCTGTGCCATACACTGATTCACTTGTTGGTGTGTGTGTGTATATATATATATATGTTGCCACTTCTATGTAGGAGGCAAATCATTTGCCACCTTTCTCTTTATTATACACTGGTCTTGTAACTCTGAAAAGTATTTTTACATTCGGTGAGACCAATTTTTCCTTTTCTGTTATGAACTCTTTAAAATCGTTTCACTCTGAGCAAGGCATTCCACTTCCACTATTGCGCAGGGGGCTACATAGTGGGGAAAGCGATGAGAAAGGAAGGTTAGATATAGGAAATGTCAGAAGGATGGTGGTGGATGAGTAAGGATACTGAGAATGAGGGTTGGATAGATGGTGAGTGTTGGGAGAGTAGATGCAAGTTAGTGTGATAGGTGTCTATTGACCTTGCACTTAAACTCCTGGAGATTGTAGCTGTTGGGGAAGCAGGCATGTGGAAGGGAATTACACAGGCAGGAAGCACGAGAAAAGAAGCTGTTAGAGTAGAAATTACGGTTACATCTTTTTTTTTTTTTTTTTTTTTTTTTTTTTTTCACTGTAAAAGGGTAGGACCTAGTTGCTAATCTAGTATCTTGTCTAAATTTGTACCTAGGCACCACCAGTGACCTAAGTTCAAGCCGTGAAAGTATTTATAGAAGAGGCACAGGGAAGCCATGTCACGCCGGTGAGAGTGGTTGCAGCTGGTCTGCCAAGTCAGTATCAATCTCGTTACAGATTCTGTTGTATTTTGTCAAGCCCGAGGAGTTACATTGGAGACCTAAGTTTAACAATACTTGTATATCTTCAATGTGTTCATATTTCTATGATGTGGTACTGTAGTTATTTACATTATTGTATATCTTCCTGGTGAAAGCAAAATAAAGATTAATATGTTTGACTTGAACTGTGTTAATGTCAACTCAGACTTATACTTGCTCACTACTCCAAAATACTGAAATATTTTTATGCTAACATGAATGCTGAGTAAATGCAGTAACACTAGTATAAGAGAACGAAATTAGCTATATACTTCAGCTCAGTCACTGAAATAGCTTTTATGGCCAATAATTGTAATAGCTTTTTATAGTTAAATAATCAATTACAAATCTTTTGGTAAATGGTTCCAAACCAAAACTATCCTAACTCAATTTGAAGGAACTCTTGAATGAATTGTAACATTAATATTTTACCATAGATTTGTAAGCCAAGGAAGATACCAATCTCATTGACTTTAAGTTATTGTCACTAGCATACTTGTTTGATCACTTACAATGGAAAATAAAACGATGCCTTTCAAAAGGTACCTCACAGTAAAATTGCATAAGATTGATGTTTTACACTAAGGCTGCTATTCCTTAGGATCATAGTTTCTCTCTTCCTCCCCACTTACTATGCTTGCTTGATTCCTACTAAACAATTCTTAATTTCTGCACCCCAAAAAATACTATCTTTTTTTACCAAATAGATACATGCAAATTCCAATGGTCTTAAAATGTCTTTTTGAACAGTTTTTCTTGGGTATTAACTACTGAACTAGTGTTGAGAATTCTCCTTTGTGATATAACATGTTAACTTTACTGGCAAATTGGGAGCAATCACTTTCAGCACAATGTATCAGTTTTCTTACAATTGCTACATGTCTCTCCCCCCTAACTCATGGGGAGCCAAAAGTAGGCTTACATTAAATAGACAGGCACTTTTTTTTTTTTTTTTTAATAGCACATTTTAATCTAAATTACACAAAACGTCTTTCAACATAGCAACATTCCTTGAACCTCTCCAGAACACTAACACATGCCCCACAAATTCCAATCAACATCAATTACAAATGCTTCTAAGATGTACTCTCTGAATTCAACCACTGTGTGTGTGGATCTCTATCAGATTACCCCCCCCTCTAAAAATATGTTGTTGTTAGGTCAGGTAAATTTGGTAGCCATTTGATGCTGCTTCTTTCAAACCAACACTGGAAAAGTTTGGTTAAGATAGTCCTTTACTGCTAAAACATGAGGTGCTCTATCTTGCTAAAAAAAATTTGAAAAGTTAACTCTGGTTCTGATCTATGGGAACATGAAACAAACAACAACCTACTTTTGGTTCACCCTGTATTTTTATTTTTTGTAATATACTTTAAAACTTGCCTTACCAAAAAAAAAAACAAAAAAAAAACTGCTTAACTCTTTCCTGAATTATTCACAATTCATTCTTAAATCTGCAACTTGCATTTTTACTTGTTGTCGATACTTTGCTTCAAATTAATGTGTATCTTCATGATAAATTGAATTTCTTTTTAAAAATCTACAATTCAGATTTTTTTAGATGACTTATAGTATTATATAAATATTATGAACTTCCTAATGTAATTTCCTTATATGCAGATAATTTTGTTCTTGCTAATTTTGATATATTGAAAATTTCTGAAATGGTTTGAGGAAAAATGTTCAGAAAATTTTATTCCACACTAGGGATATTGTCCATCACATGATGGAATACTATATTTGTAAATATTGGGGACTGTATTGTAATAGTATTATTAATTCTATTGTATTGTAAGATAATCCTTGTTCCTGTTAAGATATTTGTGGCAATTTTTTTAAAAATCTGCTCTATATTTACTGTAACTGGAGTTACTGTTGTGGGACTTGCTTGTCAAACTCAAAGCCAAGTTCTTTGGGACCTTTTTTGTCTTCCTGTGATGAAAAAAAAAAAGCAAATACATTTGTTTAATGGGATACTAAAACAACCTGCCTGACAAGCAGGTTTGATCTTGTTGGTGATAATTAAGGAGTTGTCAATGTGACACATCTTATTGTCTAAGTATTTTACATTATGTGCATAGTGTTTGTGTGTGTGTGTTTTTTTTTTTTTTTTTTTTTTTTTTTTTATCCCCTTGAGCACCACACCCATAATGGGAAAAGGAGTAGTTTTAGCCACACAGAATCGGGTGCTCTCACCTCGATACAGTGAGAGTATTTTTATTTGTAACAGAAAAAAAAAATTTTTTTTTTTTTTTTTTTCTTATAATCACTGACATTAAGCAATGTTGAGGCTGAAATGGAGACTGCTTTGAATGTGCAGGTGGTGTAATGGATGGCACAGTATTGTTAATTGGGGGACGGGGGAACAGTTCTAATTCCTATTATGTGCAAATACCCTTGGGAAAGGTACAATTCCACATCTTCTCAGCTATGGTTTAGTTATTGATTAGCTACATGTGAAGTTTTATTTCTTTGGACATTCAAGCTGGTTCCACTATCAAAGACCCAGGCTGCTGAGAAATATCCTGAAATTCAGTTCTACTTTTTGTGGGTGTTTTTTTTTTTTTTTTTTTTTTTTTTTTTTGAGGTGGATATATTTTAATGGACTTTATCAGTTCCAACCTATGACCCTCCAGCAGGTTGTAGGTTAGTTGATAGATGTTTGTCAAATATACCACATTGGATCCACAAGAGACTTGGAGTTAAGACCGCATTGGATACAAGATTATGGTTACAAGTCTTGTGTTTTGTAGATTGTTTAGGTCTTACTATTTCCTCCTTTTAAAACAATTGTAACAGTTTATCATCTGCTCTTTTTGTACAGGCTCAAAGATCTTACATGGTATCCTAGTAGCCTTAAGCTTTTTATTTGTTGGCCCATGGTCTGCCTTCATTTCTCTTGATGCAATGTACCTGGCTATAATGAAGGATTTTTTTTGTTCATTCTGGTAACATGACTAGCTCATCACAATCAATATTGCTTCAGAAAGGGTTCTATGCTTCTAACTTTGCACTTTACAAATCACTAACATTTCTAGATAATTAAAGTTTTTCTCTTTACAGAAGAGGGTATCTATTCTCTTTGATATCATACATTGAGCTTGGCTCCCCCCCTCTTAATACATTGATGATGGGGATATCTAGCTGATGGCTTTGTAGTATCGATGAATTTTGTGCTTTTTTTGTTTTGTTATATTTAATATTAAGTAGAAATAGCTTGCTCTTGCCTTAAGAGATAAATGTCTTACTTTTGCTAGTTTAAATCACAAAATGACATGCTTATTTTGTGACTAGTATTTTTTTTTTTTAACTTTGTCTGGATCATTAACTGTGTAAGCTTTCATTGCTTTGTGTGTGTCTACTTTGCTACAAACACCGGGTTTGAACCATGTATTCCTTTCATAACAAAAATGTTTTACTCTGAAAGCTTCTTCCCAAGAAACACTTCCTCCACTCCTAAACAATAGAATCTTAACTTTTTCCGGTCAGTAGTTATTGATCCGCTATATCCTTGTAATCTTCCTACTTCCTTTTAACGTTCATATCACCCACCTTATTCAGTAACCCTCTACATTGAGTGGTTCTTGGACCTTGTATTGGCTTAGCTTTAGTGATTTCGGTGTTAAAATTAAAATGTGCTAGGACCACTTCATTCTTAATGGAAAAATGATTGTGAAATAACATTTATTTTCTTTTAATAATTAAATTTCACAGTTCAGCTTTAAAATTAGGTGGTACCTTTATTGAAGTCCTTTTTCTGTTAAGCTTTAAGGAATAGTCTTTAGATGTTAAAATATTGTCAATCTTGGATGAACTGCATTACCTGGTCATGCCAGTTTGAACCTTCATGGTAAGGACATTGCATACTGCTTACATAGTAATACTCATGTACATTCCAACAAAGAAAAGTAAGTTCTACTCTGACATCTTCCCATAAACTACTAGTTATAATGGGGGATTTTGTTCATTCTGGTAACATGACTAGCTCATCATAATCAATATTGCTTCAGAAATGTTTCTATGCTTCTAATTTTGCACTTTACAAATCACTAACATTTCTAGATAATTAAAGTTTTTCTCTTTACAGAAGAGGGTATGTCTTCTAATCAGTATAAACTTCTAAATGTTAAAAGAACTTTTCCGTTCCTTATTTTATTTTTTTAAATGTAATGTCTATTCTCTGCGCTATCAGACATTAAACTTGGTTTTACCCCCTTTTAATGCATTGATGAGGGGGATATCTGGGTGATTGCTTTGTAGTAGTGACAAATTTTGTGCTCTTTTGTTTTGATTTATTTAATAAGTAAAATCAGTTTGCTCTTGCCTTAAGAGATAAATTTCTTTCTTTTGCTACTTTAAATGACAAGCTTATTTTGGGATTAGTGTTGTCTGTTTTTAATTACATTCTATTTTGATGGATCATTATTTGTGTTAATTGCATTGCTTTGTATGTATGTAGATGTCTACAGTTCTATTTTGCTACAGTGTTGAAGCATGTATTCCTTTTGTAAGAAAATATTCCACTGTGAAAGCTTCTTCCAAGAACTGCCCACTCCAAAACAGTCCAATCTTAATTTCTCCAGTTCAGCAGTTATCAATCAGCTACCCTTGTAATCTTAACTAACTTCCACCTCTTATATTCATATCAATTGTTAAAAACCCTCTATAATGGGTGGCTCTTGAACATCATATTGAGTAAACTTTGGCTAGTGGTGGGGGGATTATTAAAATGTATTAGGACGCAGCATTCTTAATGGAGAAATTAAGTGATTTTGTATAACATTTATTTGATAATTTCATTTCTTAGTTTAGCAATGAAATGAGTTGGTATCTTTTTTGAAGTCCTTTATATTAAGGTTTATACAAGTGAGAATTTTCTTTGGTATTCCTTAAAATGAGATCATTTTGATATCTGTGGCCTATTTCTACATAAGCTTTCTTTTATTAACTTATTGGTCATTTCTTGTACTTCCTGTTACAAAATCTGAAAGGCAGGTAAATCCCTGATTTCTCATTAGTTTTTAGAATGTGCATTATTCAGTTTTAGAAATCTCTTGTTCTTTCTATAAAATATTGCTAATTAGAAATGTCTTTGCTAACTTTAAAACCAATAGAAAAATTTAATTTAATTTCAAGTAAATTAATCTAAAATTATGGACTGCTTTTGATACACTTTTTCAAAGTGTAGACTTCAAGTTTTTATTTTTAATGTGCTACTTCAACCAGATATTGAAAATGCTAGTCAAAATATACCCCCACTTAGCTATAATAGGAAAAAGGGTGAATTTTTGGCTGCATTTTTATGCAGCCACTATGATGAAGTGGGAGGCACCTACTCCTTATTTGTAACAGAAAAAATACTTAGATTAGTGACTGCATTAGAATATGAGGTTGGATATGCAGGTAATAAATATTTGGCTTTTGGTCCTGAAAAACTTAGAATTTCATTGTCATTAAGTATCTAAAAGTTTACCCAATGTCCTGCAGCGACCTGGTCAATGCTCTTAATTTTATGTGAATTTATTTTCTACATTTATGCGCATGCTTAATATGATTATTTAATCCATTTTTATTACTGAATGTAGATTTCAGTTATTTGCATTATTTCCTTTAGTGTTACTTGTTGCAAATGTTGATAATGCTAGTCAAAATATACCCCACTTAACCATAATAGGAAAAGGGTAAATTTTTGGCCGCATCAAAATGCAACCACAATAATGAGGTGGGGCACCTAATTCTTATTTTTTGCAGGGAAAATACATGGATTGATGACTACTTTAGAATACAAGGTTGGATGTGCAGCTGGTGTAAATGGATATTGGTTCATAGTTGTTAACAGGTGGGTGGGGAGCAGAATTCTAATTCTTGATAGATGTAAGTACCCCTGGGGAAAGTATAAACCCACCTCTTTTCTCTCCCCAGCTATGGATTAATTGGTAAGACCTTTCTCACTAAAGCATTCTCAAAAAAAAAAAAAAAAAACCCCTGAAAATATTTTCTTGCTTTAAACAACCTACAAATTTCATCATAGTAAAACGAATGGTTTGATAGGTTCTTTTCCTCCAGTTGGTTAAGGACAGTATCTAATTTATTCTTCACAATTGATAAGGTCCTATTTGACAACCATGTTCTAACATTCATGTCGTCTCCATAATTTAAGAAAAATGTCTTCTCAGATCTACAAGTACAATAGTGTTTTAGTCATATAGACAGTATTATCCCTCAGAATTATTGAAATTCTTGTATAGTATTGACATAAGAGACTTTATTTCTAATCATTGGTCTATCAACATCCACATGAATCCAGTCACTGTACTTCTACCTCCATATTGTTTCTTTACCTTTTCTGTTCAAATGAATTTATATACTTTTTTTTTTTTTTTTTTTTTTTTTTTTTTTTTTGCTTGGTGACACCCCCCCCCCTCCTACTTTTTTTTTTCTCCCCTTAATTTCTTGTAATTTGGGAGACTTAAAAAACTTTTGTCATCCAATATTTTTCTGAAGTGGGTACTCAGTTTTAATCCATGTTCTAGTGACCATATTTTAAATGTGTCGAACGTTGTCATTTTAGACAACACTTTTAGATTGTCCTGTCTAAGTAAGCAGTAAGTATACGCCCTAGTCCCACATCTTGAAAATCCAAGCTTGATATTTTTTACTTATTTTATTTTTTTTCTTGTTCATTCTGGTAACATGACTAGCTCATCACAATCAATATTGCTTCAGAAAGGTTTCTATGCTTCTAATTTTGCACTTTACAAATCACTAACATTTCTAGATAATTAAAGTTTTTCTCTTTACAGAAGAGGGTATGTCTTCTAATCAGTATAAACTTCTTAATGTTAAAAGAACTTTTCCTTTCCTTATTTTTTTAAATGTAGTAATATCTATTCTTTTTGCTATTGTACATTAAGCTTGGTTTTCTTATTATTCCACTTGATTCCTTGGGGAACATAGGACCGCAATGACACTCCTCCAACGTACTCAGTTCTGGCTGGTCCTCTTCAGCTCAGCCCATGCCATTCCAGCAGCACTCATCTCAGCTTCAATGCTCCTTCGCCAAGTCTGTCTTGGGCGACCCACTTTACGCTTTCCTTGAGGGTTCCAGTCAAGGGCCTATCTAGTGATGTTGGATGCAGGCTTCCATAAAGTGTGGCCAATCCAGCTCCACTTTCTCTTCTTGATCTCAATCTCCACTGCGGTTTGGTTTGTTTTGGCCCATAATTGTTCATTGGTGATAATCTCTGGCCATCGGATGTTGAGAATGTTTCTGAGACATCTGTTGGTGAATATCTGAAGTTTGCGGATGCTGGTCTTGGTCACCCTCCATGTTTCTGGTCCATAAAGTAGGACCAACTTCACGTTGGTGTTAAAAATCCGGATCTTGTTGCAGAGTGGGAGGGCTGTTGTTCTCCAGATAGGTCTCAGTGTTGAAGGCATATCTGGCTTTGTTTATTCGGCACTTGATGTCTTCATCCGTTCCCCCATCCTTACTGATGACACTGCCCAGGTAAACAAACTTGTCAACTTCTTTGATGCTCTCTTGGAATAGTTGCATTGGATCTTGCTGTTTGTTGTTCACCCTCATGATCTTGGTCTTCCTAATGCTGAAGCTTGGTTTTACCCTCTTTTAATGCATTGATGAGGGGGATATCTGGGTGATTGCTTTGTAGTAGTGACAAATTTTGTGCTCTTTTGTTTTGATTTAATAAGTAAAATCAGTTTGCTCTTGCCTTAAGAGATAAATTTCTTTCTTTTGCTACTTTAAATGATAAGCTTATTTTGGGATTAGTGTTGTGTTTTTAATTAAATTCTATTTTGATGGATCATTATTTGTGTTGGTTGCATTACTTTGCATATATGTAGATGTTTACAGTTCTATTTTGCTACAGTTTTGACTCGCATTATGAATATTTGCTACAAGTAACACAAAAGGAAAGGAAATAACTGAATTCTACATTCAGTAATAAAAATGCATTAAATAATCATATTAAGCAAGCAAATATTGATAATGCTAGTCAAAATATACCCCCCCTAGCCATAATAGGAAAAGGGTAAATTTTTGGTCACATCAAAATGCAACCATTATAACGAGGTGGGTCACTTTATCCTTATTTGTTACAGGAAAAATACTTTGATTGGTGACTGCTTTAGTATCTAAGGCAATGCTTATAATGGGCCAAGAAAGTGTGTGCATATCTTGTCTGGCTGGAAGCCCACTTATTTTAAGCTTATGTAAGTTTGATGCTAAAATCACCATTAAAAAAACTTACTCTTTAAAAATTTTTTTTTGTCTTTATATTTACTATTTATTTGAAAGACTGTAAGCATATGGTACACTTATTTTCTCTTGAACTTGGCCATCATATTCAATCATGGAATTTGATAGGTGTTACTAAGTTGACTGTGACAATCTCTTAATATTGACAAATGTTTTCAAGAGTTGACACCAATCTTTAAATTTTTGTTTGATTTTGGTGTACCTTGATAAGATTTTTTTCTTCTGGAACTGTTTATCTATTTAGCATGAACACTTAATGTGAATCTAAAAAATTTTTATTCTCATTGGAAATTACTAATTCTTGGATTATCTCCCTTCTATCATTCATTTTCTGTTGAAGCTTTTAAAAATAAAGTTAGGTATAGTTTGATTTTGATCTCTGAATCTGTGTATGAATATTAGATGATTAAGCATGTCGGTTAATGTGTCCTAGCACTTATTTTATATTGGTTCCCTACTGTTTAAAAATTCTTGAATTTTGAAATAATTATTCTATACTAATTCAGTGTCACACACACACACATATATATATATATATATATATATATATATATAAAAATTTGTCCTTTAATTAAAAATACATTGCGACATGGAAATTTCTGTTGAGATTACTACCTCATCATCAGGCAATGTTAGATCATTGTTGTGAAAATGATTTTCATTGAAATATAAACAATATGTTTGCCTGTTGGTTATTTGTAGCTATGGGAAGACATAAAAATTTGTTCAATTTAACTAACCAGAATATTCACTTTAAATTTGAAAAACATTTTTTAACATAATATGGATAAGATAAATTTCTGAATCTCTCTGAAGAATATACCTAATACCAACAAAAGGGAATATTTCATAAAATTATTATATAAAGCAGGATTTAATTTGAATGAGATGGAAGGCTCGTTTCTTTTTGTGCAAGGAAAAAAAATTACTTAAAGAACAAGCATATAGGTTCAAAAGCAAAAAAAACAGCCCATATATTAAAGCTCTGCACATTTGAGAATGATTTGCTTTATATAACAATATCAGATTTCACAAAAGAAAAAAATTTCCAACAGCACTTTGAAAAAGTGGTGAAAGAAATTAAAATATTTGATAAAATATTCATGAGATCAGATAAAACAGCCAATTTCTATAAAGTAACACCAAAGGAATACAATACTCAGATTATGAAAAATTTAACAAAAACTATAAAAAACAAGTTTATATGAACATAGATAATTTAGTTAATGTTTAATACTTCTAGTGAAAAAAAAAAATCACTGATAAACTGAAAATAAGTGACAGTAGCAAAATTCAGCATAAAGGAGTGTTATATCACCAAAGATCATAAGGAAAATTTTAATACAAATCCTACTAATAGAATGATAAATTCCATAAGACCAGAGATGGGGAAAAATTAGTAAACTCATACTTGAAAGAGTAAACAAACAATTATGGGATACCTTAGATTAAAATTATGGAAAGATGCCACTGGTGTATAAATTGGTTTTATAATATAAAAGAAAAAAAACTTTTTATCCAATTTGATTTTGAAGAGTACTATCCATTGATATCAAAGGAACTATTTGTTACAGCATTGGAATTTGCTACTGTTTATTCAGATATATCAGGAGGAGAGATTTATAATAATAAATGCAAAAATTCTGTTCTCATTAAAAGAACAGTGGAGAAAAATTAATTCCAAGTAAAATAACTTTGATATAACTATGGGATCTTTAGATTCTGCTAGGTTTTCAAACTGGTTGGCTTATTTATACTATACAATCTTACAACCTATAAGGATATAAATACTGAAGATAATGGATTATATAGGGTTGATGGCCTTATGAATGCCACAAATTTCAAAATAGATAAAATTTAAAAGTAACTATTAATACTAATATAAAAAAAACTTCCTCGGTGTAACTTAAGATTTAAAAAAAGTATATATACCAACTATATAAAAATACAAATCCTTCATATATCCACCCAAAATCTACCCATCCTCTATCTGTTAATAAACATGTATCCTCATCCATAGAATATAGAATTAGAAATTCAGCAATTGAGGAAGTGTTTAATAAGCATAATAATTTTTATAATACTGCCTTAAAAAAAAATATTAAATATGCAAAAAGAGAAAAGCAACCTCCCTAAAGAAAAAAATAATTATTTGGTATATATACCCCCCTTACAACCAAATGATTAGTAGTAAATTGGTGAAAAAAATTCCTTGCTTTAAGAAACACTTTCTGAATAATAATTCATTAAGTAAAATTTTCAATAAAAATACTCTTAAATTAAGTTAGTTGCATGAATAATCTGGAAAAAATTATAGAAACATTTTAAATAAAAATTTAAACATAACTGAAAATAAAAATAATGTAATATACGATTAAATTAACGATTTGGATAATAATAAATGTAATTGTAGAAACCCTATAGATTGTCCTCTGGAAAACAGGTGCCTTACAGAATCGATTGTCTATCAATGTAAAATTTCTATGAAAAACCCTAGTAATATAAAGATTTAAGAACTCTGAAAAAACTATTTTATCAAGACATGTCTTCTTTTAATAAGTACCAAAATAGAGCATCCCTATTGAAATATTGATATTTAAAGGAAACGAATAAAACACATGTTAAAATGGAAAATCTTAAAAAGCTACAATATGTAAGTCTTTAAATGACCCATGCCCTTTGTTTCTATATGAAAAACTATGTATTATTAAATTTCTTAATAAAAATCTATTAGACATAATTAAATTTCATATGTAAACACTGCAAAATGTTCACCTTTTTAGAATATGTATAAAAAACACTGTTTATTAACTTGCATATATCTAATTTGTTTTAGAAAAATAATTAAAATAAAATGATACTCTAATTTTTTGTAATAATTAGATATTTAAGATTGCATTATGATATTAAAAATTGTATTAGAATATAATAGATTTTATATAAAAAGAATAAAATGAAATTTTAAAAATTTAATAAAATGTATATTAAAAAAATGTTACTTATAAATTCTAATTTTTAAAAAAATTAGAATGCATTCTGAATCGAAATAAAAATGGTATATTATACTCAAAGGTCCATTTAAGTTAGATCAATATAAAATGTTATTTCTTTATCGCTTTTTTTTTCTTTTTTAAGGTATTGGGATATGGAGAAAGCTGAGAGAAAAATTTTGTAACAATAATGGATACATCAATTGAAATAGGGTCTAGACAAGGGTTTTAAGAATTAACTTGACACTTTGGCCATTAAGATTGAAAGAAATCATGTATAAAAATATAAACTTGTTCAAATTTAAAGTGAATCTCTATTCTGATTAGTTAAATTGAACACATATTTTTGTCTTCCCATATCTATAAACAACAAACATGTTTCTTATCTTTAAATGAAAATCATTTTCACAATGATCTAATATTGCCTGATGATGAGGTAGTAATCACAAAACATAGAAATTTTTGTGTCACAATATATTTTTAATTAAGACAAATTATGATTATATTATACTCTACAATATTTATTATATTGAGCACTTTTATTTAAAAAAAAAAGTAAACGCCAAAGAATTTGGAATTGTAAAACTGTTGGTTCTCTTCACCTGGGGATATATATATATATATATATATATATATATATATATATATATAAGGTACGGATGGAATAAAATTCCATGTCCAAAGAAACACTATTCTTAAAGTGCTTAATACAGTAGAGCAGATATTTATTTTGAATTTATAACACAAATGTTATATCACTACAAAAGTAGCCATTTTGTTTCAACATTGTGTCTTATCAAGTGATGAGGTTTATTTCAAGTTGGAGAGTTTTAAAAAGTTCAAGAATAGCTAAACCCCCTTAATAAGAGAGGCATTTTTTTTACATAGACAGTGGACCAATCAAAATAATTTCTAATTTGAAGAATATAATAAGACTCTAAAAACAATCTGTCGGGGCATTAACATTAATATTTCATTAAAATAGCGTCAAAACAAAATGGTTACTTTAGTTGTGATATTATAAAACATGCACACACACACACACACACACACACACACACACACACACACACACACACACACACCCACCCACCCACCCACATTATAATAACCGTCATTTCAACTTGTTTTTGCCTAAATACAGTTCATTTATTTGGCTGTTAATGTTTGATAGGGAATTATTTGTACGAGTTAACTTTAAATATTGGAGTAAAAACAAACAAACAAAAAAAAAACTAATATGAAGTACATTATTTCAGAACTCAAATTTGATATATGCAGTACATACTTTAAAATATTAGTTTACGTAAATTAATATGAATAAGGGATCTAATCTATACATAAGTGGTTACTGTTTAAATTGGGAGAAAAATTCAATTTTATACGTTATTTTTCCATAAATACTAATTTTGAATGTAACTTAATATCTCTAACTGAATCCCCCCTCCACTCATTCCCGAAATAACACAAAGCCTTTTAAATAGTGGGTTCCATACGTACGTACGTCTAATTCAAAATGGTCCTTATTTTTATTCAGAATTTAACTACAATGCTAATGTCTTTATACACACACCTCATGTTAGGCCAAACATGCCCTCTTGAAACTTATAATTCAAGAGGGTACAAAGACTTACTTATATTAACATGGTATGTATCAATATTTTCATGCACAGATAATTTCTTGCATGTTTAGGTAATATAAAGTTATTTTTATTGCTAAATATTGGCAGTTTGTTACAACAAAAAATATAAAAGAAACTTATTACTGTTATCTTTTTCTCAAAGTGAATTATATTTTCTGTAAACCTTTTAATATTTTATTGTAAATCAAGGCTTATATTGAAAATAAAATGAAATATTTATTCATCTGTTTTTATTTTTTAATTTTCAGTAAATCTGTTTGCTCCCCCCCCCTTTTTTTTCATCATCTTATTGGATTGTCATGTTTATTTTATTCATAGATCCACTGGATAAGTCTTTAAAAAAGATTTTGCATCTAGTTATGAAAATCTTTTTGTTTTCAGCATTATAGACTTGCATACATCAAAATATTTTGCCAAGAGACTACCTCAAACTGCATTATATTTAAAAAACATTTTTGTATAATTTGGAGTAAAATCCTATCTGTTTTCTTTTTTTTTTTTTTTCCTTTTATTTAAACTTTAAGCAAATAATCTTATCACAATATGTAAGGGTGGTGGTAGGATACTAAAAATTAGCAAGTAATCATTTTGTCTATTCATTTGACAACTGTTCAGAAATTTACCAAGTTAACTAAGACCAATACCAGTAAATGTGTTTTTTTTTTTTTTTTTGTTTTTTTTTTGTCATATTGAAAACTATAGGCTGGTCAAACTGAAATTGGAAATCTTTTCTCTTTAATAATACTATTGAAGACTACTCAATGCACTCCCAATTATGTACAAAAATGGGATTTAATTTTTTTTTTATTTTATACATTCTTACAAGCTGATCATCAGGTAACATCTTTGAATTTCACTGAAATATCTTAAAAAAAAAAAAAAAAAAATTTCTTAATACCTTATTTAAATGCAAAATAATAAACCATTTTTCTGTTTTTGTGTATAATATATAATTTCATTAAATATGGCAGACAAGGAAGATTTTTTTACTTATCAGATCAGAGCTACCAAAAGTTTGGCCTACATTTTAAGGAACCCTTAAAATTCTTAAATTTGTAAACTTAGATGCTCAAATATTTGTCAGGATAAGTTTACAAAATAAAATAAATATTTGATCACTTACTTTTGTCAACTATAGTTGACAGATCTAATGACAAACTTATTGAATTTTAAACAATCAGATACACAACTGGAATCTTAGTTTAGGCCTAAAATCTGCCACTGAACTGTAGAAAGATATTACTGACTTTTGATAAAACTAGCAATGTAATGACTGTTTTAGCAAAGGGTACATTCAGGGTTTAATAATGGCCACACATGAAAAAAGTGAAACTACACTTTCTCATAGATGTATAAAAATCCTGAAAGAAATATAAAAAAAACTTCATCCTGTGCATTCATAAATCTATTTGTCGATGCATTAAATACTAATTTTGGATCTAGTAGGATGCTGCTATTCATCTCAATTTTCTTATCAGAATCAATCTTGGATATTTATAAATCTACTATTTGTCCGTGAATTGAATACTGCTGCCATCTCTAAGTCCAAATTGACTTAGAGACAGCGACTGAAGGTGAGCTGCTTTTTGTCTGTTCTAAAAATATTTTCATGGCTTCTTCTCTGAGCTTCTCCCTTGTGCCCTAACCACATGAATTTACTTGCACTATTAAGTTGGCTTTTTGGTCCAACCCTTTTGCCATTAAAATAGTCAAATGTAACCTCTTCTATATCAATTTCTAGTCACACATTTCCTGTCTGTGTCGCTCACTTTCGTATACTTGTTTCCCTGATAGCCACAAGGTCCAAAAATTTAAATACAATATCAATTGCCATCTTCAATCTCATTCATCTTTTATCCTTCCTTCAGTAACCACTGTACACTAGTGGCAGTTCTACTTTACTTGGGATGAAATGATTATATTAAAAAAAAAAAAAAAAAAAGTATCTCCCACCCTTCTGACAAAGGTGGTGGAATTATAATTATGGATATGCACACAAATCAAAAATTGAAACTTCTGGTAGACAATACATTTATAAAACCAATTCTTTAGATTACCAAAAATATGTAAACCACCAAGTACTCTAATGAGATCTATTATATCAGAAATAAGTAGCACCCCATATAAACTAGGTGGTTCATTAGCCAAAATTTTAACCCCACTTGGCACAATTATCTCATTTATATTTTTATATATATATATATATATATATATATAATCATCCGCAGACAGATCTGTTTCGCCGTATCACAGCTCATCAGTATGATTAGACTCCGATTGCTTTGTGTGTGTGTCGCCGACTGATGCCATTTCGGTCAGGTTTCAATCCTGAGTAAAAAAAAAAAAAAAGCAATCGGAGTCTAACTGTACTGATGAGCTGTGATACGACGAAACAGATCTGTCTGTGGATGACAATATTTACACTCTCACACCCTGATTGAGCACTCTGGAAAAATAGTAGACTTTGATAAACAGTAGCTACTCTGGCATGTACGCATCGCTTATTCAGTGAAATGAATTAGTTCAGTGAAATGAATTAGAGCACTCTAGCTATTGGGCGTGTATAATGATATATGCTAAAATGTCTGCCTACTTCCACCGAACGCCCATATCCCAGGGGTAGATAAATTGATCTAGTAAAAATTATCACTCTGAATTCATTTGTTGTAGAAAGTTTCTTGCCACTGAAGGTTACGCTGATGTTTGAATTTCATTGTGTTGTTATATTCTGCTATGTCAATAGTAAACACCTTTGAGTGATATTAACAGTAAGAATAGTGCAATTGAGAGGCCTTTAAAAAGGATGTAGTGGAAAGGAAGTAACCTTTAGCACACTGCATTATAAATATTAAGTTAAAACAAATATAAATATAATTCTAGTTTAGATGTAAAATCAATTATATACAGATGTTTCAATTAAAAAAAAAGTTTAAATTTACTAAACACATTTAACAAAAAAAAAAAAAATCAAAACACCTCTTACACAAGATCACAAAAATGTACCAATTAATAACTTAATCTGTTTTTTGTCATCTTTGATAAGAATTTTTACCAATGGCTTTCCCTATTGGTATTTTGATTGGTCTATTTTTAGAATTTCTAGAAAGTTCTTTTCAAAATTTGACAAAATCTTTATTTTACATACATGTATGCATGCATGAATGAATAAAACTTATGACCTTCGGTTAGAGGTTTATATAAAATCCACCAACTTTATTAATTTCTCTTCTCACCCCAACAGCAGACTCAAATCTAGAGTAATTATAAGAGTCTATTTAAGGTCACTAAAAATCTGTGACCTATAATATTTACCCAAAGAAGAAACATACTTAGAAAACACTTCGATATTCTCATTATTTCATGCACATTGCTAAGAGAAATGCATACATAATATGCAACTTTAAATGAGATAATGACATTAATAACAATGACATACTACTAATAAAGGAGGATCTGCAATATAATCGACCCTGACTTGGTAGTCTGCCGTCAATTTCTTACCAACATGTGGTTTGTCTTTTCTACTAGTACTCTTTTTTTTTTTCTCATTCCCCAAACACATATATTTACACATGCTACTAGATTTGCATTACCGTTAAATGTAACTGACTCTTCTACTCGAATAGTTTCTTTTCTCCCACTTCCCATTTGTGAAATTTCCTTTCATTTGGTTGCTTCCCTGATAGCTACAATCTCCAAAAGTTTAAATGCAATGTCAATTGCCATCTTCTATCACCTTAATTACCATCCTTCTCTTATCCTTTCTTTGACAACCTGTGTACTGTCTTGTTTCTCTTATTTTAACCCCCCTGTGCACCAGTGGCAGTCCTGCCATGCTTGGGGTAAAAAGATTAAAAAAATAACCTGCTATCCAATCTTAAGAATATCAAAATAATTACAACCACATCCATAAATTGTAATGGATATGACCAGAACTGAAAAAAAAATAAAAAAAGCAGTTATATAATAAACTGTCTCAATATTTTTATACCATTAGGCTTTTTGAAAAGACATGAATAAATACCATTTTGACACTTTTTTTTCTATAGGTTGAGTTTTCTTTCACTTTCTCACCAATGTGACATGAGTTCTCTCTCTTTTTCCTATGAATATTTTCATGAGAATATTAATGAGATGTCTTTAGTGCCAAAACTACATGAACTTCTGTGTTCTGCTAGATTGCTAAACTAGCAAGATGCTAGTTAGTTTTACTCTATTCACTTCCACTCACAGTAACCCTTGCATCTAAATGACATCATCATCTGTCTTTCTGAACCTAGTTCCTTTAGTGACCTTTCTCTTCATTAAAGTCTTCTCATTCTCTTCCACTTCCAGCAACTTATTGCATCTTAGTGGCATTATCCCCATCTTGTATTCCTGAACCCTGTTTCTTTATCTTTTCTCCTCAGTGAAGTCTACTCATTCTCTTCCATTCCCAGTAACCCTTTGAAAATTTGAGGCATTATAACCATCTCCTGTCATCTTGAACTGTTTTTTCTGACCCTATTTCCACATTAAAGTCTTCTCATTCACTTTCACTCCCAGTAACCCTTTGCATCTTAGTGGTAATATCACCATCTTCTGCTTTCCTGAATTTTTTTTTTTTTTTGTCATTTCTCCTCATTAAAGTTTTCTTATTCTCTGCCACTCCTAGTAACAATTTTCATATTTGTGGCATTATAGACATCTTCTATTAACTTTTAGCTTTTTCCTTTATTGCACTTTCTCTTCCGCTCTCAGTAACCCATTACTTCTTAGTGGCATTATCACCATCTTTTGTTTTCCTGAACACTTTTCCTTCCTTGCTCTTTCTCCACAATAAATGTTCTCATTCTCTTCCACTTACAATAACCTTTTGCTTCTTAATGCCATTATCATGTCTTCCAGAGCCCTGTTTCTTTATTGCCCTTTCTCTTCTACACTCATTAACCCAAACCCATTGCTTCCTAGTGGCATTACTGGAAACCTGTTGCTGTATTACTTTTTTTCCTCATTAAAACTTCTCATTCTCTTCCACTTCCAATAACCATTTGCATCTAGTGGCATCATTGCCATCTTCTGTTTTTCTGAAACCTGTTCGGGTTTTTTTTTTTTTTCTTTTTTGAGTTTTTTTTTTTTTTTTTTTTTTGCCATTTCTCTTCATTAGTCTTGTCATTCACTTCCAGTTCCAGTAATCTTTTGCATCTTAGTAGTATTATCACCATCTTCTGTCTTTCTGAACCCTGTTCATTTGTTTTGCATCACCAAAGTTTCCTAATTCTCTTCCAGACAGAATAACCCTTTCATTTTCATTGCATTATTGCCATCTTTTGTCCTTCTGAACCCTCTTCTTTTATTATCCTTTCCTCACTAAAGTCTTATCATTCACTTCCACTGCCAATAAGCATTTGTTTATGGCCATATCTTGTTGAATACACCGGTTCTTGCTCGATCACCGAAGTTAAGCAACGTTGAGCCTGGTCAATACTTAGATGGGTGACCACTTGGGAATACCAGGTGCTATAAGCGTTTAGTGATGGATGTGCATTGTAGTGCAGTGGATATCGGCTCGGAAAGAGAAATCGGTGAGCCGAGTTCAAATTCCAGTTGAATACCCTGCATTCACTTAAGCACTGGTACCCTTGGGAAAGGTATTAATCTGCCCCTTCCCTCCAGTTATGAGTTAAATAACAGGGTAGGACTTGGGGACCCTGCCCTTAAAAAAAACAAATCCCAATGAAACTTGATACTCGAAAAGAAAAAAGTATTACTAGACACAAAACTTATATAAAAACAACAATAAATTGTTGAAAGAAAATGGTATTACCAGCAATAAATAAAAATTTAGTTGGCAATAAATGACCGGCCAAGGTTGATATGCCATAAAATCAAAATGACCAAACCAAACAATAAGCATTTACATCTTAGTGACATTATCACCATCTTTTGTCTTCCAGTACCCTGTTACTTTATTGCCCATTGGATTTAATAAAGTGTTCTCATTCTCTTCTACTCCCAGTAAACCTTTGCTTCTTAGGGTCATTCTCAACAACTTCTTCCTAAACCCTGTTCCTTTATTGCCCTTTTTCATTAAAGCACTCTCATTCTCTTTCACACTCAATAATCCTTCACTTATTTGTCACATTATTACCATCTTCTGTTGTCCTGAAGTGTACTTATATTGTCTTTTCTCCTATCTAGTCTTCTCCCTTTATTCCACTCTCAGTAAATATTTACATTATTGCCATCTTGTGTTATCTTGAACACTCTTCTGTTATTGCTTATCCTCTATATTAAAATCTTTTCATTCTCTTTCACTACCAATAATTTTTTGATTCTTAATGGCATTATCACCATTTTCTGCCTTCCTGAACCCTGTTCTTTTATTATTTGTCATCTCTAAAGTCTCCTAACTAAATCTCTTCCACACTCAGTAACCCTTTGATTCTTAATAGTATTATTTTCATCTAATGTCTTCCTTAACCCTGTTATTTTATTGCTCATTTCTTTTAGTGAAGTCTTCATATTTTCTTCCACTCCCAGTAAGCATTTGCATCTTAGTGGCATTATCACCATCTATCTTCCTGAACCCTGTTCATTTTTGCCTGTTCTCTTTATTAAAGTCCATTCCATTCCCTTCTACTTTCAATAACCCATTGTCTCTTTTTAGTAGCATTATGGTCATCTACTGTCTTCCTGAAACCTGTTTTTTATTGTCCTTTCTCTTCACCAATGTTTTCTTCCACTTCCAGTAACCATTTGCATATTTGTGGCATAAACACCATCTTCTTTCTTAATGAACCCTGTTCCTTTATTGCCTTTTCTTTTCATTAAAGCCTTCTATTCTCACTAACTCTTTGCATCTTAGTGGTTTTATCACCATTTTCTATCTTCATGAAACCTGTTCTTTTATTGTCCTTTCTCCTCAGTAAAGTTTTATTCTGTTTCACACCCAATACCCTTTGCTTCTTAGTGGCACTATTGCCATCTTCTTTTTTTACTGAACCTTGTTCCTTTATTGCCCTTTCTTTTCATTAAAATATTTTCAGTGTCTTCCATGTATGTATTGATGCTATGTATCATGTTACTGTTTCATAAAATAACACAAAACTTTTGATTCAACAAAACTAATTTCATTTTCTTAGCTTCATTATTTAGCAATTCTACTACCCACCTTTTATTATATCAGGTACTCACTTTTGTTTATTTGTTCTTGACTTGTGTTACTTTGTGTCCTCCATAACTTACCTGGCTTTTCAGCTAACCGGATGAATATTGCGGATGTGCGTTGTGGTGCAGTGGATATCGGCTCGGAACAAGAAATCGGGGAACCGAGTTCGAATTCCATTTGAATTCCTTGCATTCACTTACGCGCAAATACCTTTGGGTAAGGTATTAATCCATCTCTTCCCTTCAGTTATGGGTTAAATAATAGGACAGATTGGGTTCTATAGCCTTGGTCGGCAACCAGTCTACTGCAGAAAGCAATGGCAACCTACTGCGGGATAATCTTCTGCCCAGTCAGTCATGTCTCTTTCGAGACATGATCGCCCAAAGCGTGTATTGCGCATGTATTGTATTGTAGCGGCATTCACCCAGGACGGGTTGAGCCGGCATCCCCAAGAACATTTGAAGCATCTCTCCCAGCGGCGGCCCACGATCGGCGATCTTGAGCCAGCTCCACTCCAATCTCTGCCCAGTCCCGGTTCCACCTCCGAAATCCCACGACATTTGGGCCCGAGATCGGCTCCATGTCCCCCTTCAGCTGACCCCCCGCACGTTTGCGCCAGCCCGGTAGGGGCCTCGGGAAGAGGCAGTCGCGAATCAGCTCACCCGGAGGACAGCGCGCAGCATGGCCGAATCGACGGAGTCGGAGAGCAGCCGGTATCGGTTGAAGACGGCATGTTTGACGAAGGGTCGATGTCCGCACCCGATCAATCCGCCGGAAACGCAGGATGCGCCGGAGACAGTCATTGTCGAAGACCTCCACCCTCTTGAGGTCCGCCATGTGCACCGGCCACGTCTCGCAGCCATACAGCAAGATGGATCGCACAACAGCTTGGTAGACGCGGCTCTTTGTACGCAGGGCGATCTCCTGCCTTGACCAGAGACACTTCTGGAGGCGGTTGAAGGCGGCCCTCGCAAAGTTGATGCGACGCCCGATCTCATCGCCACCCTGGCCGTTCGGGACAAAAGACGAGCCCAGATAGATGAAGTGGTCCACCATCTCCAGGGGTGTTCCGTCGAGCAGGATGGGTTGTTGGGCCTCTGGAGGCAACAGTGCCGTCATCACCTTCGTCTTTGCAGCATTGATGCGCATGCCGACCGCGCGCGCTGGTATGCACTCGGCTGACGGCCGCCTGCACCTCCTCGATGCTGTCACCAAGAAGGACAATGTCGTCAGCGTACGCCAGGTCGGTCACGGCCAAGTCGCGGCCCACCCGAACCCCAGTGAAGCCTTGAAGGGCGCTCATCAGAATCCAGTCGATAGCGTAGTTGAAGAGCGTCGGGGAGAGCGCGCATCCCTGTCGCACACCAGTGTGGACCTCAAACGCCCCGGTCTCAGCACCGTAAGCACGAACACGTGTCCTCGTCTCCCGGTAGTAGGCCTGAATCAAACGCAGCAGCTTTGGCGGAATGCCATCGTCCCGCATGATAGTCCACAGAGCGCCGCGGTCCACCGAGTCGAAGGCCGCTGCAAAATCGATGAAACAGAGCACCGTCGGTTGTTGGTAAGACCAGCGCGTCTCCAGTATCCGGCGTAGACAAAAGTGTATCGCGCATGGCACTTAACTGACTGATGAATATTTATGAGAGGTCATAAACTTGAAGGTTTAAGAAAAAAAAAATTTTGCTCTTGTATATAAATACTTGTAACAAAATAAAATCTTTTCATTTCTGCAGCTTCTTTTTCTGCCTGTGGAATTCACTTCCTTATTCTTGCTTTCCTGATGGTTACAACCTCCAGGAATTTAAATGCAAGGTCAATTCTCATCTCTTAACTACTTGACCCTACTTCTTTCCACACTGTCCTGTAGATCCTTTCCTTTCTCTCCACCTTCGCAACTGTCATCACTGTATTCCCATCCTTCTCTTGCTCCTTTCTAACTGGTTCGTCCTTCTCCTCATTCTCCTCTAATCCTTTTACTCTTATGTAGCCCCCTGCACATCAGTGGCATTGCTCAGGGTGATATGATTAAAAAACAAAATAAAACCTTCATAAAGTCCCTCAGAGGATGAAACATATCAGCTAAGTTTTTCTTTCATCTTTATTCACATATACAGGGACATATAGATGTATTTTCACCATTTTATATTTTAAATTTCACTCATGTGCATTGTTTGATTTTGATATTGTCAATTGCACAGTATAGTAGGGTCAGTGTGGCAATGTCTGTGAGAAAAAGAACATTATGATGCAATTCACTCTACTAGAAATTTGAAAATGATATGCTTTACTCATTAGCATTCATACTGGAAGTTCCAATATGAAAATTTCAGTGTTTAGGTGTCAATCTAGGGACAGTGCCGGGAATGCTGTCTCTCCAAAGGATTTATCAAGAGTGATAAAAACCAAATATCCAGGCAACATCATAATGTTTGGAGTGATCACTAGTAATGTCAACATTATGCCTCCATTCATCTTTCCACAGGGCTTTAGACTCAACACAGATGCTTACATCAAGTGTCTTGAGGGGATAGTGCTGCCCTGAGTCAAGAGGATGGCTGCTAGAAGACCCTATGTCTGGCAACAGGACTCTGCACCCTGTCACACAAAGCAGGAAAACCCAGTCATGGCTGTTGAACAATTTCTGCAACCACATCACCCCTTATATCTGGCCATCTAACTCCCCAGATGGCAAAATCCTTGATTATGTGTGGGGCACAGTTGAATGAGACTCCTTGCAACACCAAATATGAACTGAAGGCAAGGATGACAACAGCATTCACCAATGTAAACAAGGAGACTGTCTGGAAGAGTTGGAGGTGATTCCAGAATGCTGGAAGCCGTTGCTAAAGCCAATGGTGATTTTTTTTTTTTTTTTTTTTTTTTTTTTCAAATTTAGTCTGAGTGTTTCCCTTCAGTTATGGGTAAATAAAAGGACAGATTGGGTTCTATAGTCTTGGCTGGCAACCAGTCTACCACAGAAAGCAATGGCAACCTACTGCGGGATAATCTTCTGCCCAATCAGTCATATCTTTTTCGAGACATGATCGCCCAAGCGTGTATCACGTATGGCACTTAACTGACTGATTTCAAGATATTTTGGTGTAATTTTGGTAAATATATCTGTTTGAGATTTTGGTATTATTTTCATTTTTGTGTAATTTAGATGACAATTTATCCATTGTGCTTTGTATATGAAGATATATGGTTCTTCAAATTCAAACCAACGCTGGTGTTGGACATTGAAGATTGTTTATCCTTCTTAGCTGATCTTGCTGCTGCTAGACATGTATCATCTTTATTATTTTCAGCAAAAAAGTCCTTACATAATTTGTTTCCATGCTTCTTAGCAAATTCTTTCACTTGTAGCAAATGGTATTACATGATCTCTTGCTTCTTACAGTCATATTCTTGATAGTAATATTCTGTAAACTCAGCCAGCACTATCAAGCAGCCTGACTGAATGCACTTCTTACAGATAAATACATACTTCATCAATCATTCTTTGGCTGCTTTTTATATTTCTCTATGGCCTTCATCTTGGTGAGATTCAGAATCACATCTTTTTGCATATGAGATGAATTTGACAACAGGAGAACAAATCAAACATAACTCATTACGATCTCTTTCAGCTTTATATTTGTTCATTTTTATACTAGTAGTATTATTAATAACAGTATATATTATTAAATTAAACAGTCAAAATGAATAATAATGGTTGACAATCATTTACTTTCATTATTATTTAAATATGTTTATTTCAATCTAAAAACTGTCAATTCAAGATTGGAAAATAAAGAACACACATCCATTTTCTTTTTCATGAGTTGTATTATTTGCAGCACTATTGCTTTTATTAGATGATGCATTGCCAACTCTTGATTTTAACTTGTATTTACATTTCATCTTAAATTTTAGTTGCTTTATATTATAAATTTTACAAAGGTCATCAATTTTATAGGCATGAGTGTAGGATTGGAAAATTAAGGATATACTCTCAGTGAGATTTGAACTCGGGTCTTTTTTGCCTTTAAATTGGAAATTAGGAATTCTTCACCAGTGAGATTTGGACACACAAATTTTTTCTTTAAATTGGAAAATTGATGATATACCCTCAGTGAGATTTGAACTTGGACTTTTTTGCCTTTAAATTGGGAAATTAAATATATGGCCTCAGTGTGAGTTTAATGCATGTCTTTTTTATCTTTAAATTGAAAAATTAAGGATATTCCCTCAATGTGATTTGAACTCCAGTTTTTTTTTGTTTTTTTTTTTTTCCTTTAAACTGGAAAAATATTACATACCCTCAGTAAGATGTGAACTTGTCTTTTTGTCATGGATTTAAAAAAAAATTGACAATATGTTGTTGGTGAGATTCAAAATATTTTTTTACCTTTAAATTAAAAAGATAAGGATAAACCCTTAGTGGGATTTGAACACCTCTTTATTTACTTTAAAATGGAAAATTATGGCTATGCCCTCTAATGACACTGCGACATTAATAGAATTAAATGGTTTAATGTAAAATATGAGTTAGAAATATGGAGACAGTGAGGTGGTGATCTTTTTCTTTTTTACCTTTTTTCCTTTTTTCTATCGAAAGTCTGATATATAGAAAAAACAAACTTGGGAAATGATTGTTTTGGGAATTGAATGCAGAATTGAAAGTTGAATTATGCCTACCAACAACAGCGGAAGTGAAGGTTGACAGGCCACCAAGCCATCTAGAATACAATTGTGGATATGTAAACAAATCAAGAAATAGGACTTTATCTGTCACTTGAACAATTGAAATGAGAAACGTTAGGTTATGCAAAATAAAGCTTGCTGGTGGCAGGTCGACAAAATGTGAACAACACAAGACCAGAGCCTGAGAAATGATATTTGTTAGTAAAAAATCGAAATAGTTAAAAATGAATGATTAAAATAAATCTCGCCCACATGATTTAAAAATTAGATTCATTATAAAGATAGCTGAACCACTATGTGAGGATGGGCTAAGATTCAATACTAAGAGGAGGAGGAGAAGGAAAGAGAAATTACCTCTGTCCATTTGGAAGTAAAGGTGTAAGCATAAAATAAAGTTGGGTATGAGTTAAATAGGAGGAGTGACCCTCTTACTGCTCCCAGTAAGATGAATCGCTTCCAAAATTAGAAAAGTTGATTAAAAATGCAAAACTTATGGAATTATTGAACCCCAAAAAACCTGCCAATTTCTGACCAGAATCTATAAGCAGAATGAGAGATGAGTGGTTAATCATGGATGAACTGCTAACAAAAACCCATGTAACTGTTGCTAAGAGATATGCCAACTTTGAACTCTGTTCCAAGATTTAGAAGAAGCAAAGTGTTCCTATTTAAATTTAAGTGGGAAGGGTTGATTTTATTACAAGAACTATATAAACCAACAATATTAACCTAAAGAATCTTTCATTTTTATTTCCATCTACAAAAACATTTTTTTTCTTTTCATAATATAGCTTTGCTGTGAATTGAGCCAATGCTTTGATTGCTAACAATTTTTATTATATTCACTCCTCTGAGATCAAAACACATGAAAGGTGTGGATCAGAGTAGCCAATAACCAACAACCAGATTGACCAAGCTCGGCAGTTACTAACACAGGGTCACCCTGTGATTAACTCATTGTCCTAGAACCTGGAAGACTGAATTGCTAGAGTGGTTACATCATCAGTTATAGGCAATGTGTGGCAGGGGTATATTATTTGGTTACAGCTAAAAAGGTTTTGACCTAGGATCGACTGGGGCACTCAGTGAGATTTGAACTCATGTCTTTTTTTTTGCCTTTATATTGGAAAATTAAAGATATGCCTTCAGTGAGTTTCAAACTTGCCTTTAAATTAGAAAGTTAATGAAATATAGAGGCTAAAAAGAAAGAGAAAAGTCCTGTTATTTTATATTTTGTTATTTTTTTTTTTCCACTGGTGAAACATCCTTCATGTGCATTTGTCTTGTCAAGCAGCTGTCACATGTAAAATTTATATATATATATATATATATATATATATAATGTGTATATATATATATATTAAAAAAGGATTAATTCAAAGACGTTGAATGGCCATTTCGATATGAAGATCCCCACGGGGGACGACACATCACCTCAGCAACAGAAAAAACCTTTCAGAAACTGGAGAAAAATTAGTCTACTTTTCCTTTTTAAATAGATTGCAAAGAAATTAAAAAATAAATAATAAAATAAAATAAAATAAAAATAAAGGAAAAGAAAAAGAAAAAGAAAAAGATAGAATAAAATCAAATAAATAAGAAAAGAAAAAAAATTGACATCGTCTGGGTTCGCAAAAAAAAGGGAGAATGTAACTAAAAATTAACAAACAGCCGTGTTAAATCGACGTAAGTTTAAGCAACACGGAAAAAAGGTGGTAAGAGAGATAAAAGAAGGAAGGGAGGGAAAAAAGAAAGAAACTAAAGAAAAAAATTTTTTTAAATATTACAGACGCTGGACAAATTCAAAAACCTAATTTCCCCAAAACGTTGAAGTATTAGAAAAAGGCCTTTACTTAAAAAGGCATAATTATTAATAAAAGGGAATAAAAAGATATAGGATTTAAAATAAAATTATTTAAAAAAAATTTAGGTCATTTGAAATTAAACTAAATAAAGACAACACTAGGTAAAAAAAAAAAAAAAAAATTAATTACAATTATTATATACATACCTATAGAAGTACACACATACATACATATATATATACACACAATTCTACGAATATGAATACATATATACATACACATACACACATACATTCAATTTATTACACACTTATATACATATACATGCGCATACACACATATATATGTGTGTACACACCTATATACAAAAAATTCATATACACATAATATACATGTGTACACATACATGCACACATATACACACACACACACACACACACACATATATATATATATATACATATTCCATATGCACTCACATACATATTAATGAATATTATGAAAAGGAGCATTTAACTAGCTAAAAATTTTTTTCAAAATTACATATAGCCCACATATATATATATATATATATATATCATGATTTTAGTTTGTCTATGTGGGATTTAGATGATAATATATTTGTTTGTGTATGTCTAATAGATATTTTTATTTAATTTAGTGGTTGTCTGCATGTTGGTTTGGGCTTTTAACTTATACAGCAAAATAATTCTGAGAGAAATGAAATCCTTGCCAGGATTTGTCATTATCGGCCACAATCTTAACAATGTAAAATACGCAGATGACACAGTGCTGATAGTAGACATGGAAAGGAGAATGCAGCACCTCTTACAGAAGGTAGCAAATGAAAAGAAAAGATTAAGCATAACTTGAAGAAAACTGAATGTATGGTTATCAACAAAAAGACCCTAAAATGCCAACTACAAGTGGGCGAAATTAGATAAAATAAATAAATAAATTTAAATACCTGGGAAGCATGTTGATAGAAGATGGAAAGTGCAATGTTGAGATCCAATGACACATTTCAAAAGCTAACCAGAGTATTGAAAGACAGGAGAATCTCATTGGAAACAAAGGAGATGTGATATCTGCCCTTCTGTATGGCAGTGAATGTTGGACAATCTCCTCAAAAATGAAAGAGAGGCTTGAAGTAGCAGAAATGTGGTTTTACAGAAGGATGCTGAAGATACCATGGATAGAGCTAACAATGAGCTGTTGAAGAGAATGAAAACAAGGAGAAAACTCATACTTACTATAAGGAAGAGACAGATGAGGTTTCTGGGACATGTAATGAGGAAGGAGAGCCTGGAAAATTTAATATTCACAGGAAGGACAGAAGGAAAAAAAAACAGAGGAAAGCAGTGCGAGATCTACTTGATAGGCCTGAGCAAATGGATGGTAGAGCAGAGGAAGAATTTTGAGAGCGACAAGAGACAGAGCCAAGTGGAAGTTTATGATTGCCTACATCCTGAAGGGACACGGCACATGATGAAGAAGAAGCAATGAAGTCTGCTTAAACAATGAAAAAACAATTAAAACAAGAATTAAAAATACTAATTTTTTTCCATCTTTCTTTTTTCTACATATTCATTAATAAAAGCAAAAAATTGCGATCATTTCCTATTTGTCCCTTATCCTATTATACTTTGAATTATTTTTCTTATTTTTTATTGTTATTATTATTATAGACATGATGCTTCACCCACCCAAGTATTTTCTAGTCATCTTCAAGTGTCCATTATTTTATGAGTTCAAATTCCAGCCGAATTCATTGCATTCACTTATGTGCAAATACCCTTGGGAAAGGTATTCATCCGTCTATTCCTTCCAGTTATGGGTTAAATAACAGCACAGATAACCTTGGTCGGCAACCAGTCTACTGCAGAAAGCAATGGTAACCTAGTGCGGGATAATCTTCTGCCCAGTCAGTCATGTCTCTTTCGAGACATGATCGCCCAAGCGTGTATCACATATAGCACTTAAGTGACTGATATCACCAGTAAACTATAAGCATATGATGGCTTTCTATGAAGTAATCATATGCTTCATTCTTTTAAATTTTACTTGAACAACTGGTTTTTGGTAGTGTATATATAGTAAATAAATAACAAAAAATGTCTAAATATAAACTATAAACATTAAATTTATAAGCTTAGTTTTTTTTTTCTGGTGTTCCTTCAGTTAATGATGAAGTAGATATGGCACACCTATATCATATTTGGTTTATTTTCAATCAAAAATAAATTGTTTTTTTTTTAAATTATGAAAGTCAAAACCTTTGTTTGTGAAAGCAATTTGCTTAAGCACAGTCAGTCACATAGTTTAGTGCTATACATGATACACCCACGAGCAATCATGTCTCTTTTGATCTATGACTGACTAGGTAGAAAATTTTCCTGCAGTAGGTTGCCATTTCTTTCTATGGTAGACTGGTTGCCATACAAGGCTATAGAACCCAATCTATTATATCCAGACCAGTCAGTTAAGGGCCATACATGATATACATGTGGGCAATCATGTCTCTTTCGATTGATGACTGACTGGACAGAATATTTTTCCACAGTAGGTTGCCATTTCTTTCTGTGGTAGACTGGTTGCCAACCAAGGCTATAGAACCCAATCTGTCCTGATATTCAATCCTATCCAGATTGGTCAGTTAAGTGCCATACATGATAAACACTTGGGCAACCATGTCTCTTTCAATCCATGACTGACTAGGTAGACAATTTTCCTGCAGTAGGTTGCCATTTCTTTCTGTGGTAGACTGGTTGCCAATCAGGGCTATAGCATCTGATGTATCTTGCTATTCAACCCTTAGCTGTAGGGAGAAGTGATGGATTAATACCTTTCCCAGGGGAATTTGTGCATAAGTAAATGCAACAGATTGAACATATCCTCAAGTGCCCAAAGTATAAAATATACCCTTGTATCTACTCATGAAAATATAAATATATCTGTGTGTAGTTTAACAGTTATTGGTACAAAAAGTAGAATTTTTTTTTTTTTTAATCATATCACTCCAAGCAAGGCCATAATGCCACTGATGCGCAGGGGGCTACATAAGGGTAAAAAGAATGGAAAAGAGAAAGCCGGAAACCACATCCTAAACAGGGAACAAGGGATGGGCCTCTTCACCTGTTCAATAGACGTGGGTGGAGTGTGAACCGGGCGATAGTTTAGTCTATCTACTCCAATTGAAAAAAGAATAAAAGAAAAGAGTGAAAAGATTGGAAAAGAGAAAACCGGAAACCGCATCCTAAACAGGAAACAAGGGATGAGCCTCTTCACCTGTTCAGTAGATGTGGGTGGAGTGTGAACCAGGCGATAGTTTAGTCTATCTACTCCAATATATATATATATATATATATATATATAATGCTCTTTATATTATAATAGAGTGAAGATTCTTCACTATTCGACGACATAATTAGCATGCCAAGTTGTGGGTGATAAACTGTCCCCACCACCATTTACAATCCACAGAGAGAACATTGCAAGCCTCTCACTCCCCTATTTTCATGGAAAATTTTAAAATGAACTAAATTCTTTAGTTCTCCCAACTCTGACTCTTCTAGTTGTGTTAAGCTACCCTCATTTTCTTTGTATTGTATTAGTAAGGAGTAAGTTCCATTTGGATAGCTTCTTCCCAAGAACTTGCTTTGTGAAAAGGATCCCAGGATTATGCTTTCCCAACCACTACTATCTCAATCTTTTCTGGAGTTAACTATTATCGTTCCTACATATCTGCATAAACTGTACCTCATAACTCTTACTGTTTTACACAATCTTTTTCAGTAACCTCCCTTGAATGGCTCTTAAGGTGAATATTAGTAAAAAGTAAGAAAAAATTAAAATTAGCATTAATTTTCTTAGGAAGGAAATCTTTCTTAACCTATAGCTTAAATAGCTGAGCAAACTTTAGACTGATTTTCCTACCAAGGTAAGAAAGCTAAGAGAAGAGAAATAGTTCAAGACTAACTTATAGAAGGATGAACTCTAACCCTAGACACACCCACTGCTGCTATAACTACAGTCCAAGTGGTGTCCCTTAAACCCTAATGGTTTATCATACTTATGATTGTGATTAATAATATACACTGATTATTTTTATATACAGATGTAAGCATACAATGTATAGTTTAATCTATTCATCCTTTATGAATTCTATGTTTTGTTATTCTGTTGATTCAGTCTTCAGTTTGACTTTCTGTTGAAATAAAAATAAATAAATATGAGCAGAATTATTAAGATTGTTTTTATCTCCTGTCTTTGCTTCACATTTTTATAACCTAATGTAGAAAGATTATATATAATTTTTTAATATATATCAATAATAATTTTAGGGAAAAAAGTATGTCAAAGTAGAAAAAAATTTGTATGATGTGTTTCATCATATAGGACTTCATTGAACTAAACTGATATTTATGTTGTTAGGACTACACATATGCATGAAGAAAAGATGACACAGGATATATGTTTTGGGTACATTATATTGCCAGTTTCATTTAGTTTCATGAGAAAAAAGTGGACAGCCAGAGGTTGGCAGTGACACCACTGAACATTAATCCCACACCCACATTATAGCTGAACTGTATTTTGCCATCACTTTACAGCATATCTCATTTAATTATTATGAGAAATACTTATTTTTAACAACTTCAATAATGCCACTAAGATCCAAGGAATTGCTGGGAGTGAAAGACAATGAGAAAACATTAGAAATAATAGGAAACAAAATCCTAAACAAGGAGCAGGAGATAAATCTCTACTCCTGTTCAAAAAAACTGAGGAAGTGTATGAACCAAATAATATGCAAACCTATCTCCTCCTATTAAGGAAAAATATATAAATATATATTTCAGAGGTTAGACCAAGATATTAGAAGTAGAGAGTTGAAGTAGACTTTAGAAGGAAGTGTAAACCCAATCCTAAACAGGAAGCAAGGGATTGACCACTACTCCTCTTCAAAAGACTGGCAAAGATACATTAGAAGTAGAGGGTTGACATAGATTTTGAAAGAAACAGAAACCCAAAGCTAAACAGGAAGCAAAAGATTAACCTCTAGAAGTAGGGAATTGAAGTAGAATTTAGAAGGAAGTGGAAACCCAATTATAAAAATGAAGCAAGGGATTAATCTCTGCTCCTCTTCAAAAGACTGCAGAAGAGATATTATCAGTGTAAACTTTAGAAGGAAGCAGAAACCCAATTCTAAACAGGAAGCAAAGAAAGAGGTAGACAGTGGAATTAGACTTTAGAAAGAAGTGGCAGTAAAGAGTTGAAGTAGGCATTAAATTAAATTGAAAACACAATCCTAGACAAGAAGCAAAGGAATAACCTCTAGAAGTAGACTTTAGAAGGAAGAGAAAACCCAATCCTAAAAAGGAAGTAAGGGATTAACCTCTAAAAGTAGAGAGTTGAAGTAGACTTTAGAAGAAAAAGAAAACCCAATCCTAAAAAAGAAGTAAGGGATTAACCTTTAGAAGTAGAGAGTTGAAGTCAACTTTTAACTGAACTGGAAGCCCAATCCTAAACAGGAAGCAGGAGATTAAACTCTAGATGTAGATAGTTGAAGTAGACTTTAGAAGCCCAATCCTAAAGAGAAAGCAGAGGATTAACCTCTAGAAATAGTGAGTTGAAGTAGACTTTAGAAGAAAGAGAAAACCCACTCCTAAAAAAGAAGTAAGGGATTAACCTCTAGAAGTAGAAAGTTAAAGTCGACTTTTAATTGAACTGGAAGTCCAATCCTAAACAGAAAGCAGGGGATTAACCACTAGAACTAGAGAATTGAAGTAGACTTTAGAAGAAAGAGAAAACCCAATCCTAAAAAGGAAGTAAGGGATTAACTTTAGAAGTAGAGAGTTGAAGTCGACTTTTAATTGAACTGGAAGCCCAATGCTAAACAGAAAGCAGGGGATTAACTTCTAGAAGTAGAGAGTTGAAGGAGACTTTTAATTGAACTGGAAGTCCAATCCTAAACAGGAAGTAGGAGATTAAACTCCAGATGTAGATAGTTGAAGTAGACTTTAAATCAAAGAGAAATCCCAATCCTACAAAGGAAGTAATTGATTTACCTCTAGAACTAGAGAGTTGAAGTCAACTTTTAATTGAACTGGAAGCCCAATCCTAAACAGAAAGCAGGGGAGTAACCTCTAGAAGTAGAGAGTTGAAGTTGACTTTAGGAGAAAGAGAAAACCCAATCCTAAACAGGAGGAAAGTGATTAAACACTAGAAGTAGAGTTGAAGTAAATTTTAGAAGAAAGAGAAAAGCCACTCCTAAAAAGGAATTAAGGGATTTACCTCTAGAACTAGAGAGTTGAAGTCGACTTTTAATTAAACTGGAAGCCCAATCCTAAACAGAAAGCAGGGGATTAACCGCTAGAACTAGAGAATTGAAGTAGACTTTAGAAGAAAGAGAAATCCCAATCTTAAAAAGGAAGTAAGGAATTAACTTTAGAAGTAGAGAGTTGAAGTCGACGTTTAATTGAACTGGAAGCCCAATCCTAAACAGAAAGCAGGGTATTAACCTCTAGAAGTATAGAGTTGAAGTAGACTTTAGAAGAAAAAGAAATCCCAATCCTAAAAAAGAAGTAAGAGATTAACTGCTAGAAGTGGAGAGTTGAAGTCGACTTTTAATTGAACTAGAAGCCCAATCCTAAACCAAAAGCAGGGGATTAACCTCTAGAAGTAGAGAGTTGAAGTTGACTTTAGGAGAAAGAGAAAACCCAATCCTAAAAAGGAAGTAAGGGATTAACCTCTAGAAGTGGAGAGTTGAAGTCAACTTTTAATTGAACTGGAAGCCCAATCCTAAACAGGAAGTAAGTGATTAACCTCTAGAAGTAGAGAGTTGAAGTCGACTTTTAATTGAACTGGAAGCCCAATCCTAAACAGAAAGCAAGGCATTAAACTCTATAAGTAGAGAGTTGAAGTAGACTATAAAAGGAAGGGGAAATCCAATCCTAAACAGGAAGTAAGTGTTTAACTTTTAGAAATAGAGAGTTGAAGTAGACTTTAGAAGAATGAGAAAACCCAATCCTGAAAAGGAAGTAAGTGATTAACATCTAGAAGTAGAGAGTTGAAGTAGACTATAGAATGGAAGGGGAAGCCCAATCCTACACAGGAAACAAGGGATTAGCCACTAGTATTCTAGAATTGAAGTACAGTTTAGAAGTAACCGTAAACCCTATCCTCAACAAGAAGTGGGTATAAAATTCTACTCTTGCTCAAAAAACTGTGATGATAGTCAAACCTATCTACTTCTCGGATATATAGCACCACAAACCCCTATCAAGGTTGACTATACATTGATTTGGGGTGTTATATTTGTTCAAGGGGTTGACAACTCAAAAATGTTTGGGAACCAATGCCTTAAAGCATTAAAAATAAAATAAAACCAGATTCACACTGTTATTGTAAATTATGGATTCATTATTTTTTTATGAATAAACATCTGTAAAATCAATATGAGGAGAAACTTTCTCAAATAAAAATGATACAGAGTGAAAAACCAATTTCTATAAGTTCAAGAAATGTAGTAAGCAGGACACAAAAGTAGAAGTTGACATTTGTGATTGTTTTGAATATTGTTGTCACATCTAGTCTGGTGATCATGCTATATATTTAGGACTTCTTCATAAAATCCAAAGAAGAATCTGCAATGTTACTGGACCTTACCTAGCATCTTAGCTTCAGTCCCTTTCCCATCAATGTAACATAGCTTACCTATGTCTTTTCAATAAGTACTTTCATGGTAATTGTTCTGATGAATTCAACTACACTGCTAGATTGGTAATGATCTCATCATTTTACAGTTGAAATAACTAGGCGTAACTGTAAGTTCCATGCTAACAATTTCTTCTATTGCACTTCTCACTTATGGAACTCTCTTCTGGTTTTCAATGAAGGTGCAGTGAGTTACTCTCATGGAGGTTAGCATCAGTCATGCTGATAAAAGGAAGAAAAGGTTCTGATTAAAAGAGAACAGTTTTGGTTTTGTGGCATTAAATTTAACAACCCACTTCTCAACCATAGTTAAAAAATGTAGGTCATTTTTTAGACCAGCCACCAATTTGACCTCATCAAACCATTAAGACAGGAGTAAATAATTGTGAGTACTGATAAAAATAAAGTATAAAACATAAAAAGAATTAAAATTAAAATAAGGCATTTGTACTTTCCTTTAAAATCTTTAGTGCTTTCTTTCTTTCTCACTTTAAACTTTCCTTTTTATATACTTCTCTCAATTAATGAAAAACCACCTCTAAAATAAAAAGAGGAAGAAGAAAAGATTGAACCCAGCCAAAACCAGAATGACCCCAGAGAAAAAGAACAAGAGAACACAGTTATGTACAACATGTGAAGAGCCAAAAAGAACACAGTAAATTGACTCTGACCTAATTTCTCACTTAACTACTATCCATATCATGGTCTTACTTCTAAAAAACCACTAACAGGTATTTCTCCAGACTGTTAGCATTATCTGCCTTGTTAGTGAACTTTTTTGCTACGCTGAATACCAAAAAACCCACTCATTCCTCTAAAGAAAATAAATAAAAATATATTAATATTAAGATGTTTGAATTTTATAGTTTTGTTGTCATATTCTGCTATGTCAACAGAAAACAACTTTAGTATTTGGCTATATTTCTGAGATGAAGTAGTATTTACAGTATTTACAGCTGATAAAGGCAATGCAACTGTAGTGATAGACAGAACTAAATACACCAAGAAACTGGAAGACCTCATTACAAGTGGTAGCTATAGCAAGGTAAAGAAAGACCCCCATGTTAAAAACAGAGCGGCAGAAGAACATACAGGCAGTTGTCTCAATGTTACTGCAAGCTACCTCACATGTATGGTCTATCTAAGATTCAAAGATGGTATTCTGCTCAGGCCGATTGTTAGCAGCCTAGGCTTGGTGTGCCACCCTCTAAGTTACTTCCTTGTAGATATAATTGACCCACTGATAAGAAAGTCACCATCACATGTTTGAAGCTCGTGGAACTTATCAAAAATGCTCCCATCCAATGCAACCAGATGGTGAGCCTGGATGTGGTAAGTCTGTTCACCAAGGTACCCACAGTGAAGGCACTATCAGTAGTCAGAGACAGACTGGCCTCAGACTCATCCCTAGGAGAACAGACCAGTGTTCTACTAGACATGATGGAAATGCAAACAACACACTTCGGATTGGGATCAGACATATATCAGCAGAATGAAGGTATAGCAATAATCTCGCCATTATCACCATCACTGGCTAACATATTGATGGAATACTTTGAAGAGATGACATTAGAATCCACAGCTCTAAAGCCAATTCTATGGCTGAGATATGTTGATGACATCTTCATACTCTGGCCATACCAGGAGGAGGTCCAGATGCTACTCGACCATGTGAACTCAATAAGGCCTTCCATACAGTCCACTATGGAAAAAGAGAGTGAAAAAAGCTGGCATTCTTGGATGTGCTAATAACTCGAACAGAGGTGGAGTTCAAGACACCCGTATACCGCAAGCCAACATTCACCAGACAATACCTCAGCTTCAACTCCTATCACCCATACAATGTAAAGAAAGGTATTGTTTGCTGCCTTCAACATTGAGCAAAAGTCATAAGCGGTGGTCCAGAGTCATGTGAACAAGAAATGGTCAGTATAAGCAGTACCCTACAATGAAAAAAATATTCAGGGTACATGACAACAACTCCAACAAACATGGAAGGGAGGGTGCATGAGGATAACAACTCTCAGAAAACAGCCTCGGTCTGTCTACCCTATTTGAAGGGGTTATCAGAGAAAATACAAAGGATCTGTAGTCCATATAACATCAGGATGATCTTCAGAAGTGGTTCTACACTTCACAAATACCTCTCCTGACTAAGACCCCCAACAGAGAAGGAAATGATTAAAGACAGTGTATATGCCATTCTATGTAGTTGTGGAAAGAAATATAAAGGAGAGACAGGGTGCCCCCTTAAGGTAAGTCTACAAGAACTTTGCAAGGCCGTAACATGAGGGGAGATAGAAAAATAGCTGACGACATATGGAGGGAGAAAGGAGATCACCCCACCTATGGGGTGAAGTTGAAATAATAGATAGAGAACACCACTGGAAACTACATAAACTTAAGGAATCAGCACATATGATAAGCTTCTAAAATCTTCTAAGCCGACCAAGCATAGAGATGAACACAATATGGGAACCAGTAATATGGAGTGCCAGAGAAAAACATTAGTGTCAAAAATTGCAATATGAGCTCTGGTAAAAAATACTAGAGAAAATCATTAACATCAAAAATTACAATATGAACTATTACACAAGAAATGAGAATTATATACCCCAGTGATTGTAATGATCATATACCCCAGTGATTGTAATGATCATATACCCCAGTGATTGTAATGATCATATAGTCCAGTGATTGTAATGATCATATACCCCAGTGATTGTAATGATCATATACCCCAGTGATTGTAATGATCATATACCCCAGTGATTGTAATGATCATATACCCCAGTGATTGTAATGATCATATACCCCAGTGATTGTAATGATCATATACCCCAGTGATTGTAATGATCATATACTCCAGTGATTGTAATGATCATATACCCCAGTGATTGTAATGATCATATACCCCAGTGATTGTAATGATCATATACCCCAGTGATTGTAATGATCATATACCCCAGTGATTGTAATGATCATATACCCCAGTGATTGTAATAAAGGGTTCAGTTCAAAACTCCTAGTGTACAATGGCGGAAACATTGTACAAATGGCAACAAAGATGAGGAGAATAGTACGAATAATTGAAATACTGCAGAAAACAACTTTGAGTGAAATTAGCAATAAAGATACTGTAATAGGGTTATGTTGAAAAAGAATGCAATGAAAAAAGAAGTAATATTAATAATGTAGAGTGCTAAAGATTAATATTAACATTCAACTGAAGTAGTAATTTAGCTTTTTTGAGATGCAATAACATTTTGTACTGTTATAAAATATGCACTACCAGAAATAATTCTTAATTTTCCAAATTCATTTTTTAAATATTGAGGTAAATTTACCAAGCATAAAAATTAAATCTACTGCTTAGCAAATATCTAAAAATATCACTTAAACAATTGCATGTATGTTTAAATAGATGAACTATGTCCCTTGTAAACTATTTAACTCTTTTTCTTTACTTTTGTTATTTTTGCCATCTTTTAAAAAAAATTAGAAAACATAAAAATTCTATTTTCACTATTTTCAAAATTTTGGTAATGAAAAATATTTAATTATCTAAGTTGTTTTTATAATACACATTCTTTCAAGAGAAGTGTAACTTTCGAAAATTGTTTGTGTCAAAAAAATACATGCTGATAAGAAGAAGAAAAATGATTCATTATGAAAAGTGATATATTTAAATGGACAGCTGATATTACTTTATACAAAAAAAAACTTGTATATATATCTTATTTCCTACCAAATGAAGTTCTTGTGTCAAATACAAAAACTTAGTAGAAATAGCAAGTAATAATAGGCAAAAATAAAAAAAAAAAAGTCTCAAGCACTGCTTAAAATTCTAAAGGCAAAACATTTATTACACAATAATGAAAATGCTATGAATACAAAGTTTGCACAAAAATTTCGTTTCATGCACATATTAAGGCAGGAGAACAAATTTCTGATAAAAAGAATTACCATTGTAAAATTGGAAAAAAGTACAGTTTCGGAAAAGACAAGGATTTTGAAAATGGCAAAAAAAGAAAACAATTCAAGAAAACAGAAAACAAAGGTTTATAGTGGGTTATCCATTCTAGTGAAATGTAGTTGTGTGTTGAAACAGATTAACTGAATTTGGCCTTGTTAGTAGATAGCCCATATATATATATATATATATATATATATATATATATATATATATATATCAATTAAGGTTTTTTACAAATAAAAGTAATGTCTTTTGGTTGGTACAAAGATTGTTAAAATGTTCATAGCAGTAAATGCCGAAAAGAGTTTGTGCATATGTATATGTGAGCTTTTGTCTGTTAGGATTGTCTTTGATGTCTCTGCTCAGTTCATTGGGTAAGTGGCTCAGTGAATAGTGAAGAAGAAGATGAGAGAGAAAGGAGAAGTGAGCATGATGTTATCACTTGACGTGGTCAAGGGACGTGTTAATTAAGCTTGTATTTTCTCAACTGGCAATGCTTCCTGTGTCGGCTTTTTATTTCGTCTTTGGGGATCAAAACAAGTCATTTGGGAATTCACACCAGGATTTAATTCTGGGCTTCCCATTGGACGATAAACAAAATTCATGTTGGCTCACGAAAAGAGTATGTGAAAGGAATTTGATATTTATTTATTTTTGGTTTTCTACCAGAACATCTGTGTGGAGCCAGATGCACAAAGACCAGTTTTGGTCATTTGCTTTCTGGACCTCTGATGGCAAACATCCAGTCCCTGGTATAACTACAGGTGCAACCACCTTTGAGAAAAAAATGAAAACACCTACTTTTACTTGTCCCACGAACATCTCTACGTCTTTCATATAGGGAAAATTTTTTTTTCTATAAACTGGAAATGGATCCTTCACAAATTTTGGTGGGTTTTTGACTGCTAAACCAAAAAAAGATATACAAGTATAACAGTTTTTTACACAAACCATATGGTCTTCATAAAATGCACTTCTCTTGAAAGAATGTGTATTATAAAAAGAAACTAAGCAATTAAATATTCATTCATTACTAGCATTTTTAAAATAGTAAAAATAAAATTGTTATACTTTCTCATTTTGGAAAAATAGCAAAAATGACAAAAGTAAAGAAAGAAAAGAAAAAGAGTTAAACAATTTACAAGGGACATAGTTCATCAATTTAAACATACATGCAATTGTTTAATTGATGTTTTTATATATTAATATTATTTCCCTTTACATTGTGTTCTTTTTCAAGGCCACTCAGTTGCAGCATTCTTATTGTCAATTTCACTTAAAGCTATTTTCTGTTGCCATAGCAGGATATAACAACACAACTATGAAATTAAAATATCCTATTGTTCTGGGATCATCATCTTCAGTGGAAGGACAAACTTTAATAAACAAATAATTCCTATACATAGTGATAAAGGTTAAGTAATGCTTTGATCCAGACTATAAGTGTTCAGAAAGTGGATATTTGCTGGATTAAATAACATGTTAAACATTTTATAACTTATCAGACCTTGAAACTAGAACTTCTGAAGATATTACAATGTCACTTTTGTATATAACAAACTATGTTACAAGAAAGTATTGTCCTACAAAGGCAGAAATATTTAATAATACAACTTTTATTTTCTATAATATGGAATTTTTTGAAAAAAATAAATTTCAAAATTCTACTGCATACCACAATTCAGTGTATTTATTTTTCTGTTTTATAATGTTTAGTGTTGTTAAGTTGAAAACTTGAAAGAATTCTTTGTCAAAATCTTTCTGCTAGTTTCTGAAATACATCATTTTAATATATGAAGAAATCATGAAATTATTAAATGTATTTTTTAAAAAGTCAATGTTAAAGAAGCTCATGAACCAGCATTAAAAAGTTTTGAAAATATCTTCAAATTTTACTTCTTCTATGTGCCATGTCCTTTCAAGACGTGGGTGATCATGGTCCTCCACATCTCCCTATCTTTGTCGCTCTTAATACCTCTTCTCCTGTTATTCCATTCAATCCCTCTTCTGCTATCCATTTGCTTAAGTCTCTTAAGTTTGTCACGTGTTGCTTTTCTTTGTCTCTCTTCCCCTCTATCCATCCTGTGAACAGCAGGTTCTTCAAGTTTTTCTTCCTCATTATATGTTTTTCTTCCTCATTATATGTTTTTCTTCCTCATTATATGTTTTCTGTCTTTTAATACTCTACTTAGATTTTGGAATACATCCTTAGCCAATAAACATTTGAGTTGTCATATCACACTTTCTGTCTTCTGTTAGAACACTTCCCAGGTATTTAAATTTCTGCACCTGTTTGATTTGAGTATTCTAAAAATATAATTTATATTCTGGGCTCTTCTTTTTACTGATGATCATGCATTCAGTTTTCTTGTAGTTTATGTCTAGTCCTTTCTTTTCACTTTCTTTCGCTACTTTCTATAGGTCTTGTGGTTTTCTTTCTGTCTCTTGTTTGATTTTAGTATCCCCATTGGCATTTTGGGCTCTTCTTTTTACTGATGGCCATGCATTCAATTTTCTTGTAGTTTATGTCTAGTCCTTTTTTTCTGCTATCTTTAGCTACTTCCTGTATGAGGTCTTGTAGTTTCTTTTCTGTTTCAGCACTGTGTCATCTGCATATCTTATATTGTTCAGATTGTATCTGCCAATAATGAATCCTAGCAGGACTTCTACAGCTCTTACTTAGAAGATAAAATTATTTCTAAAATTCTCTTGTATAATTCCTATTAAGACTATGTAATCAATATTGAAAATACATGTTTTTTCAAGTAGTAAAACATGTTTGTGAAGCAAAAAAAAAAATGATGTACTTATTAATTCAAAGAAACATTTACCAGGTAATTTTCCATTTCCTTTTTGCATATAATGAATTGATTATCTCACCAAATTATCCTGTTATTTTATGTTCTTAAGTAAATTGATTTTTATTATTAAAATTATATGTAATAGTAATATCTATTATTGCATTATAGTGAAAAAAAATTTTCACCTCTAAAGCAATGATAAACACTTGATGTGACAAAAACCACTGAATCAAAATTTAAAAAATTATTGGAGATTCATTGATTTTCTCTGAGTATTTTCAGACTTTGTTGATACAGAATTTGCTAAAATGTTGAACTGGTTTTCTGATTGTATTATTACAGCTATATTTTCTGTCAATTCAAAAAGTATAAACAAATTTATTCATTATTTCTAGAATATCATTTAATGTTCCTAATTTTTGGTGAATATTATTGTGTTTTTGTGCATTGAGGAGATTAGGTTGAAGTCAATAATCATTAATAATTGTCAGATGCTCCCCAATAATTGGTATATAATAGCTAATAAATGTGTAAGACAGATTCCAGTATTAAAAATTGTCTAGATGGACACAGTAAACTATTTCAGCTGCAGACTTGATGTTAGATTATAAAAAATAATGTTAGTTGGACGATCGTTTGTGTATTTTATTATGAAAGAGAAAGAACTGTAAAGAAAGCTTAAAAAGTTTCTGAACAGCTGTAGCCTTTTTTTGCCAAACATATTTGGTTAAAAAACAGAAATTAACTAATTTGAACACATCTGAATCACTCAGAAGGAATTATGTACTGTGTTCAATTAGTACTTTCAACATAAGACAAAGAACGTCTGAAAAAAAAAAACTGATTTTGGCAATTATTCTCAGCCCACAATGGGCTTACAAAAATTCAAAATTGTTACTCTCTAAAATGCTTGGTCAGCAATAACATATGACGCTTGGTATTTTATATAAAAAAGTATAGTTTCACCAGATTCAAAAGGTTTACTAGCTTGCATATTTAACATTATTTAGTTTAAAAAATTAAATATACAAAACATTATACAAATATTCTTTAATATTCCCAAAATTATTATATTAATCTAAAACTGTTTATTAAAAAGATATTTGAAAAATTTTCATGTACTTGATATATATTCGTATTTTGTTCTTTTGTAGTGCATATCATCTTCGTAGGCAACTATATCGGAGAGACTGAATTTTTTTCTGCTTTTTATTTTTACTCAAAATGAATAAAAAAAAACAAGGAAAGGAGAAAATATTGTTTCAATAATATTTACCTCAGAATTTTTTTTTCTATATTTAAAATGTAAAAAAAAATAGATAAAATCTAAAAAGATTAGATAAAATTTTAAAATTTATGTTTATCCTACGGTTGTAGATGAACCAGTTACTGAGTTGATATACTACGGGAGACAACTGCATCAGGTTTTACTTTTCATGAATAAAGTATTGAAATAAATATGTGGGGAAAATATTCATGTTTAAAAACTATTTTTCTTACATATTTTATGTTTTAAATGGATTGTCTGCATACACGGACGAATTACGGCATTTTTTAAGGGCAGGACAAATTTACTTTTTTAGTTTTTGTTTAAGACGAGAGAGAGAGAGAGAGAGAGAGTAAGCGTGCGTGCGTGCGTGTGTGCGTGCGTGCGTGCGTGAATCAGTGGCAGACACTGCTAGACCATTGTCTCTTAAACTGTTTGTTTATTTATTATTTGAAGAAAACGGACAAGTTATAAAAAAGGCCCCAAACTCAACAAAAAAGTTTACTTTATATTGATTGAGTTAGTAATTAAAAAAAGTTAAGTGTAATTAGTAATTAAACTAAACTCGTTTCTAGTTTTTAAAATTTATTGTTAATTGTTAACATTTTTTCTTTTTCAGTGATAAACAAGTTTCTGTGAAGAAACAGTCTCTCTACCTTGGTATTGTAAGTAAAACACCTAAGCTATGCTACCAAAACGAGAAATAGTCCACACTGTGAATTTCTCGTTTTGGTAGCATAATTTTTAGCTTAGGTTTTACTTTCAGGACGTAGGCGATCATGGACCTCTATTTACCCCTATCCCTTGTCGCTCTTCTTAACACTTTTCCTCTGAGTATCTCTCCCAAACCCTACTCCGCCATCCATTTGCTCAAAACCATCAAGTAGGTTGCTTTCCCCTGTCCCTCTTTCCTTCTATCCGTTTCATTTCATGAGTATTAGATTCTCCAATCCCCACTTCCCTATTACGTGTCTAAGAAACTTCATCTGTCTTTTCCTGATGTTAACTTAACATTGTTAAGTTTAAATTTCCTTTTCGTTTGCATCCCCTTCAAAACATTGTCATTGCTCACGTGTTCGATCCACGGTATCGTCAACAATCCTTCTGTAGAACCACATTTTTGTTGCTTCGAGTCCTTATCTTCATCTTTCAGGAGATTGTTCAGTAGTCGCTGCCATATAGGAGGACAGATATCACATAACAGTGCAGTACTTTTTTCTTTGTTTCCAATGAAATCTTCCTGCGTCTCAATACTTTGCTTAGGTTTTGAAATGAGTCCTTGATCATACCAAAGCGCTTTCGGATCTTCGCATTTTCCAGAACATATCCCAGGTATTTAAATTTCTGCACTTACTCGATTTTACAAGGTAACCAAAATAGTTCTGTCCGTTTTTAAAGGCAAAAAAGAAAACGCTTCACATATTTAGTCTTCGAAGTAATCGGCATCGGCATCGAGCAACTTCTGCTAACGTTTCTCCAGCTGTTCAATGCCCTTGCGGGGGAACTCCGGGGTTTTGATGCAAAGAAGTCTGCTTCATTGGTGAAGGATTTCCCACGAAGATGATTATCCAGGAAGTGGAAGAGGTGGTAATCGGATGGCGCAAGGTCAGGTGAATAAGGTGGATGGCACAAAATCTCCCATCAAAGTTGCTGTATGGTATCCCTGCCCACTCGTGCAACATGCGGCCTGGCGTTGTCATGGAGGAAAAGCACACCAGTGCTGGCTCCCTCTGGCGCAATGCCTGTTGTACACGTTTCAATTGCTGCGAGTATAGGTCTCCAGTGACCGTTTGGCCCATTGGTAGCAGTTCATAATGAACCACTTTACGACACAAAGCATAATCTTGCGTGGGTGCATAGGCGGTCTTGCAGTGTGAGAGACAGCATCCTGAAGAGACAACCAATGTCTAGAACGCTTGGGAGTTTCGTACAGAACCCACTTTTCATCACTGGTAAGCACTCGATTGAATAAGGATGCGGTACGGTGGCGAGAAAGTAGCGATACGCAAGCTGCCACTCGTTGTCCCTTGTGGACCTCCAACTGCGTTTGCGGAACCCACTTTCTCAGTTTGTACGTCTTACCTAGGCGGTGCAGGTGAAGTCTAACTGTTTCATCGGAAACGTTGAACTGTCTTGCAAGTTCAACACACGTTAGACTACTGTCTTCTTCAATGGCCGCCTTCAGGACTCCGTCATTCAAGACCTGTGGTCGTCCACTTCAAGACTCATCAGGGAGAGACAAATCTCCCGATTTGAATTTTCAAAACCAACGCCTTGCAGTACGTTCATCCACAGCACTATCCCCAAACGCTTGTCATATGCGGCTACTTGATGCAGCTGCTGATAGCCCACTTTGAAGTTGTAAAGCAAACAGCCCCGAACAAGATCTCTAGACACCTCCATCCTTCTCACAGCTGTCCGGTTTATAACTGATGACCGGACACGGTGCGCGTGTTTTTTTATAACGTCTGATGTTCCTACTTCCGGCTGTCCGAATTTGAAAACAATTGCTACACGCATTTCGTAGATTTCAACTTCATTCAATGACTAATCAAAAAACGGACAAAACTTTTTTGGTTACCATGTAGTATCCTCGGGCGGTAGTTGGCATTTTTTGCTTCTTTTTGATGACCATGCATCTAGTTTTCTTGTAGTTTATGTTTAGTACTTTTTCCTCGCTTTCTCTTTCTACCTTCATGTATTTTTCTTACTGTAAAATGTAAATAGAATCTCCCACTATAAAACTAAAGTTAAACTAAAAAGCCATTTCAACTGTTTTCAATTAAAAAAATCCATGTTCTTGAAGAAAGTGAACATTTCCTAAGAAGTACTGTTTATTTTCACAAAGAAAGAGCAGAACAACAATACCTTGGCATTATTTTTCCACGACCCTAACGTACTGTGGCCTTTTCGATTCATTGCGATCTTTCCAGGGAATTGTCAATGCTGAGAAAATAATCAGCTTTGGTGACTTCTGAGATTACCAACATATCTAGCATTGGTGTTGTTACGGCAACAACCATTTTTTGAATTGTGTATAATTACCCAAATCATCATACTGCTTTAGATCTAGCTTGACATATTCCAGGCAAATATTTTCATTTTTTCTCTAACTTTGATAATAGCTTTTTTTTTCACTAGGCGAATGCGTTTCCAATGGCTAACCCGTCTACGGATGGCATTCGCTCTCCAGTGTCTCCATGACTTGATCCTGGTGCCAGTGGTAGCTCCCGCCCAACCTGGCAGTCATAGCTTTTTAACCTTTTAAGTGGGTGATGACAGGCAGATATGTTGATAAGATAATGATGATTGACCTGAATTGACAGAATAATTCTCCCAAACATTTTTTTCAATGTTTTCTTTTTTTTTAATGAATCGACATCGATTAGACACTAAACTTCAGATCATCGCGAAAAAAAAACTTGAAATATGTATTATTTCCAAAGTTTCCTGAGGTGTGTGTGTGTGTGTGTGTGTGTGTGTGTGTGTGTGGAGGGGTGGACATTGTGCCATTTAAGCTTATAGTAAAACGATCCACTAATGAAACCGGACCTGACGTTTTTACACGGGTGTCGGTTACGACATACGACATTTCAGAATGGGACTATCGGTTGCGGCCGTTTGGGCTCGGTCGTTTGGGCCCGGCTGTTTAGGCGCCGCTGACAGTTGGGCCCGGCCGTTTGGGTGCCGGTTGACAGTTGGGCCCGGCCGTTTAGGCGCCGCTGACAGTTGGGCCCGGCCGTTTGGGCGCCGGTTGACAGTTGGGCCCGGCCGTTTAGGCGCCGGCTGACAGTTGGGCCCGGCCGTTTGGGCGCCGGTTGACAGTTGGGCCCGGCCGTTTAGGCGCCGCTGACAGCTGGGCCCGGCCGTTTGGGCGATAGCTGATGTGGCGTTACCGGGCGTTTTAATATTAGGAAAAGTGTGTTTATAAATTCAAAACCATTCAATAAATTCGGATCTACTAGCACTAGCAATATTATTTTATTTACAATTGGCTAATATAATTACCTTGTACAGATGATCGAGTTGATGGATCTGAAGAGTATGGTAACGAGGTTTCCTGGAGTGGTGATGACATTTGATGTTAGGTAATGGGCATTGACTGGTTTGTATGAGATTTGTGAACGTTAGATCTTAAAAGTAAACTGTAAAAAGCTCATGAAAATGTAAAAACATCCACTAAAAACCGTACACAGCTTTATTTAGTTAATTTGGTAATTATGAGCAAAGGCTTCTCAAATACTCGACAGCATCCATGTTTTAAAATCTAAGAACAGTTTCTTGTATTCGTCTGTCTGCATTTCTATACTTTTTTAGTTTTTGTAGTGGTTCATGGCCGGCCAGTAACTTTTCATAATATGCATCTCTACCTTTCTGTACTTTACGCAGGCCATTAATTAATTTCCATATGGTGGGATGTTGCATGTAAAGTTCTTATTGAAGTCAGCATTATTGTTTGTGCGGTCTTCACCATTTAATGTTTTCTGATAAAGGTTCCTAATTTCAAGCAAAAATAGAGGAGTACGTCTTCCATTTCTTCGTCTGTTCTGACGACTAACATATGTATCTTCAAACCAGTTGAGTAAATCTTGAAGTTCTTGCGGCAGTTTAGTCGTTAGAGCGTCCAGATAGTCATTGATTTTGTTCAAAGACACAAAGGCAATGGCAATAAACATTTTAGCTTTTAACGAGAAATCTGGAACAGTGTTATACAAACTAGTGAACCCAAGTCTAGCTAGATGTTTTTCATATTTTGAGCTAAATGATAAAAACGTCAGGGAATGATGTTCAAAATCATTTTCACTAATCAAAAAAATGTTCTTAAGATTTATAAATAAAAAACATTTATAGATTAAAAAAACTGTTTTGATGTAAGAACAGCCATCGCCAGATCAGCTGTGCCCAAACGGCCACGCCCAAACGTACCCTACGCACGACATTTGACTTATTGCAGAGTAATGAATATACATAAAATATTTATACACAAAACACCAATTACCGTAACAGAAAAATGCTTTTGTGACAACAGTGCAATCAAGATAGGAAAATGCATATTGCACACACTCAGTCGCTCATTGTTAAAAGGGCACACAAAATAATAATAATAAAAAAAAAACTATATCATTCGAATTCTGAGGTATCGGGAAGGTGAAAGTTGATATGTTGTGATCTGTTTCAATGAAACAGACAGCACTCAGCTAGTTAAAGGCTGACTGACTGCAGTTACAACGATATTTCTTCAAAGAAAAACAATAGAGAAATGTTTCACGGAATCACTAAAATCGGTTTTGGCAAATCGGTTAAAGTTTTACTTATCATCATATAGAAAAACCGATTTTTAACCGGTTTTATAAAATCGGTTTCGAGCCCTAGCAAGAAGTGAAGTTCTTGGAATTTTGCAGGAAAGATAACAGATGATTCTAAACTTGAAGAAGTCAGTTCAAAATTTTTGTCAGGTTGTTTAGGATAGCATAAGATGATTAGAAGCTGATATACAAAATGAATACTCTTAAATAAATAAAATCAAGTACAGAATAAACAAAATAAAATAAGAAAAAACTTCTGTTCCTGTCTGCAATGGATGTCATCCATTTTAATCAACCATTCGGCCAAAAGGAATCAGATATAGTATCCCAGACATTTTTTTCCAAATTACACTCCCCTATCTCCTACCTCCTTTAATCCATGGATTTGATGTTCTCACGTCATCTGCGGACAAACCCGAGTGCTTTGCCCGCAGATTCTCATCCAACTCCACATTTGACTCATCCGGAGTACACCCACCCGACTTCCCTATTAGAACTGAGGCCAAACTGCATGACGTATATATTACCTCGACAGTAGTATCCCAAGTAATTTCAAAACTCGACCCCCATAAGGCGAGTGGAGACGATGGAATCCCGGTAATAGTCCTTAAGAGGTGTGTTCCTGAACTTTCCCCTGTCCTCTCTAAACTGTTTAACTACTGCCTTTCTGCTTCCTGCTTTCCTGCATGCTGGAAGTTCTCTTCAGTCGTTCCTGCATTTAAGAATTGTGGTGAACCCTCGGACACATCCAACTATCGGCCTATTAGTCTTCTACCGATATTCGGGAAAGTATTCGAGGCCATAATCAATGCTGAAATAGTTCATCATCTCACTGCTCACAAACTCTTCTCTGACAGGCAAAATGGCTTCCGCTTTGCCAGGTCCACGGCCGACTTGCTAACAACCGTAACGGAGTACATACTCCAGTCCCTTGATGAGTCTGACGAGGCTTGCGCGGTTGCTCTGGACACCTCCAAGGCTTTCGATAGGGTTTGGCACTCTGGCCTCCTATGCAAACTACGGGGTTACGGTATTACCGGTCGCCTGCTTGACCTAATCCAATCTTTTTTAAATAACCGCAAAATGAAGGTCGTTTTGAATGGGCGTGCCTCTTCATCCTACAGCACGAATGCTGGTGTCCCACAGGGCTCTATCCTGGGCCCGACGCTCTTTCTTATTTTTATCAACGACCTCCAAGATGAGATCAAGTCCCAAGTAGGCATCTACGCAGATGACACTACAATATACTCCCGCACCAGTAAGAAACCTGTCGTGACGAACAGACATAATCTCGCTGCTGACCTTGAACGGGATCTACACTCTGTGGTGAACTGGGGCAAGAAGTGGCTTGTCAACTTCAATTCGTCTAAGACCAAGCTGTTGTCTGTCAACCATTACAGGCAACCTCTCCTGCCTTCCATAAGCATGGACCAAGCGATTCTCCCTGAGTGCAATACACTACGCCTCCTCGGCCTTACCCGGTCCTCAGACCTCAAATAGAACCACTATATTGAATCCATAGCAAAATCTACTGCTAAGAAGGTTGGGTCACTATGTCGATCCAGGATGTTTTTTCCACCTGAATCCATCCTGCATATATACAAGTCAACCATCCGTCCGTGCATGGAGTACTGTTGCCATTTATGGTCAGGTGCCCCTGCCGTTCTCCTCAGTGTTCTTGACAAGCTCCAAAGGAGAGTCTGTAATGTGATAGGTACTGATCTGGCGACTCGACTGCAGCCACTTTCCCATCGTCGAAATGTGGCCTCCCTCTGTCTCTTCTATAAATACTTTCATGGCTTCTGCTCGGATGAGCTTAAGTCACTGATGCCTCCTCAACAGGTGTTTACTCGTGCAACCAGACTGGCAACTGGGTCCCACCCATTCACAGTCAGGTTAGCCAAATGCAGACGACAATTCTACTCCTGCAGCTTCTCCTCTCGCACTTCCCGCCTGTGGAACTCGCTCCCATATTCTTGCTTTCCTGACGGCTACAACCTCCAGAAATTTAAATGCAAAGTCAATACTCATCTACTAACCACTGGACTCTAGCTCTCTCCCCACCCCCGTATAACCTTCCCTTTCTCTCCACCTATGTATCTGTCATCGCACCTGCTTTCTCAGCTTTCTATTGCTCCTTTCTAACTAGTTTGTACTCCTCACTCTTTTCTAATTAATCTTTTTACAGTTATGTAGCCCCCCGCACATCAGTGGCATTTCTGCCTTGCTCGGGGTGAAATGAGTAAAAAAAAATTTTTTTCTTCTATCATCCTCCTTAAACGGTCGCTAAGTCAGTTGAGTGCCATACGTTATATACGCATTGGCAATAATATCTCGAAAGAAACATGACTGACTAGGCAGAAGATGTATCCCACAGTAGGTTGCCATTGCTTTTTGCGGTAGACTGGTTGCCAGCCAAGGCTACAGAAGCCAATCTGTCCTATTATTTAACCCATAACTCGAAAGAAGAGATGGATTAATACCTTTCCCAAGGGTATTTGTACGTAAATGAATGCAAGGAATCCAACTGGAATTCGAACTCGGCTTCCCGATTTATTGTTCTGAGTCGATATCCACTGCACCACAACGCACATCCGCGTTGTAGACGGTCGCTAAGTAGGCAAATTATATTTTGTGTGAATCTACAAGAAATGTGGTGACATGTACGTACAAAGAAACGAGTACAAAATTTGGTCAGACTATTTAGTTGGACATAAAGCAAAAAAAAGAAAAAAGAAACAAAAACAAAAACAAAAACAAATCACAGTATCCTGTAGTGAGTCCAGATAAAAAATATGTAAAAATAGAATATATAAACAAAAATTAAAATAATTAAAATTAAAATAAGGCATTTGAGCTTTCCTTTAAAACCCTTATATCTTTCTTTCCCTCTCTCTAAACCTCGTTTTATATACTTCCCTCAACTAATGAGAAGACACTCCTCAAATAAGAAATAAAAAATGAATCTGGTCGAAAAATGTTGGAAGTGTGCGGTAATTTATGACTGAAAATTAACATAAATCAAACAAACTCAATTCATAACTTCCGTTATAAAAATAATGTAAAAAAAAAAAGGAACGCCGAAAAAAGAAATAATTTTGACCAATCAAAAAACTGACACGAAGTAACTTTTTGTTAGCTAAAACCAAAGTTATCACCAGAATCTCGGAGCCAGGTCAAAATAACATAAGCTGACATCACTTAGCTAAAAGAAGAAATGGCAAGAGTGACGAACAGAGACGCTCTCCTGGAGAAACCAGCCATGTGTGACGTGTGAAGAAGTAGTTAAGCGGTCATCTGCTAATGCCATTTAGAACCGAGCAAAACATAGTAGATTCACACTGACCCGTTTCTAACATTACTATCCCTACCATCGTCTGACTTCAGACTACACTAATGAACTTTCTGATTATAAAATCCTCCTCATTAAAAAACTTTTTTTTTAATTGCATCGAATACCAAAGGACTCACTCATCACTTTCAAGAAAATAAACAAAAATGCATTTTAAACCCTTGAGTTTATTCGTTTTACTCCTAAGTTTTCAATAAAGAAAATCACACCATTATATATCCCCAAACCTATAATTTTAGTAGTAACATTGTAAGAGGCCATAAACAGATATTTTAAAGTAAGCTACTAAGGCACTTGAATATAAAGAAGAAGGGGAAAAAAAACAACAAAAAAAAAACAGTTAGTCCATAACTGGTATTTCATTTCAGTTACATTTCTTTATTCTGTATTTTCCGATTGGAAAGATGGTACCAACAAATGTCACCTGTACTTTTTAAGGATAATACAGCAGCAGCATTACTACTACTACTACTACTACTACTACTAGTAATGTTTGATTAAAGAATATTAATATGCAGTCGGGTTAAATATTAGTTAAAAAGTCTACTGTAGGGAATGATTGGGATAAAAACAAGAAGATATATGCTTCAACGTTAATCCAAATTATATATATTTATCAATACGTCGGATTTTAATCCAAGTTTACTCACTAATCTTTTATATTACTCATAGTTTTCAATATATATTATAAAAAAAAAACATGCAAAAAAAAGAAAAAAAAGAAAAGAAAAGAATAGATAAATACAACCCACTGTCTCTTGCTACTATTTAAAGTCAACAAAATATTTCTAACTAATGAGGTGTTCGGAAGTGTTTTTGTTAACTCATGAATAATTCTATCGACATGATGTTGTGTTCGGGTAGTAAATGAATGTAATAGAATAGAATGGTTTCCATCTCAGTGTTATTTTTAACCAATCAGAAGGACGAAGATTAAACCTTAGAAAAGGTGTGTGCAAGTCAGGAAAGATGAGGTGAGCAGAACTTCATGTAGCGTAGGAACTGGACTGGGGTCCGATCATCTCTAATGTTATTGTTAAAAGGTTCGCGTATCAGGTTCTCGTCCGAGCAGCCGGTATGTTTAAAGTTTAAGTATTACCTTTTTGAGACTCGAATATGGATCGTGCCCTGGTACAGCCTCCAAAATATCTACCAATGCGTCGATGATAGAGGAAAAGTAATGCTGGTACTAAATTGGCAAATTTGGACTTCCGAGAGGGATGTTTCGCGCTGAAAAGATCACTTCGAGTTACAGAAATGAATTTTGGTTTTGATTAAGTAATTTTAAATTACGAAATATAATACAATTGGATATTGCGCAACTAAAAGCAGGAAGGAAATAATATTTGCTTCGAGTATGAGGCTACGATAAACGAAAACGCTATCTAATTTCTTATCATAAATACAACCCCATCATAAATACAACCCCATCATAAATACAACCCCATCATAAATACAACCCCATGTGTCAAGTACATAATTTTATATTGACATTTTTAAATAAATAAATTATAGCAAAAAAAAAAAAATACGTGGTACTTTTCATAGCGAAGAAGTAATGAAATGATTAAATTAAACTAGTAACTCTTAGAACTGCCTATATATAATAAAATGATTACGAATAAATAAAAGCTGGCCCATCGCCAGAGTGTTTTGAGCAGCGGGTGTGGTCGTTGAATCATTGGGCCCACAAATAAGAATTTGCACAATAAAATTAGTTCACATCATTTCACAGTAGGTGAACAAATGATTTTCTAGGTGAACCAGCACGTTTCTGGAGACGGGCCTATATAAGGTTATATAATTAAGTTTTCTCCTTCCGTCTGGCAATCCATTTTAAGATCCTAAGCAATAATGCTTACCTCTTTTCCTTCTATCTTTTTATTTCATCCAGTCTTCTCTGTTTCGTCAAATTAATTTCAACTCATGCTGTGAAACAACGTCATCAACTTCGACATTAATTTGTCTTGCACGAATCCAAGGAAAAGTCATGTTCCTTGCCCAGATTAACCGCTTCCAACTGACATCTCTAGTCACAACTTGAACACTAGTTTGCGATCATTTTATAAATAATGTTTATAATATTCTGGATGTAAAATGTGTTCAACGTTAACTTAAAATTCATTGCGATCCCATTGAAAATAGAATATACGTTTAGGTGATCATGTATCTTTCGCTCTATAATTGCATAAGCAGAAGATTTTCTAGCTGTAGGTTACCATTTTCTTGCCAAGGTTGTCTTGCTATTCACCCCATAGCTAGAGTAGAAAAGACGGATTCATACTTTACCCAAGGGTATTTGCGTGTAAGTGATTGTAATGAATCCAACTGGAATTTGAACTTGGTTCTTCGATTTCTTATTCCAAGTCGTTATTGATTATACCAGAACGCATATTTATGAAAATTAATGAAGTTTGTTTATTTAATAAGTAGCTATGAATTAATACAAATTACTGTACATGTATCCAAGTTTAAAATCAATTAATATTTTATTATTAAATTTGTAGAACACCTCTATAAAAATAATACATGTAAATGTATGTGTACTAATATGTAAAAGAATTAAAATTTTCAGTAATATATGCATATTATTTGGAATATGCCTTTTAAATCTGACAATCTTGGGAAAGCGGAATGACTTTCTGACATACGACAGTGAACTTAAAAATTTATATGTTAACTATGAAGCTGTGATGCTACAGTTGTGAAATATTGCATGCATTAATTTCAGCTCATTTTTTAATTTTTAAAAAATTAATAACTGCATTGTTTCTTTTCAGGTAAACTGATATCTGACGGTTTAAAGAGTCAACAACCGACATGGTGTCATCATTACTGCGATGCTGGTTCTCAGCCAAGTGTTTTTTCATGTTGGGTAACAAATGATAGAGAATTGGAGAATTCAATGCGTTCTGAATAAAATAAAATGAAATAAATAAATAAAAAGTCACTGAGACCAACGCCATACTTGCAGATGAAACATTCTTGACTTTCTTTGGAGCACTTCGATTACAATACATTGATTTTCTCTTTGACTATGAAATTGTGTCTATTGATGATCTTCAAAACATTGAGAGTACTATGCTAGCTCTCTGAGACAGCTATAAAAATCTATGAAGACCAAACGTACATGAAAACTGAAGAAACTGAACTGTTTCATCAGGACAATGCTCCAGCACACAAGACCTGGTCGGATTTCTCAGTATTTGATTGCTTAATAAAACCGACTTTACACACACCTATACCCTTTCAGGAGCCAATGTAAAGAACAATTATATTTCCGAATTAACCAATAGAAAATCACTTTAGATTATATAATTGGCTTACATATTTTTACCATATACAGACGTAGTCGAGGACCAAAAATTAATATAGAATCTTATTTATTGACAGAAAAATATATTTAAAGTTGACCCTATTCTTGGTCGTCAAAATGCGTAAATAAGCGTCATTTTGCCTTTTCTTTTCAGAGGGCTTCATTAAGGCTTCCGGATGGCGTACGGGGGACCTGTAATTTCTTATGCTCCCACTTTTTTCTTCTCAGGCAACGAAAGAAAGAGCATACGAATTGAACAAAGAATCAAAATACAAACGTTTACTACTATCGTGCACGCATTAAAACATTAACTAGACTTTTCACACTTAAGTACAATTCTTAATAATAACACAATTTATTTAGGTACCTCCATTCCATTTTCGGTATCTAATTTTTAAATTGAATTTAAAAATAAAAAATAAAAATTCTTGAAACTTTAATTTTTGCTTAATTGAAAGCTAAATGATTAAATTTACTATTTCCACTAAACAAAATACTCTGGTGAATTTCAAACAAAAATTATATTTATTGGAATCTAAAATTTTGAGATTTATAAAAAAAAATTCAAATTTTCCGAACATCTTTTGAGCGATCGACACATTTGTAAACAAAAGTTAATTCTCAGTTTTAAAAATCTTGCAAAAATATAATACACAGTTCTCACTCGTTATTTTTTTAAAAAATTAGCAAATTTAAACTTAAATTAATCTGATTTGAAACAAATATTACTTGTTTATGGTATGAAATTTAAAATAAAAGTATTTCTTAATCAAAAATGTCTAACTCGTTGACCTTTCAAGTAGGTGATGGCAGCACCTGTTATCAATCAATCTGGAAGTATGGTGACCAAAAATTGATATAACCCAATTTAACATTTCGTAAGGGGAACAACCCTTGAAACATGTGACTTTTCAATGATAAGTCTCTTATAAAAAAAAGAAATGTGCAGTTTAACATTAATAAAAACTTTTTAGAAATTATTTTAAAGATCCTAATTCTAAATTATTTGTATTAAGATTTTTAAAATAATTTTCGCTTTGTAAATAAAGTCTTTTTTGATGAAACTACTGAGTAACTGAGTAAAATTTAAAAGATGTTTGAGACTTTAATTATCAAAGAAAAAAATGAAAACAATTCTTATAAAAATTCATTATTCATCGAATTATTTTTCTTTTTCACAATATGATGTTCTAAAATTATATTATTTATAAAATCAATTAAAAGTTTATCTACATTAAAAATAGCGTATTTTTCTATATCTCTGAGATGAGGTAGTATTAACACGATTCGAACTATCCTCATCCAGGTTGCCATTCGTACTACGTTTCGGCCGTTGTACGCTCCGGTCTTCTTCAGGTGCTACGAATTTCGAACCGTACCCCTTATTACGATTACTGGGGTATATCGTTCTCATTCCTTGTTACTTAGCCTGGTATTGAACTTACAACTTTTTCGGTCAAGTCACTTCCACTAACCAACGTCTATATCCACTGGGCCATGTGTCCTTAAGGACAACAACTACTGGATTTCTGGGACTTATAAGCCTAATGTTCAGTACCATTTTTTATATAGAGTATATATTGCAATTTTTGATGTGAATGGTTTTCTCTAGTATATTTGACGTTAACGGTTTCCTCTAGTATTATTCACCAGAGTTCATATTGCAATTTTCTGACACTGATGATTTTCTTCGCTCAATGAATAAGAATGAGAAATCCCAGAGATTTCTCATTCTTAAAGGATTCGGTTCGAAATTCGTAGCACCCGAAGAAGACCGGAGCGTACAATGGCCGAAACGTCGTACAAATAGCAACAAAGAGAGGGCAATAACCCGAACAGTGAAAAATAGCGTAGTTTTAATGCATTTTTGATATTACTATTCGGAGAATGGTCTCGTAATTAAAGAAAAATTACATTAGTGAGTCCTGCAATTAACTAATAAAAAAAAAATTGTATAGATAATATATTTCTAGAAGTTTTATGCAACTAATTGGAGTGGTGTGTAACAGATGTAAAAAAAAAAAAAAGATTTTCGGTAAATTTTTTATTTGTTCCCCGAAGGCCTTTACCCCGTCAAATTTTTCCAAAACACCCTTAATTCCGTGCAAATGTATATACTGAACTCAAATCGATAATTGTTTATTGAAGAAACCTAACTTTTTTATGTTATCGACCAGAAAAACATCGGACTATATATCACCCCTTACCACCGTTCTCATATCTGATTCACCGCTGAATGACTTGAGGCGTAGGATACTTATTTCGGCCTATTTACTTCCTTTGAGCAATTACACCGCGATTTGTTTGGTTTCGGAACTCAATTTCCGCGTAGTAATTGCAAAAAGGAAGTAAAAAGGCCGAAAAATCGTGAAGGTCGTTCTGAATGGGCGTGCTTCTTCGTCCTACAGCACGAATGCTGGTGTCCCACAGGGCTCTATCCTGGGCCCGACGCTCTTTCTTATTTTCATCAACGACCTCCCAGATGAGATCAAGTCCCAAGTAGGCATCTACGCAGATGACACTACAATATACTCCCGCACCAGTAAGAAACCTGTCGTGGCGGACAGACATAATCTCGCTGCTGACCTTGAACGGGATCAACACTCTGTGGTGAACTGGGGCAAGAAGTGGCTTGTCAACTTCAATTCGTCTAAGACCAAGCTGTTGTCTGTCAACCATTACAGGCAACCTCTCCTGCCATCCATAAGCATGGACCAAGCGATTCTCCCTGAGTGCAATACACTAAGCCTCCTCGGCCTTACCCGGTCCTCAGACCTCAAATGGAACCACTATATTGAATCCATAGCAAAATCTACTGCTAAGAAGGTTGGGTCACTATGTCGATCCAGGATGTTTTTTCCACCTGAATCCCTCCTGCATATACACAAGCCAACCATCCGTACGTGCATGGAGTACTGCTGCTATTTATGGTCAGGTGCCCCTGCCGTTCTCCTCAGTGTTCTTGACAGGCTCCAAAGGAGAGTCTGTAATGTGATAGGTACTGATCTGGCGGCTCGACTGCAGACACTTCCCCATCGTCGAAATGTGGCCTCCCTTTGTTCTATAAATACTTTCATGGCTTAAGTCACTGATGCCTCCTCAACAGGTGTTTACTCGCACTTCCCGCCGGTGGAACTCGCTCCCGTATTCTTGCTTTCCTGACGGCTACAACCTCCAGAAATTTAAATGCAAAGTCAATACTCATCTACTAACCACTGGACTCTAGCTCTCTCCCCACCCCCGTATAACCTTCCCTTTCTCTCCACCTATGTATCTGTCATCGCACCTGCTTTCTCAGCTTTCTATTGTTCCTTTCTAACTAGTTTGTACTCCTCACTCTTTTGTAATTATTCTTTTTGCATTTATGTAGTCCCCTGCACATCAGTGGCGTTTCCGCCTTGCTCAGGGTGAAATGATTAAAAAAAAAAAAGAAAAGAAAAAAAGTCATTCTGTAATGAATAACATTTTTGAATCGTGGTTACGGGATGAGATAAACAGCGACAAGAAGTTCTATATTTTTCTGGTTGTTAACGTGAAAACAGGTAAGTTTCGTCAATAAACAATTATCGATTTGAGTTCAACATTCACATTTGAACGAAAATAAGGATGTTTTGGAAAGATTTGAAGGGGTAAAGGCCTTCGGGGAACAAATAAAAGAATTATCAAATTTTCTAAAAATAATAACTGCAGAAATATTTTCATTCATTTGTGAATACATCTTGAGAGTTTCCTTAATTAGTTGATTTTTGCAAGAATTTTCAAATTAATGTGTTTTTCAACACCAAAAAACGACTTGCGTGATATTACGTTTTTCTTAATAGTCACTTTACGTAAACACGACGTGAATTGCTGACGGAAAAAAATTAACTGAAATTTCGAACGTGTTAGAAAGGATTAAAAAGTTTTAAAAAATGGCAACAAAATTTGATCTTTCCTCTAAATAATAGCATAAACATAATAAAACTTTATTTTTTATTATGTTTGAGCCCTTTTAATTAAGTTTGAGCCCTATGCTGTTTTTTCGGCAATTGCGTCAAGGTACCTAAATTTATGTAATATTTTAATAAATTTAATTTCTATTATTTTATTATTCTATTATATGGAAAAATGCGCGCGTGAAAAGTAATATTCTTAAGATTATATTAAACCTGGAAAAGAATAGGACAAGTTATTAAACCTGGAAAAGTAAAAGACAAGATATTCTAGTGAAGTAAAAAATAAGAAATTTTCTTATTTAAAATATTGCAGCTAAAAATAATTCAAATTTGGTTTTTTGTTGCAATATTTTAAGTAAGAAATTTCTTATTTTTTACTTCACTAGAATATTTTGTCCTGTTCTTTTCCAGGTTTAATATAATTGGTTTTCTGACCAATGAAAACGATTTGCAAGACTAAAAAGACTTAGTGATCCAGTGCGAAAAAGCTAAATTACTATAAAGGCTTCGGTCTATCTCAGTCAGTCAGTCAGTCAGATGGGAGCAGCGGGACGACACACAAAAATGTAACGGGAGAAACTTCAAGTTGACCCGGACGTAAAGTCGCGTCGCATATTCGTTCTCTTTCTCGTGTGCTGAATCTTTTTACTTCTTCTTCTCCATTCAAAGACATTCCTAACAAACACTCATACATACATACATACATACATAAATACATACATACATACATACGTACGCATAAAATCTTTCCAACAAGTTACTACGAACATTTCTACAACTCTTGATACCCTTAACTCATTACTAGTTTCTCATTGAACATAAACTTCTACTATTCATGTAATCGTTTTCATTAATTCATTAATAAATTTCTATTTTAACATGCAAAATGTATACTCTTATTCTTCTACTATTCCACACAAATCCACACATTACAATCTCCAACCAACCAACCTGATGATAACCTTCTGATGACAACGAATAATCTGTAAGTTGTAGGGAGTTTGGTTATGTATGACACAAGGTTGATTAAATAAACATTAACCATCTCCCTATAGCTTCACTCGCATTTTCCATCTAATCCACAATTTTTCTAGGCATAGCTACTAATTTAGTATAAATTTAATGCTGAAAACCGCATTCAAAAATATTTTTAAAAAATATAGGCAATTGATAAAAAACAATAAAATATTGATTATTTACAATTAATTCTAATAATCAGTTCTGATAAAATAAGTGATAAGCAAAGTTTGATTGACAAAAATGATAAAAGTAGGTACCTTCAATTTTACCGTGGGAAAATCAGCATAGTCTGAAGTAAAAGGCCTCAAACTAAATAAAAATAAAGTTTTCTCGGCAAAATGTTTATGCTATCATAAAGAGGATAGATCAAAGTATTTTTTAATTATTTTTACAAATTTTTAAAATTGTTCTAACAGGTTCTGAAAGGCTCATTTAGTGGTAGAAAATCCTTTTTTTTCTCGTCAGTGAAAGGGGTAAATTGACTCTTGAGTTTATTACGTCAACAGCGTAATATTACGCGAAGGCATTTTTTGACTGTGAAAGACATTAATTTGGAAATTCTTGCAAAACTCAAATAATCGTCTGATTTTGATGAAAATTTCAGGACTTATTCACAAATGACTGAAATGATTTTTGAAATAATTATTTTTAAAAATATTGGTAAAAAATATTTTTTTTTAATTTGTTACCCCGCCCAATATTTAATTACCAGAAATGGCGAAAAATGCAACTCGGTCACAAAATATAGATAGTTTTCATTAAATTCAGGAGTCATTAAGGAAAGCTAATTAACTGTCTTTTTTTCTTCAAAACAAGCTACCTTTTAGAAAATCAGCTCTGAATTAGGAAAACAAAAATGCAATAAAACAATGCCAATTTTTATTTGGGTAAACTTTTAATTACTTTTATAAACATAAATTAAAATTGTGTCATCGTCTGAATAAATTTTTTTTTTCCGTGAGTAATGAATTTTTACAAGAATTGTTTTTATTTTTCATATTTTTTATTAAGTAATTTAAAAAGTTTCATAAGTCTTTTACAATTTTCTCCTTATAGGTCTCTCAGATGTTTTTTAATTAATGTGTGGCAAATATATTTATTAATCGAAAAATTTAAAAAGTTACTCTAAAAGAGAAGCTTTTTTTTGTAATTTAATTAAAACTGTTTATTTTTGCATGTTAATGTCCCGTTTTTGGTAAGTACGGGTGCCCATAAACGCTATAAATCTGTAAAAGGTCACGTGACTCAAGGGTTGTCCGCCCGTACATAAAATTTTCCCGTATATAAACTCCGAAGGTCCTTACTGCTATTCTTTTCATGCGTGTCTCTGAATCGCTCAAGAAAGAAGTCATTTCTAGTCAGAATTTAAATATTTAAAGTAACTTTTATATTTTTAACTTATTAGTTTAATCATTTTTAATATTAATTGTGAATCTATCTACCTGACAGAATTTAGAAAAAAACATCAAAACTTCTTTTTTATTTGTTTTGCTTTTTTGGGCTGTTCATTCCAATGGCATGTGGTAATGGTTCATAAAAGAAATTATTAGGGATAAAAATGTTTACTTTCAATGTGTGTTTGCAAAATGTGACTAAGAAATAAATATGTACTACAATGTTATGGTGCATAGGCTAAGATTAAAACAATTTGGAAAAGGTTTCATTTTTTTAAATTTTCAATTGAATGAAAAAGACATTTTTTCTATTTTATTTCATAGCCTAATCCTACTATTGAATTTATGCATTTTTATTGATTAACTCCTACTTTCATGTTCTTTTTTAAATTGTAAATGATTGTACAAAACACATGTTATAAAATTATTTTACCCTTAGTTATCACATTAAGGGAGATACCTACATTCACAATGGAAAAAATCAAGAGGAAAGTTGGAATTAAAAAAAATATGTTTAATTTCAATTTGTGTTTGCAGAATGTTTTTAAGAAACAAATATGTACTACAATTTTATGGTGCCTAGTTAAGATTAAAACAAATTGGAAAAGGTTTCATTTTTATTTTCAATTGAATGAAAAAGACATTTTTTTCTATTTTATTTCATAGCCTAATCCTATTATGAATTTATGCATTTTTATTGATTAACTCCTACTTTCATGTTCTTTTTTAAATTGTAAATGATTGTACAAAACACATGTTATAAATTTATTTTACCCTTAGTTATCAAATTAAGGGAGATACCTACATACCTGTACCTGGAAAAGCAGCTAAACAATGAAGAGGATTGGAGTGCCAATTAAGAAAACACCACAGCCCTTTTCAGGGCCACAAAATATTCCCGAAATTCCTTTCTCTTCAAGATATTGCATAAATACAGTATGACATGTACAAAAAATATAGATACTTATTTATAACATCTACAGTTATGTAAAAATTAAATTAAATATTTTTACCTAGTTATCTTATTAATATGAATAAGGCATAATAAAAATATTAATAATTAGCATAATATTTCATAACTTTACTGGGTTATTTTAATTTCATTCTTTGTTATTAAATTGTAAAATTATTTTAAAAGCAATTTCAATTTTTATTTATTTAGCAAGCATATTCAATCATCCAGCTATAATGCTAAACGAACATTGTATAAAATATTATGTAATTGATGAAAATATTATGTTATGGTTAGCTATGCAGTTAAAAAACAGAAACCGGTTTTTTAGATACATAAAAATTTGGCACTTCCGGACGCCATACTTGGGGTGTTGACAGACAGTAGCGGACATATTCAATCAATCACAGCTCGAATTACGTTGATGACAGGACTATTGTATTTAAGATAAGTTTCTGTCTTAAATTTCATAAAGTAAGGAATTACTATTGTGTGAAATCAGATTAAGGTAAGGTTCAATTTAAATAATTAACTTTAAAAGAGTGTCTTTGATGTATACATTTTTTTTTCAAGATTTTTTAAACAGAAAGTTGACTAATGTTGACATAACCTGTCAATAAATCAAAAAATAGCGGAAAATTTAAAGTTTTTTTTTTTTCGAAAAATTTCGGATTCCAATCGATATAATTTCAGTTTAAAATACACCAGTGTATTTTGATTATTGGAATTACTAACTTTAATCCCTTGGCTTTCAAATAGACCTAATTTTAAAGCTTGAAGATAGATTAATTATTTTTAAATTTTCAATTTAAATTTAGGTATCTAAGAATTGATTGGAGGTACCTAGATAAAATATATCATCAGAATTTAAATATTGAAAACCGCATACAAAAATATTAAACAGAATAAAAAGTTATAAAGAATAAGATTTATTATTAGAAGCATTAGTCACTCACTCACTCACTCACTCACTCACTCACTCACTCACTCACTCACTCACTCACTAATGTAGTTAGTCTGAAAAAAATGATAAGTGATAAGCAAAGTTTGATTGACAAAAATGATAAAATATATCATCAGAATTTAAATATTGAAAACCGCATACAAAAATATTAAACAGAAAAGAAATTATAAAGAATAAGATTTATTATTAGAAGCATTAGTCACTCACTCACTCACTCACTCACTCACTCGCTCACTCACTCACTAATGTAGTTAGTCTCCCTTTTTGGACTTCACATATTTTGATGTAACTTTTTTCTACTGAACCAAAATTCAAAGGGTTTTTTTCAAACTCTGTAAATTGTTTGAAATTTGGTTGAGAACTGAATCAGTGGTGAAGCTTGAAAGCTGCCTACATTAACTCAATGTCGGACTTAAGAATATATTCATCCACTGCCTTGGTTGAATGATTATATTTATATTATACACCTTTAAAAACTAATGTTTTCGAAAAGGAACACTCTTCTCGTTTTCTTCGTCAGTGAACGGGGTAATATCTCTAAAAGGAAGCGATATTCTTTAGTTCGCTAGTAAATAACAATTTTTGGTTGAGACATAGACTTTTGTGACATAGAGCCTGTTGTTAAAGAAAGGTGCACCTTTTCCACAGGGAGACATTCATTTTATTCTCTCTTATGAAATAAATATTTAATAAAATTTTCCATTTTTCGTGTATTTGTTTTCGTTCTGTTCCAGATTGATGGTATTGTAGGAAATTCAATTGTCCAAGTTTGTATATCAATAGTCAGTTAAGTGCCATACGTGATACACGCTTGGGCGATCATGTCTCGAAAGAGACATGACTGACTGGGCAGAAGATTATCCTGCAGTAGGTTGCCATTGCTTTCTGCGGTAGACTGGTTGCCAGCCAAGGCTATAGAAGTCAATTTGTCCTATTATTTAACCCATAACTGGAGGAAAGAAACGGAGTAATACCTTTCCCAAAGGTATTTGCGCGTAAATGAACGCAAGGAATTCAATTGGAATTCGAACTCGGCTCCCCGATTTATCGTTCTGAATCGATATCCATTGCACCACAAACAGTATGAAATCCAAATTCCAAATAATAATAAAATAAAAATAAAGAAAAATTAAATAATCATTTGTATTTACAAACATATGTACATGAATTTAAAAGATTTTCAAAAAGTATTAAAATAAATAGTCTTTATTGAAATAGTCTTTGGGCAGTTGGCCTACAGAGATGCTGTGGTTTAGACAAGATTCAATTCGTTTGAAGTCGCCGGCATATGTTTATTTCAGCATGCGCTGGGGACCCAGTGGTGGTTGGGGTGGTAATCGTCTCTTTTCTTGTGCCCGAACGACCCTGAGACAGCCGCAACAATGTGTTTGGCTTGGAGAAAACCACCTCTCTTTCAAAATCGAAATTTGTGGGAACTTTTTTTCAAAAAGTAGATTCGAGAAAAATAAGATTTTAGTTTAGTCAAATATTCCATATTGTGATGTTAATTACTAACCAATATAAACTTTTAAATGGTACGTGTTGTATTGTGGAATCTTTTTGGTATGTTTGTAATATTGATTGGGCAGAAAATAAATTTTGTTATGTCATTTGTGTCCGAAAGAGTTTATTGCCTCGGTCAGTCAGTCAGTTAAAGTGCCATACGTGATGCACGCTTGGGCGATCATGTCTCGAAAGAGACATGACTGACTGGGCAGAAGATTATCCTGCAGTAGGTTGCCATTGCTTTCTGCGGTAGACTGGTTGCCAGCCAAGGCTATAGAAGCCAATCTGTCCTATTATTTAACCCATAACTGGCAGAAAGAGACGGAGTAATAATACCTTTCCCAAGGGTATTTGCGCGTAAATGAATGCAAGGAATTCAATTGGAATTCGAACTCGGCTCCCCGATTTTTCGTCCCGAGCCGATATCCGCTGCGCTACAACGCACGGGGGTTTAGGCAGACCAATTCCCCTCGGGAGACAGGGTAAAATCGCAGGAATTTATTTCTCCACTTCTATGCGAGGGACGGGCGAACAAAGCTTTTCAATTTAGCTGGGGGATTTTTTTTTTTTAGATTTGTTTTATTTCAGAATCATTTTACCAACATTTCGAAAATAATGTCATTTATTTGTGAATAAATCCAGAAAGTTTCATTGAAATCTGACATTTATTCAATTTTTGCAAGGATTTTCAAATCAATCACCGGAATAAATAAATAAATAAATAAATAAAAATAAAAAAGACGCCAAATTTTCTCATAATCGTAAGATCCTCACTGATGCAAGAAAAACAATATTTTTAATCCAAATTTCTAATGTTTTAAAAATGATAAAAAAATATAATTTAATAAAAAAATTATTTGGTTTGTTCCTTAATAATAACAAATATTTTTACAATAATAAACCCTCCATTCTTATTAAGTATGGGCCATTTTTCATCATGGTATACTCATATTTTAGCGAATCTGTGGAGATACCTACTTTTTTATTTTTTTCAAATTTAAACACTAAGTAGAAAAATAAATGTTGACTAACCCATTAGCATGGAACTGGCTTGCCTCCCCGAGAGTAAAACACTACGCCTCCTTGGCCTTACACTCACGACGGACCTCAAATGGAATGACTATATCGAATCCATTGCTAAGTCCGCTGCTATGAAGGTCGGTTCTCTGTGCAGGGCCCGGAAATTTTTCCCGTCAGAATCTATCCTGCACATATATAAATTTACCATACTTGAATACTGCTGCCACATCTGGTCGGGTGCCTCTGCTACTCTCCTCGGGCTTCTTGACAAAATACAACGGAGAATCTGTAACGTGATCGATCCTGTTTTGGCGGACCAGCTGCAACCACTCTTTCACCGGCGTGACATGGCTTCCCTGTGCCTCTTCTACAAGTACTTTCACGGCCTCTGCTCGGATGAACTTAAGTCATTGGTGCCGCCTAGGTACGAATTTACACGAGATACTAGATTGGCAACTAGGTCCCACCATTTTACAGTGAAACCGATAAAATGTAACCGCGATTTCTACTCCAATGGCTTCTTTTCTCGCACTTCCCACCTGTGGAATTCCCTTCCGCATGCTTACTTCCCCGACGGCTACAATCTCAAGGAGTTTAAGTGTAAGGTCAATAGACACCTCCTAACACACTAACTTGCATCTATTCTCTCAAACACTCTCACCATCTCACCAACCCTCATTCTCGGTACCCTTACCCATCTATCACCCTCCTGACATTTCCTATATCTAACCATCCTTTCCCAGCACTCCCCCGACCCTATGTAACCCCCTGCGCTACAGTGGCAGTGGAATGCCTTGCTCGGAGTGAAACGATTAAAAAAAAATCTTTAAAAAAAAATCTTAAAAAAATTGTCTTAAAAAAAAATCATCTTAAAAAAACCCAAAAAAAAACCCAAAAAACAGACGCACTTATTTTGTATGCTGAAGTTTTTTAAGCGAAGATTTTCTGGAAGTGTCTTCCTTCAGTTTGTCAGTGAAATCAAAGAGAGTTTTTTTAAGACTGAAAATCTATGTGACAATTTTAATAATTTATTATTCAAGATTGTTTATTATTCTTTGATTTTATGATAAAAAAAAATCCACCCACCCTTTATTCTTTCTTTCACTATTATTAATTAGCTCATTCTTGTTCTTATTTCTTTGTAAACAAAAACAAACACAGGCAAGGAAAATCAAAGGACAGGTGCTAAAGTATGGACTCCTCAAATAGGTATGATAACTTTGGACTCAAGCTTTTTCAGTTGAACTCAAAAATCCATAGAGATATTAGTGTGTTTTATTGATGCAAAAAGTAAAGCTAAAGAGACAAATTTGAACTCCAGAAAAGAGAATCTATTTACCATCTTTGATATTAACCAGTTTCTTTTTAGTTCTTTTCTATTGCATTTTAATTTTTAGATTTAATTCTTTCTTACAAAATATTTTTATTGCAGTTTTTCTTATCTTTGATGCAACAACTGCAAATGAAGAAAATATGGTATGAAATTTCTGTTAAAATTTTATTTTTTTATTAAGGGTTTTAAAACATATTTTGCTTATTGGAAATATTTAATCTGGTTTGAAATTAAATCTAAAATAAAAGCTTCAAGAATGATTTTTCATTTTTAAAAATTAATTTTAATTTAAATCTTAGGTATCGCATTTCTCTGGAGCTTACTACTTTTAACGTTTAAGAAAGTATATCAGCTGTAAGATAAAGAAAATATCGATTTTCTTTTATTATATTATTCTTCATATTTAGGATTCCAAAACGGTTTTTTTTATTAATCTTAATTTAAGCCAAAAGCAAACGAGTACAAACTCCAGAGAACCATCAGTTTAATGAGCCATATAACAAAACAAAACCGTCCGAATCCTGATGAATAGAGCGAGAAGCAGAATCAGGCCAGAGATAGGACAAGAACAGTGTGATTTCGTTAAAGACCAGGGAACAAGGGACGCCATATTTATGATTAGGATGCTCTCCGAAAGGGCAATACAAATGAAGAAGGACTTATACCTGTGCTTTATTGATTATGCGAAGGCGTTTGACAAAATACGCCACAAAGAACTGATGGAGATACTCGGTAGCGTGGACATATTTGGGAAAGACTTGAGAATAATCAAGAATCTTTATTGGCAGCAAACCACTTGCATACGTACAGGTAATGAATTGAGTAGATATACAAAGATAGAAAGACAAGGATGTGTCTTTTCACCGGATCTGTTCAACTTGTACAGCGAGAATATTTTGAGGACCCTAGAAGTTATGTCTGGATTCGTAATCGGAGGCCACACGTTTTTCCTTCATCTGCTTCTCGCTCTATTCATCAGGATTCGGACGGTTTTGTTTTGTTATATGGATCATTAAACTGATGGTTCTGTGGAGTTCGCACTCGTTTGCTTCCTGGCTTCTTAGGTAGTGCTATGAAGATCGACTTGCTGAGGTCATCTGGTATAACCCCACTATTATAAATTTCGTTTATTATTTCAGCAATTTTCTCTATAGCAAATCCTTCCAGGGCTATCAGCAGCTCTATGACTATGCCGTCTGGTCCTGCTGTTTTGTTTCCATTCAGTTTGGCTACTGCAGATTCCACTTCAGACTTTAGGATTTCCGGTCCGTCCTCATCTTTGCGTATTATTGGTTGTTTTCTCTTGTCGTGGAAAAGATCTTTATATATTCTTACTATCGTTGGAGTATTTCCTCTTTCTCCGAAATGATTGTTCCATCCTTAGATTTTATACATCCTGTTGAAGAACAGGTTTTTGTCCTGTCAGTTCTGTTATTTCCTTATGCATGTCTGCTTTATTATTCCGGCTCAATCTCTCTACTTCTGCACATTTGTCATTGAGCCATTCCTCTGTAGCCTGTTTACATTTTCTTCTTATTTCCTTGTGGAGTTCCCTGTACTCCATTCCATGTCTTGATATCATTTTCTACCTCCAGAATCTCATTCCAGAATCTCTTCAGTCATCCACTCGTTTTTCTTTCTGCGCTTATTTTCCTTTGGGGAAATGTTGTTTGCTGATGTCACTATTGCTTTCTTTAGCGCGTCCAATTTCGAGTGTCCTTTCCCAATTTGTTATTCATATTTGATTTTCACGCTGTTAAGTATAACATATACTTTCTGAATAAATAATTTCTAACTAAATTGTTTCATGTCTTTGAAATAGATATCTTCATTTATTCACTGAAAACAAAAAACAAACAAAAAGAAAACAGCTCAGTATGAAGAAAATTTTTTTAATAAAAACGAGGTTTTTCCATCAAAATGTTTGTTATTATTAAGAGGAAAGATCAAAGTAACTTTTCATTATTTTTTAAAAAAATTTTTAATCCGGCTTCTTGGCCCGGGGAGTAGGATCAAAGTGTAGAACGGTCTAGTCCGCTTGAGATCCCGTAATCAGCGGTCGATCCGGCAAGGGAGACACGACTGTTCAAATCCAATTGCCGTGGCTTTTGCACGTGCTAGCTCGCAGCGACGCCGTTTAACCACGGTCGAATCCTGCATAGGAAGCAAAACACGAGTCAGTCCACACGTGCTAGCTCGCCAATAGGCCTGGCAGTGTACAGGTGCTAGGCCACAGGTGCTACGTTCAATTCCTGACAGACGCTGACGACTTTCCCGCCTTTCTGCCGTTCCTGCAGACGACGTTCCAGCATGAAGCGTTCATACGACGTTTCTGTCAGCCGATGACGTTCCAGCCTGTGTTAGTCAGGCCAGACGCTGACGATTTTCCAGCCTGTGCCTTTTATACCGACCCACGACGACTTTCCAGCCTGAGATGTTCCTGGCAATTACTGCCGACGTTCCAGTCTTTTCCGATTTCCTACTGTTTGCGATGTTTCTGCTGAAGGACAACATTCCAGCCTGAGTCATTCATGCCAGATGCTGATGACGTTCCTGCTGACCGATGACGACGTTTCAGTCTGTGCTGTTCATATCACACGCCGACAACGTTAAGGACAACATTCCAGCCTGAGCCATTCATGCCAGACGCTGATGACGTTCCTACTGATCCTAGCAATCGCTGGCGACGTTTCAGCCTTTTCCGATTTGCTCGTCATTTTTATTCCCAATAAAAATTGACATTGAAATTATACCTCTTCGTTTCCATCTCCTCATTGTTTTTGTTGTTTTCATTGTTTTGTTGTTGACATAGAAAAAGTTTGCGGGGATCCTTATCGTCGGCCCCCGCAACACCACTTTTCGAAAATCTGCTCCAAATAGTGAAATAAAAAAATGCAATAGAATTATGATATATATATATTTTTATTCAGATAAGCTTTTAAATGCTTTTATAAATAATACGTACTCAAGACATAAGAAGAAAAAAAAAATTGAAGCAAAAGCTTTTCTATGAATAATAAATTTTTACAAGAATTGTTTTCACTGTTATTCTTTAATTATAATAATTTATAAAATTTCAAAAGTCATTTAAAATTTCTTCCAGTCGCTGTCTGTATTAGATTATTGAATTATTAAGTGAATACTATATTTACTAATCAAACATTGAAATGTTTAATACAAATCTTCACGCACCAAGATCTTTAAAATAATTAAAATTCTTTTTTGCATATGCAGAAATTATTTTTTTGTTTAATATGGGAGGTCATAACTGAAATATCATTAAAAGGTCACGTGTTTCAAGGGTTGTTCCCCTTACAAAACCTTCACTTAGGTTTCATAAATTCATGCCAGTTCTGAGCAACCATACTTAGCTTGTTAACATATCTGGCTTCAGTCACTTCAGACGTCAGGAAGAAAGGACCACTGTGATTAAGAAATACTCTTATTCTAAAATACATGCTATCAACAAGTAATACTTGCTTCAAATCAGATTAGTTTAACTTTGAATTTGGTAATATTCCGAAAATAGCGTGTCACTGAAGTATATTTTAGTTTTGCAATATTTTTAAAACCGAGGATTAACTTTTGTTTGCAAACCTGTAAATCTGTCAAAAACGGATGAAAAAATGATAACTTTTGAAAATTCACAAAAGGGTGAGATTCCAACCAATACAGTTTCTATTTTAAATACACCAGAGTATTTTGTTTGCTGAAAATAGTAAATTTAATCATTTAGCTTTCAATTAAAACTAAACTGAAAGTTTCAAAAAAGTTTTTATTTTATTTTAAAAAAATTCATTTTAAAAGTTAGGTATTGAAAATAAGTGGAGATACCTGTCTAAAAGTGTTGAATTGTTGAAAAGTGAAACTAAAAGAGATACAAATATTTATTCTATCGAGAACATTTTTGTGTAGATAAAAGTTCAAGGAATGTTTCTGAAAGAAAGCGTGAATTCCAGGAATTTTCTGTAAAGAATAAAGAAAATGTTGAACTTATTCTGTTTGGTGAGTTAGGAATAAGTGTTGTGTGTAATCTAAACCATGTTTGGCTACTGCAAGGAATGCTAATTTTACTGTCCTATCCTGATCTCGACCTGAAATAAAAAAAAATAACTAGTCTCTTTAGATTCACAACACGTATGCGCCCGATTTTAATTCTTTTTACGTATGCGCCCCAAAATTGCCATTGATAGGGTTACCAACGCATGTATGTTTATCGAAATGGTTTAACGTCTGCTACATTCTATAACGTCAAGGATGTGCGTTGTGGGGCATTGGATATCGGCTCGGAAAGAGAAATCGTGGAGCCGAGTTCGAATTTCAGCTGAATTCATTGCATTCACTTACGCGCAAATACCCTTGGGAAAGGTATTAATCCGCCTATTCCTTCCAGTTATGGGTTAAATAACAGGACAGATTGGGTTCTATAGCCTTCGCTGGCAACCAGTCTACTGCAAAAAGCAATGGCAACCTACTACGGGATAATCTTCTGCCCAGTCAGTCATGTCTCTTTCGAGACATGATCGCCCAAGTGTGTATCACGTATGGCACTTAACTGACTGACTGACACTCTATAACAATGTTTGGACAATATTTGTTATTCTGTTATATAACAAGGAATAGTCTCACCAAATTAATGAAATCTAGTATTGATGCGAAAATACTGAACAATTACGGAAGGTTTAAGATTTTAGTGACTTCATTAAATTACACAGAACTGAGAAAGCTCTCCTGGTTGGATTATCAGGTCGATACATTTTTTGTAGTAGAACCTGGTACAACAACACCACACAAGAACATAAAACGTTGTTTGTAACATTGCTGAAAGTAGTCTTGATATTCTATCTAATTTTCCTTCTTGTATGTTGAACCTCTAAATTCTTTCAAATCTTGTTACATTCCCGCCAACTGGAGGATAGTTACACAAATTGAAAAAATATCCCTCCTGTCACGCTGAAATCATTTTAGGATACTAATTTTCCTTACCAATTTATGTGATAACTTTACATGATTAAAATGTCGTAGAATATAAAAAAGATTACTTGCGAGTAAATAGCCGATAGTTGCCACTTAACATAGATATTCACTCGTGCAGGCCAGTTGGTGAAAATAAATGTCATGCGTTCAAGCCTCGTACTTGGCTAGTACGTGTACTCCATTCCTGTTTTGCATATGGAGCTTGGTCCCGAATCCCTAACTCACTATCAAGTAACTGAGACATCGGTCGGTTTTTACCTATGCTAAGAGAATGATTCTCTTTTAAAAAACGGGCGAGAAAGTTCCTACACAATGTCAGACAAATTATTATTTATATGTGGAATAGTAAATTAAGAATTAAAATCAACTTTCCTCTTCACTTTTACAAAAATTCATAATGACGTGTGAAATCCTGGTTTTATCAAATAGAAAAAGGACTGACCACGTGCTTAAAGGAAAATTCGAAACCGGATTTCGCGAGTAGATGTTAAATTTGTATCTGACCAATGGGAGCGATTTGCAAGATCAAAAAAGACTTAGCGATCCAGTGCGAAAAATCTAGATGACTATAAATGACTTCGATCAGCGTCAGTCAGTCTTGATGGAAGCAAGCGAAATGACAAGCGAAATTGTAACGGGAGAAACTTCAACCACGACCCGGACATAAGGTCGCGTCGCATATTGTCCTCTTTCTCCTTTCTCGTGTGCTGATTCCTTTTACTTCTTCTCCATTCAAAGACATTCCTATCAAACAAACGCTCATACATACATATGTACGCATAAACTTTTCCCAAGAAATTACAACTACAAACAACTCTTGATACCCTTAACTTTCCAACTGAACATTAATTTCTACCAATTCTTGTTATTCATTTTTTTTAAATAAATTTCTATTTTAACATGAAAATGTATATTTTTATTCTTCTATTTTTCTACACAAATACACATTCCACAATCCACAACATTCCAACCGACAACCAACCTTCTGATGAAAACCTTCTGATAATTCCGATAATGATAATTCTGTATAAATCTTGTAAGCTGTATGGAGTTCGGTTATGTATGACACAAGACGAATTAATAAACATTAACCATCTCCCTATGGCTTCAAATATTTGTAACATATAAGCAAATGTTATAAATAATATATAAATTTATTTTATATGAATAAGAAATCGTTTATCTCGCTTTCTCATAACTTTCCTCCTATGTAACCCCTATGTAAAATAACTTGCTTGGGGCAATATGAATATAAAAAAATTCAAATCGCGGCTGAGACACTTGCATTCAATTTTCACTGATGCTTCTGTCTCTCTCGAGTTACAGGTAAAAAGAGATAAAACGAAGCTTTCTAATCTAGTATGGTATCCAGGTTGTGAGAAGAACAGCTCCGAATTTAAACACGGTATTTGTCGGATGCTCAGCACCTAAATCATTCCACTGTGGGTGATTAGCAATCCAGTATAAATAATAAAAAATAGACCTATAAAAGGGCAAATAAATAGATATGGTGTCTAAAAAAAATAAATCTATAAAAGGCCATATAAATAGATGTGGTGTCTAAGAAATAAATCTATAAAAGGGCAGATAAATAGATATAGTGTCTAAAAATAGACATATAAAAGGGCAGATAAATAGATACGGTGACTAAAAAATAGACCTATGAAAGGTCAGATAAATAGATACGGTGTCTAAAAAATAGACCTATGAAAGGTCAGATAAATAGATATGATATCTAAAAAATAGACCTATAAAAGGGCAGATAAATAGATATGGTGTTTAAAAAATAGACCTATAAAAGGGCAGATAAATAGATATGGTGTCTAAAAATAAGACCTATAAAAGGGCAGATAAATAGATATGGTGTCTAAAAATTAGACCTATAAAAGGGCAGATAAATAGATATGGTGTCTAAAAATTAGACCTATAAAAGGGCAGATAAATAGATATGGTGTCTAAAAAATAGACCTATAAAAGGGCAGATAAATAGATATGATATCTAAAAAATAAGACCTATAAAAGGGCAGATAAATAGATATGGTGTCTAAAAATTAGACCTATAAAAGGGCAGATAAATAGATATGATATCTAAAAAATAGACCTATAAAAGGGCAGATAAATAGATATGGTGTTTAAAAAATAGACCTATAAAAGAGCAGATAAATAGATATGGTGTCTAAAAATAAGATCTATAAAAGGGCAGATAAATAGATATGGTGTCTAAAAATTAGACCTATAAAAGGGCAGATAAATAGATACGGTGTCTAAAAAATAGACCTATGAAAGGTCAGATAAATAGATATGATATCTAAAAAATAGACCTATAAAAGGGCAGATAAATAGATATGGTGTCTAAAAATAAGACCTATAAAAGGGCAGATAAATAGATATGGTGTCTAAAAATAAGACCTATAAAAGGGCAGATAAATAGATATGGTGTCTAAAAATTAGACCTATAAAAGGGCAGATAAATAGATATGGTGTCTAAAAATTAGACCTATAAAAGGGCAGATAAATAGATATGGTGTCTAAAAATAAGACCTATAAAAGGGCAGATAAATAGATATGGTGTCTAAAAATAAGACCTATAAAAGGGCAGATAAATAGATATGGTGTCTAAAAATAAGACCTATAAAAGGGCAGATAAATAGATATGGTGTCTAAAAATTAGACCTATAAAAGGGCAGATAAATAGATATGGTGTCTAAAAATTAGACCTATAAAAGGGCAGATAAATAGATATGGTGTCTAAAAATTAGACCTATAAAAGGGCAGATAAATAGATATGGTGTCTAAAAATAAGACCTATAAAAGGGCAGATAAATAGATATGGTGTCTAAAAATAAGACCTATAAAAGGGCAGATAAATAGATATGCTGTCTAAAAATTAGACCTATAAAAGGGCAGATAAATAGATATGGTGTCTAAAAACACTGCGCAGTAAGCAATGGGGAACTATTCGTCTACTTCTCACATTCCTTTATTTATTTCTCTTGGTTAAGTGGCTGTAAGTAACAATCGTAAATTGAGTGTAAGATATTAAAGAAGTAAAGAGTAATCAATCTTACAAACATGTTTAAACAAATCAACAAGCTTTGTAGGCACCAAAAACACCAAAGAGGTGATGAACAAATGTTTTTTTTTTTTGTAACAGTTTTCAGTATCAGTGGAAACCGTTAATAACAACTTTGCTAATATATGTTTTTAGTTTGGATTTCTTTTAATAAAAGTAATAGATATAGGGTGCTGTGGATAGCGGCTCAGAACGAGAAATAGGAGAGACGAGTTTGAATTTCAGTTTAATTCGTTGCATTCACTTACGCACAAATACCCTTGGGAAAGTTATTAATCTGTTATGGTTTATAAAATGGCGAGTGTTCTAAAAATAGAAAAAGATAGACACACTGACGCAAAGAATTCAAAATTGGGCGGCAAAATAAGGAACCGTTTCTTTTGGTAGGAGTAGGAGTAAGAGTAGGAGTAAGTAAAGGAGTTAAGGACAGTAGTTTTGTGTAGGAGATGTGAAAAGGGGAAGACGCTAGTGATTTGACGACTCGAAGCCAGAAGGGATAGGCTCGTTTACTACTAGCCTCCCACAGTGAAGAGAATTTAGCTAGTCTGCTCCTGTATCCACACAAAATTTAAAGGTTGTAACTTGATGTAAAAACCTAAAGTTTTATACCAAAAATAAACATCATTAATTCAAGTTTGTGTTATCTTCTAATTATACCAAAACGAAGCAACACAACAAATCTATCTCTTCTCCCTCCAGCTATAGTTTAAATAGCAGGGCAGATTTGGTTCGATAGCCTTGATTGGCAGTCAGTCTACCACAGAAAGTAATGGCATCCTACTGCGGGAAAATCTTCTACCCAGTTTTCGAGACATGATTACCCAAGCGTGTATCACGTATAGAACCTAACTGATTGAATAAATATGAATCAATTGAGTAATCTTCGGGTTGAAATAATTTTGTGAACAATAAAAATTAAAAAGATCATACAAAATATGGAAAATATCTCTGAAGAGAATTACTGAAAGTTTCTCTAATTTTTCTTATGTTTTTTATCCAAAGTTTTTTTTAAAGAGAAAAGAAAAATTTTTTTTTTTTTTTTTTTTTTAAAGAAAACCCGTTACGGATTTGAATCAAATGGTAACAAAGAAAAAAGGTGAGAAGGAATTTAAATATAAAAAAATATTTTTATTTAGTTCTAGGTACCTCCACTAAATTGCTACCCTCCACCCCAAAAAAACCCCAGCATAATATGAATAAAAAAAGCCCCAAACTTAATAAAAACAAACTTTTTCCATCAAAAACTTTATATTATTATTAAGAAGAAAGCTCAAAGTATTTTTAATTATTTTTTTAAATGTTTTAATCCTTTCTAACACGTTCGAAATTTTGATAAAAAATCTTGTTTTGATTTGAGTTAACGAGTAAACAAATCGTTACAAGAGTTTACAATGGAAAACGTAATATTACATAACTCAGTTTTCTTCTGGTGGCAAACACATTCATTTGGAAATTCTTGCAAAAATCAAATAATTGTCGTATTTTAACGAAACTTTCAAGATTTATTAATAAATTAATTAAATTATTTTTGAAATTATTATTTTAAAAAAATCTGGATAAATATATTTTTTTGCATCTGTTACCCACCTCCACGTAATTTCGTGAAATTTTAAGAAATTAAATTTTGTTGAGATAAATGGTTTTATTAGTTAAACGCAGGACTCATTTGGGAATGTAAATCATCTATTATTTTTTGAAAAAAATTACCTCTCTTTTTGAAAATCTGCTCCCAATACTAGAATAAAACATTCAGTATAACTATGCCATTATTTAACCAGTCACAAGAAAGCGATGATCTACCCTATCGAATGCTTTGGATTGATCTAAATTGATCAGTGCAGCTTCACCACTCACTTTTTCTATGATCTGGCGAACCAGGTGAAGGTTGTCCTGAATAGTCCTACCCTTCACAGCACAAGTCTGTTCGGGGCCAATCAGCCTTGGCAGGACAAGACAAAATCTTCAAGTCTGCGTTTAGAATAGTGAAAATTGCCTAACCCATCCCCTCTGCTTTTGTCGTTGCGTAGTAACTTGATGACTTCCCCTGGTGAAACGTTGGGGTATATTCCCATTCCCCAACCAGTGGTTGAACATCAGAGGGACGAAAACGGGTGACAGCCTCAAGTACATCTCGTAGGGAAGACCATCCATACACGGCGTTTTGTCCCGTCCAGCCTGCTTCAACACGTCCCAGACCTCCTACTCGGTAATGGCCCCTTCACACCCAGCCGTTTCAACCACCTCGAGGCGGCTAAATAGGCGGAGCTCAGTCCAGGTTCCTCGGTGAAAAGCTCGCGGAAGTAAGTCCGAAAGACTTCGCAGATGCCTTCGTTTGTCGTCACTCGCCGTCCTTCCGGTGTTGTGATGCTCGGGAAGACGCGCTGCGCAACTTCTCTTACCGCAGTTCAGCGGCTATGTTGACATTCTCTTTAACCAAGCCCTAACAGAGCTTGGTCCTTCTTGATATGCGAGGAGGCCAGTCTAGCCTTAGCTATAAATACAATCTTCTGGTTGGATTCGGCTGCCGTTTGCGCTGCTAATCAGTCTCGGTTGAGTTGTCGACTAAAATCAGCTGCAAACGACCTGATGACTGAATAAAGGTGGCTCCATCACTTGTTTCCCACCACAGACCTCGCCAGTTCCCTCTGTTAGTAGTAAATCCTTCAAATTCAGCAAGAGTGTGTTGGATTTCCAATAACCAGTCATCCTAGGTTTAGCCGTACCCAGACGAGCCTATGGTCTGTGTAAACTACCGAATAGAAATTTGGACACCCTAAGATCCCTACGTCGACTCTCCTAACTAGCACCTGGTCGATGTAGCTGGTACGAACTACCGTATCTGGGTCGTCCCTATTAATCCAAGTCAATGCTGCCTGCCCTAGCTGTTCATTTCAAACTTATCGACACTTCTAGGCCAAGAAGGATCGGTTGCTTGGCGAATGTGACGCTGATTATAAGGTTTCAGCTGTTGGTAACACCTCCTGTCTGCTAATTTTTGGTGAAAAGAAAAAGGCGAGATCAATGTCGCTCCTTTGTTTAAATAATGACAACTGGGAATAGAAAGATTCTTTGATGTACAGTATGGTGTAGTTTATTCGGTTGATTATTGAATAATTTTCTTAACAGACTTTCCGAGACTTTCACCGACCGGACAAATCAATCCCCACACTGTGTTTTACTTCTTATTTATGTCAGTGTGCACAAAGACTGGGAAAGGCTAGTTGCATGTTCACAAAGAGATGGAAGATGAAATTAATGCCACGGCAAGAAATGGTAACACGAATTCAGTTCTCAATAATTTGTTATTTTAATCACTGGAATTCCAAGTCGAACCAAGTATTATCTCTGGTAGTAGGTAAGTCACTTTGCCCTTTCTTACTTTTGCTGAGTGACTGTAACGGACTTTGCTGGTTAGATCTACCCTCGCTTTTATCATAACCGGGATTTCGCTTATATAACGCTGCAGTCAGAAATTCCTGACTTTCAACCAAGTGTCAGTTGACTCTACAAGTTTTCATTTATTTATTTGATATTGTCTTCCCTTTCGATCAAGTGGGTTCCCACCTTGAACACAGGACTTCAAAGACTTCAGTAGAATCTCCTAGCCATAAAAAATCACTCGACACTTCAGATTCTAATAACATAATTTACGACCCACTTGATTTCGCGTGTGATCGGTCGGTTGTATGGGGTTGCAATTAGTTAAAATGGGCGCATGTTGCTTAGCAAAATTTCGAACTATGCGACACAATTTCTGATAACTGCTGACAGTCTGTTTTTTAAAAAAGGTGTTACATCACAGTGAAAAGAAAATCGATTTACCTGAACGTAATCTAGCTCTTTTTGTTTACTTATTTGCATAATTAGTTTAAAAATAATTTCTGTTCTGTTATGCTTGATTGAATAATGAGTTTAGGTGCTGAGTCGTGATATTGGGAATACGCGTGGGCGACTTAACGCCAAGTCAGGGAAATTAACATGGCGATTTCGAATTGGAAATACTTGATTTGCAACAAAACCAGCCGATTTGTATTTCATCATGATTTGAGACTCTGAAGCAACAACTTCCGGTTATCTTTCTAACCGGTTATTCTATATTTAATTTCTAGTTTCGACACATTACTGAATACCTACTGAATGCACAGCTAATCATGAACTGAGTTTTATCAACAGAATCTTGCAGGATTTTTTATTTGATTACATTAATTATAGGATATTTTATTAAAATAAATAAATAAATAAATAAATAAACAGAAATCGTTAGAATTATAAAAGTAGAATATTTGGTAAATTTGATTTGTTCCAAGAGGGCCTTTACCCCTTCAAATCTTTCCTAAACATCCTTAATTCCGTGCAAATGTATATGCTGATCTCAGATCGATAATTGTTTATTGAAGAAACCTACCTTTTTTCAAGTTATCGACCAGAAAAAAAAATCGGACTATATCTCACCCCTTACCACCGTTCTCATATCTGATGCACAGCTGATTGACTTGAGGCGTAGGATACTTATTTCAGCCTGTTTACTCCCTTTGAGCAATTACTCCGCGATTTGTTTGGTTTTAGAACTGAATTTCCGCGTAGTAATTGCAAAAAGGAAGTAAATTGGCCGAAAAATCGGCAAACTACGCGTGAAGTCATTCTACAGTGAATAACATATTTTGAAGCGTGGTTACGGAGTGAGATAAACAGCGAAAAGAAGTTCGATATTTTTCTGGTTGTTAACTTGAAAAAAGGTAGGTTTCGTCAATAAACAATTATCGATTTGAGTTCAGCATTTACATTTGCACGGAAATAAGGATGTTTTGGAAAGATTTGAAGGAGTAAAGGCCTTCGGGGAACAAATCAAAAATTTACCGAATATTTATAGTAATAGCGTATCTTTTCCGTATAAAAAAAAGAAGAGTAATATAGCTTTAGTTTTTATTGAGTTGGGATATTCGCTGTGGTGAAATGGACATTAGGTCAGAACCGGGAAAACAGAGAGCCGAGTTCGGATTTCAGTTGAATTCGTTGTATTTACTTACACGTAAATTAGCCTTGGAAAAGGTATTAATTCATATCTACTCCCTCTAAATAAATGGTAGGAATGAGCCTTGGTTAGCAATCAGTCTACCGATCGGCCAAGCGTGTATCGCATATGTCTCTTAACTGATTTTTAAAAATGGAAAAAACTATTATTTAAAATTTCTTATGCACACACACACACACACACACACACACACACACACACACACACACACACACACACACATTAATGCATATTTCGACATTTCATTAATTACGACTGACAAAAATTTAATTATTTATTGAGTTTTTCCAGCATCCTAAAGTTTTTCAGATTTTTTTTGTCTTTTTAGTCATTTCACCCCAAGTGAAATCGTCACCAGTATGAAGGAGGTTACAGTAAGAGAAAAAAACTGGGTACAGCGGGTAGTTCTTAAGTATAAAAGATGTACGGGATTCGGGAAAATAGAAGATGGCAATTGATGTTGCATTTTAATTTTTGGACATTTTAACTATAAGGGAAACAAGAAAACGAAGGAAGTTCCCAAGGCGGGAAATGCGAGAGAGGAAAGAAACTATTGGAATAGAAGAGAGATATGGTTACATTTAACTATTTAAACATTAAAAATATGGGACCTAGATGTTAATCTAGTCAATCAGTTAAGTGCCATACGTGATACACGCTTGGGCGATCATGTCTCAAAAGACTGGGCAGAAGATTATCCCGCAGTAGGTTGCCATTGCTTTCTGCGGTAGACTGGTTGCCGACCAAGGCTATAGAACCCAATCTGTCCTGTTATTTGACTCATAGGTAGAGGGGAAAGAAATGTATTATATTATTATGTAGTAATTAGTGGGGGGTCGGTTTCATATTGTTATGAAGTAATAAACTGATCCCCCACTTTAGAAGCCTTACTCATTATTCCAACTATTATATTCAGTCAGTCAGTTGAGTGCCATACGTGATACACGCTTGGGCGATCATGTCTCGAAAGAGACATGACTGACTGGGCAGAAGATTATCCCGCAGTAGGTTGCCATTGCTTTCTGTGGTAGACTGGTTGCCGACCATGCTATAGAACCCAATCTGTCCTGCTATTTAACCCATAACTGGAAGGAAGATACGGATTAATACCTTTCCCAAGGGTATTTGCGCGTAAGTGAATACAATGGATTCAATTGGAATTCGAACTCGGCTCCCCGGTTTCTCGTTCCGAGCCGATATCCACTGTACTACATATCACGCCTAAATTCACGTGGACGGGCATCAGGGGAAAAAGATGTCAGAGCAGTTGCCATGAAAAAAAAAATTTTTCTAATCATTTCACCCCAAGCAAGGCAAGATTACTGTATTGTAAGTTGGCTTGACCACTGTGTTTTTTTAATTATTATTTTTTTAATTATTATTTTTTTCTTTCTTTCCTTTTGCTATTGTCAGTAATTTAAGAAACTGTATTTTGCTACATACTTTTACGGTAAACTTGTCTTTCAGTATATAGCAGCGGTTTTGTTTAGGAAAAGAATTTTTTTTCCTTCAGTTAAAAATGAGTCGGAAATTTTCTGGATAGCCAAAGAGTTGTTTATTTTGTCTTTGTCTTTACATGATCTTTTCTTTAAACTTGCTAGAGAAGGTTCTGTAAATTAGTTTGGCTTTGAAGTATTCTCTCGACTTAGTTTGGCTTTGAAGTATTCTCTCGAGTTAAAACTTAGTATTATTTTTTTTTCTTTTTTTAATTGGAGTAGATAGTACCTACTATCGTCCGGTTTTACACTCCACCCTCTTCTTTTGAACCACAGTAGAGGTGATCGCCTTGTTTCTTGTTTAGGAAGAGGTTTCCAGTTATCTTCTCTTCTCCCTCGGTCTTAGTGTTAGTTCAGTCGCAATCTCTTTGCAGTATTTGAGTATGGTGGCAACGTCTCTTCATTCTGAGGGTACCGGGTTGGCAGTTTCTTGGTTGTTGCTTCCGACTGATAATTAGGAGCCCGAACTCTTGCGTAGCGTCCTGAAAGGCTGCTTTGATCAGCAGTCGAATAATACCGGGGTTCCTGTAGTGCCATATCGCGCATAGACGGGCGTCCCTGCATGAACCTTCGGTAGGCAACCCCGAGGCCACATTATGCTGCAGGCTGCGCTAGTCTCCATCCTACACATGCTGCATACAATGACCGTCTGATGCTAATCTAGACCTCTCACTATAAATAAATCAATATGAATACAAGCAAACAAAATAGGAAAACTAAACCAGCTCATCAGAAAACGCCCAAACCTGTCTGCGTTTCCTTTGCAAACATACGCGGTCTCCGCATTAAGTTTTACAGCGTAGAAACTTTCCTTCATACTAATTCACCTGAGATCTTATCTCTCTGTGAAACTAACCTTGATCCTTCTATCCCCTCTTTTGAGCTTTACGTTCCTGGTTACCTTCCCCTCTTCAGGAAGGACTCCAATGTCCACATGCATGGGCTCGATGTCTATGTCAGCGAACACCTCCCTCTAGCTAGGGTGACATCTCTTGAATCCCTGGATCATTCTTTCATGTGCTTCCATCTCTCACTTCTAAGCTCGGTTAGCTATCTCTTCTTTCTCTACCGCTCACTCTTCTCCTCTAACTGCTCGGTTCTTGATAGCATCTCTAACAATATCGATAAGGCCATTTCTTCTCATCCCTCTGCCCATATATTTGTGTTTGGTGACTTTAACGCCAAACACACCACGTGGCATGAAAACTCTGTCACCGATCTTGCTTGTATCCACACCATGCTTTTTTCCATAACCCAATCCCTTACGCAAGTGGTGATTTCCTCACGCGTTTCTCCAATAACCCAAATGGAAGGGACTCACTACTAGACCTCTGCTTCACTTCCATCCCAGACTCTTGCACCGCCAAGCAGCTCTGCCCTCTCGGAAACTCTGACCACGCCGTAGTTTCTGTTAGCATCTCATTCCACCCCCACTCAACCCAAGAAACCCAGACCAGCAGATTATCCTAGAGCAGACCAAAGAGCAGACTGGGACTTATTTCGCGACTTCCTGTGTAACGTCCCTTGGAACAACGTTTTTAGTCTTCCCGTTGAAGACTAAGCATCCGAGGTCTCTTCTTGGGTTAAGGCTGGCATCGATGCTTTCATACGAGCCAGGAAATTTCAACTTAAATCCCGCTCGTTCCCCTGGTTCTCGCCCGCTTGCTTGGCCGCTATTGCCCACCGGAATCATTTTTTCTGGCTCTATCGAAGCCACGCGTCGGACCAAAACAGGTGCCTTTCCGCCTCAGCTCGTAATAAGTGTAAAAAAGATACTTAACGAAGCTAAGATGTTGTTTGCTGCCAGAATGAAGCAACGTATAGCATCCTGTAAGTTCGGCGCCAAAGACTACTGACGACTCTGTAAAAGCGTGCTCAACAAGAGTAAGACCACAATACCCCCATTAATCAATGAATTCGAGGTCCTCACCTCCTCAGTGGACAAGGCTCGCAGATTCTCCACCAACTCGAGACTGGATTCGTCTAGAGTATCTACACCTGACTTCCCACCTAGAACTGAGGCTCACCTGAATGACGTTTACATTACACTCTCGCTAGTCACTAAAATAATCTCAAAACTTGACCCTCACAAAGCGAGCGGAGAGGACGGAATCCCAATCATAGTCTTGAAGAAATGCGCCCCTGAACTATCCTCTGTCCTCTCTAAGCTCTACAACTTCTGCCTATCTGCTCCCTGCTTTCCTGCCTGTTGGAAGTCTTCCTCTGTAGTTCCTATATTTAAGAATACCGAAGAACCCTCGGAACCCGCAAATTACTGCCCTATCAGCCTTCTTCCGATCTTTGGCAAAGTGTTCGAAGCCATTATCAACGCCGAGGTGGTTCAGCATCTCACAACCCACAGGCTCCTCTCGGACAAACAGTATGGTTTCCGCTTCACCAGGTCTACTGCTGATATGCTAACGACCATCACCGAATATATATACCAGGCTCTCGACAAGAATGGCGAAGCTCGAACCGTTGCCTTGGATATCTCCAAAGCGTTCGATAGAGTCTGGCATGCTGGCCTCCTACACAAACTGCGGAGCTATGGTATAAATGGACTAATCCAGTCATTCCTCTCTAACCGCATATTGAAGATGGTATTAAACGGACATGCCTCCCAAATTTACCTTACGAACGCGGATGTCCCTCAAGACTCTATCCTAGGTCCTACGCTCTTTCTGATCTACATTAATGATCTCCCCGATGTCATAAGATCCTAAGTAGGCATGTACGCCGATGACACCACAGTTTACTCTCGCCTCGATCAAAAATCTGGTGTGGACGACAAAGCCAACCTCGAAAAGTTTGAAAAGGACCTCTTATCCGTAGTAAACTGGGGCAAGAAATGGCTCGTAAATTTGAATGCTTCCAAAACGAAGCTGCTATCAATTAACCATCATAGACAATCGTTCCTACCTCCCATTAGCATGGAACAGGCTTGCCTCCCAGCGAGTAAAACACTACGCCTCCTTGGTCTCACACTTTCAGCGGACCTCAAATGGAATGACTATATCGAATCCATTGCAAAATCCGCTGATATGAAAGTCGGTTCTCTGTGCAGGGCCCGGAAGTTTTTCCCGCCTGAAACTATCCTGCACATTTATAAGTCTACCATCCGCCTGTGTATTGAATACTGCTACCACATCTGGTCAGGTGCCTCTGCTATTCTCCTCGGGGTTCTTGACAAAATACAACGGAGAATCTGTAATGTGATCGATACTGACTTGGCAGACTGGCTGCAGTCACTCTCTCACTGGCGTGACGTGGCTTCCCTGTGCCTCTTCTATAAATACTTTCACGGCTTCTGCTCCGATGCACTTAGCTCACTGGTGCCCCCCAGGTATGAATTTGCTCGAGATACTAGATTAGCCCACCCTTTTACTGTGAAACAGATAAGATGTAACCGCAATTTCTACTTCAATAGCTTCTTTTCTCGCACTTCCTGCCTGTGGAACTCCTTTCCATACACTTGCTTCCCCGACAGCTACAATCTCCAGGAGTTTAAATGTAAGGTCAATAGACACCTCCTAACACACTAACTCGCATCCATTCTCTCAAACACCCTTCCATCTATCCAAACCCCATCCTAGCTATCCTTACCAGTATCACCCTCCTTCTAACATTTCCTATATCTAACCACTATGTCCAATCACTTTTCTCTATGTAACCCCCTGCTCAATAGTGGCAATGGAATGCCTTGCTTGGGGTGAAATGATTTAAAAAAAAAAACTGCTACTGGTGCGCAGGAGGCTACATAAAAGGTGAGTAATGAGAAAGATTAACAAGTTACAAGGGATGTCAGAGAATGGCTAAGAGAAGGATGAGGGCATTGATGTGAAGAGAGCTGCATAAGAGTAGAGAGGAAAGGAAGACGAACGTGATACAAGAGTTGTCATGGAAGGAATGCTAGTCAAGAAAATAAGAAATGGTAATTGGCTTTGCATTTAAATTCTTGGAGATTGTAGCTTTCCGGGAAGCAAGTATACGGAAGGGAATTCCACAGGCGGAAAGCGCGAGAAAAGAAGCTGATATAGTAGAAGTTGCGGGTACATATGATTGATTTCGCTGTAAAAGGGTAGGACCTAGCCACTAGTTCGACTAAATTCTTACAGAGGGAGCAATAAGGAGCTAAGCTCATCGGAGCAGAAGCCATGAAAGTATTTGTAGAAAAGACAGAGGGAAGCCACATTACGTCGGTGAGAAAGTGACTGGAGTTGAGCTACCAGGGATCATTACATTACAGATTCTTCGTTGGATTTTGTCAAAAATCTGAGATGAATAGCAGGGGCACCCGACAAGATATGACAGCAGTATTCAATGCACGGGTAGATTTATATACGTGTAAGATGGATTTAGACGAGAAAAACTTCCTGGTCCTACAAAGGAAAGTAAACTTCCGAGCAGCAGATTTAGCTATGGATTCAATGTAGTCATTCCACTTGCGGTCGGCTGACAGATTTAGACCGAGAAGGCGCAGTGTTTTGCTTTCAGGGAGATTAGCCTGATCCATTAACAATTATGAATTAAATCCCTTTTATTTTTGCTCCTTACATTGTTTAATTTTTACTTCTTAATTCTAAATTTTACATCTTAATTTTTCTTTTCATTTTTACTTTATTTTATTTTATTTTTATATAAAATTTTAAAAATTTAATTTTTTAATTTTCCTCACATTGTTATTTACATGTAATATTTCAATATATACGTGATTATAATTATACTTGTCTCCTCGAAAAACAATCGAACGAAGGAAAAAAATGGTTGTAAAAAAAGAAAGAGCTTAGGGAATGAAAGTCAGTCAAAAGTGTTCGGGCCGAATCAGCACGAAGCCCAACGAAAAAACCCGACACGAGTAACCATCTAACAGAAAGTGATCAATACAAAAGTAGAGCGAACTAAATAGCACCTAATGAGCCAGACGAACCTACCTAGCTTTCTCCTAAACGGATCGTTAGGGAAAGCTGGCAATATTTATTGTATAAAAAATACAATTGTGGCACAAGGCCGATTTGGTGGGTGCAAAAAATGAGGTTGGTCTTCAGTACCTATTCTATACCAAGCTAATCCGACTCACGACCCAAACATACTTTACAATTTTCTCCTCCACCACCAGAACCTGTCCCTCAGGTACCAAAATACCTCAAACGTACCTGGGACCTAAAAAACCCAAATGAGCATAAAAATTTTATAAATACAAAAATATATTTAAAAATATATTATGAAATGATATGTGGGGAGGGGCATGACATAAATCCCCAAAACAATAATTTTTTAAACTAAAGACACAAACAGAAATCATGCTGTTAGCTGGACCCAACCAACCCACAAAACAAAGAGGCCGTTGTATTCTGCCCATAGGACAAAATCAAGAGGCACTCTTTCTACAGGGAGTGGAGAGGAGAAAATAAAATGGATGGGAAGAGTATAATACTGACCCAGACGAGATAAAACGGGGGGAAAAAAAACCTGGGGAAATTGGGAATCTCGATCTGGATCATAACAAAAAACAATGCCGGGAACAGGCTAGGAATCACATTCATAACTAGTTACACAAAAAGAAACTACCTTAACCAGGGAAGGGTTCCAAAGGAATCCACACCGATGTGACTAGCAGATCTAAAAGAGAAAATCAAGGCTAGCCACGCTCACGCGAACCAGGCTCGCCACATTTACCAACCTTTGCTAAAGTCTGTGGAGGTTAATCGTTTCCAAATAGTTCTAAGCTTCATTTTGAGCTGATGCTCAAAATATCGGATCAGTTCCTGGTGTGAAAGTCGGCGACCCCGCAAGACTTCCTCAAGTCGCGTTGTTCATATCACCATTCGAGCCGTGGTCAGCATTGACAGAAACACCATTCGCTTCACTCCCGAAAACGGGGGCGACACATTGTCACAGGCGTATGCACGATCAATGAGCATGAGCTCACGCGGCGCGATACGAGCAGTCAGCTCGCTGACACAGTCCTATAGAGGGCGAACCCGAGAATAATGGTAAAAGGCGTGCGCAGACGTCTCCTTTAAACCAAGGTCACAGCGTTCACAATCTGGCAAATCCGCCAGGCCTCAAATGAAGGCCATGTCATTGAGAGACACCCGATTCTGAGCCAATCGTCAGGTAAGCGAAAAGATAATCGGCACCCAAGACCAATAAGAGCGACACTCATCCTCCGACATGCCGAGCCCTTCGCGTAGTGTATCCTTCGCGACACCAGACACTAATCCCTGATAGAAGACTTTCCTAAGCCGAGAATGCACGGACGTTGGTAACAGACACGTTTGTCGACGTGGTTTGCGTCCTCTCCGCAGGAGGGAGAATAGCAAACGCTCGATCGCCTTCTCACGCCGTTCACAAAGTGGAAGTACAGACAGCCGGTAAAGGATAATGGGAAAGACGTATGTAACAAACCCTTTAAGGACAAATCCCTTCGAAGCCAAATCTCGACCGACGCACCGACCTTTGCCTTCAGACCAATTTTTCTCCAACTAGAGGTCGGACCCAAACCACACTCCAAGAATGTGGACAGGGCCGTCCGTCTAGTCAAAGGGCTCCGGGAGGGTAGCACCCTTCCAGGCACTTAATCGCAAGCCGGAAGACTTGTCGCGGTTAATCTTGGTCCCTGTGATCTGTTCGTACCGTTCAAGCACCTTCTGTACCACCTCAATGTCATCAAGGGACGACACGAAATCGGTTACGTCATCGGCGTACGCGGAAACCCTGGCTCGAACTGCACCAAGGACAGCGATTCCACATAGGGCCAGACTGCACATCCTGTCTCTTAGCCGGCGAAGGAGGGGTTCCAACGCCAAAGCATAAAGTAAGGACGACAATGGACAACCCTGTCGGACCGACCTAAACAGCGCAAAAGCACTAGACAGCTTCCTGTTCACCTGTACCGTGGGGGTTTGATACTAATCCAGCGGCAAAAGTCGGGTGCGAATCCGGCAGTCTGCAGGACAGCCGCCAGGTAGCCATGGTCAACCCTATCAAATGCCTTGGACTGATCTGAATTGACCAGCGCGGCTTCATCGTCGTCTTTTACACCCTCTAGGATCGTGCGGATCAAATGCAGGTTGCTCTGAATTGTTCGTCCCCTCACAGCACAAGTCTGTTCAGGTCCCAACAGAAACTCGGCATTTGGCTGCAAACGATTCGTCAGGATCTTGCCAAAATTTTTAACTCTGTGATTAACAGAGTTATGGGCCTGTAACCATCTAGTTCCCTCCCAACATTTTTGCCTTTTCTCAACAGCGTGACCACACCCCTGGTGAATCGGTTGGGGATGGACCCCTGCCAGAACCAGTTGTTGAACACGACAGTCAAGATCGGGACACAGATGTGCGGCAGCCTCAAGTACAATTCAGAGGGCAAACCCTCCAAACTTGGCGACTTGCCCCTGCCGACCTTCTTCAAAGCCGCGTTACTTCGTCCTCCGTAATCTCTCCCTCGCAGCTAGCTGCATCAACCGGAAAAAGCCGGGGGAAGTCAGCCAAATAGCTGCGAAACTCCTCATCACGGAGACCAGGCTCCTTGGTAAACTGGTTCTCGAAATGCCACCGAAACGCTTCCCACATGCCGTCGGTCGACCGAAGAGTATGTCCCTCCGGGTCGCACACTTCTCGAATGTACCGATCGCCGCCTCGACGAATCTCTTCCTTGCGCAGCTCTACGCCCATGTTCACAGGTTCGGGAGACATCTTGCTTAACCTATGTCTAATTACCTGACCCATGTAACGCTCGCTAGTCGAACGCTCCAGGGTCTCCTTAGCTAACGCTATCTCTAGGGGATCCCCACCAGCCTCCGCCCGGACAAAATTAGCTTCAAGCGTTTTCACTTTGTTAGCCTTATCTAGTTTGAGCCATTGGCGATATTCAGTGGTGAAATTCTTAAGATTCTCCCACTACTTATTTCCAATGACTTCCCCAGTTAACGCCCGCTGCACTACATTAATTAACTAGCGTCAATGTCCCGCCTGTCCAGTAAGGACTGATTGAACTTCCAGTAACCAGCCATTCTAGGCCTAAAGTCTAACGCTACACGGGCACAAACAAGTTTGTGGTCCGTGTAGCCTAACCAGTGGAACGGAGGACAATCTAGGAAATCTATGTCGGCTTCTCTCACTAACATTCTATCCAGGTAACTAGATATCCGGGTAGAAGGCCAACTATGAATCCATGTCCACTTCTTCCCACCCGGATGATTGACCCGGTATCTATCGTCGAGACCGAATTCGTCAGTGAGATCAACCAGGCTACGATCACCACGCCATCCGCTAGCGCCCCTCCATCTATCCAATTTGGGGTTCAGGATGGCATTCCAGTCCCCCATTAGAACTAGTCGTGAAGAATCAACCAGGAAGGGCTCCAACAGCCTAAAAAACGAGACCCGCTTCTCCCGATCATTGGGCACATAAACCGCAACCAGACGAAACGAGTTGCTTTTCACTGCAATATCGGCCACGATCAACTAGCCCTCGGCACCGACATGAACAACCTTCTCGTCCAGGGTACGCTTGACCAGCAAAGAAACTCCTCTGGCCAATCGGTCCCCATATGCTGAATAGACGACAAAGTCGTTAGACAGCACACAGGCATCGACCTCGCAAACAAAGTGAGTCTCTTGGATCGCGGCCACATCCACGCCGAACGACAAGAGGTCACAAAGTAGGCGGGCTGCCTTACCCCGATCTCTCAGGCCATTCGCATTCAAACTAGCTAACTTGACTGACATCCGTTAGACCTGAAACGAGAAAAAGAGAAAATTACTCCTAATCACATACCGAATAGAAATCTCTGGGAGCAAGGACCCCGACGAACTGTCCGAGGGAACCAGTTTCTACATCGGACGTAATCCGTCCGTCTAAGACAATCTCACCGACGTCTGTGGGATAAGTTAATTTTAGAGCCATATATAAGCAGGGGTGTAAAAGAACTGGGACCCTCCCAGCACATAATTTGCTCATTTTTCTTAACTCCTGAGTGGAACACCGGACCATAGTTACTTTTTTATAGAAAATGTTTGCTTCGTCAATATGATTCCAGACCCTTTTTAAATCCTTTCTGAGCTTTCGGCTTACATCAACCATTATCAAAGATGACAATTTTATTAAGTGTATTAAACAGTTCGCGGACGAACAATAGTAGTAGTCGTCTGTTTGCATGGAAGATATATATATATATATATATATATATATATATATATATATATATAATACAGCTCTGTTCATACATTTAGCACTGTTTTATTAACACCTGAATAATAATACTATACATATGTACACCCTCCTAATATATATAATGTCTTCCATGAACTTTTTCTTCGAACGATCTACAGCTATACTTTAAACGATAAGGTGTCCAGTGTGGATATCGCAAAATGCAACATTGGTAGACTTTCCAGATGCAATTACAACTGGCTGGTCATGTTGCAAAGATGAGTGACGACAATACCTGATATGTTCATGTACAACCAACTTGACACTGGACAAAGGACTGCTGAACAGCCGTGCCTCAAGTATAAAGGCAAACTAAAGTGTAAGTTCTCATCAATGTGCTTCATACTAACTTCGAGTGAGGTGCTCTGGATAGAAATAACTGGAGATATTTGTGCCAGAGTGGAATCAGAAATTTTTAAATCCACCTTATTAAGACAACGGCAAAAAGCATCAACAAATATTTCTGTGGCTATGTTTCGAGATCTTCGCTGATGCCTAATATGTGAACTTTTATTCAGATCACTAGTGGGATTAAGATATCATCTACGACACAAACATATAAGACTGAGGTTGCTAGATTCTCATATGTCGAAATCATCGAGTCCATTATATATATATATATATCTGTGTGTGTGTGTGTGTGTGTGTGTGTGTGTGTGTGTGTGAGCTGATTTTTTTATCTATATATTGCATTGCTCTGGATAATATACATTGAGACTGAGCTTTCTATTTTTATCTATTTAATATTTAATATGAGTTAAATTTTGGGCATTATTCTCTCTGTTTTTACGGGTTTGTCATTATTTCACACACACACACACACACACACCTTTTTGTAAAAATATTTATTATTTTGTTTTCAATTCTTAATGCAACGATGAACCTTGTAATTTCAAAATAACTTATCAATCTGTTTAAATAAGAGATGGAAGCCTATCGTTTTGCGGTAACTTTTCATCAAGACAATATCACAAACCATTTCAAAGTGTAACGAGTTCGTTCATCTTTGGGTTTCTTACAGTAAATATTTTGAATGTCTACTTTAGAGTAGTTTAAACACGTTTTATTGAATCGAACGGACAAAATTATTTCACCTTGTCTGCTAATCAGCTTCGCTTAACGCCGGCATTTAGCGTTAACTTAACTATAAACTCACTCTCTCTCTCTTTCTTTTCGACCTAACCAATTGGATGTGATAAGTGCAAGACGTTGTCCAGTCTTTCTTCGGGGAGACATTTCCAGAGCAACCGACTATTAAATTTCAGCACACACACACACACACACACACACACACACACACACACACACACACACACACACACACACACATCCTATTTTGCTTTTTGGGGAGCTATCTGCATACATGTAATTTATTCTACGTGCTTAATTCATTCCTTTTAAAAATCGTTTCGACCCTTGACCTTACAATTGTAACACTAATCTGCCAAAGAATATAGTGAAATGTGTAATGTACTTTTTACTATCATTGGCAATTTTTATGAAAAGAATGTAGATATCGAGGGACAGTCATTTCTAGTAGATTTTTTAGTGCCTAAATCACCTATTTGGTCATGGTATTTTTAATTCAAGAGGTTCTAATGCCTGATTTCTGGCTTAACGCCATTGTTTCACTTCAAGTAATATGTTTGTAATTTCATCTCAGTTGTTTTCTTTTTCATAAAGGCTTTACCGAGCTGATGTTATACGTCTAATGGTCAGACAAACATTTCAATAACTTCTAGAAGACTATATTCTATCAACAAGTCTATGATATCAGGGCTACTGTATTACTCTTTTGTAAATGAGATTTTAACTGTAGATTTTTATTAGGGCCATTTGATGCTATAGGAGTTTATGGGAAATGCTTAATTTCCCCAACACTATATTTTTTAGGCACACAAATGAATGACGAAACTTGCTTTTAGAATAACAACAAAGAATGGTTTATTATATAGTAAACGTACAAGATTGGTAGTATGTAAGTGTCCATGGTGAAGCTAGCAGCAGATAGTATGTAAGTGTCCATGGTGAAGCTAGCAGCAGCATCTTCGGCGAAAGCATTCCATGGGGAATCAGTGGCAGCGATGTGAGAGAGGCATCCGTTACTGCCGCGGGCTCATGGCTCTCTCTTTTCGTCCGTTCTACCAAAAAGGACTAGGAAAAATAGTTCTAGAGAGGAATCAATGCGCTCCGCCCGTTGATTGGTCAGTGAGTGACCGAATCTCCCGTCGGGGGCACTGATTCGCGAAAGGAAATAGATCTGTGGCTGCTACATCACCCCCTGCTTAGGCGGAAAGCCGACAGAGAAAAAGATAGCGACCATAAAACAAAGAAGGGTACAATTTATATATAAACAGTTTTACAGAGCTTTTTGGGCCAATGTACTCGTCGACCACTGCGTGTGGTGCTGACATAGTTGTCTGTTGGCATCGTATTTTTTTCCACGGGTGTAAAGATATGTTCATGTATGTAAGTAGGGGGAATATGTGGCTCTTGTGTGTTTGTGTTAAGAAAGGCTCTTTTCACCCTGTCAATAAATACAGTTTCTTTTTTGCCACTAATGTCAAGGGTGAGAAGTTTGTCAGTGCGTGAAAGCACGCGGTAAGGGCCAGTGTAAGGTGGAGTGAGAGGGGCTTTGACAGCGTCCCTTCTTAGAAAAACGTGAGTCCATGAAGAAATATCTTTTGGGACTGATGATTTGATGGTCTGTTCCCTAGGGTGCATTGGTGGGAGATTACCAAAATAAGATTGCAGTCTGTTTATATACAAGGCAGGATCTGTTCCTGTTAAATCTATAGGGTTCAACATCTGACCTGGTAATGATAGAGGTACTCCATAGACAAGTTCTGCTGGAGAGTATCCTAGGTCCTCTTTGATAGCTGCACGACAGCCAAGAAGGACAACAGGTACATATTCGCTCCATCGCTGTTGGTCAGGATAGGCACGTAATGCGGCCTTTAATTGGCGATGAAAGCGTTCTATCATCCCGTTAGAAGCAGGGTAATAGCTCGTAGTTCGAATTCGATTGATCCCTAAAATTCTGGAAAGTTCCTGGAATAGGTGGGATTCAAATTGTCTGCCACGGTCAGTGGTAATTGTTGTAGGAACTCCGTAACGCGTTATCCAGCCTGATATAAGGGCTTGCGCTACGGATTCAGCTGAAATATCCTTTAGGGGAATAGCTTCGGGCCACCGTGTAAAGCGATCTATACAGGTCAGGAGGTAAGTAAATCCCTGACTGACCGGCCATGGTCCAACCAGATCAATATGGACGTGGCTGAACCGAGCGTTTGGGGTGCTGAATGTTCCGAGGGGTGCACGGATATGTTTGTGCACTTTTGATTTTTGGCAGGATACGCAAGAACGTGTCCAGGCAGTGATATCACGCCTCATGTTTGGCCAGAAAAATCTAGCTGTAATCAGCTTCACTGTGGCTTTGGGTCCGGGGTGTGCCAATTGGTGTAGTGTGTCAAAAACAACCCTACGATGTGTCATCGGAACAAAAGGTCGAGGTGCGTCTGTTGAGGTGTCACAGATGATCTGCGTATCTGCAGTAGGCACTGGTAAGTATGCGAACTTGCAAGTTGCAAATTCAGGTGACGATAGATCAAAGGTGTCCAGGCGTGGTTGGTCAAAGGCCATCTGTCGTAAGTCGATATCTGAAGGTGAGAACAGTGAATTAATGGGAAGGCGAGACAAGGCGTCTGCCGCAGCATTCTGTTCACCAGAGATATGTCGGATATCGTTTGTAAATTGCGAAACAAAATCCAAGTGGCGAGTTTCGCGAGGAGAATATCTGTCCGGCTTTGAGCGCAGAGCGAAAGTAAGCGGACGGTGATCGGTGTAGATCACAAATTGTCGGCCCTCTAGTGAATGCTGAAAGTGTTTCACTGCGAGGTACATTGCCAGGAGTTCACGGCCAAACGTGCTGTAACGTTGTTCTGCCGGTTTCAGCTGTCTCTAAAAATAAGCGAGAGGTTGTAGCTGTTGTTGGTGTTGCTGTTGCAAAACTGCACCTACAGCTGTGCCCGATGCATCAACGACCAATGAAAACTGGGAGTCGGGTACAGGATGTGTAATATAGCAATCTGGCCCCACCCGAGGAAGGTTGATGCAAGCGATGGTGTTTCCCGTCGGTGAAGGGGTCGGCGAACGACAAGACAGATGTTTGAGAAATACATCCTGTCGGGGCCTGGAGCGGATGTCGTTTGACCTTATTTCCGACAGCGGCGGAAATGACTACGGAGGCAAACAGAACAGGTGTCTCTTAGAATTACGTGGGCGTTGCGTGGGCGAGGCAAAACCGGAAGGAAAGTCCCGGTTCTAGAAGACTATAAAAAGACCTCGACACACGGATTCGCCAGCAGAGAACGGCCAGTGGAAGCAGAGAGACACCACAGACAAGACTACACTCCCATCGACCCATTCTATGTGCGCTCTCACTCTTCCATTCTCTATTCCACACGGGTTCGTCGTCAAGAATAAAAATATAACCTTATATTTTTATATATGCGTGTTCTCGTTATTTTGTCGTCGTACGGCGATATATAACATACGAAAATTGGTGCCTAGTGACTTGCTGTTTTAAGACAACAACAACAACAAAACAGATAGATGCGAACTTGGTTACCACGGCGACAATTGAAATTCGACGGAATTACAACCACCAGATAGAGGAAGAAAAAGAAAAAAGAAGACGAAAATAGAAAGCAACCGGACGACCATAGACGACATCAACGAAAGGTAGGTGACTTTTGATTCGATGTTGTGTGTGTTCTGCTCTTGTTCATAAGTTTATAATAAGTCTAATTAAAAAAAAAAAAAAAAAAAAATGGAACAGCATACTTTTGCCGATTTTGTTCAAGGTCTGACCCTAGAATTGAGAAATGTGGCTTGTTCGGTGTCGAACACTTTAAGGGGAGAATCTTTTTTAAAGAATATACAACCATTAGCGTGCAAAGAAGATGGTGGTTATAGTGCTTGGTTGGAGGATATGGAGAGGTATTTTAAAGTTGTGCGCGTGGCAGAAGAAGACAAGTGTCATGCAGCTCTTCTCACAACAAGGGGAGCTGTTGGACACTATGTATATAGACTAATCTCTAATAACCCACAACTCACATGGAAGGAGTTCAAAACTTCTTTAAAGGAATACTACGGATTGGTTTTAGACCCCGACGCACGGTTAGTCGAATTAGTGAACATTAAGCAGGGTAGAACAGAGGGGGTGCAGGACTACATGCAGAGAGTAGTACGCCTAGCGGAGAGCGCATATGTTGGGGTTGACGGGAGGAATGAAGTTGTGATAAAACAAGTTCTAGGATTTTTCATAAAAGGTCTAAGGGATCGGGAAATAAAGATGGCAGTTATGAAGGATGAGCCACAAACACTAGAGGCTGCCTATCAGAAAGCGTTATCTGAGTTGAGATGGAAAATTCGACTCGATGCAAACTCTGAATACAAAGAGGAGCCTATGGAAATTTGCCACTCTCGGAGACGGGGACCGATAGAAGCCGTAAGCCCCGCTGAATCTAATACTAATAATAATAGGAATAAGAACAATAGAAAAGTTGATAATAGGGGAACTGAATACAAGACTCGTGAGCGGGAGAGGAACGGGAGCGTTGTTAGGTGTTGGAATTGTGGGAAAGAAGGCCACATAGCGAAATTTTGTAGACGCGCCCCGGGAAACGGCAGAGGTCCGTTCGTGCGACGCCCAACGAACGGAACAAGGCGGTACCAACGCACATAGTTGGTAATATGGGCGCGCCAAATTCCATCTTTATTAGAATAGAACGTAGACCTTATAGGGCATTGGTAGATACGGGAGCAGAGGTATCGGTTATAAGCTGTAGGGTATTTAAAAAATTGCGACTGGGACTTGAACTGCAAAAGAGGGACATTAAACTTCGAACTGCGAATGGATCCCCGTTATACGTTGAAGGCTTTTGTCGTCTACAGGTCCAGATAGGAAGTAAGTCCATACCCCATGATTTTTTAGTCGTGAAAAATCTCAATAGAAACGTTATACTTGGCCGAGATTGGCTGATGCAGAACGGGGTGAGAATGTATTTCGATTTGGGGGCATTGAAGATTGGTGAAGAATACGTGGTATTAGAGGAGGATGTTCATATTTCCTCTATTGTTAGGTTAGCTCAAAAAGTAACATTAAGACCTCAACACCTGCATGCTTGTCTGGGATTAACCAGGCTGAGAAATGGACGTGGCAAAGAATATGAAATCGAACAGCTGAGTAGTGGATATGTTAGCAACTTATGTGGTATATCAGTAGCCAACGCAGTTGTAAAAATGCCAAAGTCTCGTAAGTTTCAGTTGCTGATAATGAATAACACTAACCAGACAATCACTTTGAGACGGGGGTGTCCGCTGGCTAAATTGGAAAGGGCAGGTAATATTACTGAAATTACTATGCCCGATAAACAAAATAATAAAAGTCCTGATGTAGATTTGGAACAGGTACATGTACCGGAGGAATTCAAGCCTGAAATTAACAAATTGCTAAAAAGAAATAGGGACATGTTCGTTAGTGACGACAAGAACCTGGGCAGAACCGATACTGTGAAGATGCGTATCGATACTGGAACGCATGAGCCAATAAGAAAACGCCCATATCGCACACCCCTCAAACAAAGAAAGACAATGGATTCAGCAATCGACGAAATGATGCAGGCAGGTGTAATTGAGAGATCCAATAGCCCGTGGGGTTTCCCAGTAGTTTTAGTAGAGAAGAAAGACGGTGGTAAGAGATTTTGTGTAGACTTTAGAGCACTTAATAAGATTACAAAGAAATATGCTCGACCTCTTCCTGTCATCGATGATATACTGGCATCACTTGGTTCGGCAAGGTACTTTTCGAAGCTTGATTTAAAATCAGGGTACTGGCAAGTTAAGCTTCATGATGATGACAAAGAAAAAAAGTGCATTCACCTGCCACAAGGGTCTGTTTCATTTTAATGTTATGCCATTTGGACTTGCAAACGCACCCGGCATCTTCCAGGAATTAATGTCAGTTGTTTTACAGGGACAGGAAGATTTTGCTCTGGCATATTTAGATGATATTCTGATATTTTCAAATACGGTGGAAGATCATTTAAGACATATAGACACAGTCTTGAGTAGTCTACGTAAGCACAACCTTAAACTGAAGTCAGCTAAGTGTGAGTTCTTTAAGAAAGAGACCCAATACCTGGGGTTCAAGATAAGTGAAGAGGGAATACAACCAGACCTCAATAAAGTCAAGGCTATAAAGTCAGTTTCTACTCCAACCACTGTTAGGCAAGTAAGAGCTTTTATCGGGATGACCTCATACTATCGCCGCTTTATTAGAAATTTCTCTGATATAGCCGAACCGCTGGTCAATTTGACAAGGAAATATGCACGATTCCAATGGGACGATGCTTGCCAAACCGCTTTCGATACACTAAAAACGAAGCTCGCGGAGATGATAACACTAGCCTATCCCAACCCAAATAAGGCGTATAGGTTATATACTGACGCATCCGATCAATCGATTGGCGCATGTCTATCCCAGGTGGTGTACGATAAGGAAAATAGGAAGGATGTAGAAAAACCAATTTATTTATTGTCCCATAAATTAAGTGACACACAAACGAGGTGGTCAACTATAGAGAAAGAGGCTTATGCCATACACTATGCTCTTCAAAAACTGAATCACTACCTGCATGGCACAACATTCACAATATACACTGATCATAGGCCCCTGGAGCACTTACTTAACTCGCCCATACAAAATAAGAAGGTACAGACTTGGGCTCTGAGCATGTCTGGCTACAATTGCAGCATACAGTATCTTAAGGGTAAGGATAATGTTTGCGCGGATCTCTTATCACGCGCTGTTGATGTGAACGAAGACCATATTGCTTCTCTAGTAGATATAGATGATAGAAATTACTTGGTTAGTGTTATAAACTCCAACCTAATGGGGCCGGAAGAATTAGCAGCCCATAAAAATGTCGGAAATTCATCAGAGGCACCCGAACGGCCCACATTGAAAGGAATAGACATAATCAGACAAAAACATCTTAGACCTGAAGATTAGATTACGAAATGGTAGGGCTACCAAAGCAGAACAGAAGAGATATATAGTAATGGATGAGGTGGTGTACTATTTGTCTCAACCTGATGATGAACCCCTCATCAGGCTGTATGTACCATCTCACATTAGAAAAAGGGTGCTAGTTCAATACCATGATGACAGTGGCCATATGGGGGTGGATAAGACATTCCACTCAATAAAACAAAAGTATTTCTGGCCTTGTTTACTTAGAGAAATAAAAGATTTCGTAAGTAAATGTATCCCGTGTCAGACAAGAAACCTAAAGAGGCAGCAACCCCACATACAGGAATGTGACTTCCCTCCTTTTCCTTTCGCAAAGGTTGCTTTAGATGTCTCAGGACCCTATCCCAAAGACCCATTCAGGTAACCAATACATAGTTACATTCATAGATATGTACAGTGGTTGGCCGGAGGCATTTGCGGTTCCTAACAAGAAGGCAGAAACAGTGGTGCATCTCTTAGTTGACGAAATTTTCCCCAGATTTGGGACACCACTTCAGCTTTTAACTGATAATGGGCCAGAAAATGTCAACAGGGTAATGAAAAAGACATTAGAAGACCTAAATGTACACCATGTGACAACTTCTTTTTATCACCCCCAGAGCAACGGTAAGGTTGAGAGGTTTCACAGAACAATGCATGATGTTCTAGCAAAAAAAATCGGCAACAACGAACAGTCGTGGGATATTTACATTAACCAAATGTTGGCGGCTATCCGGTTTCATGTGAGCGAGACCACTAAGTTTTCACCGTATTACTTGCTCTACAACAGGGATGTTATTTTGCCCTTGGACAATATACTGAGGCCTCGTCGCATATATTATGGTGATGAGCATCACCAAATTGCACTACAGGAAATGCATCGTAGCTTCACTTTAGTTAGGAATAATATAAGAAAAGCGAGGAGAGCCGCGATAGATAAGTCGCGTGGTAAGACGAAAAATACAACTTTTGAGGTTGGTGATTTGGTGTACTATAAGAATCACCAAAAGAAAGGGAAGTTAGATGTGCGCTGGCGGCCATATTATGTGATCATTGAAAAGACTGGCTCGGTCTCTTATAGAATTAGAGATCAGTTAACCGGCTCAGTCATTAAGACGCATGCTGAGCATCTTCGGGCAGCGTCCATTGATGAATGGAAAATCCCTACTTCCGATAGGCCGTTACGAAAGATTGTATTGGCTGCTCCAGTAGAATCCAGTGATTCGGATGACGAATCCGGAGCGGAACATACCGACTTTCCAGTGCACAAAAATCGACACCAACGTGTGGAATCAGACGATGAGTCTGATGTTCCATTAATGGAGCGTCGCATCATGACGCGACGTAAAATGGCGAATAAAAACGTGTCAACTATTGATAATGATGATAGAATCGGTGGTATAAATAATGTTTCATCCACGTTCGAGGATGATTGCTCAAAGTGTGAAACGTCTGGATATACTCATGTAGATCAGGGTTTTTCTAGGGAATCACCTAGCAGCGAAGATGTCCAAATGAGGCAAACGTCTGTTGGGGCAAAAAGCACGGATAGACCTGCAGATTCCACAGTTGATCGGAACAAAAAGAAAGAACAACTGAAAAGCCTTGTAGACTTATTGGCTGATATGCTATAGGATTGGGAAAGGAAGCAGTGGGAGGATTAACGATAGTTTAAGTGAAATAGTTAGGTCACCTTCCTTATAGCAAAACATGCGGAAGATACAAACTAAGGAATTAAGAGTCACGGGTCCATTTTTTTAGACTAAATTAAGATAGATGAAACCTCTAATCCTCCACAAGTAAATTGCATGCGGATTAACGTTGGAATCAGGGTAATTTTCTTCGTTTTCTATTGAACATTTCTCGGTCAGACTATGAATGATATGTACTGCAGATAATGGCAGTTTTTCTGTGTTCAAACATAGTATGTTTGAAATTAAATTAAATTAAATGAAGCTACATGTGTAACAATAAACTCGAGCGGAAACACGCATGGTGTTGGTCAAAGGTCATTTACTCGATGTCAGTTTAGAAACTGGGGCGCGGTTACCGCCTATGATCATATGGTCGTGCACCGAGGCGTCTACGCGTATGGACAGAGTCGAGAAAGGAAACGAACATTGAAAGTTACAGAAACTTAAAAAAAAAAAAAAAGAACATTATGAAAATTCCACAATGGACACGAACATTGTTGGGTTGCCGATGTAGGCTCCCCTATATATATATTTTTTTGTTTTGTTTGTTTCGGCGTGCACATGTTTTGTACAATTGTCGGGCTTGTGTGGCATGGGGTGTGTGTGAGGGTGTTGCGCTTAAAATGTTCTTAGGTAAACATTTTGGAAAATGGGAGGGCGAGGAGTGTAATATAGCAATCTGGCCCCATCAGAGGAAGGTTGATGCAAACGATGGTGTTTCCCGTCGGTGAAGGGGTCGGCGAACGACAAGACAGGTGTTTGAGAAATACATCCTGTCGGGGCCTGGAGCGGATGTCGTTTGACCTTATTTCCGACAGCGGCGGAAATGACTACGGAGGCAAACAGAACAGGTGTCTCTTGGAATTACGTGGGCGAGGCAAAACCGGAAGGAAAGTCCCGGTTCTAGAAGACTATAAAAAGACCTCGACACACGGATTCGCCAGCAGAGAACGGCCAGTGGAAGCAGAGAGACACCACAGACAAGACTACACTCCCGTCGACCCATTCTATGTGCGCTCTCACTCTTCCATTCTCTATTCCACATGGGTTCGTCGTCAAGAATAAAAATATAACCTTATATTTTTATATATGCGTGTTCTCGTTATTTTGTCGTCGTACGGCGATATATAACATACGTGCAAGTAGCGATGTTGTCGCTAATTTCTTCTTCACTTCGTTAAAGGCTTTTAGCTGTATGCCATTCAACGAAATCTGCTCATTTTTCTTTTTCCTGTTACGTAACATGTCAGACAGAGGAGACAGGAGATCCGCACAGTGTGGGATGAAACGTCTGTAATAGTTAAGCAGACCGAGAAAGTGTCTCAGTTGGCGAAGTGAAGTGGGTGGTTGAAGGTCTTGTAGAGCCTTCACTTTTTCAGGTAAGGGAGATATCCCTTCGGGGCTTATAATGTGTCCCAAGAAAGTTAGCGACGAAGCACCGAAAACACATTTACCAGGGTTAATCCTCACCTGGTACTTTTGAAACCGTTCGAACAGTAGGCGGAGGTGAGTAACATGTTCCTCAGGTGAGGCACTTGCTACGAGGATGTCATCTATATAATTATAGACGAAGTCCAAATCACGCACTACTTCGTCCATGAAGCGTTGGAAGGTACTAGCCGCGTTTCGCAAACCAAAAGGCATAGTTAAAAATTCAAACGCTCCAAATGGAGTAGTTACTGCAGTTTTTGGTATGTCGTCTGGGTTCACTGGTATCTGATGGTAAGCCTTAACGAGGTCTAGTTTGGAGAAGGTCTTACAACCATGCAGGGATGAAGCGAAGTCTTGTATATGTGGGATTGGGTAACGATCAGGTACCGTAATGGCATTTAGTCGTCGATAGTCCCCACTCGGACGCCAATCTCCAGAACGCTTTGGAACCATATGCAAAGGGGAAGCCCATGGACTGGACGAGGGGCGTATAATTCCCAGCTGCAGCATATGGTTAAATTCTGCCTTCGCCACCTTTAGTTTATCAGCAGGGAGGCGGCGAGGGCGTGAGAACACCGGAGCGCCTGTGGTCTCGATGTGGTGTTTTGTAGAGTGAGTTGATTTGCTCACAACGAAATTTAAGTTAGTTAACTCTGGGTAAGAGCGTAGTAATGTTTGGTATAGGTCGTCAGTGGCGGCAATGAAAAATACCGGGCTGATAGGTGAGATATTTGCCTTAAAACCCATGACGGAAAGTTCCGTATTGCCGTCAATAAGTCGTCGCTTGCGCATATCCACTAAAAGGCTGAAGTGGTGCAGAAAGTCCGAGCCTAGAATGGGGTATGGTAAATCAGCTACAGTAAAAATCCATGTAAAGTCTCTCCGTAATTCCAAGTCCAGAGAACGAGAAATTTGACCGTACATGGGAATAGGGGAGTGATTTACCGCTTGCAGTGTGATGGGCGACAGTGGCGGCTTCTCAGTGAGGAGTTTCAGTGGCCAGATACTGCAAGCTGCTCCTGTGTCAACCAAACAACGTGCTTGGGACCTGGAGTCAGTGATAAAATAGGCACGGTTGTTACATAGATCTTGTGGAGAGTGTGCCGTGCTCAGCTCTCCAGATTTAAGTTTCCCTGGTTTGAAAAGGAGCAGGGCATTTTGCACCTCCGAGCCTTAGCGCCAAAACAACTGTGATAATAGCATAGTCCTGGCTTGCTTGAATGGCGGCGGTGGTGTGGGGATGGCGAACGACTTTTATGTCGACGTCTAGGCTGTTGTGAATTAAGTACGGTTAATTTGCTTACTTCATTGGTAAGCTGCACTAAAGCTTTGAGTATCGCCACTTGTGTGGCACCTTCGCTTGTGTTCCCAGCAGCAGAGAGGATAGAGACTTCAGCCTTTGGCTGAGGAATGGACGCGGTAATAGGCCCCTTGGTGAATTCCATCACTTTATCTGCAGAGGACGCTATTACGTCTACAGAGCTTTTCTCTACCATGGGTGCCAGAATTGCCTTTACTTGAGGGGGCAATCTTGAGAAGAAAAGTTGCTTTATAATGGCACTATCAGCAGGGACATCTTCTGCCAGCTCTCTCATTCTGCGGAGCAATTCGCTTGGCATGCGGTCTCCCAACAGCTCGTCATTAACTAAAGTTTGGAACCGCTTTTCCGCTGATAGCGACGTCCGGAGCAGAACTTCCCGCTTAATACTGTCATAAGTAGCATTTAGGGGGGTGTTAGTTATCAAATCTTTGACAACTGGTGTCAATGACGCGGGAAATGCACTAAATAAAATAGGCAATTGCCGCTCCTCCACGACGTTGTTCGCTATAAAATATGACTCGAGTTGGGCAAACCAAACTCGAACGTCGCCAGCGAAAGCAGGTAAAGTAGTCGCCATCTTCTTTTTAATATATAGCGTGACAACAGACCACCAAAAAAAAAATATCAAAGAAACACGTCTCAATGAGAAAGAAACGAAAGGGAAAACATTTCAAAAGACACAAGAAAATAGTGATATTCGTGTTAAACGAGAGAAAGGTGCTGCTTTAAGGTTCCTTAGTAAGGGAGATAATTGTCAGTTTTAAAGCCTGTCTAAAAACAAAAGTTGGAATTAAAGCTGGCGTCGCCCAATCACCATTTAGGCGGGAAAGTTAAATGTTAAGGAAGGAGGCGCTCTATTAGCTTTAACTTTCGAAAAAATAAAATGTAAAGGTGTATTACTCACTTTTTTTTCTTTTTTTTTTGTTATTGCAATCAAAATATATATATATATATTTTTTTGTACCACGTGGTCAGTTGAACAGAGCAGAGTAGTAAGTTTCTTCTTTTTTTTTTTCTTTTGAACTTTCTTTGAACAAAATGTAATGTTCGTTATGCTTGCTTGAGTTGGTGTTTTTCTTGTGTACGGGCTGAAAAGAAGATACTTCCTCGTCGGAAAGTTTTTGGGGTTTTTGTTGTGAAGGCACGTGTTAAAAAAAATGTTATTTGAGTAAAGGGAGAATCTTTTATCTACCTATTTGACCACTTGGGAATGGGCGTCGGTATGTCTAGCAAAACGAAAGATGATATCTCTGTTTAGAAAGATTGTTTTACTGACGGCAAATTTTTTTTTTGCCAATGTCTTCTCAGCCGACGCATGAATTTAACGCACACGTGTGTCACAAACAAAATTCGTGGGTGGTTGTATTTTTTTTTTTTAATTTTTTTTTTTTAATTTTTTTTTTAGGTTCTTTGAGTCAGGAAGCTTTTTCTCTCTCTCCTTTTAACTTTGCTTGTACTGTTGTCCGAAAGTGGAGGCCGAGTTTCGTGTTGTTATTTTTTTAAAAATTTGTTTCGCCATCCTAAGGTGCCATTCGGGGTCACCATTTTATAGGGGTTATTGGGAAATGCTTAATTTCCCCAACACTATATTTTTTAGGCACACAAATGAATGACGAAACTTGCTTTTAGAATAACAACAAAGAATGGTTTATTATATAGTAAACGTACAAGATTGGTAGTATGTAAGTGTCCATGGTGAAGCTAGCAGCAGATAGTATGTAAGTGTCCATGGTGAAGCTAGCAGCAGCATCTTCCGCGAAAGCATTCCATGGGGAATCAGTGGCAGCGATGTGAGAGAGGCGTCCGTTACTGCCGCGGGCTCATGGCTCTCTCTTTTCGTCCGTTCTACCAAAGAGGACTAGGAAAAATAGTTCTAGAGAGGAATCAATGCGCTCCGCCCGTTGATTGGTCAGTGAGTGACCGAATCTCCCGTCGGGGGCACTGATTCGCGAAAGGAAATAGATCTGTGGCTGCTACAATGCCATGACGATGCCAAACCAAGTGCACCGTCCGATATAATATTCCAGAGAACAATCTATCAATAAATGAAAGCTAATTGAAATGGTGGAAGCTCCTCTCAGTATTCTGAAGTCGTGAACCAAAGTTATCATAGATGCCTTCCCCCATGGCAGAGACCCCAAAACGAAGATCCTGACTTTCATTCATGTGCTTCTGTGTGATCCTTGTTCATAGTATGTACTTTGTCTTCAACATGATGGTTTTGTAATGCTACACATTCTGGCAGTTAATCCATGTATCTCATGTTTTAGGCGTACCATTTAGAGTGAATAAAACGTTATCTCAGTTCTTCATCTCTCCACATCAAAATATGACCAAAGCCAACACATACGGTTGATTCAAATAAAAAAATCAATGAAAAACGTGGGCCCAAAATTCTCCATCTCCCACACTAATAAAAGAGATCTATATTCAGTAACGTGCAGATGTAACGTGCAGATGTTTGGAGAGACCCAGGACAAACTACTTGATTGTATGTCCCTAAGACACAAGTATGGAGACCTATTCCCGTCTCGCTTATCCACATTGGATCCACATTCTCAACAGCTTGCAGAACTCTAGGGCACTTGTGCAACGAAGTTAACAGAAACAATTTAAAATTTCAAAAACTAAATTGTTATTTTACTCCTTGATTGGATGCCCTTGTAGGGGCCTCGGTGATGTTTATCAAATTGGCCTTGTGCCAAACACAAACGAAGTCCCCACAATTTAAAATATCAGAAGGTTGAAGGGTGGGTGTTGGAATGTGGAAGAATAAAATATTTTGTTTTGTATGTTAAAGTATTTTTTTTAATTAAACAGAATAATAAATTAGAAAAAGAAAATGTTCAGATAGAAAATGTACGTAGTTAAATGTTCAGATAAATAATAGTCAGGAGTTAAGTGTCCAGAATTCTAGTTGCAAGTAGCGAATGTGTTTAATAAAGTCCGTGTTCCTTTCCCTTTTTGTATGACCAGCGAGAAAGTGAAAAGGAAGGTGGAGCAATAAAGAAAATTGTACTTATTGGAGTTACTATTTAGGAGTCAGTTGAAGTATCTTGTTGTTGTTGTTGTCGTATCTTCTTCTTTGATGATCGCGAGAATGCTGAGGATGGAGAAGAGGGGTAAAAAAATTAGCATGAATGGAGGAGAACGAATGTGTGACGCAACCTTACGTCCTGGTCAGACTTGAAGTTTCCTTTGTTACATTTCAGTGTGTCGTCGCTCTCTGCTCCCCTTTGACTGTCTTTGGCCGGTCAAAGGACATGAATAAGTACTTAGCAAATCACGTGTTTGGATCGAACCGCATACCCATTATTTTTAGGTGTTGAGAAAATTTGACCGGGGTCATACTTCAATTTGCTATTTCCTATTCAATCAGAATCTAGAATCTTAATTTTTACAACGGCTTGTGAAATTTGCCTTGGTCTGGTTTTTTCAAAATGTTTTCAGTCATTCTGATCCATTTTTGTGGGTATGCAATTTTACTTTTTGTGTTTGAGTTAATTGTTGGATTGTATAGGATTTGTATCCTGTACCCTCCTGATATGGATGACCGGAGCCATCGCACCCCCAGCTCCCTTATGCACGCTACTGTCAATATTTTAGATATTAAACTTGACCTCATATTCCTATCTGAAATTGAACAACTAGATTATTTCAGTTCAAGAATTTACAATACCTGTCTACTCAACTCTACTTCCAAAAAAGACTTTCTAAATAGTCATGGTCATCAAAGATGAGTTTTGTTGCAGTAGATACTCCTAAAACGTGGGCTCTGACTTTTCTGTACCTTTGTTAGTTCTTTGTCTTCACTGTCGTCCTCAGGATGATGGTATGTTCAACAGAAAAGCTGAGGAAAGGGATGATATCCTCTCTGACCATCCTTCAGTTAGCATTTATATTTGCGGAAATTTCAATATTCACCATGTGGAGCGGTTAGTCTATTCAAATATTAAGAAGGTAAATATTGTCATGACTTCTCCATTGCTTATGAGCTGACCAGACCATAGATAAGACTATTTGTGTTTATAATATAGCTGGGCATTATGTTAACTTTTCAGACCACTCTTTCACCTAACTAATATTCCATTGAAATATTGCCTTCCTTGAGCACTTCAGACCATTCATTAATCTAAGTCAAAATTGATACCAAACCAAGTGCATCGTCCAATATAACATTCCAGAAAAATAAATGGAAGCTAATTGAAATGGTGAAAGCTCCTCTTAGTATTCGGAAGTTGTGAACAAAAGTTATCATGGCTGGCTTTCCCCATGGCAGAGACCCCAAAATGAAGACCCTGACTTCCATTCATGTGTTTCTGTGCGATCCTTGTTCATAGTATGTCCTTTTTCTTCATCATGATGGTATTGTAATGCTCGACAGAAAAGCTGAGAAAAGTGATGATATCCACTCTGATCATCATTCAGTTAGCATTTATATTTGCAGAAATTTCAATATTCACCATATGGAGTGTCTATTCAAACATAACCAATTAAGAAGATAAATACTGTCATAACTTCTCCATTGTTTATGAGCTAAACCAGATCATGGATAAGCCTACTCATGTTCCCAAATACATCTGGGCAAGAGATCTGAAACTGGATTCAACTAGTCTGTTTCTGTTCAGGAATTTATGATTACCATTCACAAAAAGATCCTTTAAATCACCATAGACATATGCATATGGCCTATATCATGGATGATATAGGCATATGCAGAGACCCCAAAATGAAGCCTGTAACTTCTATTCATGTGTTTTTGTGTGATCCTTGTTTATAATTTGTTCTTTGTCTTCAATGTGAGGAGATTTCAATATTCACCATGAGGAGTGGCTAGTCTACTCAAACAAAATTGATGAAGAAGGTAAACATGGTTATGGCTTCTTCATCGCTTATGAGCTAACCCATGTGGTGGATAAGTCTACTCATATTCCTGACTAATATTCTGTTGAAGTATTACATTCTTTAGGTAATTCAGAGCCTTTGTCTTAGTCTTTGTCAAAAATTGATGCTAAACCAATGACATCCTCCAGTTGTCCATTTCATAAGATAATCTTCCAGTACACAAAAGCTGGTTTGGACAACTTCAGATTTTACATTATGGATGATTCTTTTTCAGCATTCTTCAAAAATAGAGCTTCATGAACAGCCCTCCCTAATCTCCAAATAGATTATTTTGGGCATGGTGAGCTTTTTATCCAATACAAAAATGTATCAATAAAGTCCGAATACCCAGACATGGTTAAAGCTTGGATGTGCTAAGGCCATAACTCACCAAAAACAATACTATTGTGGATATTGTATCCCGGAAGCTAATCCTTTTATTAGAATTTCGGAAATAAAATGAACTGATTCAAGAGCATAAAATAAATAATATTGGACTTGTTTCACGATTTCCGTTGTGATGTCTCTTGGAACAAAATGTTTTGTCTTCCTATTGAAGACTGCACCTATGAGGTCTCCTCCTGAATGAAAGCCGGTATTGATGCTTTCATTCCAGCCAGGAAATTCTATCTTAATCTTCATTCGTTTCCCTGTTTCTCTCCTGCTTGCCCAGCCACCATTATCAACTGGAATTACTTCTTCAGACCTTACCAGAGCAGCACATCTGATTAAAAGAGACGCCTTTTTGTCTCTGTCCGTAATGAATACAAGCGTGTCCTAAATGATGCTAAGTTGTTGTTTGCTGATAGAATGAAGCATCGCATAATATCTCGCAAATTGGGTTCTAAAGACTACTGGTGGATTCACAAGAGTGTACTGGGCAAAGCAAACTTTTGATCCATCCTCTATTGTCAATCAATTTGAAGTCCTCTCATCCTTTATCTTCAATCAGTTTGAAGTCCTCTCATCCACAGAGGATAAAGTTGAGTGCTTTGCTAGCAAAATGGTGAAGATTCCTACATTTCTCAAGAGTACTAATATGTTCAAACTGTCTTGGCTGCAATTTGAATTTTACTTAAAAAATAAGTTACGTTATCATTACTATTGACTATGAAGTGACTTGTATCTACATTAGCTATGAGGTTGAAGTAAATGTAGGTAAGAACTGCTCAATAATACAGAATAACAGACTAGTCTTTTTTGGAAAGATAAATCTTTTTCAATTATTTTGATAATGATTTTCTTATTTTGAATATTTATTCATTAAAATAGACCATTTTATTTTCAATTTATTCATTATTTATTTTACAGTTATATCATGTTGGAACATCAATTCTTGTCCATTTACCAAATGTCAAGCTGGTCTGTAGCTAGATGTTTGAATGATCAGTACCTAGATGTCTGACTGCTAGGAATATCAGGTGCTGTAATAAATAATGGCTTGGAATGAGAATTCAGAAAGTCAGGTTTGAATGTCATTTAAGTTCATTACATTTCACTATGGGCAAGTAGCCATAGAAAAGATATTAATCCACATCTTCTTTCTCCATTAATGGGTTAAATAGTAAAACTTATATCTGAAAATCATTTTCAGTCAATCAGTCAATTAAGTGCTATATGTGAAACATGCTTGAGCAATCATGTCCTGAAAGAGACATGACTAACTGGGCAGAATATTTTTCCACAGTAGGTGTCATTACTTTCTGAAGGAAAATTGTTAATACAATATTCATTTGCAAAAAAAAAAAAAAAATTATCCTTACAATTAAAAATATGTTCCTAGTTTAAATGACCTGCTAAAGGTCAGAAATATACACCCAAATTTGATCCTGGTCAACAGTAACCAATAATGTCACACTACAAGTCAATCCTTATTAATGATAACCAATAATGTAGTCCTATGCCCTGCATTGGTCTTCAGGTTCTTTCAGACCACTGTATCTGACTCCACACTACTTAATTAGTTACTGGTATTGTGATGGTGAGCAGGGTTTCATTTGACTTAGCTGACATTTGTCTGTTCATGACCATTTTCCCCTCTGCCACATTGTGTTTTTTCTTCTTCTCAGAGGGTGAGAAGATAACTGATGAAGTAAACTTAAGTGAGTCTATGGCTATATCATGTTCAATACACCGGTTCTCGTTCAATCACTGAAGTTAAGCAACATTGAGCCTGGTCAGTACTTAAATGGGTGACCGCTTGGGAATACCAAGTGTTGTAAACGTAAGGACAAGAATGGTCCACCAGTCCTCCAGGTTCGGGGTTAGGTGCAGGGCTAACAACTCTGCCCTGTAAAAAACAGTTTGTTACAGAAACAGTAACAAAAAGTTACTGCCCTACAAACCATTGGGTGTAAAAGGGTGAGATGATGATGATGAAACTGAAGACAGTTCAACAGTTTGGGAATTGCACAAAAAGAATCATCATCATTATCATCATCATTTATCCGTCACACCCAGATGCTGTTTCTGTAACAAACTGTTTTTCATGGGGCAGGGTTGTTAGCCCTGCATCCAACCCCCAAACCTGGAGGACCGGTGAACCATTCTTGGTCCTTACATTTACAGCACCTGGTGTTCCCAAATGTTCACCCATTTAAGAAATGACCAGGCTTGATGTTGCTTAACTTCAGTGATCGGACGGGAACCGGTGTATTGAACACGATATAGCCATAGATGCACAAAAAGAATCCTTTGTACTAAAGAATTATCTTAGGTTAAAAATGTAATAATTAGTTTTATATAAAATTTGTTGTATGCAGCAGTCTAAACTTTTCCCACTTACTGTTACAATAATATGACATTGAGATCTCCTTTGGAATCTGTAGCTTGTGTTAGTAGTAACTTAAATTTCTAAGTTCTGGTCTTCAGGGCTAGCACAAAGTCAGGAAGTCTCAGCAAACAATGTAGATTTCAGTAACAGTAATGTAGGGATTCTCAGTGTACCAATTATTTAAATCTCCAGATTATATAGAGTCATGCATCTAGCAGAGGTAGGATTTACCAGTTGTCTTCCATTCTTAGCCTCAACCTTTCCTAAAATTCTATATTCTCAAAATGTATTTACTCAAGTGTGTTTCTAAATTTGGAGTTGTCCAGACCCCTTGTCAGAGTAGTAGTCAGAGGAATCAAACCACCTCTTAACTCCAACTCCCTTCATGTTTCACCATCACTCAATATAGGTGGTGCTCTTCTTTCTCACATCTAACCTCAGCCCACCTCCAAGGGCTGGTATATTGTCTTTGTGACAAATCCAACTTTCAGAAGACATAGGTGAAAACAAAAGGTTTTCAGCAATTAATTTTTCTTTATCAGCTTGTTCCATGCTGTGATTTCTCAATCAACAAAATTGTCATGAGTGGGAAAGGAAGGAAAATTATTCTAAATCTCTTTTGTGATTAAAAACAAAAGCTTAGTTTTCCTCTGTTTATGCATTTTTATGATGGACAAGACCACACTACTTTTTTGTCCATGGTCAACCTAAAATATTAATTCATTTTCCTTTATCCCTTGTAGTCAAAGGAATCTGAATTAAAGGTTGATATAACATTTTTCTGGATGAATGTCACAGAAATTATAATGAACGAAGATGTCAGGCTGGCCTCTATCTCTGTGGAGATACTTCTCTTCTGGTTGGCTGGTTCAAAACAGATGTTTTTTTCTTTTTTTTTTTTTTGACTCAGAGTAATCTTTAAATGTTATTTTGGTGACCACTGAGATTTTTTTTTATTGATAACATATTTTTCTATTTGAAATCTTTGAGGATACATTAATGGTCTCTTTCTTGTTGGCAGAATGTTGGGAAGGGCGGGTAGTTTTGGTTTTGCTTCATCTTGCTGAATTCTGTCAAGTTAAATTTGGGTTTAACTCTCCTTGGAATTATTTTAGAACATAATTTTTCAATAAATTTTATTTTTAAATCTCTTTTACTTTTTAATTCACCTTCCTGTGAATTCTGTTATCATCCAGCTAGTAGACTCTCCTTTTCCTTCTTTCTTTCTTTCCTTTTTTGTTTAATCAATCTCTGGTGATCCCAGAGTCACAGTAAACCTAAAAAAAAACTCAAATCAATAAAAACTACTCAAAGCTAATCAGTAAGCTTTTTGTTACAAAACATAAGGATTATATTTATTTCTTGATCAATATTATTAATTTTTTCTGAGTTTTATAGTGGGTTATCCGTTATGGTGAAGTGTATTTGTGTGTTGAAACAGATTAACTGAATTTGGCCTTGTTAGTAGATAGCCCACTATAAGAGGGGTATAAAACAAGAAAATCAAATTGTGTATAGAAACAACATTTATATATATATATATATATATATATATATATATATATATATATATCAAGATTTTTTCCAAATAAAAGTAATGTCTTTTGGTTGGTACAAAGGTTGTTAAAAATGTTCATAGCAGTAATTGCCGAAAAAGTTTGTGCATATGTATGTGTGTGTGTTCGTTTGTAAGGAGTGTCTTTGAAGTTTCAGCAAGGGATGTGTTAATTATGCTCGTATTTTCTCTACTGTCAATTGTTTTCCTGTGTCATCCTTTTATTTCGTTTCGGGGCTCCAAACAAGTCATTTGGGAATTCATACTCGGATTTAATTCTGGGCTTCCCATTGGATGATAAACAAAATTCACATCAGCACGCGAAAAGAGTCTGTAAAAGGAATTTGATATTTATTTATTTTTGGTTTTCCACAGGAACTTCTGCATGGAGCCCAGATGTGCAAAGACCAGTTTTGGTCATTTGCTATCTGGACCTCTGAGGATAAACATCCAGTCCCTCACTTGCTCAGTATCACCACATTTTCATTCAACAACTGGAGAGAAGAGTATCCTGGGATAGAAAAAAATGCCAGAAGGCAAGTGCCACGAATATTTATTTGTAGAATTAAACAACATTTTTGATTTGTAGTGATAGGATTTGAACTTAATATGCTAACAAAATTTCTTTTCTTTATTTTTTACAATAAAGAAAATTAATTTCTAACTCTAATGAATTTAAGATATATTATTCTAAAATATTTTATTATCAAACTTTTTAAAAATCAATCATCATTATCATCATCATTTATCTGTCACATCCAGATGCTGTTTCTGTAACAAACTTTTTTTTATGGGGCAGGGTTGTTAGCCCTGCACCCAACCCCCAAACCTGGAGGACCGGTGAACCATTCTTGGTCCTTACATTTACAGCATCTGGTATTTCATACTTCTTCTGGCTTGTACATGATTCATTTTTTAAGGTTAATATTAAAAGTAAAACTGTAAAAAATTAACAATTAGAATAAAGGAGAATATAACTGAATATCTTGCCTATTATTTATTCATTTTTTCCTGTGCATTTCATCCTAAATTTTAATGTTACTCTTAAATGTATTCTATCAGCAATGCTTGCATTAATTCATGATCACTGATTTTTTCCTGATTATCAATGAAATCATTGGCAATGCACTTACATTATAATTCATTATAATAGTTCTTTTCTATCAATAGTGTTTTTTCCACACATATTTCCCCTTAATGTCCACTTGCATAATTTTTCCAAGTGAATAAAATTATTTTTCAACTGTCCTTTCCTTAACTCCACCCTTTTTTTTACTGAATTTTTGCCATCTTCTAAAAACTGCAATCTTATAGTTAATAAATAAGTGTTCTTTTTTTTAATCATTTCATCTAAAACAAGGTAGGACCACCACTAGTGTGCAGTGGGTTACAGGGAATGAAAAAAGTGTTCTTTTTTTTAATCATTTCATCTAAAACAAGGTAGGACCACCACTAGTGTGCAGTGGGTTACAGGGAATGAAAAAACAAGGTACAGGGGTATTGAAGAAATGATAAAAGATGAATAGGGTACAAGAAAATAGATGGCAATTGACATTGCATTTAAATAATAACAATGATAAAAAATAGGACCAGAAATATCCTAAAATTCCCAGTTTACTTGATGTTTTAGCAAATCTAAAACACCAATAACAGATATGCTTGATGACATTTATTTTTTGTATTTCTCAATTATAAAAAATAGGACCAGAAATATCATAAAAAGAATGAAAGCGAAATTTAGAAAACAAACAGTTTATTATCACCATCACCAGCATTACAGGAACAGATTCCAATCAGAAAAATAATTTGTACACCAAAACTTCAGGTTTACTAATTTTATTATTTATCTTTTGGACTTGGTGGCATCTATAACATCTTCAATTTTTTCTTTGCTGTCTTCTTTTTCTCATATCAAACTTAATCCAGGGCAAAATTCTTCCTTGGATTCTTTCAGTTAAATATAGTCTTTCATTATCTTTATTATTTCTGTTCATATGCAGGTAATGTGCCTAATGAAGGCATACAATAACAACCCACTGACTAGTGTAAGTGTAATAATATATTTCACTAAATTAAAAAAAAAAAGTGAGGAATCATTTAAAAATATTAACTACTTCCTCATCTCAGTGGTTGTGCTGTTGGTCAGAAAGATCTAATTGTAAAAGAGAAAAAATTTTTTTTTCTTATCTATTGAGAAAATTCAAGCCATTACAAGTAAAAGAAAAATGGTATAGACTTCAATGGCAAGAGAAGAAAGCAAAAAAAAAAATTACTTGAAAATAAAAATGTTGACATTAATTGGTATATAGTACACAGGATTGCAGATACACACTGTGAATGTGATACAATTCATTATGTGCATGATCAAATGTATCTGTTTCCTTTTTAAGTGAAAATAAACAATTGAGAAAAAAATAACAGCAGTGAAAGTGAAAATTTATCGCTATAATTTACAATTAAGTAACTGCTGGTACAACATATTCATTCGGGAGAAAAATGTCCATTGATAGAAAGTACCATCTTGTTAAATTTTTATAAAGAAAATGTTAATGTCATTGATTCAGTATGTAAAATGTTACTTGATGTAAACATGTGCAAAGGAATATTTCCAGGTAACAATAAAAGTGAACAATCTAAGTAATGATCTATTTCCAAAGTTTTAGAAAACAGAAGCAAGAATAATATTCACACATTTTATTTATGCTGTTAAACATAAATGTGCATAAAATGAGATACATGCCACATATAAAAACAAGTATGCTAAGTGGCATGTGCATGTATGTGCCAAAATATTTAAACATTTTATAAATATATATTTGTATGCATATATGTAACAAATTAGTGGGTATATCTAAACACGCTTATATGCTTATTATAGATCATAATTCTATTATTATGTTTTATTAGTGTGTATATATATATATATATATATATATATATATATATATATAGAATTGTATTATCTAAATGATCATATACACAAACTTTTACACTCTCATTCATATACATCCTTGTGCAAATTAATTGAAACAAAATTAATAATGTCTTCCCAGGATCTTTCACAATTTCTCTGATCATGTATACACCATCTCTTGGTGTTTTTCTCTTCTGATTATATTTTACTTTTCATTCTGGATTGATTGATCTGGTTTGTTTCTTTGTCTTGATGAGACAACTGGCAACTGAAAGGCTACCATCAACAATATCTGCAATCTCTCAGTAAGGCTTGCCAATGTGTTCATGCAGCATTACAATTTTCATACTCTTCCTTGGAGTAACATCCATAACAGGCAATGGCTGTAGGTTAACTAAGTGACAATCAAGACAATAGTGTCTGGATGTAATCAAAATCTGATGAAATCACAGATGACACAATATTTTCAAGGCCAAAAAAATTTAATCATACACCCTTAAAATAGATTCATATTATCTGAGGCAAAAATAGAAGTCGATTACACCCTGTCACTCCAGTGGGTCTAAAACTGACCGTATGGTGAAAGAAAGAAAACTAAAGCAGTTGTTTCAATTAATTTGCACAAGAATGTGTATATATAAATATTAATTCCAACATTTGGTTTTGACTGCTGATTTATTTCTTTGTGTTGCATTTATTATTACCACAACTTTTCAGTGAATATATTCGACAGTATTCTTCAAATACATACCTATTAGTCTTATAATATTTCTAATATGAAGAATCAGATAATGTTCCCAGATAATAATCCCAGATAATGATCCACAAATATATAATAGGAGCAATTGAAAAGAAAATTACAACATCAGAGCAGTTTTCAATATTGTTATCTCTTGAACTTTTGTATTTTATTCAATAGCACACCCACTCTTTGCAGCCAGCCTACTTGATTTGTTATACTTTACAGTTGACAAAAGATTGCATTTACAACACCTAATGTTGATAAAGTTAATACTTATTGATGGTTACGTGCATCTGGATTAAAGTCTGAAATTGAAGGCTTTATTCTTGCTGTGTAAGGCCAAAGTTTTTTCACTAGAAACTTTCAGGCAAATATTATACATAATAATGTGGATGCAAAATGAATATGTGGGTGAAACTATGAGCCTAATAAAACTAAGAAAACATAAAACAAGCCACATTCAAAGGGCAAATAGTAGAGTCAGTTTTGATAGACTTGAGTGAAGGTCTTGGCAAAAACCATCCTTCTTGGAACATTTTGGATTGGTTATACAGAATTACAAACAAAGGACTGTATCAAATAGCTGAAACCAAGTCTCTTGAGGTTTATCATTATCAGCAGCAACTAAAATGGATATCACATGTAAACTCGAAGAGAAAATAATGACATAGTCAAGATGTTGACATTAAACTTTCTATACTACTTCAAATAAAAAGTTAAGAAGGAAACTCCCATTAATACTGGAAAGAGCAAGAACAGCTTCTGGACTTGAGAAACCTATTTTCATGAAGAATTATTTTAAGGGAAAGATTATAACTCTAATTATGAAAGTGGTACTGGATGCCTGGTCACTGAATACCAACTATTTAATTGTCGGGAAATGACTAATATTATTATCATCATACTAAGTGTTCACATTAATCTCCCTCTTGGATAAAGCCTCAAATAAAAGATAAGTAACATCATTAAAAAATTAGAAAATTGAAAGAAGTTGCATAGATTATCCCAGTAGAGAAATGATTAAGTCAAATCAAACATTCATTTTTTCCTCATCAGAAACATAATTAAAGAGAAACTCCATCTGTTGAAGAAAATATTGAACTACATGTCTTATACAGGATACCAAGAATGGAATAATCTTAGTGGGGCATGTTGTTAGGAATAAGCTGAACTGATTGGTATACTTGTCACTATTTTATTTCCAAGGGTAAAAAATCTCAAAAGAATTTTTACCTCTTTTTCTTTATGTAAATCTGTAAAGTGGCTCAACTGAAATTTTTGTGGTAAAAACATTTCATCAACACAATCCAAACAAATTTTAGAAAAAGTTAAGGCTTAAAGTTATAGATGATATCTTTACAAATAATTAAATAAATAAATAAAACTTTTTCTATCATAAGTAGGAATTCTTTGTGAGAAATAATTTAATTAATGTTGATATTCTAAAACATTAGTGACATCAGATTAGAATTCTGAAATCATTTTCAGACAATTTACAAAAGGAAACAAAAAAACTGCAGTTTCTGCACAAATGTTTGGTGAAATAATACCTTGTGTACAAAATAAAAGATTGTTTTGGTTTTACTTTTAGAAAATTAAAAAAAATTGGTTGAAAAATAAAAGCTTGTGCTAATAAATAATAATAATAATAATAATAATATTTTTCAAACCGACACAAAGAGATTTTACAGGGAAATAGGTAAAAAAAGAATTGAAGTGACAGTCCCCCCCCCCCCCCCGAATGGAAGAAGTCACACACTTCTGGGAAAAGATATGGGCTTGCCCTAAAGAACATAGCAAGGAAGTACATTGGATTGCACAAGAGATAGAACGAATGAAAAATAAACCAGAACAGACATGGGCTGGAATTACAGAAGAGGATGTTAAATTTGCACTAAAAAAGCACACAATTGGAAATTCCCAGGTATAGATAAAATTCCTAACTTTTGGCTATATTATTTAAATACAGCACATAAAAAACTAGCCAAAGAACTTCAAGAAATGGTTGACGATCCCACTAAAATTCCTGCATGGATGACCAAAGGAATTACATTTCTTCTACCCAAGAATAGTGATACAAACAACCCGAAAAACTACAGACCAATTACATGCCTTCCGACAACATATAAACTATTAACATCTATTTTAACAAAACAGACATATTTATTCTGAGAAAGAAATGATATGATACCGCTTGAACAAAAAGGGTGCAAACGTGGCTGTTATGGATGTAAAGACCAATTGCTTATTAACAAAATGATCCTGGAAAACTGCTACAGTACAAAGAAAAATCTTAGTACTGCCTGGATAGATTATCGTAAGGCATTCGATAGTGTGCCACATTCCTGGATTTTAAAGACTTTAAATATATACGAGATATCACCCGTCATCATCAATTTCATCAAACAGTGCATGTCTATATGGAAAACAACCCTTTACCTCAATCATATAAATGAAACCTATAAGTCTGATGAAATAAGCATCAAAAGAGGTATATTTCAAGGTGATTCTTTGTCTCCATTACTATTCTGCATATCATTAATAGCACTAACCAGTCAACTTAATAAGACAGAATGTGGTTATAAAATAGGCCAAAAGAAAATAAGCCATCTATTTTACATGGATGATTTAAAGTTATATGCTAAGAATGATAATGAGCTGGAAGGTCTTCTGCAAACTGTAAAATGCTTCAGCGAAGATATTGGAATGAAATTCAATTTGAATAAATGTACTAAAGCTACAGTTTTACGTGGATCAATACAGGAAACATCCTCAATTAGCTTAGACCCTGCTATAACAATAAAAGAATTGAAACCAGAAGAAGCTTATAAATACCTAGGTGTAAATGAGAGTAAAAGAATTCACCATAAAAAATGAAAGAAATAGTGCGTAAAGAGTACTATAGAAGGCTACGAATGATATTAAAAACTGAACTGAATTCTCAGAACAGAATTATGGCCATTAATAGCCTTGCAATCCCAGTTGTCCAATATAGCTTCAACATCTTAAACTGGACTCTAAACAACATCAGGCGAATGGATTCTAAGACAAGAAAGCTCCTTTCTAAGCATAAGATGCATCATCCAAAGGCTGATGTAGACCATCTATACATACCCCGTAAAGAAGGAGGAAGAGGTCTTATTCAACTGGAATTGTCATACAAGACAACAACTATTGGCTTACTAACATACATAGAAACAACAAAGGACTGGATGATACAATTAGTAAGGCAACATGAAGAAAGAAAGAAAAAATATTCAATAATAAAAGAAGGCAGTAAATACAAACAAGATTTACAGTTAGTAGATTCTGTAGAAAAGCAAAACAGAAGCCAAGAACCAACTATTGTGGCAAAAAATATGAAAATGAAAGCCAAAGATAAAGCTCTTGAACAGATGAAACAGCGCTGGCAAGACAAACCTCTGCATGGCCAATATCCAGAACGTGCCAATAAACCCAATGTTGATAAAGTTAATACTCATCGATGGTTACATGCATCTGGTTTAAAGTCTGAGACTGAGGGATTTATTCTTGCAGCACAAGACCAAAGTCTTTACACTAAAAACTTTCGGGCAAATATTATGCATAATAATATTGATCCCAAATGCAGGTTTTGTGATAAACACCAAGAAACAATAGACCACTTAATCTCAGGCTGTTCTGTGCTTGCTCCAAATGAATATAAAAATCGCCACGATAGAGTTGGGCAATATTTACATTGGACAATGTGCAAACATTATGGAAAATCTGTAAACAAAAACTGGTATGAACATCAACCAGCACCAGTTACAGAAATCGAAGATGTAACCATTCTATGGGATTACACCATCTACACAGACAGAAAAATTGAAGCATACAGGCCAGACATTATTGTTAAAAACCAGAAGGAGAAAACTTGTCTATTAATTGATATGGCTTGTCCAGTGGATTGTAACATAGCAATCAAGGAATTTGAAAAACTGTCAAAATATAAAGACCTGGAAATTGAAATAGAAAAAAATGTGGAAATTGAAAACAAGAGTTGTGCAAGATAGTAGGTGCACTTGGAATGATAAAAAATGGAACAAAACAACACATTGAAAGAATCCCTGGAAACCCCAGCTTAAGAGATATACAAAAAATTGTTTTATTAAGTACAGCCCACACACTAGGAAAACTTTATCTATGTAATGCTAGGGATGATAGAGAAGATAGAAAAACATGAAATGGAGCCATAACAACATGCCACGACCTGCCTTAGGTCTCCCCGCAGACTTGGTTGGTAGTGAGACCAAAGCAGAAATCGAAATATGATGAAAAATGACATAATAATAATAATATTTTTCAAACTGATGCAAAGAAATTTTACAGAGAAATAGGTAAAAAAGAATTGAAGTGACAGTCCCTCCCCCCCACCCCAAATGGAAGATTTTATACTGTTCTGGGAAAAAATATGGGCATGCCCAAAAGAACATAACAAAGAAGCAGACAGGATTGCGCAAGAGATAGAACAGATGAAAAATAATCCAGAACAAACATGGGCTGGAATCACAGAAGAAGATATTAAATGTGCATTGAAAAAAGCACACAATTGGAAATTTCCAGCAATAGATAAAATTCCTAACTTTTGGCTATATTATTTAAATACAACACATAAAAAACTAGCTAAAGAACTTCAAGAAATGATTAATGATCCCACTAAAATTCCTGCATGGATGACCAAAGGAATTACATTTCTTCTACCCAAGAATAATGACGCAAACAACACGAAAAACTACAGATCAATTACATACCTTCCAACAACATACAAACCATTAACATCTATTTTAACAAAACAGACATATTTCTTCTTGGAAAGAAATGACATACTACCGCTGGAACAAAAAGGATGCCAACGTGGCTGTTATGGATGTAAAGACCAATTACTTATTAATAAGATGATCTTGGAAAACTGCTTCAATGCAAAGAAAAATCTTAGTATTGCTTGGATAGATTATCATAAGGCATTCAATAGTGTACCACATACCTGGATCTTAAAGACTTTAAATATGTACAAGGTATCACCCATCATCATCAATTTCCTTAAACAATGTATGTCGATATGGAAAACAACCCTTTACTCCAATCATATAAATGAAACTTATAGGTCTGGTGAAATAAACATCAAAAGAGGTATATTTCAAGGTGACTCTTTGTCTCCCTTACTATTTTGCATATCATTAATAGCATTAACCAGTCAACTTAACAAGACAGAATGTGGTTATAAAATAGCTCAAAAGAAAATAAGCCATATATTTTACATGGATGACTTAAAGTTATATGCTAAGAATGATAATGAGCTGGAAGGTCTTCTGCAAACAGTAAAATGCTTCAGCGAATACATTGGAATGAAATTCAATTTGAATAAATGTGCTAAAGCTACAGTTTTACATGGGTTACTATAAGAAACATCCTCAATTAGCTTAGACCCTGCTATAACAATAAAAGACTTAGAGCAAGAAGAAGCTAGGTGTAAATGAGAGTGAAAGAATTCACCATAAAAAATGAAAGAAATAGTGCATAAAGAGTACTATAGAAGGCTACGAATGATATTAAAAACTGAATTGAATTCTCAGAACAGAATTATGGCCATTAATAACCTTGCCATCCCAGTGGTACAATATAGCTTCAACATCTTGAACTGTACTCTAAATGACATCAGACAAATGGATTCTAAGACAAGAAAGCTCCTTTCTAAACAAAAGATGCATCATCCAAAGGCTAATGTAGACCGTCTATACATACCCCATAAAGAAGGAGGAAGAGGTCTTATTCAGCTAGAATTGTCATACAAGACAACAACTATTGGCTTACTAACATACATAGAAACAACAAAGGACTGGATGATACAATTAGTTAAACAACATGAAAACAGAAAGAAAAAATTTTCAGTAATAAAAGAAGGCAGTAAATACAAACAGGATTTACAGTTATTAGATTCTGTAGAAAAGCAAAACAGAAGCCAAGAACCAACTATTGAGGCAAAAATACATAAAAAAGAAAGCCAAGGATAAAGTTCTTGAACAGACGAAACAATGCTGGCAAGACAAACCTCTGCATGGCCAATATCCAGAATGTGCTAATAAACCCAATGTTGATAAAGTTAATACTCATCGATGGTTACATGCATCTGGTTTAAAGTCTGAGACTGAGGGATTTATTCTTGCAGCACTAAACCAAAGTCTTTTCACTAGGAACTTTCAGGCAAATATTATACATAATAATATGGATCCAAAATGCAGGTTCTGTGATAAATACAAAGAAACAATAGACCACCTAATCTCAGGATGTTCTGTACTTGCCCCAAATGAATATAAAAATCATCATGATAGAGTAGGGCAATATTTACAATAGACAATGTGCAAACACTATAGAAAATATGTAAACAAATAGTGGTATGAACATCACCCAGCACCAGTTACAGAAACAGAAGATGTCACCATTCTATGGGATTACACTATCTATACAGACAGAAAAACTGAAGCAAATAGGCCGGACATTATTGTTAAAAACCAAAAAGAAAAAACTTGCTTATTAATTGATATGGCTTGTCCAGCAGATTGTAACATAGCAACCAAAGAATTCAAAAAACTGTCAAAATATAAAGACCTAGAAACTGAAATAGAAAAAATGTGGAAACTGAAAACAAGAGTTGTGCCAGTGATAGTAGGTGCACTTGGAATGATAAAAAATGGAACAAAACAACACATTGAAAGAATCCCTGGAAACCCCAGCTTAAGAGATATACAAAAAATTGTCTTATTAAGTACAGCCCACCCAATAAGGAAAACTTTATCTATGTAACGCTAGGGATGATAGGGAAGATAGAAAAACATGAAATGGGGCCATAACAACATGCCACAACCTGCCTTAGGTCTTCCTGCAGACTTGGTTGGTAGTGCGGCCATTGTAGAAATAAATTTATAATGAAAAATGACAATAATAATAATAATAATAATAATAATAATAATAATAAAAGCAGATATTTTTAATTACATAATTGTCACTATGTGCATATTACAAAAACAAATTTATCTTCTTTTACAAATTTCAATAACACTGCATCAAAAAATTTAAAGAAAGTTGCAGATGAGTAAACAAAATAGTATAATCAGATTCCTTTGGTAGTACAGCACAGTGTAGTGATATTTGTTGCAGATAATATTTTTCTATCTATCAGATTTCACACTTCATACAGTTTCATCATATTTGTGACCATTTCACTACATTAGAATCATTTACATAGGCAAAAATATATATAAATCTCAGAGTGTATGTAAATAAAGTCAAGTATAATATGATAATGTCAAACTATAAGTAGACCTTACATAAATCTTTTAAAACTGTTTTTTTTTTATTTGATATTCCCAATATAAATATAGAATATAATATAGTTAGCTACAATATACCACAGGTTAAAAAAATGCATGACTAATAAAAATAAATATACTAAAGCTGAATGATATATTTTTGTAATATTCTATTAGTAATTGATCACTTATTTTACTTGATGTTTTATTTAGTGTATAAGTATAGGATCAAAGGAAATTCCTAAAGCAAATATAAAATGTTATATAGATGAATTATTTTATTCATATTTTGATAATTTTCACTTGTACTATACTGATAGATCCTGTTCATCTTTCAGCATTCATCAAGGATCATTCTTTTGAAAAGTACCTCTTAATATTTTCATTAAATTACTCAAGTCTCATGTGTTTAAGTTCATTTGTATTAAATTATCACAAAACGATTTTATTAGTATAATTAGATGTGACAATATTTCAAATAATAAAATATTTCTATTTTAACATTTTTCATCATAAATGTAAAAGAAAACCTTATATTGATGAAATTTACACTTCTGTATTAGTGAACTGATAATTGTAGAATCCTAAACTTGTTTGAATGTGTTTGAATCAGAGAACACATTAAAAATATTACAAATGCAAACAACTGGAGTGAATACAAAGATTCAATATGCAAAGTATATTATGTTTTAAGGCTCTGCATTTTTTTTACATGTTAGATTTAAGTGTAATTAATTTTGGAATCTTTTTCACATACTTTAATAATTTATTAAATACTTTTTAAAGGAATTATTAGTGCAAACAATTTAAGTTACCAACATAGTTTGTGAAATTCTAAAACACAGAAATACAGGCATAGAACAGGTTAATATTGGAAAAATTTCACAATATTGAGTCATCAATAAATATATGAATCCTCATACATCCACTCTGACACACAACTTGATAAGGGTATACCAGACATATATATGACAACTAGATGTGCGTGATATGGTGATAAATTCTGATAAAAAGCAGTATATAAGTTTGCAGATGGAGCCCAGTTAAAAATAACATCATGTCAAGTAATCAAGTCTGCATTTTAAGAGAATTTGCAAGTATCAAAATGTGCCTCCCAAGTTGCCTCATCTGCCTCATCCTTCAAACTTTATAAAATAATAACCACCTCAACACCTGGGTATGATGGTTAAATATTACTTCCACTCATGAACAGAGATATGCACAATCTTTCAAGCAAATCTTTTGTACTGAACAGAATATTTTATTGAAGCCCATCTGAATTCATCAAGATATACATATACACTTCCAGTCATTTAAGATTAGAAGACATGGAAGCCATAGCATATATAGGGAATGCAGGTTTGAATTCTGCTGGGATGCATATTTTCTAACAGAATTCTTTTGAATATTCAGGCCTGTAGATATAAATATACTGTTTTATAATAAAAAAACAAAAAAACCAGAGCATCTACTCAAATATGATTATCCATTAAAAATATAATTTAAAGAAATAAATTAAAAATATGCCAGATTTAATTCATTTCTTAAAAAATTAGTTTGTTTGTTAGGATATGAAACAGCAGTTATTTTGAGAGTTGGGAAGGATATATATGCAAAAGCACTATTCAGGCTTTGCATGATCATATATTAAATAAAAACTATGTTTTAATATTTAAAACTATATTTTATCATTATATATATATATATATACGATAAAATAGTTTTAAGGTAAGCTATATTTATGGGTTAAAACGTTTAATATCAGGAATAGAGTGCATGTAAATATAAATGTGGACATTGTAGTCATCACTGAGTGATGACTACAATCTGTTTTATGTTTATATGCTATTGTCCAGCCTGACAATTGCTTATAAGCATGATGAAAACTTTAACAACTGAGTGTTAACTTCAATGTTAGCATTTATATTTACATATATAATATTATTATATGTTCATAAATTATTATTAATATTATTTCTAACTTGTTTTTACCAAAATAACTTTAGTGATGTTAAAATAGTAAATTCTAATAACAAAAAATACTTCACAATATGCATACAATATATTTTTGTTGGATCTTGTAAAATACAGTTTGACAAATAAAATGATGACACTAAGATTATCTTATATGTTAGAAATATACTTTTAAGCAGAATCTAAAGATGATTAAGAAGATGAAAAGTGAAAACTAATTTGTAAATTCTTTTCCTCATCAGAATGAATAAAAAATAAAAATTAACAGTAATTAACAGTGACATTACAACCAAAAAGTAATTTATTTACTGATCAACTTTGTCACAAGCTAGGCATTTGTGCAAGTTATATTCTCTTCCAGAGAGAATAGAAAAAAGACATTAGTACAGAGTTGATCACTACTCATTTTGCAAACTGACTTTTGTATTAACAAGAAACTAAACTAATTTAAGAGTAGCTTTACTTATCTGAAAACCAAGATAAATATCAATTAATTCCTTAAGTACTCAGTTAAAAGTTGAATAAGCAATCTTTTTCATGAGATAAATGTACAAAATATAAAACATTATTTTCAATGAACCTAAAAGTCTATGTTGATATGTGATATAATTTATTTGATATTTATTATTTCCCATTATAAATGAAAATAATAAAAAAAATCTTTGCACAAAATTTTCTCTGACATTGTTACATCAGACAAAATATAATTACTGATTATTCAGTTTCCTTATTTTTCTACTATTAAATCATTCAAAAATTTAATTATTATATGAAGTCTCATGATATAATAATTCCATGCAGAAATGGTTTCTTTATATATTTCTCACAAGTAATTCAGAAATTAGCTAAAAAGCAGTTATATAATTTTGAGATAACACATTTTCATGATTCAGTTATTGTTTTAAGACTACCATCTTCATCTTTGTTGTTTTTAACTCAATATTTTCAGCTCAGGTGACATAATATTCAGCGACCTTAAAATCAGAGAATTTAACATCCCTGTTAATTGTAACAGAGAAAAGTTAGACATGAAAAAAATTGTTAGCCTAAATAGATGATATTTTATATGAAATCAGTGCTGAAATTTGCTCTTATCATGAATCATTTTTGATATCACATAAACCTAATTAAGAAAGACTACATAAATTTATTGTAAATGAGAAACAAAGGAAAATTCATCATCAATAGATCAATTATAAAGTTGCAACAAAATAAAAAATGACTGGAAAAAATCTTGCTAGAAAAAATATGAAAAAAAAAAATATCCTGCTTATGCAAGTGAAACAAATTTATCCAAATTTTGCTAAGAAGAAATAATTTCAATAATACACTTGAAATAAAACTAATTCATTTATTGCAAAGTTGAAGATTACTCAATCCAATTGTTGATCACAAATAACAAATAGTGAGAAAGTTATGATGACAACTCTTTTCAAATTTTAAAACCCTAGATTCTTGCTATTGTAATCATTACAGATGCTACATCTTCTAATAAATAATTGAAGGTATATTTAAAAAGCATCAAATATTGTATGCTGTAGCATAATTTTAAAGAGTAAAATAATCAGATATATGAGTCCTTTTAAGAAAGCTGAAGAACTAACCATGAGAAATAAATCAGTACAAATAAATCATCAATGATAAAATCATCATTTCAAAATTTTGGATTTAAGTGTGTTCTCTTAAGAGCTTATATCCAAGTTGCTAACAAGGAAACTTATTTTTTTCAAACAATGAATAATTCCATGCTCATCCGATTCCACTGATTTAAAAAATAATTGTTTTTAGAGCATTTTGCAAAATAATGACCAAAATTTAAGAAGAAAAAGTAGTTGAAGTTTTTGAAAATAAGTTCTAATTTTACAAAAAAATATGTTATACAGGACTTGATAGTGATCTTGTCTGAATGAATTAAGCTAAGGAAATAATTATCGTCTGAGGTAGTTTTTTTTAAATTTTGAAATTAATGGACAGTAGAATGTAGTATGCAGAAAATATCAATTTAAATAGTTTTTTAAACTCAAATCTAGATTAAAAGTTTAATAGAAAATCAAATTTTAAAAACAAATTTACTTTTGTAATCAAATGTGACAAAATCAAAGAAACCTAAAAAAAATTGATGTTCAATTGTAAAATATACAATTATAATAGATACCTGATATGAATAAATACATTTTAGTAGTTGCGAAATGTGGAAAAATTTTCACAGTTACAGTTCAATAATATGCATGTTAATAAAATATAATCAAAATATCAAAGTATATGAACTTAGGGTCTTATATAAAGAGTGTGTATTGATTTTTTGCAACGGTTCTAAAAGTTTGATTTTCAGATTATTTTACAGTAATGGAAAATATACGAATTTGATTTACTATGGATCCATTATTAACAAAAATGGTCAAAAGATTGAACCATATGTAGAAAGTGATATTCTTTGGTTATTTAATTAAAAATTGTCACTTGATATCACAAGAACTTAATGTTTATTTATTCTGGGCTGAAACTTTTATTGTCTATAAGTTTGAGAAAAAAAACACAGACATATCAAACATTATTCAGATGCTCAACTCTATTCTTTGTATATTTGCTGTTGTAGACATAATGTTTTGGCTGCTTCATTCTTTAGCCTTCTTTGGTGTAATCCATGAGAAGAAGGAAACAACATTGTTCATAAATGTATCCACTGGACTGATTTATATTTACAACATCAGGTACACCAAGTGCTCAGGTATTTCCAAATCATAACCACCACTACATCGTAGCAAATATCTACTTATTTATAGCCTTCCAAAAATACATAAGGAAAATGTGCCAATGAACCATAGTCAATTGCTGTGAATGATTATATTACAAACTGAGTAGCTTTTTAGCTGATATTTTAAAGCCATTTTTGATCTAAAACATCATCTTATGTGAGGAATTCAGTCCACTTTATAGAATTAATTGAGACGGTTCACAGCTCATCATCATTGAGGGTGAGTTTTGTCATCTTTAATAAGTCTTAGAAATCCTCCATGAGAAACATGAAAACAACACAGGATCCATACTTTCATCTCCATTAACAACATAATAGAAATATGAATATTTTCTGTAAGCATGATATATTTCCAGTTTGGAATTGATATTTATTGTCAAGAAAACTTTGCTATTGACACTATGAAAATCTATCACAGAGAAGCAAAAGAATATAAAAAAATATTTAGAATAGTCTAGGCTCATATATAACATATTTATAAATGACAATAAGTAATTCTTAAAGTCTCTCTCTCATATAATAACATTAGTGGATATGTTGATGACAGCAGAAAGTAATATACTAATTAAATAGTTAAGGAATATGCAGTGGGTAAAATAGTCAAGATTTGACAGATATCCAAGCCGGGAAGATTTTTTAAGTCTCAAAATATTCAGTTGGATGAAAAAAATATCTATATCTTGGTTGAGAAAAATATTTATAAATACCTTAAAGTAGATCAATGATGTCATCCAAAATGCCAGGATGAAACAAATCATTGGAAAATAATAATATCACTGAATATAAATTGTTATGAAGCTGTAACCAAACTTTTGAAACAAGTTTGATGACCATCTTGTAGTATTAGTACAATCTACAGTTCTGGCTTTGTAGATAAGAGACAGGGAAACAAGGAAGCTATGAAGCTCTTCACAAAACAGTTATAGAGTGTCTGTGTATCCAGAAACCAACAATTAACTGAATAAGTGTTTATAAAGTATATAATCAAGTTCAATAAATGTGTCTATTTATTTGAAGACAGTGTATATGATTAAGAGGTTGGAAAAACCAAGTACACACTAACACCTTTCATTGAAAAACCACTAGAAATAAAGTATGATGAAATATATTGAAAAAGATTAAGAAAATATAAAAGTAGGCACTTGATAGCAAATACAGAATATTTCAAACAGATAAATTTTACTGTAGTTTACGGAATGGTGTTGATATCTACAGACACATAGCAGAATGGCAAGTATTGTTAATTTCCATGAAGTGGCTGAGCACTGGTTTGAACACATTTCAGGCAAGATCATATTTGGATGAAAGCTATTAACATAAATCTGTAGAAGCAAACTGACTAGACATTGTAACACATAATAAGAAGGTAAATGCATTCCAATCCAAGAAAATTCTACCCTCTTTAAAAGAATAAGAACTGATTATCAGGTAGTACAACAAAAGAATACACTTTCAAGAATGGTTTAGATCTTGTTAAAATTCTTCATGTAGGTAGCACTTGGATGTCTTGTTAATATTTAGCTTGCAAATAATTAATATTGATGCACATCAAACTAATAATATAATTCCGTTTTTTTGATCTTGTTTTTATATCTAAGATAATCCAAATAATGAAACATAACATTTTGGAAGTTTTTGAAACTGAATTCTACAAAAGTGTATATAGTTTTTATTGGTATTTGTAGAATTTGTTGAGGAAAACTAGTAACAATAACACTCCTACTTTATAAAGGATTCAGAAAATAGCTATATAATCATTTAACTACTTAAGATATTCATGAATTCATTAACAAACAAGATATAAAATCCTACTAGACAGAATGCAGAGACTAGCTACAAGTTAAAACCAAAGGAATATATAGCATAGCCAGAAATGACTATAATAAACTTCTGAATGGTCACTCTAGATCTAGATAGTAGCGGTCATGAGCATGTAATGAGTGTTTGAAACTAACCCCAGTTTACATAACTGATGAAGAAGTGGAAGACAAAGGTGTAGCTGTATTACACAATAAATGATGAAAAAATTACCATTTAAATCTTTCAAGGTGATTATCTACTCAAATTTTTGTTATATACCAGTCTACTGACAAAGAGAAAAGTGTAGAGATATAAACTTAAATGTAAGGAAACTGAATATGTGTTGTATTTGGAAAGTTATTGACAAAATATTAAAGGAAACAAAACTTGATAATTGCCAAAACATTTAATGTAAGAGTGAGATGGGCTGGCTGGAACAATTTTTTAGATATAACAAATTGATCAAAATGCAAAACATTTTGATGAACAGCAAGCCTCCTATTGAAAATATAATATAAAACTTGATGAATTAAAATAACTTGGATGATAAAAGTATTATTATCATAATACTGGATTTAACAAACTCACAGAATTAATTCTGGTCAATGTATGTTCATATGGAATTATATCAAGATAGAAAAGATGACAATGTAGTACTTAGAGTCTTATTTAAATTTAGTTTTATAAAAACTAGTATCTAAAAGATTATAAATAAATGAAAAATAAATCAGTTATGCTACTATAAATGTAGAAATACTGATTAAAATTCAAGTTTATAACAGTTTACTAAGTTGAATCCATAACCATTTTTGGTGATTACTTTTACTAAAGCAAGAAAAAAAAACTTACTTTGTTAGGAATGGTTAAATTAGCAAATATTATGAATTTTTCCTAAAGCAAAAAAGCCAGAAAGACTAAAGACAAATATTTGAAAAGTGAACTTAAAGTTTTCAATATAAAGAATCAAATTAGTAACAAAATTTAGAAAACAAAAGAAAAGATGCTGAAGAGTAAAAGATTACTTAGACAAGTATTTAAAAAAAAAGATTATTTGTTGAGAAACAAATATGCATAGAATGACTCCAGAATCATATTTGAAGGAGAGCAAGTTCGATGCATTCAGTGTATAGACCAGACACTATAAGAATATATTGAACTATGATGTTAATACCAGAATGCATCAAGAATATTTTCTTATCCATAGGTATCACAAATTAGCTAACAAAATTTATTAGGTTATATAACAACACTTTGATACCTCATTACTTGATATTATAATCATGATAGCAGGATTAATAAATGTATAAAGGTCATTATTATAAATGTGTGTATTAGGTCAACAGAAAATTTCAGAAAAACTTATTGAAATTAAATTCTTAGATTAGCTGCTGGAGATATAAATTAAGTAAATTTATAAATTCAAGGATTTGTAGATTATTATCAATGGAAAGGATCTGTAAATTATTATTGACAGAAAGGATCTGTTGATTAATATCAATGGAAAAGATCTGTAGATCATTATTGATGGAAAGAATTTGTAGATTATTATCGACGGAAAGGATCTGTAGACTTATCAATGGAAAGGTGATTCCACTTGCTGATACATGTTGGCTCATGTGGAACATTCAATAAGAGAAATTCAAACAATTTTTAGTTGCTTCTGAATCATCAATGAGTAAATAAAGTGTGCAAGACCATAATAATATCTACAATAAATTCTTTTAGGTTTTTGAGAGAGAACAAGATCTAAATATGTTCTTTTCATAAAAATGATTTCCACATTGCAAAAAATCATATATACAAACAAAAATACCAACAATAAAAGGCATTTGAAAGAATAAATATAAAAATGAGCAGAATTTGATTTGGGAAAGTAGATAATTTTTTTTCTTCTGGACATTGATAATTCAGCAAATTGGATCATCTTTGGCTTTCTTTCATTTTGTTACAGCAACATTAAGAATAAACAAAACAATTAAAATGAAGATTCTTTTTTCAACCTCAAATCAATTATTTAAAAAGCAAAAATAGAATAAAATCAGCTTGTGCGCAAATTTAGATAGGCATGCATTTGTCTGCAGTCATTAACATACGTACGTAAATACACATTTCTAAACAAAGCATTATGTGCATACATATTTGTATTATTGCATATACATGTACAAAAGAATTAAGTGATATTATAAAGCATATATCTTATTCTACATGCATGAGTGTATAGACATAAGGAAAACTTAATAATGTCTTTCATCTGAACAGTCTTATAAACAAAAACAATGCTTTTATAAGTTTTTCAACTATTTTACATATTGAAACACTAGTCACAATGAAAGAAGATATTATTCTGAGACAGAATAAGTGTAAATTAGAGATCTTTAAATTGTACACACTGTAAAAAGTGTATTTTTAATTACATTTAAAGATAAATAAAGATCAACTGATAGTTATAAATTAGTACCTTTTGGTATTGCAGGACTGTTTTAGGTGGGAGTTATGCTTCATTGAATTCATACATTATCATAATTCATTTACTGATATAATGAATTCACTTAGATTTTTAAAATGTCTTTTTGGTGCTATGTATTTCAAAGCAATTATCAAAGAATTGATTTTGTTTTATTAGTAAATTAAGTAATCCTTGGTGTCATTGCTTAGAGATTAATCAGTTTGTAATTTTCTCTCATTTTTGGAATTTTTTTTTTTAATCGTATCACCCCGAGCAAGGTGGCAACGCCACTGATGTGCAGGGGGCTACGTAATAGTGAAAAGATTGGAAAAGAGAAAGCCAGAAACCACATCCTAAACGGGAACAAGGGATGAGCCTCTTAACCTGTTTAATAGACATGGGTGGAGTGTGAACCGGGCGATAGATAGATCTATCTACTCCAATTGAAAAAAACAAAAACAAAGTGAGAAGATTTGAAAAGAGAAAGCCGGAAACCACATCCTAAACGGGAACAAGGGATGAACCTCTTCACCTGTTCAATAGATGTGGGTGGAGTGTGAACCGGGCGATAGATAGATCTATCTACTCCAATAAATGTTTAATGCCTGTTGGGAGAGTGATGCTCTTCAACAAACAAACCTACTTTTATATTACATTTAATTGAGCAATAATAATAATAAACAAAATCAAAAACAAAAATAATACGTTTTGTTTAAATAAAAGTCATTAAAATAAAATAATAATATAATAAAAAGCAATAAAATTATTTAAGATTATTACTGATAATAAATAATATTGTTATTTAAAATCAGATATAAAACTAAAACAGTCACAGCAATAGTATGTTGATATAACTATTAAGGTTATAAAACCCAATGATAATACTATTAGTAAAATAATAAAAACAATATTAATCACAATAGTAATCATATTAGTAATAATAGTGTTGTCAATAAACAGACAATGAGTGTGTGTTGATCTGAAAATTTTGGTCATGTTCCCTTGCCTAATTATTTTATTATTTTCTATTCATTTGTAAATTAAGTGTATTCATGTATGGTTCATGATATCTTGTAAGTACTGTTGATGCCGAGGAGTGACATCTACTAGTTGACTAAATTTTTCCATTAATGATGGTCCCATTTGTTGACTGAGGGCTGATATAAGATTTGTAGTAGCCAGTCGTAGGCTGCAGCTCCCACCTTGTACAGTGCCACTACCATTAACACAATTCAAAAGGTGAAGCAACAAAGGCAGAATGTGCATTTCAATTTGCTTTGGTTTGATCTTGTACTCATTCTCCACCAATTCTAAAATAACAAAATAAAAAATAACAATAGAACCATGAAAGTAATTCAATACTCATATGTTACCAAATTGTAACAGATTTTACTTAAAATAATTCTTAGTAACTTAAGATTTTGAATTTAACTAGTTTATTCATACTGTTAAAAATAATGACATATTTTGGTAATAAGTTTTTACTGTTATTAGATTTTCATGTGTCTTTAAATATACAAATATACATAACACTTATAAAAAAATGACAGGATTTTTATGTATGGATTGACACTTCTATCTAATATCATTGTCATATATATGTATTTTACAAAGGATTAAAAGTGATGCTCTATGTCTAGAATCAGAATAGTGTTCATATACCACTTTCTCAGTTACAACCAGGTTGAATGTTCAAACCAGAGCAGGAATAACTTGCAGGAATGACTGTTTTCTTTATTACAGGAAAAAGTTACAGAAAAATACACATGGTATATAATATAGATAGATAAATGATTCTTTAGACATAGTTTTACACCTTAACTTATTTATTTTGTAGTATCAAAACGTTTAAAACTAATAAAAATACATGAAATTTCTTTCCACAATATACTAACACTAAGTTTCAGATTATGCTTATTGCCTTATGCAAAATTACTAATCTCTTTTTACTTGACATTCCCTTAATAGAATTCATTAAAATACTAAATATAAGTTATATTTCTGAAGGAAAGTAGCAAGAAGGAATATAGAAAATACTTAACCTGTGATCTTTGGTATGATTTCAGGACATCGTCTGGCATTTGTGGTCACTTGATTTGCAAATGGCCGAAGTAAAACAGATGGTTCTATAAAAGAAAAGAGATGACTTTAATTTATAAAATTATTCAAATAAGTCAATATATTTATTTTTACAATTTTAACACTCTAATTCATAGAAAATATCATGTTTCAAACCTATTGTTAATCTGAGTTTTAAGTAAAGTATTTATTTAGGTATGGAAATAATTGGTAAAAATCTTCGTATGTTTGTAATTTTGTTGCTGAAAATAACTAAAGTAGAATTGTTTTTTTTAAAAATAATTTTATACACATGAAAGATAACAATAATTTAATAGTGAAATATTGGTATAGATAGTGGATTAGTAACAGATTATAAATAGTCACAACAGGAATGTCATGTACTTCAATAAATGAAGAATAAAGAACAAATATTAATAGTACACATTTTTTTGTTTATTCACTATTACAATAATTTTATTTTTAATAAGTCTATTTAATGTAAGTTACCAACCAAGATCTGGTATAAAGTCAAAAGTGATATCTAGGTTTATATATGGTTGACACAAAAGAAAATCATGGAGGTCACCTAACCTTTTCTTTCCTTCTGAATTGACCTAATTGAAGAGGGTGTATCAAGAAATTTTCTTTGTGTCAGTTATATTTTACTTTCAATAGGAAAATCTGTTCAGTTTTGGTACAAACATTTTTTATTAGTAAAAATTGTTTTATATCTTTTAGAATAGAAAATTTATTGTTTTATATATTTTAGAGTAGAAAATTTATCTATAGCACTTGGCTAGATAAGAAGGGTGAAGTCTGGGCTGTTGCTTTGGACATATCTCCAATGGACTTGACAGGATCTAGCATACTGGTTTTTTTCATAAGTTGAAAGAATATGTTATTTCTGGATTAATTTTTTATTTGATTCAATCTTTCTTATCAAATTGTGAAATGAAAGTTAACTTTTCAAGATCTTTGCAGATCTGGATATTCTCCATAGATCTATGTTTCTAATTTTCATCAAAAACCTTCCCAATTTTATCAGTTCTTGAATTGCTATCTATACCAATGACAAAACTATTTACTCCTATCTTAATGGTAAGTCTGATAGATTTAATATTGTCAAATTAACATATGATCTCAAGAATGATCTCTAAAAGGAACTTCAGTCTGTTGTTAACTAAAACAAGAAATAACTTATTAATTTTAATGCATCTAAAAATTAAACTACTCTCTTTTAATCATCTTAAAGAACTCTTTTTTTGTTTTTCATAAGAGTGACTGGTGGCAGGCTCCAGAATCGTGACATGAAGTGGAACAGTTATACTGAGTCAATTACTTAACTCAAGAATCTATTTTACACATTTATAAATCTACCATTTATCCCTGAATTCAATATTGCTGCCACATATAGTCTGGTGTTTCTGCGATTTATTTAGAGATTGTGTATAAAATTTAAAAAAATCTACAGTGTTATTAGCATCTGTCACCTCTGGGTGTTGAATTCAATGTCCACTTTTATATTTACATAGACACTATCCTTGATATTCTGTCTTTTAAAAACAATATATATATATAGAGAGAGAGAGCGGAACTTAGGGAACCTGTGCATAAAAGAGTCCCTAATAATAACTAAACTACACCCACAGATCAACAATTGACAAGAGCTTAATCTAGACTATATACAGAATAGACAATGCTAACATGCACATGACACACACTCACCACAACACTAAAGCTCATACACACAGGCATGATATCACAGTTTAACGCACACATATAAACATAACATATATAAAAAAAATAATAATAATAAATGAACAAATAATTTTACACTATGTTATCACCCCCCCCCCACCCCGGCAAAGTAGTGGAGGTGCCTATAACACACCACACGCCACACCAGAAAGCACACACACATGCACACACAAAATAAGGTAGAATAAATTACAATAACCACGTGCACACACACATGAAACGGTCATGGCCACTCACATGCCACCAGATTAATCAGATAGATAAAACAACAATAATGAAATTGATACTCTTCAGCCTGGTCAAAGAGTCAAGGGAACTATCAGATCACACTAAGATAAACCACACATACAAGCAGACTGATATCATCAGACCATAAACACCCCAACTAGAATACACACATGTACACACACACAGCAACTAGAATGCACACACATACACATGCATGCACACACACATATGCACGCACACACACACACACACACACACACAGCAGCAGCAGCAGCAGTGGACAGCTCGGAACTGCCACACACACACGTACAGCCACACACACACGTACAGCAGCAGTGGACAGCCCGGAACAACCATTCTTAGAGAGGCCATGAAGAGACCTAGACAGACAAAAGCTTCTCTGCCATTCTGAAGATGAGATTTTGATCTTGAAATATTAATGTTTAATAAATAGGTAATACCCAAACACTTCTTTACTTTCCTTTATTTTACTCAATGAATCGTGACACTGTGACAGCCTTCAAGACATAACCCATATATATATATATATATATATATATATATATATATATATATATATATATATATATAGTTCCCTCCAAAAGTATAGGAACTGGAAGGCCAATTCATATGCATTAGTTACTTGCTGAAGACATTTTGGTTTAAAATCAAAGATAAATATGAGACAAGAGTTAAGATTTTCACTTTTTATTTCAGGGTATTTTCATTTAGATGTGTTAAAGAACTTTGGATATACCACTTTTTGAACAAACATTGGACATGGCCAACACAACAACTTGGAATGTCCTGAAAAAAAGAAACTACTGGTATACTGAGCAAGAGACAAAAAACAAGTTTGTCTAGTAAAACAATAGCAGTTGATAAGAGAAACATTGTAAAAGTTGTGAGGACATCAACAACAACTTCCACAGTACAGGAGTGAAGGTCTCATAATTCACTCTCTTCAAAGAACACTTTGAAAGCATAAATATAGAGGCCATACCACAAGATAAAAACTACTCATGAGAAGTAAGAATCAGATGGCCAGACTGGAATTGGCAAGGAAGTACAGAGATGAGTGACAAAAATTCTGCAGAAGAGTTTTATGAAGTGATGCAGCAGGACAATGACCAAAAACATAGAACAAAGATATGAAAGAACTTCCTCAAGGAAAAAAAGGGGTAAGTTTTAGATTGTCCAAGTCAATCAATGGACTATAACCCAATAGTGCATGCATTTCATTTCCTGAAGAAGAGACTGAAGGAAGAAACTCCTCACTCAAAACAAACAATAACTGAAAAAGGTTGCATTAGAAGTCTGGAAAAGCATCAGAAATGAAGAATGAAACAGTTTGGTGATGTCAGTGGGTTACAGGCTTGATACGTTATTGCAAGCAAGAGTTATGCTAACAAATATTAAATAATTTTAATTTTAACACTATCTGTTCGTTTACTTGTGCTCACCTAAAAATGGAGTAATCTGATACAAAAGGTGGTATGTCTTTAGTTGTTTAACAAATCTAAATCTAAATACCAGAAAATAAAGCTGAAATTCTGAACTCCTGTCTTATATTCATCTTTGAACTTAAACCCGAATGTCTTCAGTGAACAACAAAACCAAAGAAATTGGCTTTGCTATTCCAACACTTTTGGAGGAGAATCGTATATTCACATTGTCATTCACACACATAATAACAACTGTATATTAATATTGTCATTTACACACATACTTATGTTACCGAGATATAAACACAGTTAATTTGTCTATAGTTTAAATACACTAGACAACATTATTTTTGCATACATATACTTACATTCATAATAAACATCTAGTGTTTTTTATTACATGGTACACACACTTAAACAGACAAGTTTTTCCTCTAAATGTAAAATATCCATCCATTGATTTTTTACATTTGACATGTATCTCACTAATGAAATCAAACCTTGATGAAACATGTAAGATTAAAGATACTTTTTTCCAACCTGTTTTTTGCTTATTTTATTCATCAAAATTTTTAATTGGGAGAACTTACTGTAAAATTGAAGTGAATTGGTCAATGATGGGAAAGGAGAATAAACTGCTAGTGACTGATCACAGTAAGGCCCAGCAAACACTCTCACTGTTTACACAGTAAGGGTCTGCAAGACCTGATGTAAACAGACTCCAGCACTTTCAAATGTAAAAGTGAATGTGAATTGGCCAATACAGAAAACCGATCTACATTAAACTCTACAGCACACTTTCTATTTTTTTATAAGATGTTCACAAATTGAGGAACAATAAGTGTTACAAATAAGTTCCTTTTCTTGCCTGGTATGGATCCTGACTTTCAGTGGGACATGCTGTTTGATTCTAATATCAAGCCACTGAGTGGTTCTCCCAATGTAACTGACACCACAGTCACAATCATATTTATAAACTATGGAGTTTATTTGATGAGGGGGGAGACGTCCTTACGACTTGAAGTTAGAACAGATCTAGTATCAAACGCAATACACATCTTAGTAGAAAAATAACACTTCTGCACATCAGAAGAAATTTTCCTAGTTAGGTTTTCACCCTTCTCTTTAATCCATGAAATTAATTTAAATACACCGAACGTTTAGCTCTAACTACTGGCTTAAAGACAGCAATGCTGTTATGAAGCAACAAATGGGTGGATCCCACCATTGCATAAAGTTCTTGTTATAAAACTAATCTCACAATCAAGAAACTCTTTAGAATAGATCATCAATGCCCTATGCAATAAAGGTTTTATCAGGTTTATTTTGTACCTTTTAGGGCAAAAAGAATCTCAACGCATGTATAAACTTGAAAAAGTAAACTTTCTATACACTGAGGTACAAGAAGATGTTAGTGTATGATGCACTAATACATCAAGGAAAGCAGGTTTGGAATTAACCTCTTCCTCAAAAATAAACCTCAAAGAAGAATAGAGATTATTAAGGGAGGAGAGAAATTGATCAGCCTCAGCTTCATCATTAAATAAGCAAAATGTACCATCAACATTTAGAAAATTAGGCCCTATGATAAAAATGTGAAGCAACCACTTCAATAGAAACAGAATTCCAGAAAAAACTATTGAAGTGGGATAAAAGTGGATTCTTTCTCCTGGAATTTCTGATGAAATTTGATCTTCTGGCTCAATCAGACCTCACCTTTGTGGTTTTCCAAAAATACATAAGGAAGGGGTACCATTAAGACCCACATTTATATATATATATATATATATATTAATACAGGTTTCATTGAATAATATAGACAAGTTCTGTCTATTTATTTTGTGTAAGATCCTTTCGTATGATCTGATTAGCTTGATAGTGTTGTCATGAAAAGACGACAAGAAATTGCAGTAATTGTTGATTTTTTTATCGGGTCTGAGCTTTTAGCTTAAATAAGCCATTATCAAAGAATGAACATTTAATATATAGTGAACATAGAAAATTTAAATTATTAACAGAGTGGAATTAAACAGAAAATTAAACCATGGAGACAGGTCCATTTTTAGCGTGACAGATGGCCCTGACAAAATGGTGGCATGAGGGGATTGGTCTGCGAACTGCTACTACTATGGGTAGAGGGGGTAAGCATAGTAACTATGACCTTTCCCTTCGATTATAGGCATTGGAGTATGTCAGTAGAGATGTCAAAATTTACTTTATTTCAGCTAGGTTTAAACTGTTTGATGTAGATAGCTTCTAGAATTTCAAGTTTTCGTTTATTATTTTCTTGTCTAAGTATACATGTATTTTCAACAAGTATACTTAAAATATTTAGTTGAAAGAAAATGAATAGGAATTTTAAAAAAATCAGATGTTGATAATATTATGTTGAAAGAAAATGAATAGGAAATTCTTTTTTAAATGGGATGTCGATAATAACTCATCAAAAGAAAATGGATAGGAATTTTTTTAAAATGGGATGTCGATAATGATTCATTTAAAGAAAATGAGTAGGGTATTTTTTTAATGGGATGTCAATAATAATTCACTGAAAGAAAATGAATAAGAAATTTTTTAAAAATGGGATGTCGATAATAATTCATTGAAAGAAAATGAATAAGAATTACTTCTTTTAAAAATGGGATGTTGATAATAATTCATTTAAAGAAAATGAATAGGAATATTTTTTAAATGAGATGTCAATGATAATTTGTTGAAAAAATGAATAAAAGATTTTTTTTAAATGTGATGTTGATAATTTGTTGAAAGAAAATAAATAGGATATTTTTTTTAAAATGGGATGTCAATAATAATTTGTTGAAAGAAAATGAATAAGAAATTTTATTTAAAATGGGTTGTCAATAATAATTCATTTAAAGAAAATGAATAGGAGATTTTTTAAAAATGTGATGTCGATAATTCGTTGAAAGAAAATGAATAGGATTTTTTTTTCTAAAGGGAAGGAATTTCATTTGTTTACCCCCACCAAAATAGAAATAATAATAAAATGAAATGTTTTGTTTACCTTCAATTTGGAATTTTCCTATGTTTTCTATGAAATAACAAAGTTGTCTGTTAAGGTGTCCATATTAAAAATGAAAGTTTTTCTTTCGGCTCTCATCGGCTCTAATCAACTTTGCAAAATATATATTTTTTTAATATTGTAATATTTTTTAATATAAGGTATATAAAAACATGCTTGTATTTGATTAAAATGCTATATTGAAATTTCAAAATAATTGGTGAAGCTGTTTTCAAGATTAGTGGATAGTAACAAACGGACAATTACATTTTATTTATATTTATATATATATATATGTGTGTGTGTGTGTGTGTATATTAGTATATATTATATAAATATAATTGTGTGCAAAAATTTAGATATAAATAAATAAATAAAAATTATATTTGTAAAAAGGCTATATGAATACAAAAGACAAAAGGGAAATTTTTCTTTACCAAAGTAAAAGTGAAGTGAATATTTTCGAGTGTGGTTAAATTTTAAAAACTTACAATATTTTCCTTCACATTACTTCCCAACACTTATAAATACATGTTGTAAAATAAAATTTACATCTACCTTCATAAAGTCCTGAAAAGTGTGAAACACATTGGTAAAAAATTCCTTTTGTTTATATATATATATATATATATATATATATATATATATATAATTTTTTTTTTTCTATTTGTAAACGAGTTGTTACATGACCTAGGATTCTATTCAAAAGTTCTACAATATAATTGTATTGAACACTTTTTAATACAAATATGCACTGGTCTAATTTTATTATGACCCAAAACTAAGTAATCAATATATATATATATATATATATATATGCATGTATGTATGTATGTATGTATGTCAGATTAAATAAATTGCAAACATTGTGTCTGCTTGTTTTTAATAAGATTTGTTCATACTCACGGATAATCTTTTGTGTATTATAATGTGAGTATAAATGGATTTTTATTAAAAATAAGCAGATACAATGTTTGCAATTTATTTAATCTGACATGTCTAAAAGAAAATTTGCTGTCTAAATTCACAAATATATATATATTATTTTATATTATATATATATGATATAATAATATAACATAAACTTAAATTTTCAATATCACTTTCAGCTTCCCAGTATTGTAATTGTTCTGACTGCTTTCTACATGTTACAATATTATAAAATAAAGCAGCTTCTTCCTAATATTAACTAATCAAGAAAATAGACAACAATAATAACAATAATAAAGAAAGGTTAATTATTGTCAAACTTACCAAGATAATCCACAAATGAATCTATAATTTTCACTGCTGTGCCATGGATTTCTATATTCTTTGATGATAAATTTGTAGCTACGCAATTGACAGTCAAATTAACAACTGGACCCATGGACCCATGAAGAACTGGAATGACTTCATAGAGTATTTTCAAAGCCAACAAATTGACTTTACTATTGGCATCTTGCAGACGAGGCAAAAATTTATCAAATACCTACAAAAATTTAAAACAATAATTTATATATTTAGAAAACTGCAGATGCATTGAGTAAAAATAAAATAAACTTTTAAAATATAAAAAATATCAACTAAAATATTTTATTAAAAAATGTTTTATCTTTTCTTTTCTGGAAGTTTCTTGAGTTGATTACAGCAAAATTAGGAGTATTTCTTACAATATATTTCTATGTGTTTCCAATTTGGCTTTGTATGTATAAAGTAATATGGTTACAGATGATGGAATTGATAAATCAGGATGAGATATTGGCTGAAGTTTCTTGCATTTATTTAACCCTAATGATTTTAGGAAAAGGTATGAATTCAATTCTCTTTGCCTATGACAAAAAATTGTTGTTGAGTCTCGAATAACTCTGTAGTGTCTATAGTTGTGACATATCTTTACTTGTAGCAATATTTATGACGTAGCTCTCCTTGTCAAGTATGAAACATTAGATTGCTACCTGGCCTGTCAACTACTTATATAGTGTCCAGGCTCATTTGCTCATTTGCATGGGATACAATGGTATATCACAATTGTGGACAAATGAAGAGATTTGTTAAGTGAGCATTTGGACAAAACACTCTGCCTTATTGTTGAAATTGAAATAACGGTAAAAAAAACAAAAAAAACAACCGCACAAATCTGTCAGATGTGATAGTGGCAAGCCATAATTAGATCAATTAGTTTTAGCTACACATTAAATATTGAGATTAGCTAGAGATTATTAAAAATGTGAATTTAGTTTTATGGTTGTAAATGACATAACAAATATGGCACAGTCATTTCATAAAGAAATTCTTTCATATTTTATACACCCTATACAAATTGAGAAAGATAAATTTTATTCAAATCTTTAGGATAATTAAACAAGAATTCTACAAGGTAAAAATATTATTTTAAGTTATATCAATATTTAGCGACTGTAATTAATCTTAATTAAATAAACTATTCTCATTTCCTTTTAATTACAATACAAATAAAAAAATATTTTTTAAATAAAAACATTAATTCAAATTACAATTAGTGCACAAATAGAACTCAAAGTACCACTGAATGCACAAAAGCAAAAATGATAATCTGTAATAGAATAACATTTTTATGTAGTATAACATGTTATGTAAAACACTGCTACAAAGTATAGTTAATATAATTTATTTTTGTAAAATAGATGTTAAAAAATTTTAATTAAAAAGGGTTTAGCTAAAGATTAATTAAAAAAAAACTTTAACTGCTTTAATAAAAACAGCAGAAAAAATATCAGTAAAATGAATATTCAATCATTGACTGATTTCTCTTAGAGATGCTTGTTTATGCACATTTATGTTTCTTCAACATTCCCAGAGCTTACCTGGATCTTAGTTGTAGCTTCTGGGAAAGAGCATATGATCTGGTATAATCAATAGTTGAACATGGCCAGGACACTCAAACCTTCAGTGATTTCAAGCTAAGACAATCAGTGACAACTTATAAACAGTTTTGCCTACCCAATTTCATTCACAAGCCTTTGATTAATCCATCGTTTGGTTTTCTGGCAGTTCTCAATGGTTCAATATTAAAAAGTCATTTTTTTGACAAATCAGTTTTGGTGAGAATCAAACCCAGATCTCATGTATGAAATCCTAACATTCTAACCAGGTGGCCACATGCCCATAATCAAAAATAAAAATATTAAAATAAAAGTGTAAATATGGAAAAAATAGTGAACACTGAAATGAGAGCACGATTACCTGTGTAATATTTGCAGTAACAATGTCTGGACTAATTTCACACATTTCTTTGAAAGCCTCCAGCCCCTTTTGTCTGGTTCGCCAGTCATTGGCAGAAAGAAGGTTACCCATCTTTTTTATTTCTTCTTGTACTGATTCTATGTTCTTCAAAGATACCGGCCTTTTGGGATTTATTTGTGCATTCAATAGACTGAAAAACAAGTTTTCAGAATCATTTCTTTTTACATGTTGCTTAATATGTGTTAAAGTATGAACGAGATAATTTAGATTGCTACTTCAAATATCTAAACGTTCTTCAATTAATAGATCAGCAACAACAGTAATGTGACTAACTTGGTGATTTTATATTGTCAGATTTGAATATATAAGCCATCAATGTTGGTAAAACTTTCAGAATGTACTTAAATTTATATGATAAATATACGTATGAAATTTAACTTATAATACCTGTTTTATTAAGTAATGTTTACAACAACTTATTTGGTAGTGTTGAGTTGTTCATCATATTACAAATAAATATGCATAATAGTATAGTTATTGATATTTAATTTCAGGTATATAAAAATATATATTTTGCGTGTCATAAAATTTTTTTAAAAGAGAAACAAGATATAAAATTATTAAGTGATAGGAATACAACTTTGGGAATTGTAGAAAAATTAAAGATAGATCAAAAAAACAAAAAATGAAATACAGGCAAAATAAAATTAAGAAAAAAGTGCTATAAGCATGTTATAAAAGTAGATTGGAGAAGATTAAAAGAGTAGTAAGCAAGAAAGGTAGATTGACTAGAAAAAATATTTAAACTACATGTCAATACAAACAAAGAAAAAGATGTCAAATATTCAGAAAATTGGCTAAAGACAGGAAAGCAACCAAACTACCACCATTAAGTAAATAGCAGAAAGAGAAATGTTTAAAATGGGTGAAGAAGTACATGAAAACTGATTTTTCAACAGTAATTTGTAGTGATAACTATAGATTTAGATAGAGTTTGAGTCAAGGAAAATGATTTTGAATAAAGGAGATTGAATAATGTTTTGGTTTAAAATTAGATAGTAAAATTATACAGCCTTTCAAAACTGATGATGACTCAAGATAAATGCAGATAATTATTCTAAGTTCTTGGCCAAACTGTTTTTGAGTGGCATAGATTACAATTAAAAAGCATTACATTCTGCTCACATTTTAAAAATGTTTTTTGAAAACACCACATCAATGGAAAAGCATCTCTAGAAATTAATCTAGTAAAAATTAATCTTGTAGTTCATCATTAAAATAGATGAGTAAGAAAATGGTAAAAAGCAAATAAAATCCCTGGGAAGAAATAAAAATTATTGAAAGTAATATTAAAGTTGACACACCAGATATAATGGAATCAATACTCAAATCATTTTTGAAGGTTAAATAATGTCAAGGAGTACATTTAATTTGCAAAATAATAATTGATAAGAATGGTGAAGTTGGGCTGTTATTTTGGATATCTGGAAAACATTTGACACGGCATACTGATTTTCTTCAGAAGTTGAAATATGGCATATCCGGAAAAATTTTTGAATTGATTCAATTGTTTTGATTTGTCAAAGTTGTCTTAAATGGCCACCCTTCTAGATTTGTTTGCATAAATGCAGGTGTTCCCCAAGGCTCTATCCTTGGGCCTATGTTGTTTTTAATTTTCATAAATGATGTTCCCAATGTCATCAGTTCTCAACTTGGAATCTATGCCAATGACAACTATTTACACTTATCTTAATAGTAAGTCTGATCAATTCGATAAATTCAAATTTGCAGATGATTTAAAAAATGACCTACAGCTTGTTGTTAAATGAGGCAAGGAATTACTTGTTAATTTTTTCTTTTAATCATCTGAGAAAAAACATTTTGTCTTCTATCAGCATGGCTTATGAGTGACTCATTTCATCCTCCTTGGACTAACATTTTCAACTGACATGAAGTGGAAAGATTATATTGAATCAATTGCTAGGTCTGCAGCTAAGAATGTTAGTTCATTATTTTGTGCTAGACAATTTTTCTTACCAGAATTTAGCTTTCATATTTATAAGTGTACCATTCATCAGTGCTCTGAATATTGCTGCTACATCTGATCTGGTGCTCCTGTTATATTTAAAGATTCTTGATAAAATCCAAAGAATTTGCAATGTTATTGATTCTGTTCTGTCACCTCAGCTTCAATCCCTTTCATACTGCTGTAATTTGGATTCCCTGTGTCTTTTCTATAAATACTTTCATGGTAATTGTTTTAATGAACTTTACATACGGAACTATAGCTTTTATTTTATAGTTCATAATAAATTTTTATAACTTACCTTCCTGCAGACCCACCTCTGGATGAAGGTAAGGATTTAGCAGAATGAGGGGCAGAAGAAGAATCATAAGACATTTCCATCAAAACCTAAAATAAAATAATCTTCAAATTAACTCAAAAACATTTTAATAGTTATTAAATTTATGAAGATTTGTAATCCATTGATTACTTCAAAAATAATTATTATTAAAATCTAAAAATTAAATGCTTTTAATCTGTAATCCAAAAGAAAATAAAGAATTAAGAATTAGAAAAAAAATTAAAAAAAGCAGAATTAGAAACTAAGACTCAAATCCTAAACAAATATAAACTAATAAAAGTAATTAATACTAACAGAACAATTTAAAATATTTAGTAGGAATTTTTAAAAAATTACAAACAACTGATTTGATAAAATTAAAAAGTTTCTAATTTATTATTACTACAAAAGAAATTCTTTGATCAAAAACAACATTAGTGGAATGTCCTACTTCTGTATCACTTTATTATGATTATCAAAAAAAAATTGATTTGTTTTCTGAGGAATTATTTTGAATGAACTTTTTTATTTAGTTAGACTAACTTGATACATTCTATGCATTGAAGACTTTACTTAGACACAAATGGATTAGAATAATAAAAAAAAATATACTTACTACTTGTTTTATATTGAGATATTATTGACACAGTTTAACATTATAAACACATTCACAAGTGAAAAAAAGAAAAGCAAAAGACCAAAGTTGTCATTTATGGTTTTATGTGTCTTTACACCAGATCTGTTCAACTTGTACAGAGAAGTTATGCCTGGATTCGTCATCGAAGGTCACAATTTAAACAATCTAAGGTACGCAGATGATACAGTGCTGATAGCAGACACAGAGAGGAAACTACAAGACCTCCTACAGAAGGTAGCTGAAGAGAGTGATAAGAAAGGACTACAAATAAACTGCAAGAAAACCAAATGCATGGTCATCAGTAAAAAGGGCAGCCCAATATTCTAAATACAGGTCAGGGATACTAGAATCACGCAGGTACAAAAATTTAAATACCCAGGAAGTGTTATAACAGAAGACAGAAAGTGCGACACAGAGATCTGAAGGCGAATTGGCATGGTGAAGGAAGTATACCAGAAGTTGAGTAAAGTATTAAGAAACAGGACAATTTCGCTAGAGACAAAGAAAAGAGTACTGGATTGCTATGTGATGTCAGTTCTTCAATATGGCAGTGAATGCTGGACAATATCATCAAAGATGAAGAAAAAACTTGAAGCAACTGAAATGTGGTTCTACAGAAGGATACTGCAAATATCATGGATTGAGCATGTGAGCAATGATGAGGTCTTAGAAATGATAGAAACAAAAAGAAAATTAATACTGAGCATCAGGAAGAGACAGCTGAAATTCCTGGGACACGCAATGAGGAAGGAGGGCTTGGAGAACCTGATACTAACTGGCCAGATAGAGGGAAAAAAGAGACAGGGGAAAGCAACGAATAACATATTTGAAGGACCTAATCAGGTGCATGATGGAATGAGAGTTGCATGGTGTAACAGGAGAAGGCATGCTAAGAGCCACCAGGGATAGGGAAGCATGGAAAGCTATGATCACCTACCTCCTGAAGAAGAAGAACAACAACAACAACAAGAGAAGAAGAAGAAGAAGAGCTATGCACCCGCTTTATATATTTGTACCGAACATTTTAACTCTATTGTTTCTTTGTGGATAGAGAGAAAGTCAATTAAATAGTAAATATTACCCGATTAAAAGCAAATTATTCTGTCAATATAACTGATTAAAGTATTCATAAAGATACCAACAATTATATCAAATGGTTCCCAACATGTTTTTTTACATTTAACCTTTTAAATGTTTATGTCACCTTTTTATTTAGGAGATCCATTTGAGCTCTCAGTGTGGCAGCAGATTCAGAGGGAAGATATTTTTCAAGAAGTTGATCAAGGTTTGGATTTTCCAGCAAAAGATAGAGTATTTCTTTACCATTCAATCTGAAAGAGAAATTTAAACTCTTGAATCAGTACAATTTTTAAAGTTTTGTTCTGGAGCAAAATTTAATTTCTTTTTCATGTTCACCTGTATTCAGTAGTGATATATTTTATTTAATCATATTCATAACCTGATTCATTTAAAAATATAATTAGAGAAAATAAGAAATCATTTTCTGAAAAAAATATTTATCAAAAAGCTGAGCTGTTGGTTGTGGTGATAGTTATTGCAGAAAAAAAAATCAAAGCCCTTTATACAAACACAACATATTGCATTTTGATTGATATCCAATTCAAGTGTTTTTTAAACTAACCTGAGAACTAATTTTCAGAATATCTATTATTCATTTTGGCTATGAATCTTTTATAACAAATCCATTCATTAATATTGTTGAAATAATTATACGTGAATTTTAACATAATTTTTGCCTAATTACTGATTTGACATACCTTACTTCATTTGAAGCATCTATAATATAGTCCAAAGTGGCTTGAAGAATTTTATCTGTTAGGTCTTTGGCACCACTTAGAAGTCTACGGTGACCAATTTTCTTTGCTATTGCCAACACATAGTATGAAGCAGTTTTTCGTATCCAAACACTTCGGTGCCTAAGTGATAAAGAAGATGAAAAAGTCACTGATATATATACTGAGAAAAATTATTTTCTAATACAAAATCAATTTCTAAATTTTTAAGAGACAAAATAAATTAAAAAAAATGCTATAAAAAATAAATATTAAATGATTGTTAAAAACAATTTAGGTTTGGTTAACATGCAAATATATTAATTTGAAATTAACAGAATCAAATTTCTTTTTTAATAGGAAATTTCAAGATTGATTATTTCACTCATAATAGCATCAGGAACATGTATACACAAGTAAACTGTAGAAAAAAAATCCTTACAAGTTTACAAATAAAATATTTCTATTATACTATATAGCATTCTAAGCTTTGTTTAGACAGGCAAAATCCTCTGTTTTAATACTACTAAGTTTTGTCTATTTTATTCTACAACCTTCTTCATCTGTATAATTTATAAAGAAAGATAGTGGTCATTTTTTATTAACCAAATGATGAAATGATTGTCATCTTGTTGGTAACATGATTAATAACACAAAGAAAAAAGCTTCAAATGATAATGACTATGAAATATGTTCTTTAGTGATTTGCCATGTATTTTATTAAAACATAAAAAGGAAAAAAAATTAAAATATCTGTTAATACAACTTTTGAGTCAAAACAAAAACTTTTAAATCACATTATAAGCTGTTATTAAATATACTGTAACACATTTTGGAAATAAGTTTGGTTGTTAACTTTGTGAATTTAAAAATAATTGCAGTATTTTATACTTTCCTGATACCTAAAACAAAATATTTTCAATTTCTTACAAATTTTTCTTCCTTTTACAAATATTTTTGCCACAATTACACTAAAACCTGGAGACAGACTAACAAATTTTTCACATGTACATGTATGTAGATGTTTTACTTTTAGATTTAACAATAAACAAAACTTAATAGAACTTAGCTTTAACTTACTTCAAACCTTTGGATATGAGAATCGGCAAAGCTTTCGTGCAGGTTACATTATCTATCATCACATCAAAAGCCTTTTCTACATCGTTCCTGATGAATTCTTTGCTGACAGCCATCAAAGCTAATAAGCAACCGATTGTCTGGTCTAGTTCCTATAAAGTACAAAAGATTAAAAAGTAAGCACTTTTGTTATAGTATTAAAAAAGACAAAAATATAAACCATAATCTAATGAAAATAAATCTCTGGCTAATTTACATTCCTTGTCTTTTATTATTTGAAATCCGATTATTTAGTTATTATTCTGAATAACTTTTGTATTTGTTTACAATAAATGTTCTTTATTTATATGTAAGATATTTTTGCAAAAGTAATTTAGGTGAAATACAAGATTTATGAATGAAGATAAAAATTATTCTTATAAAAACAAGACATGCTGTCAATTTGTCAATTTTTCTTATATTGAGATTGTAGTGAGTCCCAATAAAAACCAAATAAAATAAAATATAAAAATAAAATAGACAAAAACAATGCAAATTCAAATGAAAATAAGGCATTTATGTTTTCTATTGAAATCATTATCTCCTTCTCTCTCTCTTTCTATCCTTCCCTCAACTAATGAGAAGGCAACCCTCAAATAAAAAAGAAGGAAGAAGAAAAGACTGAACCCTGCCAAAAAATGTCAGAAGTTTTCAGGAACAGAACCTACTAATTTGTGACTGAAAATTAACAAAAGGTCTGAGGGGTCTCAATGCATATCTTCCATTAGAAAAAAGTGAAAAAATGAAGGACTGCTGGAAAATAAAATAATTTTGGTCAATCAAAAGATTTGACACAAAGAGACTTTTGATATTAGCTGAGACCAAAGTTTCAGCCAGAATCTCGGAGCCTGGTCAGAAGAATATGAACCTGACATCTCTGAGAGAGAAGCAGAAGACATGGTGAGAATGACCTATTTCTAATATTACTATTACCCCTAGAATGGTCTGACTTCAAAACTGCCACTATTAAGTTGAAACAGACATTTCTCCAGACTGTAATCAATATCCATCTTATAAATCAACATTTTTAACACCAAATACCAAAGGACTCACTCATCACTCTAAAGAAAATAATTAAAAGTATATTTTTATTTTACATCCTTGAGCCAGGTCAGTTTGTTTTATTCCAAAATTTCTAGTAAAGAAAATCCTACATCCTATCTACATGATAATGCCAATATAAATTAAGTATCATGTTTACTGTAAAATAAGAAATAAATATTAAGTTATATCAGTAGCTAATATCTAATTCAAATTTGTCCTGAGTAAAACAGATTTATTTATGGCAAGTGAGCCAAGGTGTGAAGTAAAAATTTAGGAATAATAATACTTTTTGAATGACTTTAATGAAAGGATAGTCAAATTTTTAATGTGTATGAAGAGGTTAAGCATTCTATCTAATTAAATAAGTATGTCTATAAATACAATAAACACATGAAAGAGAAGATTTTGTTGATACATACAGGATCCATTTTTCTTTTTAAGTGAAAAAACATATCCGTTACACAAAGGATGGCATCTCTCTTCACTTGGGATCTGAGGTTGTCTAACTGGAAAGAAATCAGAATATATATGTATAATAAAATAATACTGTCAATAGTAATGTTTCAATGCTTGCAAATAATTCTAAAACTTAAAAATAAATGTAAATTAAATGAAGCGCATCCAAGTTAAATATTGTTGGGTCTTACTTTTAGATTCCAGACAAAAACAAGCAAACAAAGTTATTTTAATAAATGCCAACATTATAGCTTTCAAATGAATACTTATAAAAAATGAAATTTGAATCATTAATATTTACAACAATCAATTAATTTTACCAGCTATTTTAATATACAAAACACAAGCTGACTGTGGCTGTAAGTAAGTAATCTGTAACATTAGAATTTGAAGATACGTTGAAATAGCAAAAGATGTTTTCCAAAAAGCTAAACAAAGTTTTAAAAAATAGGAAAATTTTAAGCAAAGAAGAGTGCTAAACTGCTATATAATATCAATACTCTTATATGGCAGTGAATGATGAACAATTTTTTCAGGGATAAAGAGAAGGCATGAAACAACAGAGATATTCTACAGAAGAATGCTGAGAATACCATAGGTAGAGCATGCAAGCAATGAGGAAGTTTTAAGAATAATAAGAACTAAAATGTCACTTCTACTTAGAATTAGAAAGAGTTGAAATAGTTGGTATATATAATAAGAAAAAAGAGCTTGGAGAATATGACACTCAAAGAATATAGTTAAGGCAAGAGAGAGCATGTAACCTACCAAATGAGTTTGTGTAAATGAATGGGAAAAAAGAGACTGAGGAAGACAGAGATGAATATTGCTTAGAGCTATGAAAGCTAGAAAGCTGTGGAAAGCCATGATCATCTGTGTCCTAAAGAGACAGCTCACATAAAATATAGAGCAGGGTCTATTCATGAATATAGAGTATAAATGAATGAGTTAGTGAATCAGAATTAATGAACAAATTCAGTAAGTCAGTTAATTGCCATACCTGATACCTGATTAGGTAATCATATCTTGAAAGAGACATGACTCTAGGCAGAAGATTTTCCTGCAGTAGGTTGCCATTACTTTTTATAGTAGACTGATTGCTAACCAAAGCTATAGAACCCAATCTGTCCTGCTATTCAACCCATAGATGGACGGAGTAGATATGGATTAATACCTTTCCCAAGAGTATTTGTGTGTAAGTGAATGCAACAAATTTGACTGGAATTTGAACTTGGCTCTTTGATTTCTCATTTTAAGCCAATATCCATTACATCACAATGCACAATGAACAAATTAGAGAATGAAAAATTTAATTTCAAGCTATATGTTTATTTAATGAATATATATTAGAATGTACATCAATATACATAGAATCACAATTACAAATAAATTAATTTAAACAAATACTTCTATACATGTATGGATTTGTATAATGTTAGAGTTTCAAATAAAAAATAAAAAGAATCAATATTTAAAAATTCCAGGAATGCAACTACAATTAGATAATGAAATATTTATCAAATGTAAATTTATTTCTGGAGTAATTTTTTATTTAAAATATGCATAATTGAAAACAGAAACAGTTCTATATAATTTTTTTATCAGTTAACAAGGTAGTGAATAAAATCTTAACAGTTAATTATATACACACATGTTACAGACACACACACACACACACACACACACACACACACACACACACATATATATATGCATATTTATTATTTAACATTTACATTAGAACATGTAAATAGCTACTACAAATTGCACATTTTGTTTCAACATTGAAAAAACAATGTCTTATCAGGTAGTTAGTAATAATAGTGATAAATACTTTATTTAAAATTTATTTAAGAATAATCAACTTCACGTTCCATTTTTCAAAAATTTCATACAAGATAAAAGGTTTAGTACAAGAAGAAGTGATTGTAGCAGTAAAAGTTACAATTAAAATTTTATGGCATTTTTATCATAATTTATAAGCTTAAGTTGATTTAATTTAGTCATTATATTACCTATCCTTCATTTTAGGTTCTATGACAAAACTTTTTTGTTTGAGTTTGGAATTTCATTTGAATTGCAACATTGTAACTTACTGCTATAATTAAATTTCCATTCAAATTTGAATTCCAGTCTTTAGCATCATTTTTCATTGGCTTAAACTTTTCTTAATATCATCTCATTTTTTTTTTTACTTTTCACTTCATTTGTCTTATAAATTTTTCTTATACTTCTCTCCTTTTGTCTTTTTCACGCTATTTTATCAATAGTATTTCTTCTGCTTTCTTTTCCTTTTTTTGATTTCTTATTTTCTTTTCTTTTTTCTTCTTTCTTTATTAAACCTTTTACCTTGTATGAAAATTTTCCAAAAACAGAAAATGAAGTTGATGCTTCATAAAATAGATTTTAAATAAAGCATTTACTACCATGAACACTGACTACCTGATGTGACATTCTTTTTTCAATGTCAAAACAAAATGTACAATTTTGTAGTAGATTGTACATGTTCTAATGTAAATGTTAAATAATAAATACACTGCATAACACATTATTAGCTACTTCATCAAAATATATTGGGTTGGAACAAAAATAATTTCAATTCACATCTAACTGAAATTTATAACATACATACACATATTCTAAAAGGTGACAATTCAATACATTTTTCTATATGATTCATGCATGGATTGCGAATTTTATATATTTTTATGTTAAAAATCTAAATGTAAGAAAAAGAGATGCATTTTTATCATTAGATGCTCTTTTATTTCTGGTAAGGAAAAAGGTGTAAAAACTTCAAAATGAAATGTGCCATTTATAGAGATAGTGTCACAGCTGAGAATAATTCTTCACATGTGTTTCACTAGGTTCAAAAGTGAAAATTTTGACTTACAACACTGGAAGTATTCTTACAGGCTTACAATTGTTTTTGCTGACCAAATAAAAATGCTGATTAAAAACAACCCAAAACAGAGATATTCATATATTTCATGTGAATGCTTTAAGACATTAAAAAAAACTTGGTTACTTGAATCACTATGTTTGGATTCCCTTCAATTTAATGAAAAAAAAAAATTCACATTGATACTGTATTTAGAATTTTGTCCTTATTACAATGATGATTTCAAGTTTACAAAGTAAGTTTGTAAACTTTTTCTGCGTTCTGTATTACTAATTTTTAATTACAATATGTTTCTTCAAGTTTCAGCAACCTGGTTAATAATGTGAAACTTTTAAAATCTTATAAAATTCATAAAACCTTTGTCACATTGTAAGAGTGACAAAGTGTCTACTGTATTTTATACATATTATCTGAAATATATTGCACGTAAAAAGTGCAAATATTTCCACAAATTGTTTTATTAGTTACCTCTAAAAACAAAGATGACCCAATCCTGAAAGTGGATCTCTCCTCTGATCTAGCTGTAACCTGTAACTTATACTACCTCAAAAACATCAGTTAATATCAGTTTATCACTATCAATTAGGTCCTGTTTTCTCCAGTTATGATGAACAGCTACTCTCTCAATGAGGCTCCTTGCTTCGAACATCTATTAGAACTCATATCAGACCTTAAGTAGAACTAGTATATACAATTCATTGGCAAAGATACTAGAAAAATGGTCATCTCATTGCACTGCTCCAGAAAGCATATCACTCTTTCTGCTATGTTTTATCTATACAAGAGTCAGATTAGATTACAAATGCATCATTGTTATCATATCTGGGCTGAAGTTGTCTGATCCTCAATTTCCAGACTTAATAGAGTTCAAAGTCATTTACATGGCTTTGGGGAAATAATATGTTTCACTCAGCAGCTGTTTTTCTCACAGACACAATGTCACAATCCTATTGCTACTCTACTGCTATTTCCATGACAAATGTTTAAATGAACTCTATTCTTTAGTTTCACCAGTTCAGACCATTACAGCTAAGTCATGACTTGGTATGTCGTTGGAGTAAATCACTCTCATTCCCTCTGTATTTCATTTGTAAGGAAGAAATTTCATTCAGCTTTTCCCCTAAGAATTGTTGCTTTGTGGAACAGACTTCCATGTGGATACTTCTACAAATAATATCGTAACTTCTTCAAGTCAAAGATCAATCATTACCTTTATATCCCTATAATTTTCACTTTCTACTTCCTACTCATACTGTCATATTATAAATCTCTTTGGGCAACTCTCTACCTTGAATAACTCTTGAGTCTTATATTGGGTAAACATAAATACAAAAAATAAAAATAAGAGAAATTAAAAATGGCTAATTAAGTTACATATAATGTATGTGCACATGTGTGTGATGTAGAAAAAAGGTTTACCTCCTTGGTGACTGCTAATATTAATGGATGAAATCCAGAATCAAAAATATTCGGATGAAACTTGGCCAACTGCCTGATTAAATTGAGAGCCTCGCATTTTAATTTCCTTTAAAATATAAAGAGCAGAAATAGCTGAGAAAGTAGAATTAAAGATTAAAAAGGTATTTAAAAATAACAAGAAAAAAATCAAACAAATTATGATTTTTCCTTTATAATGATATATGATAATGTCAACTCATTGAGTATAATTATTTCTAACATTTACATGTAAGTAATGACAACTATTGGGTTGACAATTGACTATTTTTGCTCTAAATTATACTTGTGCTTCAGAAAATACATTTATTTGATTAAAATTACATACAGAATAAATCACTATGTAAAATCAAAATATTATGCTACAAAACAAAAAAAATAAGTATGAATTATTTTGTTACAGAGAAAAATAATAATAAAATAAATAAGATCAGTGAAATATGTACAAATGACCTATAAATGGTGGTAGCTACCTTTAAATCTACAATTTTCTTCAAAGACAACATAAGCAACTGCTGCTTTGATTGATTTATTAAATTCTATTAATATTGTGAGATTTCATATGCCTAGTTAATCCAGATGTATTTCTACATACTTTATTATAAATTGGGTAAAATAAATTTGGAGAAGTTTGTTACATGCAGACAGGTGGATGTCTTATTTATGGCTATGAAGCTTGAAAGAAGTAGACATGAATACAAATATCACACATAAAAATGTGTGCTGTCATCATTGACAGTCCTATTCTTGTAGCTCTTTTTGACTTAATGTCACTGCACCTGCTTTCTTCAAAGAGCATTGCTTCCTCATAAATATCTTTCCTTTATTTTAATTTGTCAATAGCCCCATTATTTCAGTTATCTTTACTGATCTTAAAAGCTGTGAATAGCTTGTCTATTGAATCCTTAAAACAGGCTTTTGATTTATCTGATGGGTTTTAGTTTCCTTTATCTTTTCTTATATTAATTGGTATGCACTTATCATCCTCCCTGATCAAATGACCTGTGTTTATAAATTTATATTTCAATACTTTGCATACTAGTCAGGTTCAAAACTTGTATATTCTATGTCTTGAATACTTTAAGGGCCCTGATATGTTTCTGATATGTTACTCAGGTTTCACAAAAGTAAAGAAAACAAGAAAGTGCACATAATGGTCTATAAACCAAAATCTTAGTACTAACTTTAATCTCTCTCTCTCTCTGTCTCTCTCTCTCTATCTCATTTTCCAGATTCTTAAAATTCTGGTTGGCTTTTTTGCTGTGGGTTATGATTTCATCGGCCAAGGATAATTCAAAGTGCTTCCTAATGTAGGGGAAATTTGTCCATAACTTCCAGCCTAATATTATCTAGGAAGGCCTGCCCATGATAGAAACTATTTGATGCTATCATCATGTTTGATCTTTAAATGTTGTACAGCACTGACTATATTGGTGATAAAATCAATCATCAGTGTAGGGTAGCTTTTTTTTATTATTAGAATTAAAAAATACCTTGTTTTGGATGAGGTTAAATAATTTACCTGCTATTCTTTATTGCTTATAAATTATATGGCTAAAATCCTTAAATGCATTTGCTATAGACAACAGAGAAGTATATAGAGAAAAATGTCAGCTGAAGAATATTACTCTGCTTGACACCATGTTCTACCTTAAAAGATTCAGTAAGTGTACTTTTTATATTTATACAAGCTTCAAAGTCATCATGAAATGATCTAATCAGGTTAACACAGAAGTGTAAGGCATCACAGTTTAAGTAAAACATCCAGTAAAGTCTATTCAGAATTCCAAATGACTTTGTTAAGTCAACAAATATCTGAATTAAATGCAAATTTTGCTTTTGATATTTCTCTTGTAGTTGCATGGCAGTAAAAATGTGCATCTGTGGCTAATTGTCCATCCTCCCTAGACAATGTACTCTTCACCAATGATCATTCATGATGCTTCTTGCCTCTTCTACCTTTGCCTTGACTTTATTAAGTTTTTCTCAATGTATTTTGTGATGTTTTACTTTAAAGAAGTGCCTGTTTGATTTCATCATTAAGTTTAAGCTTCTGAGTTATTCCAGCATTACGTTCATTGAACAAGTAATGATGTAAAGGTTTCTGAAACCCTTGAGTATCTGAAGAAACTTTATACAATTGTTCTTGCAACTCTTGTCAAGAAAAAGGATCCTGAATAAATGATAAATGTTCTAGGAAAATTCCTGCATTACAGGATCTTTCAGCTTTGAATCACTGATATGTCTAGAAAGTGTTTTAGTCTTAAATCTCCTGTATCTAAAATGAATAATCACATCAAGTTTAGCAAGAACATGATCTAACTAGTAGGCAACATTTTTTAGTGAATCTTTCAATATATTTTTCATATATATGAGTCAACAATGACACAATTGATTTTGTAACAGTTGCTTAGAAAAAACGGTATTCTAAATAACAGGATCTTTAATTTTTAAATATTGATAAGTCTAAAAAGAGTGTTATTCTTAAATATCCTGTGTCTAGGATGAATAATCATATGAAGTTTAGCTCCTATAAAAGAGTAATCTCATCAGCCAATAAATCTCGAGTTTAACTAATAAGACAACAACTTTTAGGTAAAATTTGACTTTATTCATCAACATAGTCTTCTTCTAGGGTGATACACTGATTCCAATGCTTCTCTAACAATTTGATGCCTTTCTTGTAAAACGATTTGTCAATGGTCTCAAAATATGTCTCAGTTTCCAATATCACTTCTTCACTGGAACCAAATCTCTTTCCCTGTAGCATTTTTGAGGTCTGTAAACAGTCAGTAGTAACTGGGAGTCAGATCTGGAGAACAGGGTAAATGCAGAAGCAATTCAAAGTGCAATTCATGCAGTTTTACCATTGTTGCGTCAACTTGTGACATGATGCATTATCCTGGAGAAAGATCACTTTTTCTTCTTTATTTGTGGCTGTTTTTTGGTGATTTCTTCCTTCGAATGCACCAATAATACTATATGATATTTGCTATTGATGGTTCTTCCTTTCTCAAAGTAATTGATGAACAAAACACCTAGTGCATCCCAAAATACAGAAGCCAAAACCTTGCTTGTTGATGTTTATGTTTTTAGTTGCTTTGGACAGCTTTCAATTGCTGCTGTCCACTCATTTGACTGCTGATTTGACTCTGAAGTAAAGTGGTGTATCTATATTTTATCCATTGTTACATATCTATTGTTGCATTGAAACAGTTGCAAATAACACTCTGAATCGTTGACGCGTTGTTGTTTTGGATTGACTGTAAGCAAATGTGGCACCCACTTTGAACACAGCTTTGTCATTCACAAATGTTCATGCAAAATGATGAATACACTGTTTTCTGATATATTCAACTCCTCTGCTATCTCATGCAACTTCAATTTACAATCAGCCAAAATGAGTTTGTGGATTTCTTTTGTATTTTCCAAGACAATTGCCAATTTTGGGTGACCTGAGCATTCAGCATCATTTGTGTCTGTAAACTGCATTTAAGGTCAGCATACCACCCCTTAACTGTTGTTTCCAACAGAGCAGTGTCCAAATAACATTTATCAAGCCACTGCTTTGCTTGAACAGTATTTTTTCCTATCAGAAAGCGATGAAGGAACCTTGGCATGGTGTAATAGTTAGCAAGCTTGTCTTGCTAGAACCTATTATAACTGAGTAGTAAGTTCGATCCTCACTGGGTACCCCATACTTTCATCCTTGTGCCACATCTAAGTGGCGCTTAGAAAATGAACTATCAGAAAGCAATGCTTTATCAACACATGAAATTAAGATTTTTTCCATTGTTTTGAAAATTTGCAACAGTAGCTTCACTTAAATAACTGTAATTTGTAAACTAATAATCCTATTGGGCCCATATTTAGTCATATACTATTTGAAGGTTAGTACTTCATAAAAATCATATGGGTTTTTTATTAGTGGCTCCATCTATATGCCAGGTCCAGGACTTACTGAGTGATGTGCTAAGTGCATCTTTCATATATCTGTATTGAACAATGACATAAGCAATAAGATATCATTTTTTTGGAGTAGGGAAACATGATCACCTTTATGTTTGAACTGGGTATTTGATATGAATAAGTTCAAAGTTGAAAAAACATCAAATCATTTCATTTAGTTTTCCAGCTTCATATTATCCTAGAACACTGTGTGTGTCAATCCATACTGACTGCTACTGAAGAAGATTTCTAAAAGAACAATTTTGTCAGTGTTTAAAACCATGCCAAAAATTTCCCTTAATGTTTCATAAAAATAGATCTTTGACTTTCACTATCAAGAATGGGTGCATTCTACACTAATCAGAGTAGTAAAATAATCTTTATATAATTTTTGTTGAAAATCCAAGAATTTTGAACATCTTGTGATGATTTGATGCCAAGGTGTTCTTAGTGGTAAAACTTATACTTACTTCCTTTCGTTGTCTTTCTGTTTTTTCTTTTTAGAAGATTTTGTAACCTCCTCTTGTTTGCTTGATTTGACCAAATCCCAACAAATGAGTTTTCAATAATGCAATATATATATATATATATATATATATATATATATATATATATATATGCAATATCTTTGTAATTCCCTAGCATCTATGACTTTCATGTTTTGAGCAAATGTCTATATTATTTAATACATTTTTCAATATAAATTTTCTTAAAGTTATAATGAAAGTTCCATCAAAAAATGTTCAGTTATACAGATCTATTCAAATTTCATATTGTTCCCAGGGGAATAAAGAATTTTCATCAGCAATACAGTTCTCTGGTCACCTTTTGTAAACTTTACTAAAGAATTAGTGAGCAATACTAATCCAAAGAGGGCTACTTAGATATGTAATGGTGCAACCAAATCTCACCATAAAGTCATTTGATGAAGAAATGATTTTGTATCTACCAAAAGGCTAACTATGTCTAGAATAGAGATTAGGTACTTTCAAGTATGATGGCTTCCATAAGTCATTATCAATGCGTTTCTGTTGGAAATATTGTGACTATATACAATACATGTATTGTACTTTTCTGAAAGCTAAAAGTACTCAGAAGATATCAGACGATTTATATTCAAATTTTCACTGGAAACCAGCAAAAATGGTTCAAAATATAGAAAAATTAACAAAAAACATTCTTTATCCAAACTTGTATTAATAAAGAATTGCTGCTCAACTACACACAATACATACAGAAATTATAAACCACAAAATTTATGAAAGATAATGTAATATTATATCAAAACCATATTAAATAGAGTTTTTTAAAAAAAAAATTAGGATTAACAATCTCTTGTCAGTATGAAATGACTAATAATTTCTTAAAATGGTAGAATCTAAAATGGTTATGAATTAGCACTATATATTATTCTGAATAATTAAAGCCATAATAAATAACCCAGCTATATACAAAAGAGCTAACATAAAATGAATAATCAAGCTATACACAGAAGTGCTAACATAGAATGAATAATTCTTATTTTTTATTTTTTTTCATTTTATTTTATTTTTTTTCAATTGGAGTAGATAGACTAAACTATCGCCTGGTTCACACTCCACCCACGTCTATTGTACAGGTGTAGAGGCTCATCCCTTGTTCCCTGTTTAGGATGTGGTTTCCAGCTTTCTCTTTACCAAATCTTTTCACTCTTGTGTAGCCCCCTGCACATCAGTGGCGTTACCGCCTTGTTCAGGGTGATATGATTAAAAAAAAAAAAGAAAAAAAAATTAAGCTATGCATGCTGTTTGTTCAAATTATTAAAAATATTAAAACCAAAGAAATGATATCTATTATAAATAATCCTGTAAAGGAGAGTAAAGTTATTTAGCGGAAATCTATTTTATTGCTATAAGAAAGAATAATAGTTGCTTTTCTTACCAGTCATCTTGAATAAGTTTACGCTGTATTTCTTCCAGACCACCAGCTGGGATTGATGTTAGACTTTCAGGATTATTATTGAGATCTGAAGAGGAGTTCCCAGTCAGTTGACTATTGTCAGAATTTAACCTACAGTTAAATAATAACAATAAAATATTTTTCAATGTTACTATAATAACTGAAATATTGTTTTCTATTATTTTGCAGGGATTAGTTGAAGTCTATAAGGTTTCATATGTAAAAAAACAATAAATAGAAATTTAAAATAAATTTTGATGTAGTAGTAAACAGTTAAGTTAGCTGAACAGTCTAGATAAAGAATTATTTTTATTATTAGGTTTTGACTAGTTTTTTCTTCACTTTATTTCTATTTAAGTAATTGTTACATTTTAATAATATGGATTAGAAAAAAAATAACTTACAATGGGATTTGAATTTCAGCCCCTTTCATTGTTAGGATGTTTTATTAGGGTAGTAGTGACTTATTAGGTTATAAAAGCTAACCTGCAGGTATCCTTTATTCAAGCTGATTAATGCATTGAAATAAAATTAAAATAAAAACATGAAAGAATAAGTTAAAAATTGATGTAGGTTTTATATATTTTGTGAAAGATAAAAGAACAAAAAAGTATCATTTAAAAAAGAATAAACCTTTCTTTCATTCAAACTTTATATAATATCTGTGGACAATCATGAAACTATCAATTTATTAAAAATGAATATTTCTATAATCTATGCAATAGTAACTAATTTTATAATCTATTTTTAGGAAATATACTTACAACTTAGGTTTAATCCTTGGTCCAACCGGGGGTTTTCCAGGTTTTTCTGTGGCAGGAAAATTTGTTGTTGGCAGTAGTACTAAACGATTAATTTAAAATTAATTTTATATGTATAAAAATATAAAATACATTCTTTTCTTTTTTGCTTATACTAGTTTAGCTAAAATTTACAAAATTATTAGAACCAACATAGTACAAACCAGAATTAACTGAATTATTTATGAATGAATTGAAAATTCTGCCTGATAATGCTTCCCAACATTTTTATTCAAGGATCAGATTATAATATCTGTAAAAATTCTGGCTAGGATCATGCAGTATCCACTCACTCACACATTTGAAAGTTTTCAAATAAAAGCATGATAAACTTTGGGAAGTTTCTTTATTGATTTGATCTAGATGTCCAACTACACAAATGCAAAGTGAGAAATCGAAATAAAAAATTAACCAACCTCATCCTGCTGATAGATTCAATAAAACACATATGAATAAATTCTTGCTACCAAGGGGAAAACACACACACACACACACACACACACACACTTTACACTATTTTATATATAATGCTGGTTCATTACATCAGATCTTGGTGGTATAGCTATAGGGTTAGAACTTTTCTGAAATTAACCAATCATTTATTTAACCTTATTAGAGAGAACAGCCAAGTAGCAGTTTGGCAAAATCATGTCTGACATGAAAGTGCATACAAAGTGTTGATAGTTATTGAATATATAAAGAAATCAAAGACTAAAGTTGACCACAGTTAAGGAAAAAGAAATGTGTTTCAGTCAAAAAGTGAATTGCTTCCACAGTGTAAGGACAAATAAACTTATATATACACTCATGCAAATACACAAGCTAAAAACAAAAACATACATGACAAAAAACTCCACAGATTATCATACCCACATACATGATACCACTTAAAAATAAATTCAGGCATAAATATATGCAAAAAAGTGCAGGAATATTCACATAGAAGCATATGCACATCTAAATGTGCATAGACAAGAAATAAAAAAAATATATATAAACAGATATACATATATATATACATTAATACAGGTTTCATTAAATAATATAGACAAGTTCTGCCTATTTATTTTGTGTAAGATCCATTCGTATGATCTGATTAGCTTGATAGTGTTGTCATGGAAAGATGACAAGAAATTGCAATAATTGTTGATTTTTTTATCAGGTCTGAGCTTTTGGCTTACATAAGCCGTTATCAAAGGATGAACATTTAATGTTCAGTGAACATAGAACATTTAAATTATTATTAACAGAGTAGAGTTATACAGAGAAAATTAGACAGGTCCATTTTTTGTGTTGCACACGCATATATATATATATATACACACACACATACATATATATATATATATATATATATTAAAACACACACACACATATATATATATATATACATATACATATATACACACATATACATACACATATATATACACATATATATACACACAAAAACATATATACACACATATACATACACATATATACATACACATATACACACAAAAACATATATATACACATATACATATATATATATACATATATACACACATATACATATATATGCATATATATACATATATATACACATATATATATATACACATATATATACATATATACACACATATACATATATACATGCATATACACACATATACATATATATACATATACATACACACATATACATATATATACATATATATACACACACATATACATATACATACGCACATATACATACATACACGCATATACATATGTATACATACACGCATATACATATATACATACACGCATATACATATATATATATATACACACACATGTACATATATATACATACACACATGTACATATATATACCCATATACATACACATATACATATATATACACATATACATATATATATACATACACACATATACATATGCATACACACATATACATATGCATATACATACACACATATACATATGCATATACATACACACATATAATATATATATAAATATATCTATATCTATATCTATATATATATATATATATATATATATATATATAGTGTTTCTTTGAATATTGAATTTTTTCTGTCCATACCTACCCTATACTTGGATATATATATATAATAGTGCACAGTCAGTACTGGTGTGAATAAAACAGTGTTGACAGTTAAAAAATTTTAACTAATAATAAACATATATTTTTTCTACATTAGTACAATTTTGAGTTTCATGTCCATAACACAAATTTAAATATAATTTTAGATTACTTTAAATATTATATGTACTGGATACATTTGTTTGAGTCAACATCCCTGTTTTTTTTTTATAGTCTACTAGCCTGTGCATTAGAAAGTCTTCCAGCAGAGGTTTGAACATACATCTCTCTTGTAGGAGAAAACCCCATTAAGCCTGGGGTGTTTTTAAACTGAATAACCATGGAAGACTTTTGCAGTCAAACAAAATTCAATTACTCTACTTAAAAAATGCACACACACACACACACACACACACACACACACACACACACACACACACACATATATATATATATATATATATATATATAAGATTGCAAAGCCCTGAAGGATAGTGTTGATTCTCACCTGTGCACAAGAATGGCTAGAAAACATTCTCAAAAAAGATTTCTATCTAGTGTTTTACCATCTTCTTATGTAATAACATTCATACTGTTGCCTCATCTGTATCTGAGCTTTAGATGATGACACAGATGCTCAATGTGGTGAAAAGGTTCATCATGAGATCCATTATAGAGGGTTGGGACTGTGGACTTTCAGAAGATTAAATAGTTATGCACATATTAGCAACAGTGATCAAAGTAATATAAAACTATATATAGGCCTTATTCCAGACCAGCAACACTGTACAAGCACTTGTCAAGATTGATGCATTATAAAGACAGCAATTGCAGATTGTATAACATTTACAGCACATATTATATAAAAAATCTCAGTTAATTAAGTGCCATACATCATACATGCTTGGGTGATCATGTCTCTTTTGAGACATGACTGACTGGGCAGAAGATTTTCCTGGATAGACGAGAGGGATTAATACCTTTCCCAAGGGTATTTGCGCATAAGTGAATGCAATGAATTCAACTGGAATTTGAACTCAGTTCTTTGATTTCTTGTTCCGAGCTGATAGCCACTGCACCACAAGGCACATCTATATTAAATGTACCATCCCAATAAATGACCAATAAATATATAAAGTCACATTGTAGCTTATATTATAGAATATAGAAGGCATCCATTGATCTCACAAGATAATAGTAGTACCCTGTCTGGTCAAAACTTATTACTTTGTTCATGTGACTAGAGAGTGACTTCTCTAAGGTGCAGATCTTGGCAAGGGTATATAGAAGACATGCATTACCCAGACAAATTAATCCCCATCTTGGATACAAATAATTTATACTACCTTTTTGACAGTACTAACATCTAAACTATCAATTGATAAAAAATAAACAAGAGTAGAAAAAATAAAGTTACTACATACAACTTTAGGTCAGTAAGAACAGAAAGTAAAAATAAGATAAACTTCGAAATAATTGTGCAAATCAAATAAATACTAATACAGAAAACTGGAAACTGTGGAAAAAGTTAAAAGACATAATGATAATCAATATATATATAATTACAATATAATAGTCATAATATATAATAAATAAATAATTGTGAATTAAATCAAATTATTATTATTACTTTTAATTAATATTTAAGTTTCCTTTAGTTAAATCTAAAATTTAAATTTAATAATTTAGGTTTACTTTATTTTTTCTTTTAAAGTTTTTGATGTGATTAAAAACAAGAAATCTAAAAATAGGTTTCTGGTAAAATATTCTGTCTGTAAACATTCTTTTTTTTCATTTTTCCTGAATGTCTGATTCTATAAAACCTTTACATACCTTCTAGTGGAAACTTATTTGGAATTTCTGTCTGTTTTGGTTTATCTCCTTTACGTCGTCTAACAGACATTCTCTCTCTCACAGTTTTTGATATTTGCATAAAGTCCTTTGAGAAACAAAAAGAAATACATACATAAGAGAAACTTATCTATAAGGGATACTTGAAGAATACTCTACAAGCATTTACTAATCTAACATATTACTATATAAATAAAAGGCTAAAATTGTTTAAATATTTTTATCAAACATTATTTCTTATTACTATAAATGTTATTTTTAGTAGGTATACATGTGTTTGAGTTGCCATCCCTGATTTTTATTTTCTTAAACGTTGAAATTAATAACAACTGGCCTAGATCAAGAAGTGCTACTAAAGAAAAATTGTGCCTCTGACAAGAATTGAACCTGCATTCCTTTTTTCATTGGGGAAACCACTTTTTTAGCCAAAGCATCTAGCTGCTAGTTTGGCTATGGAATGGTTGGTGGATTTTGTTTAGTGATATATCAACACCTTCATGGGTTATTTAATGCCAAAATCTAAATATTTTGAACACAATTGTATGCCTTCAACTACAGATAAAATATATTACTCGTTATTTTGCATTAAAAATACATTGCTGGTTATTTTAAGATATGTATTGTTAGTCTTTTTTTTATATGAAAATACAGTAGGGGGAAATAAGTGCTTGTACACAAGAAAATATTTGATATTTTTATTCGTAGTGTATTACCTGGACAAAAAAATGAGAATAGATTTACTGTATAATATTGCATACTGCTAATATATGCAAATGAAATTAAATGATATTCATTGTTTAAGAAGATATTGCAAAATCTTAATTTTCAATGGAGAAAAAATTTATCGTACAGTAGAAAAAAATGTTATTTCCATTTGATACTTTGTAGCAAAGCCTTCAATAACTTCAACAGCAAAAAATCTCTCCTTGTAGTTTTTAATTAATGATTTGCATACTTTAGAAGGTATTTTGCTCTATTCTTCCTGGCAAATTGTCTTCAGATTTGGAATGATTTTTGAACCTCTTTCCTGGATTTTAATTTTCAAATGTCACCACAAGTTCTCTGTTGGATTAAAATCTAGGGACTGAGTCAGCCACTTTAAGATGTCAAAATCGTTTTTTGGCAAGCCACTTTTTTGTAGTTCTAGTAGTATGCTTGGGATCATTATCTTGCTCAAAAATCCAATCAGGAGGAATTCCAAGGCTCTCTACAACAAGCATTAAATTTTCCCTTAGGATTTATTGATATTTTTCTGCATTCATTTTACTGTCTATAATCGACAGTTTATAAATACCTCTTACAGAAAAGCAGTCCCAAACTATGATACTATCCCCACCAAATTTGACAGTTGGTACTGTGTTCTTTGGTATGTATGCTTCATCTTTCCTCCATACATGCTTCCAAGAATTATGACCAAACAACTCAATCTTAACTTCATCTGTCCATAAAACTCTTTCCCAATAACAATCCGGCTTATCTTTATGCACTCTTGCAAATTTTAATCTTGCATATCTGTGCTGTTTTAAAAGGACGAGTGTCTTCCATGGTGTGTGTGACTTTAAACTGTCTCTGTATCGTTTGATACTCATTGTTCACTTAGTTACATGAACTCCTGATAAACACAAATCATTCTAAAGATCTTTTTGGTTAGCCATTAGAATTTTGGGATGTGTTGCTTCAACTTCCTTCATAATCTTGGAGAGATCATCATAGGAGCACCTGGTTTGCATTAGTTCTCAACAGTATCATGTCTTTTAAATCTTTTTATGAATGAACTAATTGTAGTAAATGGGATGTTCAGGTCACTGGAGATCTTTCTGTAACATTTTTTAGCTTTCCAGAGCTTAAAAACCAGTTCTTTTTGTGTGTTAGTCAATTCCTTACAGCTAGTGATAATTAGAACCATTTTCTGTGAGTAGTGATTGCAGAATATCCTGGTTTCTATCTGAAGATTTGAAGATGTTACTGAAAACATTCTAGAGCAATCTAGAATATTCTACTTTGAAGTTTAACCAAATTCTACCACTTTATAATACAAAAGTGATACTATACAAACACATTTTCACCCCACAAAACATAAAAATGCATATATTTTTAAATATCAATGAATTTCTTGTTTTCATTTGCAGATTCTGATTCTATACCACAAAATACATGTATAACATTGTTATTTGTGTTTTTCATTTACTAGAAATGTGATTAACAAGCAATTTTTTGATGTACGAACACTTATTCCCCTCACTGTATATTGCTGGTATTTTTATTATTAAAATGTATTTTTATAACTTCATAGTGTTTTACTTTGGGGTTTCACCATTTTCCATAGCTAGGACCCTAACATTTGCTAATACCCCAAGTCAGAGTAGACCTGGGAGCAACAGCAGTTAAGGAGGTGGTTCCAGGCTCTTCAAAATCTCCAAACTCACAATCAGAAGCCCTGTTGCCAGATGTAGTCTATTGTCGTAACCAGGACTTGTTTGGCTATAGAGACTAATCCACTAAAAATTTACAGTAATAAGAAATAATATCAGATAAAAAAATTCTTTTAAAAATTACTGTTTACATTTTGGGTATGAAACTGGATCTATAACAGAAATGAATTTGTAAAAATCTTAACAAGAAATGTGCTTCCCTTAAATAGGTAATTTAAACCTTGGCTCTATCAGGTTAGTCTATGAAAAAGTGTGGAATCAAGTGACTGGAACTATTCTTGCACATCTGCACTACAGTTGTTTCGTCTGTATGGAAATAATAGCCAGGAAAGGTATTCAAGCAGATGAAAGTCTAGAGAAGCTAAATCATGATAATTCACTAGATGCAGTAAAAGATCTCAATCATATCATTGGAACTGAACTTTTGTCAGGATAGCCCTGTATGTGACATAATATCGTCACACAGCAGTAGGATGACAACTGTACACAAATGTCCTGGTCTTTTTCAGTCGATGGCTACCCTCAGTCTATCCTGGGTTTTACAGTATCAAAACTTGTTAACTGCCTGACATTAGAACTTTGAAGTTTTTTTGTGATATGGTGATGAGGAATACTTTCAGGTCAAGGATTCAACTCTCTCTCCCCACTCTCTCTCCCTCCCTCTCTCTCTCATAATGTGATGCATTCATATTTCATCACTGGTGATCACATCCTACAGAAAGCCTCTATTAGCTCTCTTATACCATTCCAGCCGCTGAAAAGAAATCTCTATATACTGGAAATTGTGCAGAATACATTTTTTTGTTTCTATATTCCAACTTTTTGTGTTTGATTTCATGGACCACTGACTTTTGACGATTAAGTTTTATATTATGCATTGTCTAAAATCCGGATTTGATGTTGTGTTCAGTTTTTGATGCTCAACATGAGGTTTACCTTACAGATTTTTACATATCTCAGTAAACACTACACTTTCCTGCCCATTACATGTACATCAAACACAGGAACAAGTTCACAGTCAATTTCTGTTGTCACATTACATATAAAGAAGTTTTAGTTTTTACATTAAATATTGCATAACCCATTGTTGTTTTGTGTTTACAGTTTTTATAATGTTTACATTCTAGTTGATTTACCTGTACCTTATTTCTCAGACACTCCTTCATATCATGAAATTGCCTCTCATTATTATGTCTGTTCCAAATTCTTTCATAATATTCTACAATTCTACCATTGTATGTTGTGTTTATATGGATTATGATACCAAATCTTTCCAAAGATGAAACAAAAAAAAAACATCACAGAGAGGCCTTATGGTATCATGTGTATGTAACACACACACACACACACACACACACACACATATATATGTATGTATGTATGTAGTAGGTGTGTATGTATGTATGTATGTATGTGTATGTTTTTCTTATTACTATACCCATTATATTTAGTGGATAAACGTTTGTGAGTAGATATCTTTGTTTTTTAAACAGTATAATTGCCATCTACAGGCCTAGGTTTTTCAAGACACTTTTACAAAGTGTTTACCCTTCAGCAGGTTTTGAGCACACGTCTCATTAAAACCATTCAAAGCCTATATTTACTAATTAATTTTTGTATTTCTTTAATATGAACAAATGCATCTCGTCAAAAATGTGTATTCACTAAATATAACATATATAGTAATTGAAATAAATTTCAATAAAAAATCCTTTTATTCTTTTATATATGGGAAAATCCTATGTAACACTATAAGTGTTTCTTATGCACACATGTTAGATGAATATTGATAAACCCTGGATTCAAACCCAGGAATAGATATTTGGAAAATATCTTTTCCCAGAAAAAAAAAATCATCTTTTTTCTTTTCTTGAGAGGGGATGAGAGAGAGAGAAAAGAAGAAGGAAATAAATGCTGGGGTGGCCGAGAGAAGTAGAGGTGAAACACATGGCATTATTATATGACATGTTGAAAATAATTTGACAATGTCCAAATAATCTGGTGAGGGGAGAGAACCACGTGCTCTCCTCTTTGCTCTCTCGGAGACGAAAAAAGAGAACGAATGACAAATGGCAAAATTAACAGATTTTTTTAAAAGGAGCACCCACAGAGAATGTAAACTGTTATTAATGCTGACAGGTGAATGGATAAGGTCATTCAAAGGAAGTTGACATCGTGGAAAATATGGGTAGTTGAGATGAAACAGACCAAGAAGTTGACATTATATTTTAATGGGAGGACATTCTAATGTCCTCCCCCACCTGTGCCAGATTGAAACGATTTCAACAAAAACACAACGGATTTGAAAATCAAAGCAGAACAGAGAACATCAGAGAGACAGAACAGATGAAGAATGTGTGAAGTGAAAGACAGAAAAAATCCTCTCTCTCCCTCCCCCACATGCTAATGGCATGAACATTGCTGATGGGCAGAGAAAACAAGAAGACTGTATTAATAACAACAATAGAAATAACAGCAGTAGTTGTGGACTTTGAAAAAGTTGTAATGTATTCTATTTTTAGTTTTTAAATTTTAAATTTTATTTTTACTATTCGTTCTCATTTGATGTACAGAGAATTACAATATAATCATTAGTCCACATAGACTGGCCTTCATTCTGCCTTGTTATTTCTTGTTTTTGCCTATTTCTCTTTATTCATAGATGTGCACCCAACCACTCTTGTTTTCAGTATTTGAGAAAAACAACACAAAGATTCTACTACCACTTGTTCTCAGGTCTTACATCTCTGAGATCAGAAATCACAGTGTGGGCAGAGAGAGTGAAGGATCTTCGACTGATCATTTGACATCTTTGATCACCTTGGGTGAAACAGAAGCAAACAGCTGCAGACCCAGGTGCATGTAATTTACAACTAGTTATCACATGCAACATAATTTTGAGACAAGGAGGGTAAGGGTGTCATACCTAAAGAGATTGAAAAAAATCAAAACCATCTAGATGATAACTTAACTAAAACACTGAAAATATAGTTGTGTTGGTATATTGATAAAACTTACTGTCACTTGATTACTATGTGCCATTGGTATGCAAAATTATAATAATGATAATAATAATAATAATAATAATAATGATAATGATGATGATGATACTAATAATAATAATAATAATAATAAAGATGATGATGATACTAATAATAATAATAATAATAATAAAAGAAACATTTGGATTATTTGAATAACCAAACATTTATAGCTGTTTGGTTATTGCCAATATTAACAGACATGTAATAATTCTAATTTCTTATACTAGAGACATTAAAAAGATTGCAAAATAGTAAATGTTCCTTCTTAAGTGAATGAAACTGTGTAACTTTTCTTACAAAAATAAAACGGAGAGAAAACTTACATCATCTATAGTACTGGCATCTAAATTATTTTCCGATAAATTTTGCTTGTCCTTAAAGCAATTAGAGATGCCCAAACCATGAACTCCATCAGACATGCCTACAATATCAGACTTTATGTTGAAGCATTCAGTTGGGCTGGAACTATTTTGGTTGTTTGAATTAGTATCTGCTGGGTTTAAGCCTAAAAAAGAAGTGAATTTAAATATTTTTCAGAGTTAAGAAAAATTCAGAAACTTATATTACTGATGAACACAATTTGACTTCTTATGACATAAAATGTTATACAAAATAAAAATAGTCTAAAAAACTGTTTAAAGTCTACACTGGTGAAACTCATAGCTGAAAAGTAACACTTTATAATTATATAGGGTGTTCTATTAATCCAGATAGAAGTTAGCAGTAAATAAAACATTGTTATTGGTGAAAGTTTATTGATTTCACTATTGGATCATGTTATTTGAGTCATGGCAATTACAACCTCAACTTGAGTGCTATGGATGTTGAAGATTCATAGTTCTAACAGGATGGCATCACATGTCACACTGCCAATGCATCAATGGCTTTATTGATTGAAAAGCTCCCAGATCGCATCATCTCTCAAAACAGTGATGTCAATTGGCCACCACAATTGTGCAACTTGACACCTTTAGATTTTTTCCTTTGGTGTCATCTCAAAAGTAAGGTCTATTCCAGCAAGTCAAGCAGCTGAAGGATGAGATAATAAGTTATATTGGTAAGGTTATTGGTAAGGTCGAGGAGCAACTATGCAGAAATGTTAACAAAAATATTGACCATCGAGTGGAGTGTGCCTCCAAAGCCTTGGCAGACATTTGAGCAATAATATTTTTCATACATAATTGCCATATCTCAAATAACATGATCCACTAGTGAAACCAATGAAATTTCACCATTATCACTGTTTTATTTATGACTAACTTTTATCTGTCTCAATAGAACACCCTGTATTTTCTACTTTATTTCTGGGATAACATCAACAAACTGATTTGTGTTTCATTTTTATCATTTGAAATATAAATTTATATGTACATTTGTAAATAGTTTAATGAATTGCAAGTAAAGATAGTTGAAAACAACTGAATTTATCCCCAGATTACACACATGTATATGCCATATTTATCTTTACAAAAAGCCAAATCATTGCCCGGTTCACACTCCACCCACATCTATTGAACAGGTGAAGAGGCTCATCCCTCGTTTCCTGTTTAGGAAGCAGTTTCCGGTTTTCTCTTTTCCAATCTTCTCACGTTTTTTTTTTCTCAATTGGAGTAGATAGACTAAACTATCACCCGGTTCACACTCCACCCTCGTCTATTGAACAGGTGAAGAGGCTCATCCCTTGTTTCCTTTTTAGGATGCGGTTTCTGGTTTTCTCTTTTCCAATCTTCTCACATTTTTTTTTTTTCTCAATTGGAGTAGATAGACTAAACTATCGCTTGGTTCACACTCCACCCTCATCTATTGAACAGGTGAAGAGGCTCATCCCTTGTTTCCTGTTTAGGATGCAGTTTCCGGTTTTCTCTTTTCCAATCTTTTCACACCTATGTAGCCCCCTGCACATCAGTGGCGTTACCGCCTTGCTCGGGGTGATATGATTAAAAAAAAATATATATATATATAAAAAAATGGTACATTGTTACTATATATGCCCATCTGCTGTCCAATTCTCACTTTTCAGCCTTGTTCAAAAGAGTTGGGCAATTAATTATTTTCAACTCTTTAGGCCTTTTCTCATAGACAAAATGTTGCAAATCTATTTCTACTCTGTTGTTATTTCCATGTTTAATATTCAGATAAGATACATATCTAAGTTACAGGCATTTATAAATAAGCTCCACCATGCCACATTCAAAGGATCAAATCATCTTCATTCTATTTGTATTCTATTGTCAAGAAGGAAGTCCCACTCAGACAAATATTCTTTCCAAGAATCACTAGTTTGTGGAACAGACTCTTAATTGGATGCTTCCCTGATCACTACAATCTTAAGCTTTTCAAGTATAGAGGCAACTGTTATCTATCCTACACATCCTGATAATCTACACTTTCTTTCTTCTCTTATTTTCATAACACAACCTCAGTTAGCTACTCTCTACCTTGAGCTGCTCTTGGGCATTATAGTAGGTGAACATTTAGTGAAAAAAGAAAATCCTGTAAGGTTATACACTGTTTTTTATCAAAATATATCAATATATTCCTCCTATTTGGCTGAGTTAAATATTAGACTGAATGTTGTGATGGGTATGTTGAGATTTGTATAGTTGTAGCCCATTGTTGCTTTATTGTTAAATGTTCTCTTACCCAATAAAAATAATAATAATGATTATTTTTATTATTGTAGTTGATTTTCTATTTACATTTATGTGAAGCTGGTTTAATAAAATGAATTTATAAAATAAACTTTCTTCAGTTGTTCCAATTTTTCACACAATTTTCTACAAACGGGAAGCATAAAAATATTTAATTTTATAAAAACTGTCATGAAACTGTTTTAAAAGCAATAATAATAATAATAATAAAATATAAAAATCGCCACGATAGAGTTGGGCAATATTTACATTGGACAATGTGCAAACATTATGGAAAAGCTGTAAACAAAAACTGGTATGAACATCACCCAGCACCGGTTACAGAAATAGAAGATGCAACCAATCTATGGGGTTACACCATCTACACAGACGGAAAAATTGAAGCAAACAGGCCAGACATTATTGTTAAAAACCAGAAAGAGAAAAACTCGTCTATTAATTGATATGGTTTGTCCAGCGGATTGTAACATAGCAACCAAGGAATTTGAAAAACTGTCAAAATATAAAGACCTGGAAATTGAAATAGAAAAAATGTGGAAATTGAAAACAAGAGTTGTGCAAGATAGTAGGTGCACTTGGAATGATAAAAAATGGAACAAAACAACACATTGAAAGAATCCCTGGAAACCCCAGCTTAAGAGACATACAAAAAATTGTCTTATTAAGTACAGCCCACACACTAAGGAAAACTTTATCTATGTAACGCTAGGGATGATAGGGAAGATAGAAAAACATGAAATGGGGCCATAACAACACACCACGACCTGCCTTAGGTCTCCCCGCATACTTGGTTGGTAGTGAGACCAAAGCAGAAATTGAAATATGATGAAAAATGACATAATAATAATAATTGTAATGAAGATTCTGAAATCATGTTAGATTTTATCAATGCATGATTATATAATAGATAATTAAAACTTCACAATAACAGAAATTTATTAATAATTTATATTTCATGGTGAAAAATATGAAAAGTTAGAAACCTTTTCCTATGACACCAATCATGTCCTGGCCAGGTGTAATATCTCCTGACCTGGACTCTACACTCCCATGGCCATATAGAGATGCTGTGCCTAAAGGTGTCACAGCTGAAATATCTGAAAAGTAAATAATATGTAAATTTTTAAAAAAATTGTAATTAGTCATGTAAATAGATAATATGTAACTAAAAAATATTAAAAATACTTTATTTTTTATTCTTAGTATAATATAGATTGTATATTATAATAAGTTTAAAGCTTAATCAATCCAAAGTGACCTTCCATCTCAGTTTTCTTGAATTAAAAGTTATAACAAAGGTTAAAAAACATTTTTTTAAAAATTTATGTATAATACTGCATTTATGAAATTGCAAATTAATCATTGAGATCACTTGTAATATCAGGTCAACAAACACTAAAATATTTCCATTATCCTCAATCACTTTGTAGTTTACAGATTAATTAATTAAAAAATGATTATGACGGTGGTAGTGGTGATGATGATGATGATCAGTTATAGTGTGGTAACTAACACTGGTAATTCAATAATCACGTGGAATATTATAAATACAAAGCTGTTGCAGTAAAATGACCAGATATAGCTTATGACAGGAAAGCATAAGACACAACTTCTTAATGGCATTATAATCTGAGAAGGTGTAAATTTCTTTAAAAAATAAGGCAATGAATATAATGAATAATTTCTAGATAAATATTTGGCATATATAGATTTAATGGCCTCTTTAAACTCCCTGAAGCCAACTGTCCACTAAGGTCATTTGTTGACATCTGATTGCTTTGTCATTAGAGTAGTAATGATAGTAGAAGTAAAAGCAGAAAAATAAAATGATGTGAAAATGTTTTGGAGATTTTTTTATTCACTAACAAAGTTAAAAACAATGATTTCTATTAATTTAATATTAATTCAGTAATCGTAAGATTATAAGTACAATTCTATCAAAATATAAAGTTGTAGCATGAAATGCAACGTTGCATAATATTTATCTAATACATTGTTTACATTGGTAATTTATAAAAATTAAAATACAGTTAAAAGTTTGAAAAATATTAGACTTTATTATTAAAATGTTCTCATTCACTTAAAATAATTGTCACGTGTAAACAAAAGTTTTGCTTAAATAAATAGTTGAACAGAAAATAGAAAATCCAATTACTAATTTACTGTCATGATTTCACATACTATATTTATTACAAAGTTGAATATTACCTGTCAGGTGTGTTTCATATAACTTTAAGGAAGCAAAAAAGGAGGAATAAAAAATTACATATTCTTTTATAACATTAATTTGAAAATTTAAATAGTGTTAACTGATTTATTAGTACCTCTAAAAAGTGGAAGAACTTAAACTTTAGAAATTGGAGGAAAATTACCTTTGCTATTTCTTTTTTGATGTTTTATTTTGGTAATTGCTGGTTTTCCATCAACAGGGGTTTCTTCCAAGAACCCCTTTCCAAAGACACACACATCTGTTGTTTGGCTTTGAGAAATTCCAGTAGAAGAATATTCTGTCCACTGATTTACTTTTTTTGTGTCATACATTAAATCTGGTGCCCGCTTGGTTCGCAGAGAATTACTTCTTACTAAATTTGGTTTTGTACTAAATGGTGATTCAGCTGGTCTGTGTAAGTTTGAAAAGAATAGCTTTTACTTTTTAATACAATGCAATTAAAAGTAACAATAAAATTTTAAATTTTAGAATAATTAAAGATTTCAAAAAGGAAATTAATAACAACATGAAATCAAAATCTAAAACAGGTCAAAAAATTTCCTATAAATACATGCACCATAAGACAAGATTATGAAAAATAATTCATATCAAAATTTAACCAGAGAAAATTTAAGATTCTATTGGAGTTATACATAAAAAAAACTTTTAAAAAAACTTAACTAATTTCTTAAATAAAAAAATAAAAATATGAATAAGAAATCTAATTTTATTTTTATGTTCTGGTGTTTATAAATAAACAAACAAAAAGTCCCTTATATTTTACTGAAGTAACATGCCCATCATCATTGCTTCTCTCTCAATCTCATTATTTTAAAAGAGGATGTTAGTTAACAAAAAAATCATTATATAATACCAATACTTGTTTCAGAAATTTGGAAAGTAACTGTTATTTATTTCTTAAAATACAGTTTCGTTTTGAGATGATGTATTAATAAATATGAGGTTAATTCCCTTGTAAATATTTATAGAGACCAATCACATTTCAATAAAGAATAGCCCCTGTGGCTACTAGCGGCTATAGTTAGTTGTGCCATCAGTTGCTACAGTTAAGCACACAGGACAATTTGTTTCATTATTCATGTTCCTCACAGTTGTCCAGCATAGCACAATATTAACATGATGCATAACAACAGATGACAAATACATTACAACTCTTTTGTTAAAAAAAAAATGAGTTCAGTATTCAAGATCTGGAATTGAAGATAACTATTAGATTCAAATGGGAACTGAGATTAAGACTCTCTATAGAGTTAATTTATATGACAAACATTTAGATCTTCTAAGGTAAAATATTATTGCAGAAGTGCCTCATTCTAGAGAGTTTACAAACAGGGTACCACAATGTGCATTGTGGTGCAATGGATATCAGCTTGGAACGACAAATCAGGGAGGTAAGTTTGAATTTCAGTTGAACTCGTTGCATCCACTTATACACAAATACCCTTGGAAAAGGTTTTAATCTGTCTCTTCCCTCCAGTTATGGGTTAAATAACAGGACAGATTGGGTTCTATAGTCTTGGTCAGCAACCAGTTTACCACAGAGAGTAATGGCAACCTACTGCAGAATAATCTTCTGCCCAGTCAACCATGTCTCTTTTGAGACATGATCACCCAAGCATGTATCATGTATGGCTCTAAACTGACTGACTGACCACCAAATAAAAGGGGATAGGCTAAATTAGATGTAATGGAGTGGGGGTAAATCAGATGTGAGCAAGGAGGGGATTAAATCACATATTAAGGTGGGAGGTTAAATGAGATGATAAGTATTAAATATTTCTAATTCTTTAATTTTTATGTGCTCTGCTCATAAAATAATTTATTTTTTAGAAGTATTTTGTTATTATAGTATGTATTTTTTACTTTGATTTTAAATAAACATTTTCTTCTTTTTAGTTATACTTATTTTTTGAAATGAGACCTAGAAACATTTTTGTCATAAAAGTTTCAGAAGTTAATGTTTCAAGAAAAAAGAGATTATGTATTCTGAATTATTTTGAAAATGAATAGCAGTAATGAGTCTAGACAAATGTTTCAGCTCAACTCAACTGCACTGTTATAAATGGTGGGAATGAGGACAGAAGTTAGTTTTCTGAATTCTGCAATGAGTCTAAGCAAATGTTACAGCTTGGCTAAACTGTTCTGTTATAAACTGTAGTGAAGAAGAACAAAATTAGTTTTCTAAACTATTTTCAAAATAAACTGCAGTAATGAGTTTAGACAAATGTTAGAGCATAGCTAAACTACCTTGTTATAAACTGTGGCAAAAAGGATAGAATTTAGTTTGCTGTATTATTTTGAAAATAAACAGCAGTAAGGAGATGAGACAAATGTTAGAGATTGGCTAACCTGTCCTGTTATAAACAGTAGTGAAGAAGACAAAATATAGTTCTACGAAGTTTTTTCAAAATAAATGGCAATAATGAGTCTAGAAAAATGTTACAGCTTATTTAACTGTCCAATTATAAACTGTGGCAAAGAGGACAAAAGTTAGTTTACTAAATTATTCTGATAATAAATAGCACTAATGAGTCTAGACATATGTTACTGTTCAGCTAAACTATCCTGTTATAAATTGTAGTTAACAGGATGAAAGTTAGTTTTCTGAATTATTTTGAAAGTGAATAGCAGTAAAGAATCAAGACAAATGTCACAACTCAGCTAAAGTGGTTTGTTGTAAACTGTAGGAATGAGGACAAAAGTTTATTTTCTAAATCATTTTGAAAATAAATGGCAGTAATAAGTCAATACAAATTTGGCTAAACTGCCCTGTTATAAACTGTAGGGATGAGGCTAAAATATCGCTTTTAAATTATTTTGAAAAAGAATGGAAGCAGTGAGTCTTGACAAATGTTACAACTTGGCTATACTACTCTGTTATAAACTTTAAGAATGAAGACAAAAATTAAATTTCTGAATTATTTTGAAAATGAATGGAAGCAATGAATCTTAAAAGTTACAGCTTGGCTAAACTGCCCTGTTATACACTGTAGAAATAAGGACAAAAGTTATTTTTCTCAGTAATTTTGAAAATAAATGAGAGTAATAAGTCAAGATAAATGTTATATCTTGGCTAACCTGCTCTGTTATAAACTATAGGATTGGAGGCAAATGTTTTTTTTTAAAATTATTTTGAAAACAAATAGCAGTCATGAGTCAAGACAAATGTTACAACTTGACAATACTGCCCTGTTATAAAATGTGGAAATGAAGACAAATGTTAGTTTTCTAAATATTTTTGAAAATAAATGGCATCAACAAGTCAAGACATATAGCTTGGCTAAACTATCCTTTTATAAACTGTGGTGAAGAGAATGAAAGTTAGTTTGTGAGTTATTTTGAAAGTGAATGGCAGTAATGAATTAATACTAATTTTATATCTTGGCTAAACTGTTCTGTGAGAAACTGTTAGAATGAGGTCAAAAGGTAGCTTTTGAATTATTTTGAAAATGAAAGGTAATAATGTATCAAGACAAATGTTATAGCTCAGCTAATCTGCTCTGTTATAATCAGGATAAAAGATAAAACCTTACTTCTTTTGAAAATAATGACAGTAATAAATCAAGACAAATTTTATAACTCAGCTAAACTGCCCTGTTAGAAGATGTGGCTAAAATTATAAAAGTTTGTTTCTTGATTTATTTTGAAAGTAAATGGAATTAATAAGTCAAGACAATGTTACAGCTTGGCTAAACTGTTCTGTTATAAATTCTGGTGAAGAGAATGAAAGTTAGTTTTGTGAATCATTTTGACAGTAAATGACAGTAATCAATTGACATTAATGTTACAGCTGAGCTATACTGACTTGTTATCATCTGTGGCTGAGAGGATAAAATTTAATTTTTCTTTTAGTTTTCAGTTTTAGAAAAAAAAAATTTCATAGTACCTTGGATATATTCTGAAGAATTTAATGTGATATTGAATCTATCATCTTTAAAGATTGGTACATTTCTATAAAAATAATTTTAAAAGAGAAACTTAAGCTGATAACTGTTTGTTTCTATAAACAGAAATAGTATTTTTGTTTATTATTTGTTGGAACAATTTAATTGGAAGGTAGTCATTTGATTAATCCAAATGAATATTGCAAAAAATAGTACAAAGTTTAAATAGGCAAATAAAATTTCTCTTGACAAAATAGCTGTTTCAATGCTTATTTCTTTTAGAAATATCAGATGTGAAGTTTTTCTGCCTATCATTATAAGGCTGCAAATCTAAGGAGTTACTTTAATCTAAAATAACAAAAGATGAGACCATAAAGCAGACATAGCCAAAAGCAAATTTAATACTAGTAAATGCTTTGTTTTAATATTTTTTTTTATTTTAAAATGCAATATTTATTTTGTTATTGTTTTTAAGAAAAAAAGCCAAGAAAAGTAAATTGTTCAGTAAGCAAGATTCAAACTGTTCAATAGTATATACAGTGACAAATGGTAATATTAGCCCTTTCTTTATAAGGAAATACTTAGTATTCATTGACTGATGAAAAGAATCATGAAATAAATGAAATTGTTTTATCTTTTATGTATTATAAATCTAACTACATTTAAGTTAAACCACTTTGTATTTCTTGTCATTTTAACAAATTTAAATCTTGTCATTTTTTAAAACATTAACACTGAGATCTTCTCAAATAACAATGTTTTTAAATATATTTGAAGGTATGAATTTGTAAATGAACAATTGAAATCTTCTGTATTTAGGAAAAATATATAATGAATGTCTAAGTATGATTAGTAAACTTCTGAAACAAAATACAATATGTTTTTGATCATTTCCAGGACAATAAAGAAGTCTATTTTCCTTTTCATTAGATAGAAAATACAACATATAATATTCAAAATATCTTTTATCTGAACCCTTACAATCTTTTTTGTAACCTTGTCCCTCCCTTCAAAAAAAAAAAAAAAAATGGAACATTTTGTAATAAAAATTTTCCATTTCATTTCTCAAATTGATATAATAAACATAGAAATAAAAATGAAAGCTTAAAGTTGACAAAAGATTAAAGCATCCCAATAATGAAATGGAAAAATTGATAAGTAGAAGGTCAAAGAATTCAATAAGCTTGTATACATAAAATACTAAGAAGGAGATATCAGTATAGAACTTTTATCAATTATTTAGTCAATTTATATACTTACATCTTAGTAGGAAATACTTCCTTCTTTTTTATTTCTTCTTCTTTATCATGAAAAGTTGATCGGGAGTAATGTCCACTATCACTAGAGAGGACTGAGTGTGCACTGGAACATAAAGAATCCCCTCCAAAATTGCTTTTCTCAAGTTTCTCTGCTCTTCTTTTAGATGCACTGTCTCTAATATTCTTTAATGAACTAAACATCTGGGAAAAATCATAAGAAAAAAGCAAAAGTTGTTTTTAATAAATATGTGAAACCAATAAATTATTTTTTAATGTTTAAAATATGTATTAAAGCTTGAAAATGTAAAATCAAAACTAAAATACTAATATTGGAAAGTTTTAATTCAATTAACAATCTTTAACATGAGAAAAAAAAATCACAAAAGACATAAAAATATATTTGAAATTGGAAATTATTAGTCACTCAAAAATACTAAAAATCAGGAAGAATTTCAAATCATTGTGTTAATGTTGATAATTGGACTTAACTGATTTTCAAAAAGGCTATTAAATAGATTATTCAGTTTATAATTGTTATCCTCCACATACAATTTTCTCTTGAAAATATTATTTAACTAATGTTAGTTATTAAGTAGTAGAAATGTAGCTTTAACTGATAATCTTCAGCAATAAACATAAGTCACACACACACACACACACACACACATATATATATAAATTGTTGAGTTGTCATAGTTTTTGGTGCCAAGATTGTTGTTTTTTAGTAGTTTTACTGATAAATGAAATACCTAAAAAATAAGGGTAAATAGCAAATTACTTGCATTTTGATTGGTCACCACAGACTATGTAATAATGTCTCCCTGATTGAGGGGTTTTGGTTAGTTTTGAACATTTTCAAACTCTTCAGTTTGAAATCAGCACCATCACTTGATAAAACATGAGAAGTGTCAAAATAAAACAGCTACTTTTGTAGTGATATAACATATTTATGTAATGAATTATATATATATATATATATATATATATATATATAATGAATTATATACACACACCCACACACATAATGTATTTTCCAATTCCCCCAAAATTATATGAAATTTAAGATAAAAACATTTTGCAATTATTGAAATGAATAAATGCAGGGGTAACTATAAATTTATTCTTGTTTTAATACAATATCAAGTTTCTTTTTAGATTAATTTTTTTCTTCCAGAGAAAGGTCTTGTTTTATTCATAACAAGTGTATCATTTAATATTTTATATTTTAAACAAATACTAACGTACAAAAATTAGAGACACTTAATATAGACAAGATAGTTGTCTGCTGGGGGATGTGCGTTGTGGTGCAGTGGATATCGACTTGAAATGAGAAATCAGGGAGCCGAGTTCAAACTCCAGTCAAATATTTTACATTCATTTACGCAGGAATACTCTTGGTAAAGGTATTAATCCCTCTCTTCACTCCAGTTATGGGTTAAATAATAGTAGCAACCTACTGCGGGATAATCTTCTGTCCAGTCAGTAATATCTCTTTGGAGACATGTCATCCAAAGTGTGTATCACGTATGGCACTTGACTGACTGACTGAGTTTCTTTGTGACCTTTGTCAGAGCCAAAAATATAACATTTAACATGCTGTTAATCCTTCCTGGGCATTTATTATCATGCTTACATTCCAGTGCACAATCAGTTCATAAAAACAATATTCTTTGTTAAGTTAGTTTTGACTTTTTTAAATTAGTGGTTGGCAGATCAGTTTTGCAAGAAGTCTAGTAATAGATTATATATTTTTTATTCCCACCATAAATTTTCAATCAATTTGAACTCTAATGTGTTTGTTAGCCATCCCTTTCAGCTGTTATGTCTTTCTTGAAGCAAAGTTTTTCTTGAAGCAAAGTTTTTCTTGAAGCAAAGTCTTTCTTGAAGCAAAGTCTTTCTTGAAGCAAAGTCTTTTTTGAAGCAAAGTTTTTAACACTTTTTGCTATGAGGGAAAAGATGCATTATCATCCTGAAAAATGACTTTATAATCATCAAACCGATAATGATAATCATTTTCTTTTATATTTTACTTTATATGAAACAATATATCACAAATAAGTGGGTAAATATGTTCATTTTCTTTAAACAATTATCTTTGTGCTTTATTCAAACAGCGTCAGATAAAAGTTCAGCATTATTACCTTGATCTATATGGATTTGTGATCCTTCACTTTCATCTACTTATTCACATTCCATGACTGCTTTTCTCTGCAGACTCATGTAACTTTGTTTTCTTCTGTTCAGGTGTTATTGATGGTTTTCAGTAGGATTTTTTTTATGCACATCTCATTTCACTCAGTCAATTTCTTCAGGTTCTATCACAAACCTTAACTTTTATTTCCCCCCATTTGTTTTTTTTTGTGCATTTTTTATTTTCAACATTTAAGTATATTGCTGTTCTATCCTGATGCTCTGACATCTTCCATAGTCAATCCACAGGTTTTCATCTTGTAACCTCCTCATTTTATTCATACTTGCACTAAATTTTAAACTTGGAACAACCAATATCTTTTGCTGAAATCCATATTGGATTTCTTCCTTGAAAAAGTTTTATAGTCATTTCTAATGTTTCAACTGACAACTCTATTGTTGTAGCCATGTTTGTATTTACTTGTTTCTCTACAGTGACAGAATGTCACACAAAATATTTAATATTTATATGAGATGATCATATATTTACATACAGGTAAATCTCTGTTACCACTCAAAGTGGCATTAATATCTATCAATCCTCCATTTTTAGTGCAGTGAGGGAGGTGTTTCCAAATAATCAAAATCACCAGAACCATGCTCACCTCAGATTAGAGAGGAGAACACATACTACACTTTGATCCTAACTCAAAAGGCCAAGTAAAGTTGGAGCTATATTGGAATTTACCAACCCACCTCCTTATGGTGATAGGATGTGACACAAGTTTGGTTTAAAGTGGGATGCTGTATATAAAAGCTAAATATAAAAGTTGTTCAGTCCTTGCAACCAGTGTTGTGTTGGCATAAATATATCCACTTATCCTCTCTCTTTAATGCAAGGAGGAAAATTCTTTCTGTATGGAAGAAATCCATGGAACTAGGTTTCCATCATAATTTGAAGAGAAAGAGAGAAGAGATACTATTATTTTACTTCAGCCAAAGTTAGGGTAAAATTGGAGCTATTTTTTCAATTAGCCAAGTCCAACAGATCATTAAGGTCTGCAATTGCTTAATTACAGATTAATTTTCATACTTAGACTTAATTAGTTATTAATTTTAGAAATTCAAATTACAAAGGGGTTTCATAAGTTTTTTGATATTCATACTATTTAGTCATTTTCATTTTGTTCTCAAATATGTAAATGGATTGTTTTAAAGAATACAGTATATAGAAAGTTTAAAATTAAATTGGCATGTTTTGATTAAAATTCTTCAGTCTGAATAATATATATATGTATATTTTAAAGAAAAACAAAGCCACTGATGGAACCAACAGACAACTTGCCAAAACCTAAAACTCTTATCTAGATAATGTCTTGAAAAAAGAGACAATACTGAAAAAAAAAAAAAAAAAAGAAAGGCCTAGATTTTCTAGACAGAGCAAAAACACTTAACAATGTTAAAATCTATGAAAGGCTGGCTCTAGTTGTAACATGAATTTCATGCTCATGTGATCTTCAGACAACTTGAACACAAATGAAAGAAGGAAGGAAAGAGCTTTATATAACCTGTGGCCATAAATCAACCTAAAGCATCACAGGGGAAAAAAATAAAACAAAATAATTTTTTAAAAAGTACCATAAAACTATATTTTTAATGCATATATATATATATATATAATATTTTATATAACGGATTTTTAATTATTAGTTTGGATTATACATATTTCGCCGCTCTTGTGTTCTTGGTGCAGCTCTTCAGATCCAAATGGTACAACAATGGGTAATCAAAATTATCATGCCCCCAAATTAAAGAACCGAAAATTCCTTCTCTTTTATTTGATTTGCAGTAGATGCCCACATGCCCATATTAGGACGGGCATTTGTGACGGTTATATATGAAAAGGCTCTTGTTCATTCGAAACTCAAAAAATTTGAGAACTAGCCACGTGTAAAGTATGTGGGAGGATTGATGATTGACATATGTGAGGATGGCAAAGGTTAAACCCGGAAAAGGAAAAAGTAGAAGAGGTAAAGCTGAAGTGGTTGACCTGGTCGGCAGTAAGATGGAGGAAACTGCAGTGAGAAAAGGAATTGAAGCGGAATGGCAAGTGGGGTGTTAGGGAGGAGGAGTGAGGAGGCGCGATAAGGTTTCCTCCATCTTATATATATATATATATATATATATATGATAAAAACATAATTTTAAGCTATGCTATATTTATGGGTAAAAGTGATTAATCTCAAGGATAGAATGTATAGATATGATATATGACTATAATAGTGAACACTGACATTAACATGGTGTGGTGACATCAAGATTGCGTTCAAGCATGAAACAGACTGTCGCCACTCAGTGTTGACCTCAGTATCCACTTTTATATTTATATATCATATATTGTACAGAAAAACAACAGTAGAGAATATGTAAAAAGTAATAAAAGAAAATTACTAACTTCATCTGAATAGTTTCCAAAAGGAGTATAAGAGGATGAATCAATGCTTTCTGATGGGGCAATGTAGAGTATTTCACTCCGACTACTGTTGCTACTGCTGCTACTGCCACTACGCCCTGATGCTGTCCCACGTGCCAATGCTGGTTTCATTGGGATGGGAGAATTATCTAGTTCCTTACCTGTAAATAGATAAATTATGTATTTTAATTCTTATACAAGGAGAAAAAGAAGAAAAGCAAAAGTGAAAAAAAAAAGAAGGAAAATTGAGAGGAATAGATAAATGAAGAGAGAAATCTCCAAAAGTATTTACTGTAGCAATAATAAAATGGCTAAAAGTTATTATCATTTATGGTTTGCTTTTCTGTAAAGACTCAACAGGATGACTAAGATAAAAACAAGCTGTCACTAATTTCTACACACCTTGTTACAGTATGCCAATTAATTGTAAACTGGTGAACAAGTTAGTTTTAATCAGAGTTAGCCATTATATGCAAACCAATCTGTTCACGGAGAACATTTCTTGACTGGCTAGCAATAATAAAAAAGAATGTACTCATCAATAAGCAATGACAGTGTGTCCCCAATGTCATAATGAAGAGATTCTCAAAATGTTGAAAATATTTATAAAATATGAAAAATAAACTAATATGATGAGGTGAAGTTTAAGTTATAATGAATTCTTATTTGAACACATTCTTTATATGTTTTTTTCTTGATTTATTAATTAATAAAAGAAAGAATATAAGTGTAATGGGTGTAGACAAACTAGTGGCTTAACTATGAAAAAATGAGAATTCATTTCATATTTAATGACATTGGATAAATAATTATATTTTTTACATGAAGGTATGTTGATGTTTTGAATCCTTGTAATACCTATTGGTTCAAGATATATTTATAAGCAATTAGGAATACCTCTTGTTGCAGTTGTGACAAGCTAACTAGAATGATCATACTACAAGTATTGTTCTTCTTTTACATTTGTTGTCTTTTCAGGACATGGGCAGTCATGGACCACAGCAACTTCATATGTTTTGTAGCTCTAAGCAATGTTTGTGCTTTTATTAATCCTTTTAATTCTGTTTTTCTATTCATTTATATAACCTTGTTACAAAGGTTATTTGTTCTTTCCACCTGCATCTTTTGCTTTAAAAGTTTTAACTACTTCTGGTTCTAAGTGTCTTTTTAGTTTCAATTTTCCTTAAGACTTCCTCATTGCGTATATATTCCATCCATGGCATTCTTAGTATTCATCTGTAGAACCATATCTCTGTTATCTCAAGTCTTCTCTTTATCTGTGAGGAAATTGTCCAGCATTCACTGCCATATACCAGTACTGTTTTCTTTGTAATGAAATTTTCTAGTTTCTTAAAACTTTATTTAGTTTTTGGGAGACATATTCGCTATTCCAATGTGTTTTTGGATTTTGGTGAAGGACTGGTAATCTTCAATTGAATATCAGAAAAGATTGACAATATCTTCATTGAATTTCCCTCAGACAATTTTCCCATATGTGGTGACTTTAATGTTCACCACAAAGAGTGGTTAGTCCACTCTAACAAAACCAATGAATAAGAAAGATATTGTAGAGACTTCTTTAGTGCTTATGAACTGACCCAAACACATTGAAGAACTCATCCCGAGTCAGCAGGTGAAGCTCATTGACCTGTTTCTGACATCTTCCCTGACAAATACACAGCAAAAGCTTTACCCACCATTGGCATTCCCTAATCAGTGTCTAGATAAGCTCCAAACTAATGACCTCTCCTGATATACTGTTCCATAGAATATCTTTTTTGCTATGAGAAAGTAGACTGGGACAGTTTTTTGTCTTATATAATGGAATCTCCTCTTCCAACCTTCTTCAGACATGCTGCCTTCAAAACTGCTGCCCTAATATCTGAATGGCTTTTTTCTCAAATGTTTTATACCCCCCCCAACCCCTCAAAAGAATTTCAACAAAAATCAAAGTCAAACCTGGTTCACCCCTGAATGCACAACAGCCATAGCTCACCGAAACCACTTCCTTTTTAAAATTTATTACAAGGAATGATGTAGTCTGATCTTTACATTTTTCAGAACTGTCAGCAACCACTGTAAGAGATTTCTGGAAAATACTAAGTGTAGCTATGTGTGAGCTGTCCAGGCCAAGATTGAAAAAAAAAAATTGGATCTCATGAGATTTGCAAGATCACCACCAAATTATGAACAGAGGCAAAGCAGCTGTGCCCACTATTATACATAGCCCTGAGGCCATATCCTTCTTGAAAGACAAGGTGAAACTCTTCATAGCGATCTTTACCACAAACTTAACAAGAGATACAAAGACCACCCCTTCTCCAACTTCCTCTCTCTCACTGAGTATAATCTCAGTAGTATACTCATTTCACTAAAAGATGTCTCTAGACTTATTAAAAGCCTTGACCCCAAAAATGCTACTGGCCCAGATAAAATTCTAGTGGTCATCTTCAGGAATATCGACCCAGAATTATCATTGATTCTAGCAAAATTATTTAACCTGTGGATGAGGGAGAAATCTTTTCCAAACAGTAGAAAGAGGCATATGTATGTCCGGTCATCAAACATGTGGGCAAGTACAGGCCCATTAGCCTCAGTATGAATAGCAAACTTTTTGAGGTCGTTATCAAGAAGAAGGTTGTTGAGTACTTGGATGGGAACAATCGCTTGTGTGACAAGCAGTACAGGTTTTGATCAGCCCAATCTCCTGCTGATGTCCTAACATTACTCACAGAATTAGTGAGACCAATGATGACACCCACATTGCAAGAACAATTGCATTAGATATCGTAAAAGCTTTGACAAGGTGTGGTATGAAGGTTTGCTACACAAGCTCTCCAGCTATGGAATCACTGGGTGAGTGTTCTCTATTATACAATTTTTCATAACAGGTAGTTAATAATGGTCAATCCTCCAAGGCAATGGCAGTCAATGAAGGTGTTCCCCATGGGTCACTTCTCAGGCCAACCCTCTTTCTGATTCTATCTAAGAATACACTCTAATTATTTATGAACATCTATGCTGATGATACAATGATATACAGGCACATATTCCAAATCTTGACAATCAGAAATTGGAAAATTACCTTTCTTCTGATCTAACACTAATTTCTTAATGGGGGAAAAATAGTAGGTTACATTCAATGTCTCCAAAACCAAACAGATTACACTCCATCACTGCTGATGAGACCCTGAACAACCACCAATCATGACGAATAAATGTCGCCTCGATGGTGGCTCTGTGCCTCAAGAGGATACTGGACCTCAAACTCACACTTGACCTCAAGTGCGATTTCTATAGATGATCTATTGCTAAAGATGCAAATAAAATCATCAGCTCCCTATACAGCACAATTATTTGACTCCTCAGTCTATCCTCTACCTTTAGTCAGATCAGGCTGAAAGTGGAGTAGTATTGCTATATCTGTGCAGGAGAAGCCCAGACATCACTTTCCAATCTTTATAGACTGGAAAGCTTCAAAAGCTTCTTTGAGTCTTCATTGGGGATGAATTATTTTCTACCTTCTAACCTCTCTTTCAGAGGTGGATGTAGTGAGTCTCTCACTACACTATGGATACTACCATGAAGAGTGCTCAGACAAATTGCATTACCTGCTTCCACTAGGTCTGACCTTCATGGCTAGGACCTGCCATCTCACTTACATTTCTTCCCACCCACATTTCCTCTATATTCCACTCAGACAGCTTCTCCCTGTTCTTCCACAGCCCTATGGAACAGCTACAAAGGTGATGTTTCCCGATCACTACACTCTTACCTGTTCAAGCCTAGATTCAACTGTTATATTACCTTCCTATCAATATAAACTGCCCCATAACTTAACCTTTCAGATTGAGTGGCCCACAGGCCTTGTACAGGGCAAACCATACTGTAAAAATGTTTTAATGATTTTTCAATGCAAAAATTTAACTTACTGTTGAGTGGAAAGAGTTTTGTTCTGATTGGTTTTGTTATATCTTCAGGATTCTTATTTGTTGACCATAATGCAGTGGTGTTTTCTTTGGACTCTGAAAATGTTTAGGTTACAATACATTATATTAAATAATGTCATTGAGATAATGATTACAAATACTTAAAAGAATAAATAAAAGATTATCGTTCAGAATTAGTCTAACATTAAAATAATTGAAAGTTATTTTCTCTTACTTGCATCTGCATATTTGGAGATATTCTGATGGAAAATACATAATAAATGCTTTTATCTTAAAATAAAAAAAATCCTTCCCTACATCGGGGATGTGGAGGGGTGGTATACTGATGACAGAATTAGTCATAGATTAAGTTAAGAATGATCTTGAATAAAAAAAAATTCACATTCTCTAATGCTTTGCTTGCAAATTATCTTCCAACTCTACACTTGACTTATCTGGAGCACTTGCATTCTCATCTAGAACTGAGGCCCAACTGAGTATATATATATATATATATATATATATATATAGCAAAACAGGCTTGTATGTGGATGACTAATATATTATACTCTAGAGAAGAAAATTTTAAAAACAGTTTCCACTTCTGCGATATAAGCATTACTCTTCAGAAATGAATTGAGTTCTTTCGGTGACTGGTATGTGCATGCACTGCTTATATACAACATGTTAAAATTTCCCTTCTCTGATTCTGTGCGCTCATGGCTTAGTGGGTATCGACTCCAACTGATATCAAATCGGTTGAGTTTTGATCCCAGCCAGAAGCAAGTGGATGTGTCTAACCACACTGATGAGTTGTGATGCAGCAAAATAGGCTTGTATGTGGATGACTATATATATATATATATATATATATATATATATATATATAAAATCCCATCTCTGGTCTCGAACATAATTTCTAAGCTTGACTCTCAAAAGAAATGAGTGAAGATGATGAAATTCCAGTTATGGTTCTAAAGAAATGCACCCCTGAGCTCTTGCCTGTCCTCTCCAAACTATAACTATTTCCTCACTGCTTCCTACTTTCATACTTATTGGAAGTCCTCCTTATGTAGTTTCTGTTTTTAACCATTCTGGCCAACCCTCTGACTCCTCTAATTATTGTCCTCTTACCAATTTGAGGTTATTAACAATGCTGAAATAGTTCATCATTTCACATCTCACAACTTATTCTCTGACAAACAATATGGTTTCTACTTTTCAAGGTGTGCCACTAACAATCATCACTGAATATATATATATATATATATATATATATATATATATCAGGCTCTTGATAAGAATAGCAAAGCCTGAGTTGTTGCTCTAGATATCTTAAAAGTGTTTGACAGGGTTTGGAATGCTGGCCTTCTGCACAAGATACAGGACTATGCTATTTCTGAACAATTGTTCGATTTAATCTGATCATTCCTATTAAATTGTGAAATGAAAATTGTTTTGAATCGGCAAGCTGATAGATCCTTTCATATGAATATGGGTACCACTCAAGGTTTGATCCTAGGTTTTATGCTTTTTCTGATTTTCATCAATGATCTTTTTGATGTACTCAGTTCCCAAGTAGGCATCTTTAATGATTCTAAAACAAAGCTGCTCTTCTTTAACCACCATAGAGAAATTTTTCACCTTCCATCAGCATAGATGATGCTAGTCTCCTGGAAAGCAATACACTGCACCTCCTTGGGCTCACCCACTCAACTGACATCAAGTGGAACACCTATATTGAATCTATAGCTGCATCTACAACTAGAGAGGTTAAGTTACTGTTGGGCTAGAAAGTTTTTCTTGACAGAATCCATCCTGTACATTTATAAATCTACTGTTTGTCCATGCATTAAATACTGTTGCCATATCTGACTGAGTGCTCCTGCTATTCATTTTGAGGTTGTCGATAAAATCAAAGGGAGGATCTGCAGTATAGTTGATCCTGACTTGGCAGCTTGCTTCAAACACTTTCTCACTGTTGGGATGTGGCTTCTCTCTGTCTTTTCTAAAATATTTTCATAGCTTTTTCTCTAATGAGATTCTTTCCCTAGTGCCCTGACCACATGAATTCACTTGTGCTACTAGATTGGCAATTAACTCCCACCCTTTTACTGTCAAAAGTGTCAAATGTAACTGCTACTTCTACTCTGTCAGTTTCTTTTCATGCACTTCCATCTATAGAACTCATCTGTTAAACCCCTCCAGATGCTGTCCACAAAAGGACTGAATTTTAACCAAACAGAGTGCTACCATTATCTTGTGAGATAAATGGATGCCTTCTACTATAAGCTCAGGGTATAGATCAGTTGTAACAAATTTAGTATAAGAGGTAAAATGATACAAAACTATATATACAATATAAAGAATTTGATATTAACAATTAACAATACAAAGAATTTGATATTAACAATTCTTATCTTCTTTTCCTTTCTCTTCACCAGCAGTATCTGTTGTTTTGTCTATTCTTTTGTGATACCTTATATGTATGTGGATGTTCATTGTGGTGCATTGGATATCAGCTCGGAACGAGAAATCGGGGAGCCAAGTTCGAATTCCAGCTGAATTCATTGCATTCACTTACACACAAATACCCTTGGGAAAGTATTAATCCATCTATTCCTTCCAGTTATGGGTTAAATAACAGGACAGATTGGGTTCTATAGCTTTGGTCAGCAACCAATCCACTGCAGAAAGCAATGGCAACCTACTGCGGGATAATCTTCTGCCTAGTCTTTTGAGACATGATCGCCCATAGTGTGTATCATGTATGGCATTTAACTGACTGACTATATGTATGTAAAAATATGGTAACAAATTTCTTTAGTGAAAATATTACTATTATTTCTATTCCCTCTGATCTGTTTAGTTTTGTTTCAGACTAAAACAGGCTTGATAAATATTCAATTGAAGGGATTTGCTGTGGGTGAGCATTTTCTTGTTACAAAGTAGCAGGTATATCTTAAAGGTTTATAGACAATAAAATGAACAGAAGAAAATAAATTATATTAAGCTGAATGAGTTGCTGTTTTATAAAAACTTTAAAAAATATTTGAAAGAACAAAATTCTCACCTTTAGAATTAATGTCTGAATTTGATAATGTTGGATAAGCATGTTCTCTTTTGAGTTTGTCATTTCGATAAATCTGTTTATATGAACCTGAAAGATATAAAATATAATTACATTTTGCAATATTTATAAACAGAAATGTATATCCTATTTTTCATTGTTTACTCAATCCTTGCAGAGTTTCAAATATTATTTGTAAAATCTTCATGCATGACTTTCATTTTATATTTTTATTAAATTTCAAAAGTTGAATTCTGGATATAATTTTGTTATAGAAAAATCTATACTCTATATTATAATTTTTTTATTCCAATCTGGTAGTAGTCATTATTTACTTACTAACAATTTTACCAAAAAAATTAAACTTAATCTTATAATTCATGTGATTACTTTATTTTTATTGGGTTTTTTGGCTGTTTTGAGTTTTATTTTCTATTTATTTACATATTACATATAGATTTTAATACTCCCACTATGCTGCCATATTGTTTCTTTCAGTCAGTTATGTGACATATGTGATACATGTTTGGGTGATCATGCCTCAAAAAGAGATGACTGATTGAGCAGAATATTTTTCCACAATAGGTTGCCATTACTATTTGTGGTAGACTGGTTGCCAACTAAGGCTGTAGAACCCAATCTGTCCTGCCATTTAACCCATAGCTGGAGGGAGAAGAGACAAATTAATACCTTTCCCAAGGGTTTTTGTATATAAGTGAATGCAAGGAATTCAGATGGAATTCAAACTAAGTTATATTATATGTCATATTTTTTTATATGTAATAATTTATCAATTTCTTAGATGATGCAGTCATTATGATTAATGTCTTATTTTTGTTAATTTTTTTCTAACATCTCTCAGTCATTATTTTATGATCCATAGTAAAGATAGAAGTATGGAATATTGCTATATAGTTTATTTTAACAACACCTGTAGGTGTTGGCACTGTAGCTAAACTGGGAAACCTACTATCATAGAAAGTTCAAATCATAAATTATGTATATTCTTTAATTCCAATTTGTGTAGTTTATTTAATGTCTGTAAGATAATAGCCTGAGAACTTTGATTAAATGGAACACAAGATAAAAGATAAATTAATCAATCTGTTAAAATTTTTCAGTAATGTTATACTCCACTGCAATTAGAGCTCTTTCTAATTCACTCTGCATATCGAGTGGATGTAAACACCAAGAAAACAGAAAACAAAATAAAAAGTAATTTTCTGTGCATGGGCTATGAGCATCATATCCAGTCCATGAAGTCCTCACAAGAAAAATAATACAATAGCCAATCATTAATGTTCCTGCCAGAAAAAGAGATAACTCTGGGAACAAACAGATTTTTAAAAATAAAGATGTCTGGTAAAGATCAACAGTTTCAGGCCAAAAGGCCATCTAGCAACAAGCAGATGTGTTGTTGCTATTATGACATGATTGCTTCTGAACCATGACATCACTCAAGATTCACTAATCTCACCAAATTCTTCCAAATGGAATGTGGCTAATGGGCCAGCTTCAGCATTGTCAGGCTCCCAACACCAACCACAGTGATTTATAATACCTTGCTGTTGTCGAGGATGTGCGTTGTGGTACAGTGGATATCGGCTCGGAACGAGAAACCGGGCAGCCGAGTTCGAATTCCAGTTGAATCCATTGTATTCACTTACGCGCAAATACCCTTAGGAAAGGTATTAATCCGTCTCTTCCTTCCAGTTATGGGTTAAATAGCAGGACAGATTGGGTTCTATAGCCTTGGTTGGCAACCAGTCTACTGCAGAAAGCAATGGCAACCTACTGCGGGATAATATTCTGCCCAGTCAGTCATGTCTCTTTCGAGACATGATCGCCCAAGCGTGTATCACGTATGGCACTTTAACTGACTGTTGTCAAGACTCACTACAGGCCTCCCTAACCCATGACCTTATTTCATTGATATCACATTCAACCCAATTTCAACAGAAACATTCTGCTCCATCCACACTAAAGCAAGCATCAAACCCAATCAAGATTAATCTACACAGACCTATCCTCTGACCTCAATTGTAATCTGGCCAAACCAACCCAAGAAATTGGTCAACTTCCAACACTACTGACAACACTCTTACACCTAATCATGTTTCTGATTAACAGTAATCAAAAACAAAATATTAACAATTTTTGCCAATTTTCTAACAACTATAAATATATCATACAACAAAGTAGAAAATTTAATCCTTGTTATTCTTTCCTTCACAACCAAATGCTCATTATAATAGTAAGTACACAAGAGTAATATTAAAGTTATTACATCATGAAATTTAATTAAATGGTTAATTACAGTAAAATGCCTTCAAATTTATAGAGTATGATGGCTAAATTTTTGCTATTTTATTTTCTTTTAGTTTTATGCATTGTTTGTTTTTGATTTTGTTGACTGCACAGTATAGTAGGGTCAGTTAGGAACTGTCTATGAAAAAAGACCACCATGATGCAATTCACTCTGCAAGAAATTTGGAAAAACTCCAATATGAACATTTCAGAGTATTTGCGTGTCAACCTGAGGACAGTGCAGAGGATTCAGAAAGAATTAAATGAGTTTAATGGTGATTACGAAGGTGTTTGGAGTGATCACTAGTGATGATGACATTATACCCCCATTCATTTTCCCATAGGGCTTCAGACTCAACACAAAGTCTACATCACTTTCTTTGAGGAAGTAGTGCTTGCCCTGGGTCAAGACAGTGTCTGCTAGAAACTGTGTCTAGCAAGCAGGAGAACCCAGTTATGGCTGTCAGACAATTTCTGAGACCACATCACAGCTTGGGCCACCTAACTCCCCAAATGACAACCCCCTTGACTATCATGTGTGGGGCGCAGTTGAGTAAGAGACTAACAGAACTCCATGTAATACCAAAGGTGAACTGAAGGCAAGCATTATGGCTGCATTCACCAACTTAAACAAAGAGACCATCCAGAAAAGATGCAGGAGATTCTCAAGTCTTCTGAAGGCTGTGGTTGAAACCAATGACAATTTTATTGAATAAATTTACTCTTTAGTTATTCAAGATATTTTTGTGTGACTTTGTGTGACATCCCATTTTCATAGATATATATCTCTTAAAATGGGATTATTTTCATTTTTACATAATTTAGACAGTTTATCCATTACACCATATAAAAAAAAATGGAAGTGGCAAAAATAAATTTCTAAATTATTTCTAAGTAATTCATTTTTTATGTGTAAATTGTTTTGATTTTTCACAATTCAATTCAAACATTCATAGAAATGTCAATTGTCTGTGATACTTGCTAAGAGATGTGTATAAGTAAATGTTAAATTGAAACAAAAATTAATTCAATGTTTTTCTTTAACAAAAACTTTTTTTGGTAGCTTTTTCTGAACACAGTTTTATTTGTCATGTATTTATTAATTTTTACAAGCTGTAAGTTGCAAATGCAAACCCCAGTAGTATTTAGGGGACTCATCAGGATTATATAATGTTCAATAAATCCAAAATTACATAATTTACATCAGAATTTAAAGTGTGTAGGAAGAAAATATTTTAACTGAGACAGAATATATATTTCAGTGTAACAGTTTATAATAGTGTATTTTGAAAGAATAGGGAATTCTGATACAAATAGAAAATCCTTTTCTTTCAAACATAAACAGTATAAAATAATATGTAGAAGCACATTTTTAATTATTACCAGTGTCATTGCCTTCATCTTTGGAACTGACTAAAAAGGCTGTCTTCTTTGGTTTAAACTTATCAGTGTCTGTTCCAGTTAATGCTAAAGTTGCTGGCTTGTTATTTGTCACTTTCTGAAAGATCAGAGAATAATATATTTTAGAAGAACTAATTTATTTTAACCTCCTTGCAGATGTTTATATAATTTTGGCTTTTACTTTTCATACTTTGATAGTGAGATAAAAAAGTAAACATTGAATAATAGAAAACAAGAAATATATATGTATGAAAAGCAAATTAGTATTAGAGATATATTTTAATTTTTAAAAGTAGATGCTTAAATGTGCAGACTAGAAAATACCTGACATCAATAACTAACAATGCATGATTCATTTCTAGTTTCAAAAGAGAAGATAAAGATTATAGAGTAATTTAGTAAAAATTAAGGTATAGTAGTGAAGTTAGATAAGAGTTTTGGTAAAATCTATTTTAAAAAATGTCTTAGACTCATTAGAAGTATTTGGATTTGACAAATATACCAGTCATCTATAGCAGCAAGGTGGTTGAAGGAAAAACAATCTTAGTATATTTCCAAATGAGACAAATATGGCGTATATATATTTGATTGCATTTCTGTAGTGGATCAGAAAGCAAATTTTTTAAAGTAATGAAGGTTCACTTTCTAAATCCAGTTTCAAGTACAAAAAAAAAAACACTCTTCAAAACCCAGATTTAAAAAGACTTTTTAAAAACATGATTGCTACAGCAGACCTAAGTAATCTTTTTTTAACTAATAGTGATGGAGAACAAAAAAGATATTTTAATCTCTACAAATAACTGAAAAGTACAAGAATGCTTACGTAATGTGGCATATGATTCTAATACATTTTTTATAGGGAATTATGACACTTCCCAGATCTTCCTCTTTTATTACCTTTAAACTACCAGGATTTATTGGGAAAGATAGTTCAGTGGTTTCCTATTGACTTTTACAGTTTTAAATTCAGAGGAGTCATTCTCTTAGATTGGTTGCTACCAAAGGCTACCAAGATGGGAGGTAGAAAATAAATAGTTTCATATCTTTTCTAAGAATGTCAGTGTGAAATTGGATCACTAATTCCACATTTTGTACCAATAACCATTACATTACCAACATTTTCTGTTCTAGTATTCTAGTGTAAAAATCTTTAGTTAACTACTTTATTTATGACTACAAGAAAATAATTAGCATCCAGTTGTGTATACTTTAAAAATGTTTATATGAAAATATCCAGAAATCAATATTCATCTGAAAACTGTGTTCTTAAAATCAGGATAATGTTATTGTAAACAATAGAAATGATACAGTACTTGAATAACATCCCTCAGAAAAAATAATGTTATTAACATCTGCTATTTAAAAATGTTCGATCTTTTTTCTGTAAAATTTTAGAAAAAAAAAGCCTTGAAGACACTTGATTATCATGGTGTCCGTATTTACAATTAAGTGTTTTAGAATATTTATTTTTGCTATAATTGTTATATTGCTATTTGAAAAAGATTTAATATTGTATCTTCTTCTTTTATGTGCCATGTCCTTTCAGGACGTAGGCAATCATCGCTTTCCATGTCTCCCTATCCCTGTGGCTCTTAGCGCGTTTTCTTCTGTTACACCATGCAACCCTCATTCCATCATCCACCTGATCAGGTCCTTCAAATATGTTATCCACTGCTTTCACCTGCCTCTTTTTCCCTCTATCTGGCCTGTTAGTATCAGGTTCTCCAAGCCCTCCTTCTTCATTGCATGTCCCAGGAATTTTAGTTGTCTCTTCCTGATGCTCAGTATTAATTTCCTTTTTGTCTCCATCCTTTCCAAAACCTCGTCATTGCTCACATGCTCGGTTACTAAAATTTCTACTTTTCTCTTTAAAACTTTTATAATGAATTTTGTTAAATACATATAATACTTAACTGGCTTGTAATCAGATAAAATATTTTAGTTGATAGAAGAAACTAGTTTCTTTCATAAGAAAAATATTTTGAGTGATTATTTCTATAAGATAATATATTTTACCAAAATTACTTTCACAAAAATATTCACAAAAATAGCAAATGAGTTAAAGTATTGTTTTGTTATTAAGTCATCCCACATTTATCAAAATACAGCTTTGAAAAATTATACGAATTTTAGAACAAATGAAAAGCAATCAAATAAATATATGAAAAATATGAAAATATCAATTCTAAATAGAAATAATTTTATCCCAAAAAATGTACTACAATAATTTGCAGCAGTTTACTTAAAAATAATTTATAAATCTTTATAACAGTAAGAAGCAACAAAATATGATAGCCAAAATTCACATTATTTTCTCAGATAAACTTGCATCTATGAAAATTTACCATACATAGATCAATATGAATCCCTATTTACAAACACATGCATATATAGACACAAGCTAAAACTAAAAGTATAAAAAGCTTACCTGTGCAGGGGCTGAACCAGGTAAGTCATCATACACTTTGTGATGTTGCATATCTTCATCTCCATCCCAGGGTAATTTGTTTTTACCTTTACCTGCACTAAGAAACCTTTTATGGCGTTCATCAGAAACTGAAGTATATATACTTTCATTAATAGAGGCTGAATCTTCTGTAGATTCATATCGAGCAGAGCTGCTCCCTCCACTTGCAGCTAGAACCCATTCCACATCTGCATTTTGTGTGCTTCCACTAATTTTTCTTTGTGTTGCTGATGATGGTGCAGGCATTGCATACTCAACTAAACCATCTTTATCTAAGCGAGGCAGGTGGCGTCTTGCTAGTCGAGCTTGTACAGCAGCCATTAGACCTTTTACTGATTTCTGACTGATTTCTGTATAGTTCACAACCTAAGGTAAGAGAAAAAGATATATATATATATATATATATATTGATTGTTTAATTACTTAGTTTTGGTCATAATAAAATTAGACTGGTGTACATTTGTATTAAAAATTGTTCAATACAATTATATTGTAGAACTTTTGAATATTTTCCATTTATAAACAAGTTATTATGCGACCTAGGTTTTCACCATGAGTGGGGTCTTCAGGCAATTTTCAATTACTGATTTTACCATTTACCTTTTTTTTTTAAGAACACTCATGTAACAGTGTTTCTTTTAAATGCACAATTTTTAAAATTACAAGAAATTATAACGTTATTAAGAATTGCACGTTCAAAAATTCCCTGCTGCATGAGCGTTAAAAAAAAAACACTGTTACATGAACGTTCTTAAAAAAAAAAGGTAAACAGTAAAATCAGTTATTGAAAATTGCCTGAAAACACCTCTCATGATAGAAACCTAGGTTGTGCAATAGCTCATTTACAAATGGAATATATATATATGTATATGTACACACACACATACATATATATATATATATATATACCAGGTGTAACAGCAAAATTGTCAATGTTATAAAATGCTTATTATCACTAAAACTACAAAGCTAAACCTTTGGATTTTTTGCAGGTGCATGAATAATGCCTTAAGAAAGACAGGATTATTATTTGTCCAAAATCCCTGCATTAATATTTAAGTTATTAGACCAGAAACAAAAACCTTTTCATGAATTGTGTGCCTGCTACATCATGACTCCTCAACTGACTATTGTCAACAGGAAAAAGATTGTTCAAGCCTCCAAAAATGGCACTAGCATTCAATCTCTGGCTTCCATCTTCAAAGTTCATCCAAGAACTATAAAAAAAATCTTGGATAAGTCTCAGGAAAGTGGAACAGTTAAAAGGAAGGCTGGATCAGGAGGTCACAACAGAAAGAGTGATTGTTATTTCAATCTGGAACTGAAAAGGTCAATAAGAAATGTTCCAACTCAATCAAAAAGAGGCTTGGCTTGTGACAGAAGAGTATCAGCAATGACAGTCCAAAGGGCAATCAAAGAAGACCTGAAAATTAAATCGTACGTTAGACCAGTAAGGAACCTTGTTACCCCTGGAGAGAAATTGAGGAGATTCAATAGGGCAAAAACTCTACTGAGTAAGGTAAAACATGGTCCTGGAGTAAATTTTACACGGATGAAAAGAATTTCACACAGGATGTGTATTCAAACTGACGAAACAGTTGTGTTCATGCCTCTGATCCTCATGAAAGAGACAAAAGTGCTCTTTTTAAGAGCAAAACACCTATGAAAGTAATGGCTTTTGCTTGCATAGCATCAGATGGCAAAACATGCCACTAATGATGTTTAACATTGCCAAAAGACTCACTGGAGCTCATTAGATTCAAGTTTTAGAAGATGTTAAATTCAGGATTCTTTCTCAATATCCTAAAGCAGTTGACCAGACAAGACCCAACAAAATCAATAAAGAATTCAAGTTTACTTTCCAGCAGGATGAAACCCCTTGTCACACAAGCCAAATTGCTCAAAAGTTTATCAAGGATGAGTTTGAGGACAGATTTTGGGATAAGGACATTTGGCCCCATTTTTCACCTGATTTGAATCCATTAGATTATAATATCTGGAACAAATTGGCTAGAAAGAAGCCTCACAACACTCTTGAAGCCCTTAAAAATTATATCAAACAGACATGGAAGGAAGACATCATGGAAGAATTCATCAAGAAAGCTTTTGGTGCATTCCAAAAGAGAGTGGAGGAAGTTATTGCAAAAAAGGGAGCAACTCTTGAAGCCGAACACTTTTTGTTCTTGCTATGATCTTTGTGGCATTTATTATGGAACGATTAATCTTTGATTTAAGCCTTATTAGAATTTTCTAACAGTTGTTTGATATTTTTTATGTTAGATTAATAAATTTAGTGACAATTTTGGTTTAAATAATATTCTTCATCATTTATCCTGTTAGACTAATGATAATTTTGATCATTTTCTTGGTCAAAATGAGAGCACCACAAAACACTAATGAAATTTTTTCAAAGTTCCTCAGTAAGTTGCCAAAATACAAAGGCTTAAAGAATATGTTAAAAATGTGACATTTTTGCTGTTACACCCAGGAGAGAGAGAGAGAGAGGGAGAGAGAGAGAGAGAGGGAGGGAGAGAAATTACCTGGGATCAATAAAAATAATGGTAAAGTTAGTTATAATTCTTTTTAATTTAGTTGATATATGAAATTACTTAATTATTTGTTTTTACCTATTTTTCTATAATTGTTTCACCCCAAGTGAATCCACTGGTTTGCAAAAAGTTACAGTGAGAAAAAATAAAAGAAAATAAGAGAGAAGTTATTGGAGATGTTGAAGAAAGGATGAAAGAAAGATAAGAATCAAGGAGATAGAAGATGGAAATTGATGTTGAACTTACACTTTTGGAGATTGTAGCTATCAGGGAAGCAAGTATATTGAAGGGAATTTCACAGGTAGGAAGTGCAAGAAAAGAAACTGATGAAGTAGAAGTAGCAGTTATATTTGACTATTTTGACAGTAAAAGGGTGGGACTTAATTGCCAGTCTAGTAGCACAAGTAAATTCATATGGACAGGGCATCAAGGAAAGAATCTCATCAGAAAAAAAAGACATGAAAATATTTGTATTAAGGACAGAGGGAAACCACATCCTGTTGGTGGGAAAGTGACTGAATTTGAGCTGCCAAATCAGGGTTGATTAGATTGCAGATACTTCTTTGGATTTTGTCAACAACCACAAGATGAATAGCAGAAGCATTCAACCAGATATGGCAATAGTATTCAATGCATGGACAAATGGTAGATTTATAAATGTGCAAGATGGATTCTGGCCAAAAAGATATCCTGGTCCAACACAGTGATCCAACTTTCTTAGCAGTAGATGTAGCTATTGATTTGATGTTGTTGTTCTATTTGAAGTTGATTGAGAGAGGGAGGCCAAGGAGGCACAATGTATTGCTTTCTGGAAGACTATCCTAAATACAAAATTGATATAGAAATGGGTGATTAAAGAACAATAATAAAAGGAAAATACAAATATAGTGTCTGATGGTAGTCAAAGATTTATTCAACTTTATCAAGAAAAAAAAATAAAATGATGTTTTCTAAATAAGATATTTAATAAAAGCATACTAAGTGTACATTCTTTAATTTTGAAAAAAGTTAATATCATTTCTAGTTCTTTTGATTTTTCATACTTACAAGAAGATGACCAAAATATGTATATCAACATAGATCCACTTAATAGATAGGAAGCATTATTGGAGAGAGAAAAATAAGTGAAAGCTGTTTAGTTAAGCATAGCAAAAATTGTACAATTTTGAGCAATATGGATCTATTTGTTAATTAGAAGGAATTGGTTTGAAAAAGCCATAACATTATATATAAAATATGAATATGTCATATGTCTCTGTGTCATATGAGATGAATGTTTCTTTATAAATTGTCCTATTCAAATGGTTATGAGATAAATATTTCTTATCTATAAGAACTGGCATAATGAATTGGCTTGAACAGTATTTGCCAATTTTTTCTTTCAACAGTTTTTAATACTCAACACATTACATGAAACAAAAGGAAAACTCTCTTCCCCAAATTTTACCATATAGATTTTAAAGACATTAATAGTCCAAACAATTACTGAAATAATAATATGTATTTAACTTATCAATCAATTAATAAATGATAAAATAAATGAAGAAACAATCTCCATTAACCCACTGATAACAATCATACAATTTTTGTAATGGTGGGCATTAATGAGTCATAGGTAGAAACCTATGAGTCCTCCACATGATTGGCCTAGAACATCTAAAAAGTAAAATGATCTATGAATAATTTTATCTGGGTCTGAAGTGAAGTTCTTTTTATGACTACATAGACAATAAAATCTATGGTGAAAATAGACTGAAAGAAATAGAGAAAGTATATAAATGAATTAAAACTTTCAAGATCAAGTGCAACTTGACTGGAAGTTAGAAAGTTCCAGCTTACAGGTTTATATTAGCAGAGTCAATGTTTGAATGGGGAGTTGTGAGGAATTAGGAAGTGGTGAGCCGTTGTTTGGGATACAGAAATTGAAAGAGGAATAGTAGTGTCAGAGTTCATGCTGGTTGAATGGAAGATCTGATTTGTTAGCCTGAAGACAGAATCAACAGCAAAATTATCCCAACTACCACCTACCTACCTACCTACCTACCTACCTTTGGGAATCTGAATAAATAACTAAATATATTGAAAACATGATTTGAATTTTCATTTCTTTCTCTGGCAATTTTTTCACCTTTTATTCCCTTGCAAGTGTATAAAGAGGAAACATTTTGGTGCAAGGGTATTTACAACCTTGGTATGTGTGTTCTTCAGCTATATTTACATATAAAAATAATCATTTAAAGAGAGTTCTTGCAACCATTAAATGTTAATATTGCTTTGAGCAGTTCATGAATTTTCAATTAAAAAGAAATGCTACTGATGTCAGACTTCCACTCTCTCATATTATCAACTTTGACTGCTACTCTAGGCTATTCCTGTTGGTTCAGATTACAGCTTTCTCAGCAATTGTAATGAACAACTGAAATCTTCTCTCTCACCAATATAAATGGTTGGAGTCACTTCTTTAGCTCTGTTGCTGTGGCGGTCTGTAAGCACTGGTTTATACAGATAATTGAGTATCATCTTTAACCACACATGGGTTCTTGTGATGTGAAATTTTTATTGTTATGAGTTTTAATGTTTATTCTCTTCTGCAGAAATGGATATCTGTCCATACCCATTGAGCTCTCATGATAAATCCCAAAAAATTAAAAATCAATAACAGCCTATGTTGGGAGAATAGTAATGGCCCAATTCTCTGATTTTATAAATATTGAATATAGTATTTATTTTAGTATATTCAATCATTTGCAGGTTATTTAAAATAAGAAAATATTTTTTGATATTAAGAATTTTGTTTTTTGAGATAATAATAATTTCATGATACAAGTCTTATTAACTAACCAATCGCTGGTTGGAAAATTGGTGGATTCATAACAATGTACATGAATATAATAAACCCAACCAAAATTAGAACTTGCCTCACTGATTAACAATTCCATGTTATTATCCATTATAACATCTGCACATCCAAGTTAATAGCACCTGGCATTCACAAGTGGTCACCAATCTAGGTACTGACCAGGTTCAACATTGCTTAACTTGGTGTTTGGATTGGAACTGGTGTTTTAACATGATATTGCCTATGTTAAGGCAGATGTGATTGATAAATTAATACATTCCTTGTTAAATGCTGAAAGATTAGATATTTTTCAATTTTTCTACCACTATCTGACATGATACATTTCATCCTAGTAAATAATTGACACTTACAGCCATTTAAAATTTAGTTTTCCAATTGGTTTTAGCTTTGACAGATTCCATTCTGTTAAATTCTTGTTCCTTGGGGTTACCCAAAAGTGCACTTCTATTAATGTAAACTCATAGTATCAGCTTCAGATCATTACTTTCAATTTTCTTTTTATGGTTTTAATTAATATTTTGAAACCAATCATTCTTTATTTTAACCTTCCATTGATCAATGATTTAGTCAGTATCTTTCTTAATCTATTAGATTAACTTTTTCGCAGCTGTAAGTCACCATTTTCAACTTTCATGCATCAATAAACCTTCAAACAAGGTTGTCACTTTGTTACACGTGTGCAACAAGCCTTATCCAGACTTTTACAGAATGAAACAAATGAGAAATGAAATATGAAGTGATTTGCTCAGTTAGTGAAAGACTAAATAAATACTTGGGTATATATTTACACCTATAATTAATACCAGATTTTTATAATTAATACTGAATTTTATGGTGGGCATTAATAGGTTATTACTGAGAGGAACAGGTTAGGACTATCTATAAAGACAATGTTGACTACCAGAACATTTTGAAATATTAAAAATTTTGTTGGAGTACCAAATATTGACCAGTTTTAATTTTGATAATTATAATAAAAAAATATAAATGAAAGAAACAAGTAACAGAAAGTTGATTTTATAATGTACAGAAAAATATGGTAGCTAGTGTTATTTAAAGATAAATTTGCATTCTTTTTCAAATGAGTAAATTAAAATCTTCTAAATAAATGCTTTGAAAAGAAATTACAAATTCAAGACCTTATCTTAATTAATTTTTATCTAAATGAGACAAAATAAGGATAACTAATAATAAAAATTCTCTATTTAGTGAAAAAAAGAACAAGCCACCCAAAACAAACAAAATTTGATGGATATTACCAGAGTTACCAAGTTCTGAGCAGTTTTTTATTTAAAGAAAGCAACTGATAAATTGTTGCTTTTATTGAACATAATGTTTCTCTAAAACTAGTCAGATGCATAATTACAGCCATTGATATGAGCCAATCTACTGTCTATATTTAGTGTTCTTTCATGTTTATGTGCTACTATGGTTATGATGTGTGTTGGTTTTATTATGTATCTTGACCATATCCCTCATCTTGTTTCTAATAAGGTTTTATCATGTATAAATTATAAACTGATTTTGTTTGATTATTGAAAAAAAATTCATTTATTGCAATAAAAAGTAATTACAAAAATATTACTAAATATAAAAACTTGAATTTCTTTTCACCTCATTCAATTTTTTGTTAATTGTAAGTTAAACAATCCAGAATTGTTTATTATTAAATAACAATATACTTGCTTATCAATAAAAATATCATTGTTTTATTATAAGAAATAATCACAGACACTTTCACATAGTATACATACATAGTTAATAAAAAATATTCACTGAATTATATATTGCATTTGATAAAGAAACTTATATAAGTAATGGAAAATGCTTTAAAGATAAATACTTTTTGCAATGTGAAAACATTCTATTTACTTCAAACTTTTGCTTTAATACTACATTGTTTTTTTTTATACTTTTCTTTTACTAAAAATCTACCCAAGAACCAATAAAGGTAGAGGATTATTGAGTTAGGTTGGTTTTTTGTGGGTGTAAGGAGGAAATGAGTGCAGATTATTAGATTATGAGAAATAGATAAAATTCGATGCTAGAGGTTGATTATAGAGATCATTGAAGTATTTTCTCAGGAGTCTGTACCATAAAGTAGTAGTTCTTGAAAAGAAGCTGTTTTAGTGAAACTTCATCCTTACTAAGGGAATATGAAGAGAACGGGGATGAAAAGGCCTTTGAGATATGTAAAGTTATTACTTTCATGAGTTTATTATTCAGTGCCTCACTGATTGCGTTTAATGACAAAATATCAGAAGTGGACCCAGAGGAGTAAAATATATAGTTTGTCACTCAAGAGGTTGTTTCTGCTGAAATGTTCAACAACCTTTATGAAGAAGTTAGCTGATGACACTAAAGTGAGAGGCTCATGGAATGATATTATGATAGGGATTATGTCTCACCCATATTCTTGAAAACAGATTATATAGTTGACACTGTTCATAGAACTGAGGAACCTTTCTACTTTAGGTAGTGGTTAAATAACCTTACCAAGATTAGAGATAATTCTGAACTAAGGTTCTTAAGAAAAAGTCATTGGAATTTTATTTGAACAGGTAAGTCTTTGTAAAATCAAACATTTTGGTGAACCTGAAAACTTCCTGATCTGAGATAGAGTTTGTACCCCATGAGAGGTGGGAAATCAGGTTGAGTATTGTGGTGATACCGAGCAAAAGCGATGGACTGGATGTTTGCACTTTCACGACCAAAAAGCAAATGACCAAAAGTTGTCCATGTGCTGCCGACTCCGCACAGATGTTCCAGTTGAAAACTAAAAATTAATTAAATATTAAATTTCCAGTTCACGAATTTTTTTTATCAGCCAATGGGAAGCCCAGAACTAAATACAAATGTGAAATCCCAAATGAGCTGCTGTGATCCAAAAAGAAGATATAAAAAGTAAATACAGAAAGCATCGACAAGGCAGACCAAGTCAAGGAGAAGAGAGTAATTAGTATCTCCCTTGACCAAAGTCAAGCGGCTTACTACGCTTGCCTCCCTTACCACTTTCCTTCTTCCCTGCCTCAAAAACGACTTACTGACCTAAGAAGCAAATACATCAAAGACATTCCTTACTTACACACTCCCAAATTCATAAGCATTAATTCTCTTTCAGCACTTTATTGCCATGAACATTTTAAACTCCATTGGACCTATACTTCATGGATTACTTCAATTGTAAAAACATTAATTGATATATGTATATAAAAGGTTATCTTTCTACTGAAATTGCCTTTCTTGATTTGTAATCATTTTATGACTTATAGTGGGCTATCTACAACAAGGCCAAATTCCGTTAACCTGCAACAGTATACAACTACCCTTCACTAGAATGGACTGTTCACTACTAACAGAAAAGAATAGATAAGCAACCCACTATAAATTGGTCTATCCTGACGTGATTCGAACATGCACATACCATAAACAAGTAATCCTCTTTTCAGCATTATAAGCATTAATCCTGCCTGCAGAATTTTATTACCACTATAAAGTAGTTTACTGACGTGATACGAACACGCACAACGCAACCTTCTCCCGGCCAACGCACCAACCCATCTTCTCAGCAACTATGGCAACGAACAACTCCTACTACCGTAAACATTCATACGAACAAAAACTCTTTTTCCAGCATTTCGGCACCAAAATGAAAAACCTAAAAACTCCATGTGCTTCAGACACATGGTCGAAGAGTAAATAGGTCCCCAGTGCAAACAATTAATAATGAAGAGAAAAAAAAAAATGAAAGAAAGAAAAAATAAAAGAAAATAACGAAAGAAAGAAAAAAGCAAAACAAAAAAAAAACCGGAAAAACAACAGAAAAACATAAAAGAAAGAAACAAAAAAAAAACAGTTGGATAGTCACTTGTGAATTTAAAAGAACGACAAACCCACCATAAACTAGTGACCACCTGGCGTGAGTTCGACACCCATATATATATATATACACACACACACACACACACACACACACACACAAAAAAAACAAATTTGTTTGGACTTTCAGCAAAACTTGCATATTTCTCTGCAACACAAACTCAACATGGCAACGAATGCTGAAGAAACTTCAACAAATTAGAACTAACCAACCCATGGCTATTCCCACAAAAAAAAAAAAAAAAAAAAAATTTGGACTTTTAGCGAAATATGAATATTTCCCTGCAACACAAGTTCAAAATGGCAATGGACGCGGAAGAAACTACAACAAACCAAACCAACCTATGGCTAGTCCCACAATAAAAAAATTTTTCACTATCAGTGTTCACCCTTTCAACAAGAACCAAAAACCAAAACATTCCATCAAATCAAGACAGGATTCGAATACTCCCCCTCCTGTACCGAAGAAACTAAGTTCGGTAGAGCAGTTAAATGGAAGAAAGAAAACACATTTTTATTTCAAACGAAAACAGAAAAAAGAAAAAATCCAAGTAAACAAAAAGAAAACAGCAAAACATAACGAAAACTACCATTTGAAAAAAAAAAGTGACAACAGATACAAAAAAACAACTCCGTTTACTGGAGTGAAAGTTATGTGGTGATACCGAGCAAAAGCGATGGACTGAATGTTTGCGCTTTCACAACCAAAAAGAAAATGACCAAAAGTTGCCCGTGCACCACCGGCTCCGTGCAGATGTTCCGGTTGAAAACTAAAAATTAATTAAATATTAAATTTCCAGTTCGTATTACATGAAAAAATAACTGTAACTTCATACATTTACTTGCTTTCCTGACAGCTACAATGTCTAAGAATTTGAATGTAATGCATCCTCTCTCTAATACTCCCTTCGCTGTCCACTCCACTTTATCAGCATTCTCATCCTTCTCTTACCCACTTTCTGACATCCCCTATAACTTGTCACTCTTTCTCATAACTTTCCTCCTATGTAACCCCCTGCAAAACAGTGACAGTAAAATGCCTTGCTTGGGGCGATATGATCATTAAAAATCTACTGAAAAAAAACTATTAAAAAAAAAAAAGGGGGAAAAATTGGTTTTAAAGAAACAGTGAATATTGTGACAAAAGTTTTTTTTTATTTAACAATTGTTGGAAATGTAACATATGAATCTGATAAAAAAGGAAGACAAAGATTTTGTCACATATGCTGGAATCATCAACAAGTTTGAAAGATTTAGACTAAATGAAATGACTCCAGATAAGGATTGATTTTTGTTCAAGGGTTAACAGCAAAAAGATGCAGAAATATGGCTGAAAATTCTATCAAAAATTAGACAAAATAATAAACTTACACTACAGGAAATGTTGGACAAATGTCAGAGAGTCCTAAATCAGAGATGTAATGCCAAAAAATTCAAGAAAAAGAATGTGTATGCATACAAGCAAAAAAAAAGTATGCAAAAATGAAAGTAAATCCATGTTTCAGATGTGGACAGTTACATTTCAGACATGACTGTCCCTTTAGGAATTCGCATTGCTACAAGTGTGGTAAAGTAGGACATATAAAGTCACACTGTAAAACTAAACCAAAAAAAATCCTCACAGGAAATTTATACACAGCATTCTGATGGAAAAGTATTCACAGAAAACAAAAGAAAATTTTTAAATGTGAAAATAGATAATGTGGATATGAAAATGCTACTAGTCACTGGTAGAAATATCACAGTAATCAGTGAAACCAGATGGAAAAAAATTGAATAATCTATATTAAGGACTTCAAAAGTCACAAGTAGTGTCCCAGATGAGAAATTATTTTTTTTATTGGCAAATTGTAATGTCTCATTCTGTAAAAAGTGTGTAAAAGCTAAATCTTAGGTGTTAAAAACATACTACTAATTTATTCAGTACTGAAAGAATAGAATTATTTGAGCTTTGGGATTCACCTATAAATATTTATTGTAAAAATGTAAGTGGAGAAGCCAACATTTAAAAAAAAAAACACTAAAAATTTAAAAGAAGAATTGAAAAAATGTTTTTCAAATGTTCTGTTGGATGAGTTTGGTCAGTGTTTAAAATTCAAAGTGAAATTTCAATTAAAAAAAGTCCAATGCCAGTATTTAAACTGAAATAGAGTTTGTAACATTGGATCAAGTCAATGATGAATTAGACAGTATGGATTCAAACTCAGCCAGAAAAAGTGTGAATTGTTTTTGCCTAAAATTAAGTACCTAGGACAAATGACAAAAATGGTTGTCAAATGACAAAAATGGTTGTTGAGGGTAAGTGCAATTAAGAATATGACTCTCCCAGCAAATGTTAGTAGTTTACAAGCATTCCTGGGTTTAGCAAAATACTATCAAATTTATGTTTGTAATATACAAAATTTAAAAGCAATTTTCTCAGAAAAGGTGTAAAGTGGAACTGGACTGATAAGTGTCAGAAGGCATTTGAAGAAATAAAGAAATGGCAGACTCATCATTATGATCCAGTAGCAGAAATTGTATGTGCTTTAGATGATTTTGGTATTGGAGTAATAATTAGACATAAATATGAGATTAGCAACATGAAAGCAGGTAAAAATACAACCAGATTGAAAAAGAGGCATTAGCAAATAATGTTTTCAGTAAAAAAAATTAATAAATTTATACATGGAAGCAGTTTTTGTTTGCAGACAGATCACAGACCTCTATTATCAATACACGATTTGAAAAAAGAAATACCTATGTATACAACGAATAGATTACAACACTGGGGTACCATCTTACTAAAATTACAATTTTAGGATGGAATGCCAACAGTACAAAAATTAGAACATGTGAATGTGTTATTTAAAAAGTAGTAAAAACCTGCAGGGTTTGTGTTCTGGCAGCAAAATTACCTACCATGAAAATAAAATACAACCTTAGCCAAAGACAGATATACCATTGTCAAGATTGCACATATATTTTGCAGGTTCAATACATGAATTAAATTATCTGGTGGTAGTGAATAGCTTTACTAAGTGGCCTGAAATTTGTAAGTGCAAAAAACCAACTTCTTTCATTACAGTGAATTTTTATATGAACTTTTTGCAAGATAAAAAATTCCAGATAACACAATCTTGAATAACAGTACACAATTCACTGCTCATGAATGCAAAGAATTTTTGTAAAATGTTCCCTGTTGAATAAAATACTACCCTGCTTGTCACCTATGGTCAAATGGATAAGATGAACACTTTGTAGGTATGTTTAAGAGTGCTTTGAAAAAATCAACTCATGAAAAAGTGAATGAAGAAGGAACACAGAAATTCTTAAGAGTTTATGCTATAGTGGTAAATTTCAATACACCATCAAGTATGTTGTTGGCAGAATTAATGCAAAAAAAATAAATTAGTGTTCAACAAGTTATTATCAAGTAAAAGAAGAATAAGAACAGATAACAAAAGGAACATTCATTTTTTTTCAAGATTAGCAAAAAAGTGTTTTTCAGTGTGTAAAATGATGGAAAACAAATGTAGGAAGATGGCATAATAATATCATGAATTGGAAAGAGGATATACATGGAAAAAAGAAAAAACTGGAACATAAAAAACATTATAATCATCTAAAAATAAGGTTTGCTGAAGAAGGGCTTGAATGAATAGAAGAACCTATAAAAGTGCTGGATGATGTTTTTGATGTACCTACACCACAAAAATTCATTGAATATACAAGTACAATTTTCCAGAAAAAGGAAACTTACAAAACCCAGAGACTGATCCTAAACATAAAAGATATAAAGTTAAGTATGTTGCCAGAAAGAGGAGAAGGTGATCATTAATAAATAAAAAATAAAATATTTATTAATAAAAGAAATCTCAAAATCTTAAATAATGAACACCAGTGAGTTTGAAAAAAGGCCATTAAAATCAATCTTCAGAGTATTTCTTAAAGATGTCATGTCAAATGCCTAAGCAAGATTAATATTATAACCACTAAAAAACAAGTTATAACAATCTAATGTGTGTCTAAAGTAAATATTACAATGACTAGCAAGTTGATTTTATTTCAACACTTATACTTCCACAGATGAAATATTCTTACATAAAAAATTTATGTAAGAAAATTATACATTAATGTTTCTTTAAATCTAACCACTAGCTTTATGTAAAAGGAAACTGTGAAAAAAAATCTTTGTGAAGGCATTTCATGTCTAATGAACTTCATTGGAAGTTTTGTGAAGCCTATAAGGTACTGACAGGCCCTGTAATGGTGGTTATATTGTAAGGTCTGGTAAGAGATGTATGAGATTTTGTAATACTGCTTTCTCTCCTTCAACTTCAAAGAAAAAAGAAGCTTGAAAGTCCATTTACTGATGTAACAACTTTCTCATTGATAGTGCTTAATGCCACAGGCGATAGAAACCTTGTATTAGAATCTCAGATGGGGAAATAATGCCAATACAAGTAAGTTTATTTATAGATAAGCCAAGATCAAATTTGTATTATAACAGCAATTGCAAGGTGGGTGAGAGAAAATTTAAATTGTATCTTGCATTATAATATTTTATAAGTACTAAAGACAAAGAACCCAAAATAAGAATAAAAAGGCTTTTTATAATGATGATGGCGATTACAGAAACCAATATTGATTAATGAAAAACAAAATTAGTGTAATTCATGAAGGAATCTAAAGGAATAAGAAAACTAAGCTGAAAGAGAATGAAATAAAACAAGTTTGGCAAATAAGATAAAGATCTTCATGTGGAAAGAAAGAGGAAATCAGAAAAGAAATTAACAAAGGAAAAGTAGCTGACACATGGGATGGAATATATACAGTTTGCTTTAGCTGAAAAGACAAGAGCTGAATTTTTAAATATTTCTAGTAGAAATGTTCATTCATAAATATTTTAGGAAATGTCTTAATCGCAAATTTATATTGCTTTAATAGCATAAAAAGTTGAACATTTTATGTTGTATTTAGGTATAGTTTATAATCATTACTTCTAATGAAACAACTCAAACAGTCTTAGCAAATGAGTTATTTTGGTCACTGAAACAAGTTTATTTCTAACTTCAACTTTAGCTAATCAGTTATTTGACTATATGGATATCAGATACTCTTTAGTATCAATATTAAATCTGGATACCCATACTTGATCATTTATATAATTACAAAATAATAAAATGAAGTATAGTAAGTCAAAGAGATATTGTGCTAGCAAAAGATGCCTTCCAAAAGCTAAGTAAAGTATTAAGAGACAGAAGTATTATGTTAGAAACAAAGGAAAGAGTAGTGAACTGTTCTGTAAAATTAATGAATGCTGGATGATATCTTCACAGATAAAGAAAAATTTTGAAGCAACAGAAATGTGGTTCTACAGCTGAGAATGCCATAAACCAAATATGTGAATAATGACAAAGTTTTAGAGAAAATGGAACCCAAAAGGACACATACCAGGAAGAGATAATTTAAATTAATAGAGCATGTAATGAGGAGGAAAAGCTTAAAAAAATTGATCCTTTCAAGACAGATTGAAGGCAAGAGAGACAGAGGCAAACAATGCATGAATTATTTTCCACTCTACAACCCCCTTCCCCACACATGAAATATTGCAAAGCACTCGCCACTCTATAACCCTTTCCATGACAAATGTTCTGACAAGCTACATTCCTTAGTCCCACCAATTCATATATACATGGTTGAATTAACCTCACTGATTTTGCAATTCCATTAGTAAAGAGGAAGTTCTATTTAAAATGTTTTTTTTCAAGAACTGTTATTTTGTTAAACAGACTCCCCAGTGGATACTTTTTTGATCACTACAATCTTAATCTTTCAAGTCTGAGGTCAACCATTATGTTCTTGGGCCTTGTATTGGGTGAATAACAATAAAAAATTTCCTTACAATCTCTTCCATCTTTGTTCACTACAATATCAATCTCAGAGTTTTAATAATGGCATATACAACTGACCTAGGAAGATTTCACTTACTGTCAATCTTATCATACCTTTAACCATACATATAACATGCCATAACTTTATTTCTAAGTGCTACACTTATGTCTTTGGAATGGTGATAGTTACTGAATGCATGACATGCCAATTGGATTCTACCAAGTAAATAGATTTTTGTATAGCATTTTGTAGAAAAGTATCTTCTAGAAAAATTGTAAATTAATCAATTTAACCCTTACTAAAAGTTTTTCTTGCTTGATTATTTTGCTTTCACTAAAATAGTTTTGCTGGATTCAATACATTCATTACTCAGTAAATTTATCAAAATATTGTTTTTTTTTTCTTTTTATTCACAAGGTTATAATTTTATTATACTCACAAACTCTGCTTTTTATTGAACAGAACAAAGAATTTTCATAATTACTGTATACCTATTACAATATATACACATACTTGTCTGTATACCTATTTCAATATATATGCACTTACCTTTATGTATAATTATTACAATATATTTGAACATACTTGTCTGTATATCTATTATAATATATATATATATATATATATATATATATATATATATATACCTGTCTGCATATGTATTAAAATATGTTTGTATACCTATTACAATATATATAAATAGATCTGTCTGTATACTTATTACAATATTTGCACATACCTGTCTGTATATGATTACAATATATACACATACATGTCAGTATACCTATTAAAGCCTATATGCTCATACCTGGTTGTATATCTATTACAATGTATATGCACATAGTTGCCTGTATTCCTATTACATTATATATACAAATACCTGTCTGCATTTCTATTACAGTATACACACATAACTGTCTGTATACCTGTTACAATATATATGCATATACCTGCCTGTATAATTATTATAATATATTTGCACATAACTGTCTGAATACCTATTACAATATATATAAACATAACTGTCTGTATATGTATTACAATAAGTATCCATAGCAGCAAACCCTTTCATGATGGCAGCTTTCAGAGAGTTGACCATGTTGTGGGTGTGCTTGTGGGTCTTGGCCTTGATCACGCCCCAGAAGAAATAGTCAAGAGGGTTGCAGTCAGGTGAGAAGGGCGCCCACAAGTCCGGCAACCAGTGGTGAGGAATACAGTTGAACAGCCGTGCCTAGGTCATCTTGGCTTTGTGTGCAGGAGTGGAGTTCTGCTGGGAGACATAGGGGTATCCAGCAGTGATCTCATCCATCTAGGGCTTCACCACACTCCTCAGCACCTCCTGGTAGGTCTCAGCAGTGACTCTCAGGCCATTTTGAAAGAATGCAGAGGTTCTTCTCTGATGAAAATAATTTAATCCAGGACCAGATGAACAACGAGCAGAATGACAGGTGGATCTGCAAAGTCATTGAAGAGATTCCCATTGTGAAGCATACAAAATTTTCCTCCTCAGTCATGGTCTTTGGCATCATCTTCAGTGAGGCAGACATTATGCCTCCATTCTTCTTTCAAAAGTGTCTGTATACCAATTACAATATATACACATAATTGTCTGTATACCTTACAATTTAAATGCATAAATCTGCCTGTATACCTATTACAATATGTATACACACCTCTATTTCTATACCTGTTACCATACATACACATATCAGTCTGTATGCCTATTACAATATATAAACATACCTGTCTGTATGCCTATTACAATATATAAACATACCTGTCTGTATGCCTACTACAATATATAAACATACCTGTCTGTATGCCTATTACAATATATAAACATACCTGTCTGTATGCCTATTACAATATATAAACATACCTGTCTGTATGCCTATTACAATATATAAACATACCTGTCTGTATGCCTATTACAATATATAAACATACCTGTCTGTATACCTATTACAATATATACACATACCTGTCTGTATACCTATTACAATATATACACATACCTGTCTGTATACCTATTACAATATATACACATACCTGTCTGTATACCTATTACAATATATACACATACCTGTCTGTATACCTATTACAATATATATATATATATATATATATATATATATATATATATACCTGTCTAAACCAATTACAATATATATGTAAATACCAATCTGTATAGTTATTACAATATATATGCACATACCTGTCAGTATACACATTACAATATATACACATATACCTGTCAGTATACACATTACAATATATACACATACCTGCTTGTACACCTATTACAATACATACAAATAGCTGTCTGTATACCTATTCAAACATATATGCACATGCCTGCCTGTATATCTATTACAATATATATACACACAACTGTCAGTATTCCTATTACAATATACATACTCACCCATCTGTATACCTCAATATATATGCACATTCTTGTCTGTATACCTATTACAATATATATGGACATCCCTGTCTGTATACCTACTATATATATATATATATATATATATATATATATATATATATATATACACACATACCTGTCTGTATATATATATTACAATATATATACACATACCTGTCTTTTTTCTTATTACAATATATACACATACCTGTCTTTATACCTATGACAATACATATACACATATTTGTCTTTATACCTATGACAATACATATACACATACCTTTCTGTATACCAACTAAAACATATATGCATATACCTTATAATATATATGGTACCCCAGATAAATGTTGAAAATCGATAATCAAAAAGATCGGGTTATAGAAGGAGTGGTCTGATTTTAATCAAATTTGATACACTCATAGACAAAGACATAAGAAATGATATTCAGAAGTTTCAATAGTGCAGAAAATCGATAATATATATATAAAAGGCAAGATGTTTGTGTGTGTGTCTGTTTATCTGTCTGTATGCCTGTATTTTTTTCAGCTCTTTTATTTTAGTTTTTGCTTCGGGTTTGGCTCTAAATAGGTATAATTGTAGTTCTTAGTCTCAGCCATGATACCATTTACTCAGAGGACTTATTTAGCCTTCAAAATTCAGTTTACAACAAAAAAAAAATTATTTGATATCGATACCAGGAAATCAAAATTTCACTTACATCCATTTATTTTTCTTTCAGTCTACGGTTTCACTTTAACTGGAAACAACTATTGCTTTTTAGTCTTTCATGCCAACGTCCAAAGAGTCTGAGCTCCAGGACCATGGATTAGTTTTAAAGCATTCATTACACCCAAGCAATGCCGGGCTATACTGCTAGTTACAATATATATGCACATACCTATTTGTATATCGATTACAATATACACTCCTGATCAAAATTTTAAGACCACTTAAAAATCTTTAAAAAGAAATATTTTTTTTATGGATAGATTTTAAACTCCTATCACTTAAGGTTACCAATACTACAATCTAAAAGGTTATGGAAACAAAAAGCTATATTCCAAACATTTTATTTAAAAATTTACATTTTTATAAAATGAGGCGATTTACACATGATCAAAATTATAAGACCAGAGACAAAAATTCTACAAAATTGTATGAAAAGTGTATGAAAACATTCAACAACCAAATTTAATGAGTTCTACATCCACTGCTTTTGATGACTTCAAAAATTCTGTCGGGCATGCTAGAAATAAGCGTTTCCATTAAGGTGTGGGAGATGCTTTTTGTAGCATACTAACATAACCAGCTGCTGTTTGACAACCCTGCTCCATCGTCCCTCTGTAAGAAAAGGCACCCCATACCATTCTCCACACTATGACGTGTGGAGAAAATTTCAGGAGGCATGTTTTTGTTATGCCAATATTGTTGGAAGCCATCAGGACCATTTAGATTGAATTTTTTCTCATCAGAAAACAGGACTTTCTTCCACTTCTCAACGTCCCATGTTTGGTATTCACAAACAAACTTTAAGCGGTCCACCTTGTGACGTGGAAGCAGCCGAGGAATTTGTTTACACTTTTTATTTACCATGCCTTTTTGTCGTAAGTGTCATCTGATGGTTACGGGACTGCAATCAGCATCTGTGACTGCCTTAATTTGACTAGAAGAAAGTCCCCCGTTTTTCATAACAACCCGTCTTATTCTCTTACTCAATGCAGGAGATATTTTTTGGGGCCTACCAGAAGATTTTGCTTTTCCATAATTCTCACTGTTCTTTAGAAAGTTGCAAATCACAGTTTTACTGCGATTTACCTTAGCTGCGATCTCCCGCTGTGGCAAACCTTGCTTATGGAATTCTAGAATTTGAGAATGCTCAACTTTGGTAAATTTGTTTGCTTTAGGCATGGTAACACCTTTATGCAGTGATTGCTAATCTCTAACTGAACTAAAAACATTGGAATTACCATAGATCTAACAATTTATACCCCTGGTCTTATAATTTAGATCATGCGTAAATCGCCTCATTTTATAAAAATGTAAATTTCTAAATAAAATGTTTGGAATGCAGCTTTTTGTTTCCATAACCTTTTAGATTGTAGTATTGGTAACCTTAAGTGGTAGGAGTTTAAAATCTATCTGTAAAAAAAAAATTTCTTTTTAAAGATTTTTAAGTGGTCTTAAATTTTTGATCAGGAGTGTATATAACTATACCTGTTTGTATACGTATAACAGTATATTTGCCCATACCTGTCTGTATACCTGTTACAATATATACACATGCCTATCTATTTTTTAAGATAAATTCATATTTTTATGATGCAGTATATGCTAACATGTAATATAAGATAGATTCAAAAGAAAAACTAATATTTTACTTAATCACGTATAATGAAATAATTTTGTACTATATCTAATAGTAAGTTTGATGCATTAGTAAATACAGAGTTAATTCTCTTGTAAGTATTTATAGAGACCAATCATATTTCAGTCAAGTCATGTCACAGTTTGTTACAGATAAGCACACAATACATCTTGTCTCATCATTCACTGTTATTCATTGGTCTAGAAGGACACAACATGATATTCCTGTCCACATGAATTTACTCATGCTACTAGATTGGCAACTAGGTCCCACCCTTTTACTGTCAAAATAAGCAAATGTAACTGCCACTTCTACTCTGTCCTCTTTTTTCTTTTTTGCCCTTCCCACCTGTAGAACTCTCTTTTGTATACTTGCTTCCCTGATAGCTACAATCGCCAAAAGTTTAAATGCAATGTCAACTGCCATATTTTTTGTCCTTAATTCCCATTTTTATTTTATTCTTTCTTTGACATCCCCTGTACCTTCTCTTTTCTTTTTCTCTTCCTTCTTCTCTCACTGTAACTCTCTTCACTTCAGTGGCAGTACTGCCTTGCTTGGGGTAAAACCATTATAAAAAAAAACATAACATAGTGACAGAATAATGTAACCTGCCCACAAACTACACAAAGAAGAAAAAAAAAATGAGTGAAACAGTTAGACCTGGAAACAAAAAATAAAGCATTTCCTTGTTTGAAATTTGTGCAGACATTAAGAATGACTATGCATGTGAATAACCTGAAATAACTACAGGAGACTAAATCAGAACTAAGAACAAAAAGCAAAGAAAATGAGTTGAAATCACCAAATAACCTCAACTTTATAAGATTTTCTAAGAATCTTGTTGATAAAAAATATTACATGCATTAGATATTTATTTTTTAGCAGAAACCAGTCACATTCAGGAAAAATTTTATTAACTTTTGACTGATATAAAACTGAATGTTAAGGACTGAAGTTAGCAAGCTCCTGGATGACTTAGTCAAAGACAAAATTTTATGTGACATCATAAACAAAAACACTCATGAATTACTATTTTCTAACATAGGTTTAACATTAAAAAAGCAATAGAGAATTGCTGAGTAACTGAAAACATTGTGAATTTCATTAATCAAATTAAAAATATAAATGAAGAAATAACAATTTTTGGCAGTAACATAGAACAGGACTGTAAAAAAACAAAAACAAATAAGAGCAAAATTGAAAAACCAGTGTCCTAATATCAGGACATTTACCCTAGAAGCCGAATGTGGTAAATGTGAGAAAATGTGCACACATAAACAATGACCAACTTACAGAAAAACATGTGGAAAATGCTACAAGCCCAATAGTTTTGCCAGCATGTGTTATTATAAACCATGAAATGTATCATGAATAAGATCCAAGGGATGTGATGACTCATCATACTGCTTCCTTTTTTTTTTTTTTAGAAGACAACCTACTAGAAACATCTTGAGCAATATCTGACAGGACAAGAGATAGTTGTAAATGATGCTACAACCATGAATTTCAAGATGAAGACTTCAGTCTAAGCCAAAATAATTTTGCTAGCATGTGCTGCTATAAACAATACTTATCAGAAATAAGATCCAAGGAAAGTGATTACACATCTTACTGTTTCCTTTATTTAGAAGACATTCTATTAGAAACACCTTCAGCAACATTTGACAAAAAAAAAAAGAGATAGTTGTAAATGGCAATACAACTATGAATTTCAAGCTGGAGAGTTCAACCTAAACCCAAATAATTTTGCCAGCATGTGTTGTTATAAATTATTGGGGGTGGTATCAGAAATAAAATCCAAGGAAAGTCATTTAGTCATTAAACTGCATCCTATTTTAAGATGGCATCATACTGAAAACAAATGCAGTGACAGCTAACTCGACAAAAGAGATAGTTGTAAATGGCACTATAACCATGAAGTTCAAGCAAAAGAGTTCAGCCCAAGCTAAAATAATTTTGCCAGTATATGCTGCTATAAATCATTAATTGTATCAGAAATAAGATCTAAGAAAAGTGATGATTCATCTTACTGCTTCCCTTTTTAGAAGACATCATGCTAAAACAAATGCAGTGACATCTGACTGGACAAAAGAGTGTATAGTAAATTGTGCTGAAAACATGAATTTCAAGCTGGAGAGTTCAGGCCAAATCAAAATAATTTTGCCGACATCTGCTGTTATAAACCATAAGGTATATCAGGAATAAGATAAGGATAAATATATAGGAGAAATAAATGACACAGAGAAGATGGCAACCAAAGATCAGCACTTATGAACTGAACTCAGCTTGTATCAGACACTGTTGAACAGACCACTTCAATCATATGACACTGAGAAACTAGATGAATTGTAACAAAGAAATAGTTCTGTTATAGACAAACTCATTAGATACACAACAGGAATATAATAATGGTCTGAATAATGCCAATTCTAAGATCATGAAAGTAGTTTACTACTGAGAATGATCATAAATCATATCTTAGTGACATAGACTATATAAAAAAATTTTGGCTATCAATAATAAACATTATAATTCTCATATCTTGAGATAGGAGATGTGACATTTAAGTAAATAGTTAATTTCTTTATACCTGATTACAGAGACCAATCACTTTTCAGTAAAGCATAGTGCCAGATTTGATCATGCCATGAATTACTATAGAAAAGGACATAGTATAATTTGTCAGTTGTCCAGTATGGCACAACATTATCATGATGTATAACTGTAAGCAAGTCAATTTTTCTTGTTTTCTTTATAGAGATTTAACATTATTTTTTATATACAACAAATTCTGTAACATAAATTTTATTTTGTAATTATATTAGAAAAATGGAAACATTTTAACTTCTAAAAGTGTAAAAATTATACAAAGTAATAAAAGAAATCACAAAATTAAGTTTATTTTGTAGATAATAGTAATTTAGTCATGGATTTTCATCTTTATTCTCAATGGAATTAAGCTTAATCCTTCTACATTTGTTACATTTCTAATTAAAATTACTGCCTAAAATTTTGAACAATTGGTTTAAGAAAACAAACACTTAATTCATTGTATCTTTTTGAATATAGAAATTATAATGGTTTGCTGCAGGATCTAAAATATTGTATAAAGTTATATTATATACACTTATTTCCAAGTAAAATATGTATATAATTAAGAATAAAATCTATATTGATACAGAGTAAGTATTTGTAGTATATCTTCAAAGTTATAAAGTATATGTGCTACTGATGGTTAAGGTATAAACCAGGTACTTATATCATGATTGAAAGAATATCTTAATATCTATAAAACAGTCAAGTAAAAATGTGTATTCTTAAGTCTGCAATTATCAAGAAATATTAATATTATTACTGTTTGGTTCTATGGGGGATTAATATTTAATCAATGTTTTACTTGTATGACTGAATTATTTGATAAAAACAAAGATATAGATAAAATATACACAGTAAAGCAATATATCTCAACTTCATACTCAAATTTATGATTCATATTTATTGAGGAATACATATACTTTGTCTATATACTAAATGATTTCAAATTAAAAAAAATACCAGAAGTGCATCACTATATGGGATAGGGGTATATAAAAATGTGACATATACATCTGTTCTTTATTAGTAGAAAAAGAGGGTTTTTTTTTTATGGAAATTACTTTTATTTTTTTTATTTACTTTTATATATGTTTTCAAGGTACCATGAAGTGTAGGACCCCAGAATTTCTTATAAAATAAGTAATGCTTAGAGAGGAAAGGACAAAGCATAAACGTCAAGAAAAATGAATGTATAGTCATCAGCAAAAAGAAGACCCCACAATAGCAAATACAGGTTGGAGAAACTAAAATAAGACAAGTAAAGAAATTTAAATACCTGGGAAGCAGGCTGACAGAGGATGGAAAGTGCAATGTTGAGATCCAAAGACATATTGAAATGGCCAATGACGCATTTCAAAAGCTAACAAGAGTACTAAGATACAGGAAAATCTCATTGGAAACAAAGAAGAGAGTGCTATATTGCTATGTGATATCTGTCCTTCTGCATGGCAGTGAATGTTGGACAATCTCTTCAAGGATGAAGGAAAGGCTTGAGGCAGCAAAATTGTGGTTTTACAGAAGGATGCTGAGGATACCAAGGACGAAGCACATGACTAATGATGAGGTGTTGGAGAGGATGGAAACAAGGAGAAAACTCATAAAATAAGGAAGAGACAAATGAGGTTTCTGGGACATGTAATGAGGAAGGAGGGTCTGGAAAATTTAATACTCACAGGATGGATAGAGAGAAAGAAAGACAGGGGAAAGCAGTGCAAGACCTATTTCATAGGCCTGAGTAAATGGATGGTGGAGTGGAGTTTGGGGGAGATGCCAAGAGGAAGAATTTTGAGAGTGACAAGAGACAGAGCCAAGTGGAAATCCATGATTGCCTACATCCTGAAAAGACATGGCACATGAAGAAGAAGTGCTTAGAGCTATTTCCGAACTAGTATTGTACTTGTTTTGTGATGTACTTTTATTATACCATATGTTGGGTGTATCATTTAGCTTAGTCAGTATCATAGATTATCTGATCAAAACCAAAAAGGTTTATGAGAAGTCACTGCCAGTGCTTTTTATAGTCATTTATTATAAATGGCAATTTCCCATTTTCCAAAAGAGAATCAGACAACACAGCTAGACAGCAGCAATGCTATAAGAATGGAGCAGTTAAAGTATTTAAAACTAAGCTTTCTTATACTCGATCTCCATTTAACTACTGCTTTCTTATCATGGAGTAATGGTCAAGAAGCTAATCTTACAGATCATACTACTGATTGGTGATTTCATTCTATATAAGTCTCCTTCTTATATGCTTTGTTTGAAAAAACTAAATGAATAACCACAATTTTAAGATGAATGATTAAGTTAGTAGTAACCCATTTATTTGAAAGAACAAGAACTCCATGAACAGAGTTAAGTGTAGAAAGGGTCTGGCTTAATGTCAGGGAAATATATAAAAGGGGACTGGATTATGTTTCATAATTATTAGAATTAAATGTGGAAAAAAAATTAATTAAGAAAGTTAAATAGTTTTGAAAAATTAGTTAGCTTGAGGTGTTAAAACCTGGATATTAACTTGGGAGTAACTTATAATTGGCTATGGACGTCCACCCACAACATTTAAATCAGGCCAAAACAATGACAAGTAATACATTATTACATCTGGTGAAATAAAAGTTATTTTTTAAGAACCTTTCATCAGACTGGAGTGGGATTTGGGAAAAGCTTTCTGAAAAACTTTGTTAAAGCTGATCAATTAAATTTATGGTTTGTTTGATATAAAGAAATATTCACTGATGATCTTAAAATAAGAATAACTTTTGGGAAATAGGTTATCAAAACTCATCCAGTTAGACACATTGATTATGTACCTTCTAGAACAAAGGAGACCCTTAAAAAATGTATATTAATGGTTAAATCATACCAGCACATCACTAGTGAGAAGCTAGCAGGCTGTTTCCACATAGCCATATATAAATATATATGAGTTTCATTCAAAATGACTGACAGGGTTCTGTGGTTAAGTTTTTATTTAATTTTTCTTGTGTTCTTTTAGTTTTCTTCTTTTCTAGACAAAAATTATGTAGAAATTATCCAAATGCTTTTTATGTCAAAACAATTTTGGCTATATTTCTACATAATTTGTATCCAGAAAAGAAGGAAATTATGAGAACAGAAGAAAAATTAAATAAAATACTTAACCATTGTACCTTGTGAATGACTTTTAATGAAACTTGTATAAAAAAGGGATTGCTACCAAAATACACAATTATATATATATATATATATATATATATATATATATAAATTGTGTATTTTGACAACAATCTCTCTTTTATACAGATTTCATTGAAAATGATAGACAAGGTATTATCATTAATTTTTTATATAATTTTCCATATAATTTTCCATGTGTTTGTATAACTTTTTTCTTTTCAAAATTCAAATTATATAAGAATTGTCCAAAAGTTTTATATTTTTTAGTGCTTTTGGCTATACTTTTAGCCATTATCAAAAATTAATTTTGTTTTACTTGTAAATAAACATGTGTAAAGTTTATGCATATAGAGTCTTGTGCATGTTAAGTTCTGAATACATTAAGCACATTGTAGAAGTATAACTGAAAGTACTCTAAAGTACAAAAGCTTTGGACAGTTCTTATATAATTTGAGTTCTGAAAAGAAAAAAATTATATGAACACATGAAAAATTATATAAAAAATTAATGATAATACCTTTTCTGTCATTTTCAATGAAACTTGTGTGTGTATAGATAGATAGATAGATAGATAGATAGATAGATAGATAGATATTCAGGTACAGAACAGAGGGCATAGTTTCTAGCATTCTATCAAGGTATCCATAGAGAAGAGATAGTGGAAGAGTAAATTGTAGTAATAGCTATAAAGATAGACTGCCAAATTTTCACATCCAACCTTTGTAAACAAACACATACAACTGTTATCCCATTATCATCATAATTGTAAACAAGTGTTTAGACAAGTGCAGATTGCTATCAAGCATTAGAATTTGAGAAAGGAAGACACTAGGCTTTGAAGACCTATGTAGCTGAAATAAATGACATTTTTCTAAAATTTTCTTAAGGTACTTCAGTCTTTTTCAATATTATTCCAAGACTTTGATCAATCACAAAAATCTACCAACCTTAATTTTGTGTAACTAATGGCGTCTCCAACCTGTAATGCTTCATCATTGAACTTAGGAATTCTTCAGATATTAACAAAGCAGAATGTGGATAGAGGAGTCCTATCCAGGATGTCAGCAAACCAGTGACCAGCAAATCTGGCCAACACTCCCAGCTACAGTTTTATATTTAGTTAAACAATGAGCCCATCCCCACCTTAATGTTATATAACCATGGAGATGATATTTTATTGTTTGGTATAATGGAATAAGACAAAATAATAAGGTACACTTTCAGCAAATTGAAGAGAGAGTTCAATGAATAAGGTAAGTTGTTGAAAAAATATAAAAACAAATTCATAGTAGAAACAAATTTAAAGCTACAGGATCAGTGAAGTAAACTTAAAAGAACAAAAATAGTAGGTCATCTTGATAAAAAGTAACAATAAAAGAAAAAGTTTTCCAACCTAATGCTTTTATGTATACTTATAAAACAGTTTTTTACTGTTTTTTGTTAATCAATCTTATATTTGCATGGCTGATCACAATTCAATAGCATCTATGCCAAATTCATTAATATCCTAAATAGTTGATGAAGATGTGCTACTCTATAAGAAATCTTAACTTGGATCATTTCAGGTAAGTATAAATTAATGATAACCAAATTTCATCAAACAGAATCTAAAAAGTATAAATTAGCTGAAAAAGTGCAAAGTAGATTTAGAAGCAAATCTACTTTAGTATAGATCACATTCCTTGGCTCAAATATAATAGAATATTATACTGGAGGCTTATAATCACAAGTATAGAAAAAGTATGCTGCTTTTGATTTTCACTAATTCAACCGCTATAAAAATTACCATTATTAGATTATAAAATGTAAAAATGTTTAATAAATATTTTTTTTTATCCTCAATGAAATAGGTATTAATGTTAGCACATTATTAGAAAAAAGACAGCATTGAAGGTATAAAGATTTTTATCATAATCTTTATTAAAGCACAGACTTGTAAGTATTAAAGAGAAAAATCTAAAATTTCTTTTCACACTGGTAAGTAAATATTTATCAACTAAAAATAAACAACATTGAGAAAAATGAATAGTAACTTTTAAAATGTCCTTGAAATATATACACTGAAAATAAATCAAGGTCTTCATACCTAAAGGGACTGAAATTGACCTTAAAAAGCAATTCATCAAAAATTACATTTCACTAATTGATCAGAAAAAAAAAGATTCTAAAATATCTAGAGTTTAAAAGTTGCTTTTTTGCATTTCTAGGAAATAAAAAAAATAGAATCTTAATTGTTTATATAATCTCTAGTTTTAAATATTTGTACTTTATTGACTTAAATATAATGTATTAAAAATCATTAATATTGGTTAATCAATTATATTTCAATATGTTGAATTTTAATGCATTTCACAACTTGAAATGTATTTATCTTTTTCAAAATTGTAATAATATAAATAATATATCAATAGAAAAACAAAAACAATGTTGATAACAAGTATAAAAGCTAGATATTTTTATCAAGCAAAATTTAATATTTTCTTTTTTGAAATTGAACTAGAATAAATATTTAACAAGAGAGAAAACAAAGCAAAGTCTAGTTTAATTTCCAAAATTTAAATTGAATACATCACTAACTTTGTGCACAAATTAACACATTTTAGCACATAATTATATGCACTATTTAAATTTAATAAAGAATCTATACTATATTTTCTTAATGTTAACACTAGCCATAGATGATAATGCCATTTCTTTATTTGAAGAAAAATGAATAGCTTATTTGGTAAGATGTGCTTGCAATTTTTGTCTAATATAACAACAATATAATATAACAATATAATTAAACAAGTATAATTACACATGTATATCGTTATAATGGAGCCTCACATCAGTGAGTGGTGGAGGTGGTGTGCAAGTGAAACCGTTGAGAGGAAGGCCCTGAAATGGTGCACATTCTTTCCTGATGATCCCAATTTAAATATAAAATCAAAAGGATCAAAAGAAGTTCAATGAAATCATATGCCGTAGAGAAGCTTGGTGGAAATGTTATTGGTATGAGGAGCATTTTATATTCAGCTCGCTTCAGGTGAGTGTCAATTACTTTCCAGTAATTTCCTTCTCCTGATTAGCATTGTTTCTTCACATTTGTTCTTGTGCTTTTCTTGAACTTTCTGATTTTAATTTAGACACTTTAACATGATTTCTGATCTGTCTATTTTAGATTCAAAACTTTATATTCTATATGCTTTCCTAATACACAAATATATACAAATAATCATATTACACAGTAACAAATGAAAATTATCTTGAGATAACATTTTAAAGGCAACATAATAAATTTGTAAAATACATACCGGCATAATTATGTACAATTACATACTTGTAAAATGCATACAGTTGAATAATTACAAATGCAAAAAACAAATTGCTATTTTTAATTGTATAAAAAAAGGTTTATGAGTGAAATATGTATATTTATAGAGAGTAATGTGCTTCATATATAAGCAACTACTAATTAAATATTATTAAGGTATATTAAAATTATTTTCGTTTTTACAGACATTTACTCCAACATTTATTTCATGAACTCCTCTAAAAACTATATATAAATCTACTATATTATTAGTATTGTATCAATAGCAACACTATATAGTTGTACATTTTCTTTTAGATATTGTAATGGCAAATAAAAATATTAAGGTTCTGGCAATTTTGTGGGATTATTTAAACTGAACCTTAAAGCCAATGTATTTGCTCATGAGATTCAAAAGGTGAAAGGAAATTAAATATTTGATCTTACTATGCAAAACTGTTTTAAGTATTCTAAAGCTGGTGGTCTAACCCTAGAAATAGAAATAGATAAGTGAAAAATGATCAGTTGTTGATTATGATGATTTAAGCTACAAGCCAAAACCAACCCCTAGTACTCAAAGCTTTCAAGAGAGTTTGGATCACCAAAATATAACATATGTGAAACATTTCAAAAAACTATCTTCTTAACTTCAAGTTTCATATATGCTATCTGTTAATCAAGGATTTAGATAGTTCAATTAAATTTATTAAGATATCATATATTGGTGAAAAAAAGTTAGATCATTATTTTTATGTAACATCTTTTCTGCAATATATAATTAATTACTGCTTTATTTCTTAATATTGGGCACTAAAATATACTGGTTGACTGCATTTTTTTGTGAAATACAATTCTGTTATTGCACACACACACACACACATATATATATATGGGATAATGATATAAATTTATATATATGAAGAAGCGTATCATAAGAAAAGATGTATGACAAATTGGAAAATGTTTTATAACAGATTTCCTCTGTTAGGATTTCATTAGTCTGTCTGATGAAGTTCTAACTGATGAAGCATATCACAAAAATCTTTTCCAACCTGTCATACATTTTTCATATATATATATATATATTCCTTACTGGTAGAAAGACTGAGTTTCATGTACAAGGCATTCTTCAAGTGCTGAATTGAGTCTCTAGATTATCTTGTGCATAAAACTCAGATTTGTGCTATTCGTGAGGAAAAAGTGTACATTTATTATTAATATATAATTTATAGCTCTGTTATATTTTATTAAAACCAGTACTCAGTGTATAATATTGTGTGTGTGTGTGTGTTAGAGAGTTTAAAATAAGATATAAAATCCTACCAAAATTTTAAGAGATTGGACATATGGAAAACTTTTCAATGGAAATTGATTCATGTTGTATCCTGTGCAAGAGTACAATTTAAGGAAGTGTAACTCTGAGTGGAAAGACTACCATCAGCACAAGAATTATTACAGATGAGAACAGTACTACCAGGTTCTAATCATTGTGTTCATAGAAGGTGCTGGGATATTTCATTATAACAATTTGATTATGCATTTTGGAATTCTATGCTTTACCAGATACATACATTTCTTTCTTTCATTTTCAGATCTGATAAAGCCTAGAATGACAAAATGAAAAATAAAATCTATTTTTAATGAAATATTTTCTATTTGTCGTATTTCTTGGTAATATATACATACTTTGATTGTTTAATACTTAGTTTTTGGTCCTAATAGGGTAGACCAGTACACATTTGTATTAAAAAGTGTTCTATACAATTATATTGTAGAACTTTTAAATATTTTTTATTTTTAAATGAGTTATTTTGCTATCTTGATTTCCACCATGAGTGGTGTCTTCAGGCAATTTTTAATAACTTTTTTAATAATAATTTTAGTTATTAAAATTGCCTAAAGAAACCACTCATGGTGGAAACCAAGGTAGCAAAATAACTTGTTTATAAATGAAAAATATATATACACACACACACACAGAGGTTAGCTTAGACATTCATATATACACAGAGAATGAATATGTAAACACACAGATACCTGTATGAGGGGCTGATACCTTCCCTGGCCCATTTCTTGTGCAATAACAGCCACACATTCCAAGGCAGCACGGCGAACAGTTCTCTTGGGATCAATTAGCAAAGGTACAATTTCCTTACACAAAGAGCAAAGGTCAAATTCATCACTTGGAAACAACAGTAAGGCAGCAATTACTATGTTTATCATTTCTTGACGTACCCGTGATGTCTTGTGTCGCAAATTCTCTAACATTACACATAGTACAAGTTTTGGTGAAGCATTATGCATTAACTTCATAGTCACCCTCATAACTCCCTGCCGAATCACAATTTTATTGTTACTCAGTCGTCTGGCTAAAGTTAAAACCAATGGTTTCAGAAAAAGTTGAACATCTTGCTGAAGCTTTTCAACTAACTTGCATAAGATATCCAATGCAATTGTTGTAATTTTGAAGTTTGCATCATCCATCAGGCTGTCTAGAAAGTCAATAAAAGATAGCATATGTGAGCCCATGTTATGTGATATTTCCTGTTTTGATAAAGACAAAAGAATTGTCCGCAGACTCTCAACTGCAGGCGCACGTAATTTATATCCATCTTCAACACGGTTGATTTGGACAATCAATTGCTGTGGGAATACCCCAAATTCTAAGTCTCCACTTATGTGGAAATCTGAAAGTACTTCATTATTGCTTGGATTGTGAAGTTGCGGATGGTGGTACTCATGTAACTGCTGAATTTGATGGTAGCTGCTCAAACCAATCTTTTGTAAATTTGTCTGAGTTGTTTGGAATTCCTGGCTTTCATTTAAATCAGAATAGAGTTCTTTGACTTCAGGATTAAGTTCCCTTAAATATGCCATTCTAACTTCTTCTGGCAATTGCTGCAGATAGTTATTAAATTCGGTTGAGCCAACCAAATCACAAAGTTTTTTAAGAGCCAACAAAGCCAGTTCTTGCACATTTTCATCATAACCTTCATAAACCTTTTTGGCCAAAGACTGAACAAGAGGAAAAAAATTGCGATCACTAAAATCCTTAGTAAGTATAATTGGTAGAGCTAAAACACATTCTCTCTGAATGGATTCATTTCCGTTTTCAAGACCATACAAGGCAATTGCTTTTGACAAATCTTCAAATTTCTTTGTATAAGTCAAATATAAATGCATTGCTTGTATGGATGAGCGCCGAACTGGGACTTTATGATCCCCTAGAGCAGGAACCAAATTCTTCAGAATTAAGAACATACATGAATCCAAGTTAGCCCCAAACCTTGGAATTAAATCAATGATCAAATGGAGGCATTTTAGTCTAACTTCCCAGGCTGAATCCAGTAAGGCACCATCCAAACCTTTGAAAATTGTCCATGGGTCCTCCCATGGCAACCGCCCACCATTTCTTTTTACAGTCAATTGAAGTTGTTTTAAGGTTTCCAGTTTTTTAATAGAATTTTGATCATTTAAGTGATGCAAAACTTCATCTTGTTCCATGTTCTTCATAACGAAAACAGTGTTATCAGCACGTTATTTGAGAACAAGAAGGATATATCTAGAAAATAAAATAAATAATTTTAAATACTCTAGAAAATAGTAAAAAAACTTACAAAAATCGTCTAGTGTTGTTTATTTAGTTAAATTAGATTTTAGTGACAACAAGTTATGACAAAAAGAGAAATGTATTTTTGTGTAAAAAAAAGTAAAGAAAGTCTAAACTTTTCGTAATAAATAACGCATATTTTTATTAACAAGTAAAACTAACTATATTGTCATAAATTTCGCAAGATTAATATTGTTAAAAAGTTTCGTTTCTGGTAGTTGATAAAATCTTTGCACAAATTAAAAAAAAGAAAACTTATTATGTTAGCAACAATAATAATATTTATTTATTATATGATGTTAAAATATTTACGACAAAAAAGTTAACTATCTGTTGTTCCGTAGAAAGCAATCATAGAGAGAAGATCTTAAAAAAAGAAAAGAAAAAACTTTTGAAAGGTAAAAAAAAACAATCCACTTACTTTTAGAGTACAACTTGTGGTCAAAGCAAGTAAATGTAAAAGGATATTTGAATTTTCATGATGAATTTGAAAATAAAAATAAAAATAAGGACTAAGGACGGGGGAGGTGGTGTCTCCTTTTCCAACGGCGTAACGCCAACAACTGGATCTCAATTGCGTTGCTAATGTCAACAACGTTCAAAAATATTACAACTTGGCATACAATATAGTTCATTGGGTTTATAATAATTATTAATTACTTTTTTCTGATTGCCTTTCTCTATTCCAATGATATCATTATTTCGATTTTTTACATTTAAATCTATTTTTTTTATTTTCATATTTTTTTCACTCTCGTTGTTGCTTCTCTCCCCCTACCCCCCTTTCTGTTTCTCTCTTTCTTTCTTTAATACGCTTTTTTCTTGTCAACAGATTCTTTCTATGAGAATGTCATTTCGGTCCGTCAATTCTTTTTTGCCGCCAGCAGCAGGACCGTCTTTGGCCATGGGTGCCTTATCCGAACTACGAACATAGGCAGGTACATAAACAATAGGGTCGAACCTGGGCCGCATGACGACCATACACAACACAACAAACACAACTACCACCATGAGCACGGTCACGTGATGACGCTTTTAAATAATCTAGCCAAGGGAGGTTACTCTAACGAAAAAATACAAAATACCCCCCCTATAAAACAGGTTGTTAGATGACGACACACTCCTCAACAATATCAACAAATTTACTATGAAGGTGTCATCAACTAATTGTCACGCACACAATCTCTCTCTCACACACGAACACACATCGTACACATACACGGAGAGAGTCTTTCTCTCGCACACACACACACACACACACACACACACACACACACACACACATACAAATATAGAATACACATCCACACCACACGCGTATGCGTGCTAATTAATTAATTGTTTATTTTTTGTAATAATTACAAAATTCACAGATTAAAGAAAGCAAGTTCTCTATTTTTTTGTGAAATATGGAATAAGTCTGCCTCTTCTTCACATATACGCTGTAACGGGTGTGGAAAAACCCACCCAAATCTTCGTTGAAGCTAAGACAGTCAGTCAGTTAAAAGTGCCATACGTGATTCACGCTTTGGGTGATCATGTCTCAAAGAGAAGTGACTGACTGGGCAGAGGATTATCCCGCAGTAGGTTGCCATTACTTTCTGCGGTAGACTGATTGCCAGTCGAATTCCAGTTGAATTCCTTGCATTCACTTACGCACAAATACCCTTGGGAAAGGTAATTAATCCATCTTTTCCCTCCAGTTATGGGTTAAATAGGACAGATTTGGTTCTATAGCCAGTCTACCGCAGAAAGCAATAGCAACCTACTGCGGGATAATCTTCTTCTGCCCAGTTAGTCATGTCTCTTTCGAGACATGATCGCCCAAAGCGTGTATCACGTATGGCACTTTTTAACTGACTGAATGGAAACATAAGTAAAGCTTCTACTGGGCCTAAAGTGGGGAATCGGTTTTATATTGTTATGAAGTAATAAACTGACACCCCACTAATTATTAATTATTAATACAATCTATCTTCTCCCTTCAACTATACTTTAAATTGCTGGATAGAAAATCTGCCCAGTCAGTCATGTCATTTTCGAGACATGATCGCCCAAAGCGTATATCACGTATGGCACTCAAGTTCAACTGACTGGCTTTAAAATTTAAAACCCGAACAGTTTTAAGATTTTATTTAAAAAATAATTCTTATTTTCTGAAAATATGTTATGAAACACAAATATTAATTCATACTTGATTAAATTCCTCTTTGAAGTAGTTTTAAAAACGTTTCTTTTTTTTTTTTAGATTGTAGCCATAACAAAATCCATTTTTTTTAAATTCAAGCGAAATAATAAAGTAATTTAAATGAACCAATCTCATCGTTCAAAGTCAAAGCACTGTTCGAATTTAGCGCCTAATAAGGTTTAAAATGCAAATTTATTCTTTCTGGTTATTTTGATTTAAATAAATTTGCGGATGACAAGATCGAATTTAGGAGAGAACATGTTATGATATCTCATTTAATGTATTGACCAATTAAGATCCATTATATATTTCATAATTCTTATAATCCAAACTATTAATAATCAGAGAACAGTCAGAAAAACTTCTTTCTTTTCCAGTCAGAAACACCATCATTATCGTCGTCGCCTCTGTCGCCGTCAGTCCCATGACCAGGTGAAGGTTTGCTGTGCACTGTGCAGCTGTTCCATCTGTATATCTGGGTTGGAAGCTGGAAAGGTATATGCGTGGTGTATCTTGGTCAAACAGTTGGCAGAGCTCATTCCTCTCCATCCTTCAACAGCCGAGGCTCAACTTGTAGGTTGTTCGCCTCGGTCATAGGCACGTGACCGTTCCGCGCTACAGACCATGCTATGACAAGAATAGTGCTCAATGCCGCGGATGTGGAGGGGATAGGGCTGGTTAAACTTTGACACTTGACCCGAATGTGTGCGCTCGGGTTCTCATATTAAATATGTAACTTTGTGTCGCATCCAGCTTCGGGAGTTGGGGTGGGATGGATACATGGATAAATACCAAGACATGTGACCGTTGAATTCATCATGAATACCCTTCACACTAGCCATTGACTTTAGTCTAGGAAGCTCTCTGCTTAATGATACCGTATATAATTATCACACTGGATGTACACGTAGGTATGCAAACCAGTCTACTCCATTGTTCTAGAGAGACGTTAGCTCTACAAAAAGGTTCATCCACTCTTCGATGGATTTTGTTTTCAATTCTGGTGGGTGTATAGTCACCCTCCTTACCAAAAACAACAACAACAACAAAAAAAAACAAAAAAAAAAAACAAACAAACAAAAAACCCCAAAAAAGACTTAGTAGAAGTAGAACAACTGGTTTAATGTGACTGAGTAACACGGTACCAGTACCAATTCTAGAGTAAAGTGGCATAAAGCCAGAAGTTTGTGTTAAAATCTTGTTGGGGTCAACTGGGAAAAGAATTGACCTTCTCAGGCATGTAAAGTCTGCTATTGGGAGAAAGGATAACTTTCGGCAAGGAAGCTGCTACTGTTGCTGTTTAATAATAATAAAATGTTATCTGTACTTGTGAGTACAAGTTTAACTCACACATTCCGAAGGGCTTTATCTACATAAAATGTATGATATTGTTAAGTAATTTTTCATCATAATTAGATTTCTACTATGATCGCACTACCTACCAAGTCTGCGGAAAGACCTAAGGCAGGTCGTAGTGTGTTGTTATGGCGCCATTTGATGTTTTTTCTATCTCCCATAACATCCCTAACGTTACTTTCAGGTGTGGGCTGTACTTAACAGGACGATTTTTTACATTTTTTATCTTTTAAGCTGTGGTTTCCAGGGATTCTTTCAATGTGTTGTTTTGTTCCATTTTTATCATTCCAGCTACACCCACTATCACTGGTACTATTCTTGTTTTCATTTTCCATATATTTTCTATTTCAATTTCCAGGTCTTTATATTTTGACAGTTTTTCGAATTCCTTGGTTGCCATGTTACAATCTGTTGGACAAGCCATATCAATTAATAGGCAAGTTTTTTTTCTTTTTGGTCTTTAACAATAATGTCCGGCCTATTTGCTTCAATTTCTCTGTCTGTATAAATGGTGTAATTCCATAGAATGGTAACATCTTTTATTTTTGTAACTGGTATTGGGTGATGTTCATACCAGTGTTTGTTTACATATTTTCCATAGTGTTCGCACATTGTCCAGTGTAAATATTGCCACCACTCTATCGTGACGATTTTTATATTCATTTGGGGCAAGTACAGAACATCCTGAGATTAGATGGTCTATTGTTTCTTGGTATTCATTTGTTGCGGGAGGGGTCGAAAGGTGTGAGTGCCAATCGACCGTACAACTAAGAAAGTGGACACAAAGGCAAGGAAAGGAGACGGCATTAGCAAAGAAGGATGACAAACGCAGATGGTCAGTTGGAGATGATAAAAATCGTGTCTTTATTTTTCTTTTCTTAAGCGATCGGTGAATGGTGTAATGATGGAAGTCGTGTATCGGGAGCGGTATCCGGACGTCGGCGGGTGCTGGACGTCAGTGGGCGCTGGAACAGGTCGTCGAACGTCAGTGGAATGCTGCAGTAGGTAGCTGGTGTCTGCTGGAGTCGCTGGAAGCAGCAGGAATTAGCTGGGGTCTGCGGGAGCGAGCTGGAAGCCGCTGGAAGCCGCTGGAAGCTGAAAGAGTGAACTGGATGCCGCTGGAAACTGCAAGAGTGAGCTGGATACTGCTGGAAACTGCATGAGTGAGCTGGATGTCGCTGGAAACTGCATGAGTGAACTGGATGTCGCTGGAAACTGTAGGAGTGAACTGGATGCCACTGGAAATTGCATGAGTGAACTGGAATGCTGTTGTGCTCTGCCGACTTGACTTGGCGCGTCAAAGTCGCGATGCAGTGAGGCTCCTTGCCCACCTAGACGAGAGATATTTACTCTTCTCCCCAACTTGAGAAAGATGTGACATAAGGTCTTTTTTAACGTGGGGAACCTGACCGCGTACGCCCAGGTATTGGTCAAAACATTACCTATCTACCAAAGTGGATAGGTTCAAAACCCATTTAAACTGGTCTTAATTTGGTAATTTCGGACCCAGTCGGAAGGCCGAAGCCCCCATGGCCGATGATATTTATTCTTCTCCCCCCCACTTGAGAGAAATGTGACACAAGGTCTTTTTTAATATGGGGAACCTGAGCGCGTACGCCCAGGTACTAGTCAAAACATTACCTATCCACCGCAGTGGATAGATTCAAACTGGTCTAAACTGGTCTTAAACCGGTTTTAATTTGTTCATTTCGGACCCAGCCGGAAGGCCGAAGCCCCCATGGCCAAGAGGTTCCTTGCTTTGGAATCGTTGACATTCATACAAACGCGTTCATACAACTGCAGCGAGCTCACTAAACAAATAAATGGCTATAATTCATTTCAGGCCGTAATTACTGTCAAAAGTGTATTCTGTGTTTGTTGACTGTATTTAGATTAATTTCGGTTCGAAATTAATTGACTTTTGTTTTTGTTTCGTGGCGAAGATTAAGTTTTTATGTATATTTGAAAAGAGGTCGTTGCTATTTTTAGCACACATGGGTCATGACCGTTTTCTGCCAACAGGCGTATCCAGGATCGTTTACACAAAGTGGGAGTGGTGATCGGGTACACCGCGACATATCACACAACCTGCACTTTGGATCAACAATCAACATCATTATTATGTATGATATTTGCATGAAAGATCCTAATGAAAAACTTTGGTGTTGTGCTGTAAGAATTAAGCCTTCAGTTTCAGATTATGCTCGTCACCGTCGATGAGTATTAACTTTATCAACATTGGGTTTATTAGCACGTTTTGGATATGACCATGCAGAGATTTGTCTTGCCACCTTTGCTTCATCTGTTCAAGAGCTTTATCCTTGGCTTGCTTTTTCATATTTTTTGCCACAATAGTTGGTTCTTAGCTTCTATTTTGCTTTTCTACAGAATCTACAAAATGTAAATCTTGTTTGTATTTACTGCCTTCTTTCATTATTGAATATTTTTTTCTGTTTTCATGTTTGATAAATTGTATCATCCAGTCTCTTGCTGTTTCCATGTATGTATGTTAGTAAGCCAATAGTTGTTGTCTTGTATGACAATTCTAGCTGAATAAGATCTCTTCCAACTTCTTTACGGGGTATGTATAGACGGTCTACATCAGCCTTTGGATGAAAAAGAAGCTTTATTGTCTTAGAATCTATTCGTCTGATATCATTTAGAGTCCAGTTCAAGATGTTAAAACTATATTAGACCATTGGGATGGCAAGGTTATTAATGGCCATAATTCTGTTCCGAGAATTCAATTCTGTTTCTAATATCAGTCGTACTCTTTTATAGCACTCTTTACGCACTATTTCTTTCATTTTCTTATGGCTTTAATTCTTTTATTGTTACAACAGGGTCTAAGCTAAGAGAGGATGTTTATTGTAGCGATCCTCGTAAAACTGTAGCTTTAGCACATTTATTCAAACTGAATTTCATTCCAATGTCTTCACTGAAACATTTTACAGTTTACAGAAGACCTTCCAGCTCATTGTCATTCTTAGCATACAACTTTATCCATGTAAAATAGATGGCTTATTTTCTTTTGAATTATTTTATAACCACATTCTGTCTTGTTAAGTTGGCTGGTTAATGCTATTAGTGATATGCAAAATCGTAAGGGAGACAAAGAGTCACCTTGAAAATACCTCTGCTGATGTTTATTTCACCAGACTTATAGGTTCCATTTATATGATTGAGGTAAAATGTTGTTTCCATATTGACATACATTGTTTGATGAAATAGATGATGACGGTGATACCTTGTACATATTTAAAAACTTAAAAATCCAGGAATGTGGTACACTATCGAATGCCTTACGAAAGTTTATCTATGCAGCACTAAGATTTTTCTTTGCATTGAAGCAGTTTTCCAAGATCATCCTATTAATAAGTAATTGGCCTTTACATCCGTAACAGCCACGTTTGTATCCTCTTTGTTCAAGTGGTAGTATTTTATTTCTTTCCAAGAAGAAATCAGTATTTTGTTAAAACAGATGTCAATAGTTTGCATGTTGGGGGGAAGACATGTAATTAGTCTGCAGTTTTTTGGGTTATTTGTGACACTTTTCTTGGGTAGAAGAAAGGTAATTCTTTTGGTCATTCATGCAGGAATTTTAATGGGATCGTTAATTTTTTCTTGAAGTTCTTTGGCTAGTTTTTCATGTGCTGTATTTAAATAATATAGCCAAAAGTTAGGAATTTTATCTATTCCTGGAAATTTCCAGTTGTGTACTTTTTTCAGTGTCCATTTAGCATCCTCTTCTGTGATTCCAGCCCATGTCTGTTCTGGTTTATTTTTTATTCATTCTATTTCTTGCGCAATCCAATCTGCTTCTCTGTTCTTTAGGGCAAGCCCATATTTTTCCCCAGAACTGTATAACATCTTCCATTTTAGAGGGGACTGTCACTTCAATTCTTTTTTACCTATTTCCCTGTAAATTTTTTGGCATCGGTTTGAAAGATCTTGTTCTGTCTGTAGAATCTTGATCTTTTCTCATAGCGTCTTATTCATTGAGCCTTCAGTTGTATTGTTTACTTTATTTTAAAATTTTTTCTTTAGTTGATAGGACTTCATTTTCAATTTTTTATAATAATAATAATAATAATAATAATAATAATAATAATAATAATAATAATAATTATTATTATTATTATTATTATTATTATTATTAAAGGCTCAGTGAAAAGTGTCATTATGCCATTTCTGCCGTTAGGTCCCTGCTTGATACTCAAAAAGAAATGAGTATACAACAGAAAACAAAGGAAATAAAATAAAAAAGAATAATAATCTTCTCAATTTGATATACAAATTAAATACCTTTTCTAAACATATGACTTTATCTTATTCAAACGTTTTTTTTTTTTTTTAGACATGAGAGAGTTTTTGTAATTTTAGTACACCTGTTCCAATATGTTCTGAATATTTTGTGTAAAAGACAGAGTGAACCAACTTTGCTTTACATTATGCTTCCTCATCCGCTTCATTATTTTGGAATTATGATCTTTTTGAAGTAAATTTCTTTTGTTGCTAATAAATTGATTTATATGACTGTTGCTCTAAAAGAAAGTTGTTAAAATGTAAATGAAGAAATTGTTTATCAAAAACTGTTGTTTTCTAAGAGAAATTGGAGTAGATAGACTAAACTATCGCCCGGTTCACACAACACCCACGTCTATTGAACAGGTGAAGAGGCTCATCCCTTGTTTGCTGTTTAGGATGCGGTTTCCGGTTTTCTCTTTTCCAATCTTCTCACTTTGTTTTTCTTTCTTTTTTTTTTTCAATTGGAGTAGATAGACTAAACTATCACCCGGTTCACACTCCACCCACGTCTATTGAACAGGTGAAGAGGCTCATCTCTTGTTTCCTATTTAGGATGCGGTTTCCGGCTTTCTCTTTTCCAATGTTTTCACTCTTACGTAGCCCCTTGCACATCAGTGGCGTTACCGCCTTGCTCGGGGTGATATGATTAAAAAAAGCAACAAAAAAACAAATTTGTATTGAAAAGTATTGTTAAGGTCCTTTGATGGTTTACGGCGTACAAGGGAAATTTTATTCAAGGCCTATATAATGCATTTTGTACAATTTGTATATTTTCAAAATATTTTTTCACTTCAATAAATTCTTTTTGTTTTTTTATATATAAATCTCGCTTTGAGTAAGAGTATTTTTCGTTAGCGTTTCTAAAAATGTATTATGATGTGTCTTTTTTTACTCCTGCTTTAGTCTGTAAAATACAGCATTTATTCATTGCAACAACAATGTGAGACATTTATTATATACTAACAGTAAGTACCCAGTTTTGCACGGGAAGGGAAGAGTAAGAATTCCCATAGCAGTCTACTTTTAATTTTATTTATACGACCCACATCTGATGACATTAAATATGGGAGATAATTCCTGTATTTAAAATACTTGAAAATAAGAAATTAAAACAAATATTAAACTGAATTGCCACTCGTAATTTCTTTTTCGTTGTTGTGCAGAATAATAAACTTGCAAGGTGTGTGTAAGTTTTAAAACAAATCGGATGAAAATGTGAAAGTGTATGTTAATAGAAATCAGTGAGGACACACATATGCACACACATACACACACATTAACACACATCTTCAGTTTTAAATATATAATCAGGAGGATTTATTATCTGAATGATTATGTTGTTCGGTTGAGTAAGACATGTGGTTGCAAATAGAATATTTCTGGTTTGTGTTTATGTTTGTGAATGAATAGATTTTCAGGGAATAATAAGCTCGTCAGTAAAGATGCAATATGTATGGATAATGGTAAGGAAACACGCATTATTTTTAACGATAAGGAAATTATTTACAAATTTACGCATTTGAAGATTCAGTAGCTTTTTTCAGGACAAGTAATCAAACTTTAAAGGTTTGTATTTCGATGAAGTTTCAAGAAGAGAAAATGTTCATATTAAATCATCGGACACGAAATAATATTCCAAAATGCTTAAAACAAATTGAGAGATATCATTTCTCACATAAAAGTTATACGATTGTAATGAATAAAAAGATACTTAACTTTGGATTTGAATAGAGTTCTTTGAAATTTTCTTGCTCTCATTAGAGGCTGATAATGTATCAGCGTGTAAGTTGACACCAGCGTTATTCAGACGCATAGGACTCTGCCTTTATTTCTCTCTTCTGCCTTTATTTCTCTCTTCTGCCTTTATTTCTCTCTTCTGCCTTGATTCAACTTTCTCTGCCTATTTATATCAAAAAGAGATTTGACATCGGCTCGTTACTTTTCTCAGTTTGTAAGCCGCTCCCTTTTCATTGGTCAAAGTAAATTTTCAAGTAAGTTTGTTAAACTTTGCCTTGGCCTTTTCTTCAGCTCAGAGCCAATCCCGTTTTCTATTGGTCAAAATAAATTTTCGCACCGGCTCACGAATTTGAAAACAGTGAAGAAAAGAGAGTTATTTTTATTTCATATTCACCACAAAGACGATATTTAACAAGAAAAAGTCGAATTTGGTTAAGTTATTAGTGATCTTCGTGCTCAATTCTATGTACTCTCCTTACAAAAAACAGGCTTAAAAGAGGAAGTGCTCTAAATTTTTCACTAATAGAACGGTTTGCTTTCTTCAGTGGAATCATAGGAATTAGATTTTTGTATTTATTTAGCGTGATCTGGTGATCACTACAAGTACTTGTAAAATGAAGGATAGTTGAAATCCTTCTCCCCTCCCATCTTCCATTTTTTCTTTGTAGTACCATCCACAAGGTGTGAGGGTAACTAGAGATGATCCCTGGCGTCTGAGGCATTTCCAAAGAGGAATGCTAAGGAAGCTTGAGAAATCTTTTTCGCTAGTCCCATGTACATGTTTGATGCCAACTTCAAACTTGGTCTTGTGCCATATTCCTTCGAGTGGGTGTGCGGTTGAATACGAATATTCTTTTAGCAGTCACTATAATTTTGAACCGGATCTGCCAACTAGACGTTAAAACAGAATTGTCATTGTTGGTTATATATATATATATATATAATGTACTATGTACCTTGTAGTGCAGTGGATATCGACTCGGAACGACAAATGGGGGTGCCGAGTTTGAATTCCAGTTGAATTCCTTGCATTCACTTTGCACAAATACCCTTGGGAAAGATATTAATCCGTCTCTTCCCTCAGTTATGTGTTAAATAATAGAACAGACAGGGTTCTATAGCCTTGTCTGGCAACCAGTCTACCTTGGAAAGCAATGACAACCTACTGTGGGATAATCTTCTGCCCAATCAGCCATGTCTCTTTCGAGTGTGTATTACGTATGGCACTTAACTGACTGGCTAAAATATTATTATTTCCACTGTAGAAACGAACATCTTTTGCAACCTAAAATATAGGGCTAGGAGTTGTATAAATTTTATCTCTCTTCTTCATTGTTTGGTAAAAATAGACGAGGGAGAATTGGATGAAACCATAAAGACTTTATTCAGTACATCCGAAAAAGATGACAAAAATACGTCATAGAGAACCAATGGCAAAACATAGGAAAATGAAAATTCCAAAATGTGATATAACCAATAATGTAAAAAGCAAAATATGGGAACAACAAATGAGAAGAAAAAAAAGTGTTCATTTTCGTAGTTGACAGAAAGACAAAATTGTTAAATCTATAAATAACTACTAAGATTAGATGTGAAGGTTCTATAAACAATGAAAGAAAAGTTAAGGTTCGGGCATTGCTGGTTATTGTCTCAAGCAAGAGACACGCACGCTGGTACTGCAGAGAAACAAGTTCTCTGCTTGCAACTTACCCGAGGAAGATGACCACTCTCAATCGATAAGAATCATTGGCAAATATTTCTGCTATCGAAAAAGACGAAAGTAATAACCTGGTTTACCGCTTCTGGCCTGAATCTGTAGCAGAGAAGAAATTAATTAAAATCAACCTTCTTCTTCACTTATACAAAATTCACAATGACGTATGAAATCCTGGTTTTTCCAAACAGAAAAAGGATCGACCATATGCTTAAAGAAAAAGTCGAAACCAGATTTCGCAAGTAGGTGTTAAAATGATTTTTGACGAATGGGAGCGATTTGCAAGATCAAAAAGGACTTCGCAAGTAAGTGCGAAAAATCTAGATTACAATAAAAGGACTTCATCAATGCCAGTCAGTCAGAGTATCATTGGGAGCCGCGAGACAAACATCTAAAATGTAACTTAACTTCAAGCGACTCGGACATTGTCCTCATTCTCTTTCTGCTTCTTTCTTTCAACAATTACTACTACGAACATTTTGTACGAACTCTTCATACCTTAACTTCATTAAACATTAATTTCTGTTATTCTTTCCTTTTAATAAATTTCTATTTTAACATGAAAAATGTATATTTTATTATTCCACAATTCTACACATTCCAACTTGAAGAAACATTAACCTGCTCCCTACGCTACAAATCTTCATCTAAATATATATCATTCCCATCCATTATCAATAAAAGTTTGTTGTACGAGAGTCATTCAATAAATAAGGTGAATTTTTCTAATACCGATAGAAGCTTACTTCTTTTTTTAATCATTTTTCAACGTAGTCTCCCAGCAGTGTCACACACTTTTCCCATCTGTGCACAAGCTTCCGTATTAACTCAGTGTAAAAATCTTTGGAATGATGTCTCAGCCAATCGCTCAAGCACTTTTGACTTCATCGTCACTTTCAAACTTCTTTAAACAATTTAACCCACTTCGTTTGGCTGAAACATGTGGCACCATACACAGTTGATATTCTCCTATGAATTTCAATTGTAGAAATCCTTATACCAAAAAATTTACCTTATCTATTGAATGACCCTCGTAGAAGTCCTTATACGGAAAAATTCACCTTATTTTTATTGAATGACCCTCGTAGAAGTTCTTATACGAAAAAATTCACCTTATTTATTGAATGAACCTCGTAGAGGTCCTTATACCGAAAAAGTTAATCTTATTTATTGAATGACCCCAGTAGAAGTCCTTATACCGAAATTTCACCTTATTTATTGAATGACCCTCGTACCACTGGAAAAGATATAATGGAAAATGGTAGCAAAAAGTCAAAACTGCAGAATATCAGTTACTTTTGGAGCCCGTATCCGACGATGCAAACATATTATGAAGTGAATGTTTACAGCAGTATGATCTGAAAAATGCGGTGGCTGTGCTAGAGCGGGGAACAAAACTTCTATAGTGGCGTGAGGCTTAGGGGTTACAATGAATAGTTGATTTACCCTCGTCAAGAAGGTTAATGAAATATGATGACGAGAAAACAAACGGGTAATTTTAATAAAGCATGATAAGAAATTTACTCACAAATTTTTACGCTTGAAGTAGTGTTAGCGGCTCATTTTAGGAAAATAAATCAGAATTATGAAAGTCTGTAGTTTTATTGTCATAAAGAGGAAATGTTCATAGAACATATTAAATGACCTGACACAAAATAATAGTAAAAATGATTACGAAAAAGGTAAGAGAGTTTGTGACTCACCGAAGGAATGTGTGGTTTGCATATTTTCAAAAGTTAACTAGAGTGACAGTTTGAAATACTTAATTTTCTTGGATTTACGAGATCTCGCACGATCTGCATAGTAGATGTGCGCCCTGCATATTTTTGGTTTCTTGCAGTTATAAAATGGGTTTACATGAGATGGGAAGATATAATTTCTACTACGACAGCCTTCTTTTTTTTTTTTTTTTTGGTTGAACCTGCTGAACGGCACTGGGGTATTTATTGCATATTAAAATGCGACAGTAGTTTGTTGGCCATCCTCCTCATGTAATATATTACCATGACCCGGCAGAAATATGATTGACATCAAAGGTAGAAACACAAGCAGTGGCCGACAAAAATATGATCGACATGAAAGGCAGAAAGCACAAGTAGTGGCCAACAAAAGTGTGATTGGCATCAAAGGCAAAAACGCGGGCAATGACCGACAGAGCTATGATCGACATCAAAAGCAGCCGGTTTGAAGATGTGGTTGACCATAAATGACAGCCGGATTGACAGATGTGCCTGGCCATAAATGACACAATTAAGCGAAAACCCGAGAAGAGAAGAGAAGAGAAGAGAACTCCCGCTGGTTAACGAATCGTGACAACTCTATAGTAGATATTTACCCTACTCCCTCACTGGAGCGAGATGTGACACAAGGTCTTTTTTAATGTGGGGAGCCCGACCGCGTATAAATGGGCGAAGGAACAAAATTTCCTCAGTTCCCTCAACCGCCGGTTGAGCTGGCCCTGGTGACGAGCTCCTCGTTTACCCCTCTGGTACAAAGGGTGTGGCGCGGCCGCGGGACACTGTTCCCTGGGACCGGGTATCTGCACAGTATAATTTTTCTCAGATGCACCTCTGCCCTCGCCGACAGAGTTACAACTGAGCCGCACAGAGAACAGAGACGCAACTGAGATATGATTTTTGGTCCCCAACCGACACAGAATGTTCCAGTATAGTGTGTGCGTGATTCTGTCTGGCTATATTCCACACAACTTTCACCAACGAAGAAGAAAAATATAAGTATATTTTTATATATACGTGTTCTTGTTCGTTGTTATATTCCAAGACAATCATTATCGTTGTTCGTTGAGATCCTGAATAGCGACGTAATATAACATACCGTTTTTTCATTTCTAAATCCGTTTGAGATGCCAAGACTGGTCTTATATTTATAGGCATTGCTTTTATGAACTTGTTTCATACGATGTCACTGCTCACTCCGAATTCTTTCATTAACGCTATCAGTTCATTTAAATAAACGTATGTTCTCCCTGAAAGAGTGGAAGAAGACATTAATTTAACAAGCATCTCTGTCTTCGATTTTTTGTGCAACGTTACGACTGCGTTTTATTTATTTATTTATTTATTTTAATCATTTCACTCCAAGTACGTCGGGGTCACCACGTGCGCAGGGGATTACAGTGAGAAATAAAACAGGGTAGAGGGGGCGTCAAAGAATGGACCAAAGATGGACGGAATTCAAGGAGACAGAAAATGGCAATTAACGTTGCATTTACACTTTTAGAGAGTGTAGCTATCAAGGAAACAAACAAACGAAAGTGAGTTCCACAGGCAGGAAGTGAAAAGAAAGAAACTGCTAGAGTAGAAATGGCGGCTGCATTTAGCTATTTCAATGGAGAAATGGTGGGACCAAGATGCCAATCTAGTAGTATGCATAAATTCATGAGGCTGGAGTACCAAGAAAAAATAGTTTGTTAGATCAGTGGCCATGAAAATATTTGTAGAAAAGACAGAGGGGAGTGATATCACATCGGTGAGAAAGTGACTGAAGTTGAGAAGCCAAGTCAGAACCAATTACATTGCAGATCCTTCTTTGGATTCTGTCGAGAACCTCGAGGTGAATAGGAGGAGCACCCGACCAGATATGGCAACAGTATTCATTGCCTGAACGAATGGTAGATTTATACATTTGCAAGATAGATTCTGACAGGGAAAATTTTCTGGTAAAACACAGTGACCTGACCTTCCTAGCAGTAGATGCAGCTATATATTCAATGTAGTCGTTCCATTTGAAGTTGGTTGAGAGAATGAGGCCAAGGAGGTGCATGTGTTGCTTTCTGAGAGACTAGCATCATCTATACTGATAGAAAGTAACAAAGATTCTCAATGGTAGTTAAAAAAGAGCATCTTTATTGTGAAAGCATTTACATTACAAGCCATTTCTTATTGCAATCTATCACATATTGGAGATCCTTTTGAAGAGCATCTTCCAGATTTACTTTGTCAGGCTTGGCAGATTTCCTATTGAAATGGAAGTAAATTGTGATATCATCTACATAAATGCCTACTTGGAAACTGATTACATCAGGAAGTTCATTGATGAAGATCAGAAAAAGCGTAGGACCTAGGATAGAGCCTCGAAGGATGACCACTTTCGTATGGAAGGATCTGGAAACTTTCCCATTCAAAGCAACCTTCATTTCATGATTTGATAGGTAAGAATAGATTAAATTGAACAATCATTAGGAAATATTGTAGCCCTGGAGTGTGCGCAGAAGACTAGCATGTCAAACCCTGTCAAATGCTTTTGAGATATCTAGAGCAACAGCTTGAGCTTTGCCGTTCTTAGTGTACATATTCCGTGATGACTGTTAGCACATCAGTGGTAAATCTGGTAAAGCAGAAGCTATATAGTTTGTCAGAGTAGGTTGTGGGATGTAAGATGTTTGACTACTTAGCATTGATAAGAGCCTCAAACACTTTGCCAAAATGTCATAAGAGGCTAATAGGGCAATAGAGGGCTCCCCAGAGTTCTTAAAATCAGGAACTATAAATAAAGATTTCCAGGAAGCAAGAAAGCAGTAAGCAGTGAAGCAATAGTTTGGTGAGGAAAGAAGACAGTTCAGGAGCACATTTTTTAGGACGATGGCTGGAATTCCATCACTTTCGCTTACCTTATGGGAGTCAAGTTTAGAAATAATGTCCAAGACTAGAGATGGAGCTTCACGTTTGCTATAATATCTTGACTTTAAAATGGTAGGTTGTAGCTTGCATACTATCTCCGGTGGTAACACAGCCAATACGTGATAAAATTATTATAGAGTGTCCTTATCCTCATAATGCTAAATTGTGCTTCTATAAATGAGAACCATGCAATCACATTTGATTCAATAAATAAGAGTGATTTAATGGATACTGTTTGTATATGCTCACTGATCTCTGAAGATTCTTGATTCTTGATTTATGATGAATGCAGTAAGAATAGATATGCATTTCCTTGGATGTAAAGTGGCACGAGGTTTAGGGGTTAAAATGAAAAGCTGATTTACTACGCCAAGAACATTAATGAAGGGTGATAATGACAAAAAAACACACGCGTAATTTTAACAAAACAAGATGAGGAATTTATTAATAAATGTACACGCTTGAAGTAGTGTCACTAGCTTGTTTCAGGGAAATGAATCAAAATTCTTAAAGTCTGTAGTTTTAATGTATTGTCCATAAGAAGAAATGTTCATACAACAATTTAAATAATCTGACACAAAATAATATTCAGAAATGTTTAAAGCAAAGGTAAGAATGTTAGTTGCTCACTGAAAAGTTATAGGGGTGCATACTTTCAAAAGTAAACAAAGAGATATAGCGGAAATACTTTGATGTGTGACATGATGGTTAGAGGCAGATAATATAATTGGCAGGTCATTTTAATGCTGGCTGCAAGATACTGAAACAAAGTCCTTCACATGATTTCAGACACTCTTCTCTGATTCATTGAATTTTTCTCCTTATTTCATATTAGGTACCTCCACTCATTTTTAATAACTAACTTTTAAATTGAATTTTAAAAAAAGTTTTCTTGAAACATTTATTTTAGTTTTAAGTGAAATCTAAATGATTAAATTTACTATCTCCAGTAAGTAAAATACCCTGGTGTATTTGAAACAGAAATTATATTGATTGGAATCTAAAATTTTTCAATTTTTTTTTAATCTTTCAATTTTTTGGCCAATTTTGAGCAATTAACACATTTGTAAACAAAAGTTAATCCTCAGTTTTAAAAATCTTGAAAAAATAAAATGTACATTGGTGATACATTATATTTGGAAGATTAGCAAATTTAATGTTAAATTAATCTTATTTACACAAGTACAAATTATTTATAGCATGAAATTTAGAATAAAACTATTTCTTAAACACAGAGTTGAAGTTTCTAACCTTTCCACTGCACTTAGAATGTGTTGACAGATTGACAAATGAGAGATAAAATAAGTATATGGTAATCACAAGTGACATAATTGTACAATTTTTTTCCAGTAAAGGAATGAAACCCTGAAACACATGATCTCTTAATGTACACATAGAAATTACCATACAAAACAAACAAAAAAAAAAACAAAAACAAAAAACTTCAAATACACAAAATTAAAATTAAAATTATTTTAAAAATACAATGACACGATGATTTGTATTAAACTTTTCAATTTTCAATTACTTCACTTAATTTAATAAGTTTATAAACTAACCACAACAAATCTTTGTAGTATTTTAAAATAGTTTTGAAACTTTATAAATTATTATAAAAAAAATGAAAACAGTTCTTTTAGTATTTAATTATTAATTGAAAAAAAATTCTTTAGACTATAATGTCTTTAATATTTTAATAAATTATTAAAGCAATTAAAAGCTTATAAATAATGTCATAGTTTTATTGCATTTTTTTATTTTACTATTGGGAGCAGATTTTTGGAAATAAAGGCAATAGATTAACTGGCATTTACTGTCCAATTCATTAAAGGCATTGAGCCAGTTGAACGTTTCTTGATGTTCATCCACATCTTTTCTCATGGAGTAAAGGACCTAACAGACAATGCGGTGGATTTTGTTAATAAGAACAAAATTCCACTATCAGACTGCTGTGGTCAGTCATACAATAATGTCTTAAATATATCTAAACATTATACTAGATTTATGAACTCAATGAGTTTGACCCTGTGCTAGTCAGTCAGTTAAGTGGCATACGTGATACACGCCCAAGCGTGTATCACGTATGCCACTTAACTGACCGGGCAGAAGATTATTCCGCAATAGGTTGCCATTGCTTTCTACAGTAGACTGGTTGCCGACCAAGGCTATAGAACCCAATCTGTCCTGTTATTTAACCCATAACTGGAAGGAAGAGACGGATTAATACCTTTCCCAAGGGTATTTGCGCGCAAGTGAATACAATGGATTCAACTGGAATTCGAACTCGGCTCCCCGGCTTCTCATTCCGAGCCGATATCCACTGTACCACAACGCACATCCTAAACTTGGTGAGAGTAAAAGCTGCAGAGTGTTGTCTACAGACTGTAAAATTCTTTGACTTTGTTCAGCATCTGTATTTATTTTTTGCTGTTTCTACTCATCACTGGAATCTATTGACATCATCTCTAAGAAAAGATTTTGTGGTCAAGCATCTGTCTGACACACGATGGTCAACATATTTTGATTTGTTCATTCTCTTTATGGTGGGTTTTGAGAAAATAAAGCATGCAATGGATCCTCCATCAGCTGACAATAAACAGTAAATTAATACAAGGCAAGAGGCAGTAGGATTGAACAAAAAAAATGAAAAACTTGGAAACAATCTTTCTCACAATTCTTTGAAATGATATGCTAGAAAGAATGAAGAAAACAAGCAAAGTCTTGCAATCAAAGGATGTGAACATTATTGACACCACCAATCTTCTTGAGTCCATGACAACCTATCTTCATGAACCTAGAGCCAAAGTTAGTGAATATGAATGCAAAGCTAGGAGTATGTGTCCAGATAGTTTACAGGGATGGGGAAAAACAGAAACGTAAATGAAGAGTGTGCCTGAAATAGATACGGTGGATCAGCAGAAAAAATACTTTACACAAAGCTGAAAAGTTCAAGGTGGAAACTCTACTCTCTATTCTGAAAGCTCTAATCTTTGAAATGACAAAACCTGCAGAGACTTATTCAAAGATTGAAAATCTGTTTTCTTTCTCCACTGAATAAAAAAAAACAAAAAAAAAAAACATTGCTTCTGATGCATTAAAGAAAAGTGTGAACATCTCCACTGTACAGAAAAATAATTCAGAGAATTTGAAATTTGTATTCCCGAATCTTGTAATTGCACTCAGAGTGTCCATGTGCATAATGGTGACTAACTATACAGAAGAACATTCTTCTTCAAAACTGAAACTTATATAGAAAATCTGCTTCGTAGCAAAATGGGGCAGCATCGTTTGAACTTGCTTTCACTAAAGTGCATGGAAAAATGACATCCTATTCCTGAAGATCTTTGACTACAAACCAATAAAAGCAGTTCTCTTAAAAGAAATGTTACAAATTAAATACTTGTTTACTAAGAAGTTCATAGTAATTTCTTATTATGCATCTAACTGTTACGGATATAGATAGCCACACACACACACTTACGCACATTGAGATTGGTCTCCGCTAGGTGACAAGGAGATGATCACGTGGGAGCTTAGAGTCAGTCTTAGGATAGCAGGTCAGGGTCTGAGAAAATTTTTAGGAATGACAAATTATTACCGGCGGTACTGTAGAAACCTAGCCGAGATTGCTACACCCCTAACACATTTACTAGGAAAGGGGCATAACATTATATGGACTACAGAGTGTGAAGTTGCCTTCGAAGCCATTAAGGATAAATTAAAATCAACCCCAGTACTAAAGGCCCCGGATTTCAGGAAACCATTTCAAATGCACGTAGACGCCAGTGATGTGGGAATTGGAGCAGTATTAATGCAAGAAGATGAAAATAGGAAAGTACATCCCGTAAGCTTTTACTCTAAAAAGCCGAATTGATCCCAAAAGTCCTATTCGACGATAAAAATAGGAAGCCCTAGCATTAATATTGGCAGTGCTTTGAGATTTCCCACGATTGTTTATACCGATCATAATCCCCTGACCGCATAGATCGCATGCGAAACAAAAACAGAAGATTGCAAAATTGGAGCCTGATATTACAGGAGTTTGGTCTTCAAAGAAAACATATTGCCGGATCGGCAAACAAAATAGCGGATACCCTGTCGAGATAGTGAACCCCCCCCCCCAAAAAAAAACAACCGTGCAGATATTAACTATAATTTGAGGGAAAATTAAATAGAGTAAATGTGTACTTAATGAAACTGAAAAACAAAAAAACAAAACAACAAAACAAAACACGTGTACATTGTGTTAGGACTGTAAAAACTGTGCATATCCTAGTGAAATTAAAAGAAAAGAAAATATATGTGCTTTGAAGGAACTGAAGAAGAAAAAATAATACGCACGTATATCCCTCTTGTATAGCAGAGAAACAAAATGTATATGTTCTAGCCATACTGTGTGTATTTTATTAAAAAAAAAAAAAGAAAAGGAAAATGTGTGTGTATATTTTGACAAAGCTGTAAGAAGATTTTATGTATACTTTTGTCATGTAAAAAAAAGAGAAAAAAAAACAAGAGGATATATATATATATATATATATATATAAAGGAATCGTAAGAAAAAAAAGGAGATGAGCAATTGTGCATGCAGAGATTATTTAAAGTATATGTTAAAAAAGGGTTTTCTTTTCTTTTCTTTTTTCGTTTACGTTGGGAGCTGTTACGGATATAGGTAGCCACACACACACACACCTACACATATATTGAGATTGGTCTCTGCGTGGTGACAAGGAGATGATCATGTGGGAACCTAGAGTCAGTCTTGGGATAGCAGATCAAGTTTGGTTGACCTAGATGCCCTTAGTAACAAAGACGGGAAATAGACAGAAGCTAGATATGAGGTCGTGAAACAGCATGAGCTACAATTCTCGCCAAAAACAAATCACGTGGAGAGCAAAGTTTGGAAATCAGTTGCAGATCAAATCTTGGATGAGAAAATCACGATTGCTGGGCGCTGATAAATGATGAATGAAAAGGAAAACGCATTTAAGATAATAGCGTAATTTGAACAATTCATCTTAAGCAACTCCGAATAAGAAAAACGAACTTATAAATTCTTATTCGTTAAAACAAGAAGAAGAGGAGGCCGATTGTTCTTTCAAAGAAGAAAGAAAGATAGCGACGAAGAGATAGTGAAAGGAAGAAACTGTAATGTTATTTGAATGCTGATTCCTGTTTGTTAAAAGAAGAGAAAGAAAGCGAAGCCAAGTTGTTTATCAAGAAAACAAAGAAAGATAACGACGCAGGGAAGTTAACATATGAAGGAAGAGATATTGAAGAGAATAAACCGCAGAATTGTTCGAGTGCAGAAAATACGATGCTTGTTTGAATAAAGGAATAAAGAAGAGTGCGGATATTTCAGAAAATTTGTATGCTGAAAGTATAACAGTCAACTGAAAGAAAATAGAGAGTCGTAGCTACATACATTTCAAGTGGACTGCATTTGAGTCCGAAGTGTATAAAGAAAGAAAGAGAGAGAGAGAGAGAGAGAGAGAGAGAGAGAGAGAGAGAGAGAGAGAGAGAGAAGACAGTAAAATAAGAGAGAGAAGGAACTGATATAAAGATAAGTTATATTCTTAGACCCCATGTTAGAACACGCATACACTTCCACGAATATTATGTTACCACATACATCATACCACATGTGCTTATAAATTATATGGTTCTCCCCATTTTTATTTTGTGTTAATCGCTTGCATTCGTATTCGTTCATGTTTGTTGATATGTTGCAAATTGTTATTTCGACTACGTTGGGTATCCGAATATAAGTTTTAAGGTTCAGGTCATTGGATATCCTTATTCATACTTAGATATATTTTTTATTTTGATATTTTGTTACTTATTAAAATTTTATATCAAAAATCGCCTCGTCTTGCCGTTCATCCTTGAATTGTTGGTCAGCGCATGTGTTGATATTGAAGCAGACCTGGGAAGATTGCAGTTCGATGATATCAATCGAACAGTAATCTCATTTTCTTGTTTTTGTTTATCATTGTCCATTTGTCATGATCTAGGAGAGATAACCCGTATCTGTCCATAGATGTGGAAATGTAAATATTCCCGAATCGACGTGTAATCATCTTGATGGTTATCGTCGAAGCAGGTATATGGCTTACTGAGTATTATTGTCTTTTCAAACCTTGTGCATTGATCAAAAGTTTATTATGCTGATCAGTTTCTGCTGTACAGCATGTTTATAATGTTTTAACACCAGTTTTGTTGAAATGTTAATAAAATATATATAATCATTTATTTATTTTTATGTGAGTGGTTGTCGTAGCACACTGGTTTGCCGGTGGGGGTGTGTGCATAATACTGTTGTGACAGCCCTGATCACATCTTGCTATTTACCCTTGCATTGGAACCTTTCTTGTGCAGGTTGTGGGTAGGGTAAACCTGGTCCCAGGAAAATCTATTAAATAAATAGTGTTTATCGTTTTTGTTATAATTTCTCAAGAACAAAGAAAATGTATAAATTCACTTTCAACATATGTTTAGGTTTTATCATCATTACTTTTTAAAAGAATAAACATTTCTGAGGAGTGAAGGTAGTTAAAATAATAGTGGTGTCAAAGGAAAAACTGTCCTTTTGCAAGCTCAAAGGTTCAAAATTGCCAAAGAACCTCAATTTTTTGGTGGGTACATAAAACTGTAATCGTTTTATATAAATCTTTTACATTGAGAAGCATATACTCAGGTGACAAAAAGACTTACTGATTGCCTCAAAATTTGTAGTCTTTCTAGTGAATGTCAACAAGTTCTGTCTATCTTTTCTTGTGTGTCATCAAGAGAGACATTAGAGTTAGAGGATTGTCATACAAGACAATTTAATGTTGATGATGTATTGTCGCCTATGATCATAGACTAATGTATTGAAATATCTTAGCAATGACGAGCTACTTCTCACCTACAAGGTGCGTTCATCAAACTCTTTGGCAGACTGTTTTGTCAACTTTAATGACTTGAAGATTTGGTTGGTTGTTTTGTTTTTATGGCAAATCAACCTCGGCGGGTCACTTATTGCCAACTAAATTTTATTTATTCATTGCTGGCAATACCTTTTTCTTTCAACAATTTATTGTTGTTTTTATATAAGTTTTGTGTCTAGTAATAATTTTTTCTTTTCGAGTATCAAGATTCATTGGGATTTGTTTTTAAGGGCAAGGTCCCCAAGACCTACCCTTGTTATTTAACCCATAACTGGAGGAAAGGGACGGATTAATACCTTTCCCAAGGGTACCAGTGCTTAAGTGAATGCAGGGTATTCAACTGGAATTCGAACTCGGCTCACCGATTTCTCTTTCCGAGCCGATATCCACCGCACCACAAAGCACATCCGTCACTATACGCTGATAGCACCTGGTATTTCCAAGCAGTCACCCATCTAAGTACTGACCAGGCTCAACGTTGCTTAATTTCGGTGAACGAGCGAGAACCGGTGTATTCAATGTTATATGGCCGTAAGCCATGACTTGAAGAAGTCCATGGAGTGTTCCTTCTTTCATTTTGTGATTTTACTTCTAATGTGTAGGATTGTTGAATGCTACATTGTCCAAATATAAGACATTTTCACCTTAAAAGCCCATTTTGATTGCAGTGTAGCAGCCACAGATCTATTTCCTTTAGCGAATCAATGCCCCCGACGGGAGATTCGGTCACTCACTGACCAATCAACGGGCGGAGCGCATTGATTCCTCTCTAGAACTATTTTTCCTAGTCCTCTTTGGTAGAACGGACGAAAAGAGAGAGCCATGAGCCCGCGGCAGTAACGAACGCCTCTCTCACATCGCTGCCACTGATTTCCCATGGAATGCTGCTAGCTTCACCATGGACACTTACATACTATCTGCTGCTAGCTTCACCATGGACACTTACATACTATCTGCTGCTAGCTTCACCATGGACACTTACATAATACCAATCTTGTACGTTTACTATGTAATAAACCATTCTTTATTGTTATTCTAAAAGCAAGTTTCGTCATCCATTTGTGTGCCTAAAAAATATAGTGTTGGGGAAATTAAGCATTTCCCCATAACTCCTATAAAATGGTGACCCCGAATGGCACCTTAGGATGGCGAAACAAATTTTTAAAAAAATAACAACACGAAACTCGGCCTCCACTTTCGGACAACAGTACAAGCAAAGTTAAAAGGAGAGAGAGAAAAAGCTCCCTTTACTCAAATAACATTTTTTTTAAACACGTGCTTTCACAAAAAAAAAACCCAAAAACTTTCCGACGAGTAAGTATCTTCTTTTCAGCCCGTACACAAGAAAAACACCAACTCAAGCAAGCATAACGACCATTACATTTTGTTCAAAGAAAGTTCAAAAAAAAAAAAAAAAAGAAGAAACTTACTACTCTGCTCTGTTCAACTGACCACGTGGTACAAAAAAAATATATATATTTTGATTGCAATAACAAAAAAAAAAAGTGAGTAATACACCTTTACATTTTATTTTTTCGAAAGTTAAAGCTAATAGAGCGCCTCCTTCCTTAACATTTAACTTTCCCGCCTAAATGGTGATTGGGCGACGCCATCTTTAATTCCAACTTTTGTTTTTAAGACAGGCCTTGAAACTGACAGTTATCTCCCTTACTAAGGAACCTTAAAGCAGCACCTTTCTCTCGTTTAACACGAATATCACCATTTTCTTGTGTCTTTTGAAATGTTTTCCCTCTCGTTTCTTTCTCATTGAGACGTGTTTCTTTGATATTTTTCTTTTTGGTGGTCTGTCGTCACGCTATATATTAATAAGAAAATGGCGACTACTTTACCTGCTTTCGCTGGCGACGTTCGAGTTTGGTTTGCCCAACTCGAGTCATATTTTATAGCGAACAACGTCGTGGAGGAGCGGCAATTGCCTATTTTATTTAGTGCATTTCCCGCGTCATTGACACCAGTTGTCAAAGATTTGATAACTAACATCCCCCTTAATGCTACTTATGACAGTATTAAGCCGGACGTCGCTATCAGCGGAAAAGCGGTTCCAAACTTTAGTCAATGACGAGCTGTTGGGAGACCGCATGCCAAGCGAATTGCTCCGCAGAATGAGAGAGCTGGCAGAAGATGTCCCTGCTGATAGTGCCATTATAAAGCAACTTTTCTTCTCACGATTGCCCCCTCAAGTAAAGGCAATTCTGGTACCCATGGTAGAGAAGAGCTCAGTAGACGTAATAGCGTCCTCTGCAGATAAAGTGATGGAATTCACCAAGGGGCCTATTACCGCGTCCATTCCTCAGCCAAAGGCTGAAGTCTCTACCCTCTCTGCTGCTGGGAACACAAGTGAAGGTACCACACAAGTGGCGATACTCAAAGCAATAGTGCAGCTTACCAATGAAGTAAGCAAATTAACCGTACTTAATTCACAACAGCCTAGACGTCGACATAAAAGTCGTTCGCCATCCCCACACCACCGCCGCCATTCAAGCAAGCCAGGACTATGCTATTATCACAGTTGTTTTGGCGCTAAGGCTCGGAGGTGCAAAATGCCCTGCTCCTTTTCAAACCAGGGAAACTTAAATCTGGAGAGCTGAGCACGGCACACTCTCCACAAGATCTATGTAACAACCGTGCCTATTTTATCACTGACTCCAGGTCCCAAGCACGTTGTTTGGTTGACACAGGAGCAGCTTGCAGTATCTGGCCACTGAAACTCCTCACTGAGAAGCCGCCATTGTCGCCCATCACACTGCAAGCGGTAAATCACTCCCCTATTCCCACGTACGGTCAAATTTCTCGTTCTCTGGACTTGGAATTACGGAGAGACTTTACATGGATTTTTACTGTAGCTGATTTACCATACCCCATTCTAGGCTCGGACTTTCTGCACCACTTCAACCTTTTAGTGGATATGCGCAAGCGACGACTGATTGACGGCAATACGGAACTTTCCGTCATGGGTTTTAAAGCAAATATCTCACCTATCAGCCCGGTATTTTTCATTGCCGCCACTGACGACCCATACCAAACATTACTACGCTCTTACCCAGAGTTAACTAACTTAAATTTCGTTGTGAGCAAATCAACTCACTCTACAAAACACCACATCGAGACCACAGGCGCTCCGGTGTTCTCACGCCCTCGCCGCCTCCCTGCTGATAAACTAAAGGCGGCGAAGGCAGAATTTAACCATATGCTGCAGCTGGGAATTATACGCCCCTCGTCCAGTCCATGGGCTTCCCCTTTGCATATGGTTCCAAAGCGTTCTGGAGATTGGCGTCCGACTGGGGACTATCGACGACTAAATGCCATTACGGTACCTGATCGTTACCCAATCCCACATATACAAGACTTCGCTTCATCCCTGCATGGTTGTAAGACCTTCTGCAAACTAGACCTCGTTAAGGCTTACCATCAGATACCAGTGAACCCAGACGACATACCCAAAACTGCAGTAACTACTCCATTTGGAGCGTTTGAATTTTTAACTATGCCTTTTGGTTTGCGAAACGCGGCTAGTACCTTCCAACGCTTCATGGACGAAGTAGTGCGTGATTTGGACTTCGTCTATAATTATATAGATGACATCCTCGTAGCAAGTGCCTCACCTGAGGAACATGTTACTCACCTCCGCCTACTGTTCGAACGGTTTCAAAAGTACCAGGTGAGGATTAACCCTGGTAAATGTGTTTTCGGTGCTTCGTCGCTAACTTTCTTGGGACACATTATAAGCCCCGAAGGGATGTCTCCCTTACCTGAAAAAGTGAAGGCTCTACAAGACCTTCAACCACCCACTTCACTTCGCCAACTGAGACACTTTCTCGGTCTGCTTAACTATTACAGACGTTTCATCCCACACTGTGCGGATCTCCTGTCTCCTCTGTCTGACATGTTACGTAACAGGAAAAAGAAAAATGAGCAGGTTTCGTTGAATGACATACAGCTAAAAGCCTTTAACGAAGTGAAGAAGAAATTAGCGACAACATCGCTACTTGCACATCCTGTACCCGACTCCCAGTTTTCAGTGGTCGTTGATGCATCGGGCACAGCTGTAGGTGCAGTTTTGCAACAGCAACACCAACAACAGCTACAACCTCTCGCTTATTTTTCGAGACAGCTAAAACCGGCAGAACAACGTTACAGCACGTTTGGCCGTGAACTCCTGGCAATGTACCTCGCAGTGAAACACTTTCAGCATTCACTAGAGGGCCGACAATTTGTGATCTACACCGATCACCGTCCGCTTACTTCCGCTCTGCGCTCAAAGCCGGACAGATATTCTCCTCGCGAAACTCGCCACTTGGATTTTGTTTCGCAATTTACAAACGATATCCGACATATCTCTGGTGAACAGAATGCTGCGGCAGACGCCTTGTCTCGCCTTCCCATTAATTCACTGTTCTCACCTTCAGATATCGACTTACGACAGATGGCCTTTGACCAACCACGCCTGGACACCTTTGATCTATCGTCACCTGAATTTGCAACTTGCAAGTTCGCATACTTACCAGTGCCTACTGCAGACACGCAGATCATCTGTGACACCTCAACAGACGCACCTCGACCTTTTGTTCCGATGACACATCGTAGGGTTGTTTTTGACACACTACACCAATTGGCACACCCCGGACCCAAAGCCACAGTGAAGCTGATTACAGCTAGATTTTTCTGGCCAAACATGAGGCGTGATATCACTGCCTGGACACGTTCTTGCGTTTCCTGCCAAAAATCAAAAGTGCACAAACATATCCGTGCACCCCTCGGAACACCCCAGACGCTCGGTTCAGCCACGTCCATATTGATCTGGTTGGACCATGGCCGGTCAGTCAGGGATTTACTTACCTCCTGACCTGTATAGATCGCTTTACACGGTGGCCCGAAGCTATTCCCCTAAAGGACATTTCAGCTGAATCCGTAGCGCAAGCCCTTATATCAGGCTGGATAACGCGTTACGGAGTTCCTACAACAATTACCACTGACCGTGGCAGACAATTTGAATCCCACCTATTCCAGGAACTTTCCAGAATTTTAGGGATCAATCGAATTCGAACTACGAGCTATCACCCTGCTTCTAACGGGATGATAGAACGCTTTCATCGCCAATTAAAGGCCGCATTACGTGCCTATCCTGACCAACAGCGATGGAGCGAATATGTACCTGTTGTCCTTCTTGGCTGTCGTGCAGCTATCAAAGAGGACCTAGGATACTCTCCAGCAGAACTTGTCTATGGAGTACCTCTATCATTACCAGGTCAGATGTTGAACCCTATAGATTTAACAGGAACAGATCCTGCCTTGTATATAAACAGACTGCAATCTTATTTTGGTAATCTCCCACCAATGCACCCTAGGGAACAGACCATCAAATCATCAGTCCCAAAAGATATTTCTTCATGGACTCACGTTTTTCTAAGAAGGGACGCTGTCAAAGCCCCTCTCACTCCACCTTACACTGGCCCTTACCGCGTGCTTTCACGCACTGACAAACTTCTCACTCTTGACATTAGTGGCAAAAAAGAAACTGTATCTATTGACAGGGTGAAAAGAGCCTTTCTTAACACAAACACACAAGAGCCACATATTCCCCCTACTTACATACATGAACATATCTTTACACCCGTGGAAAAAAATACGATGCCAACAGACAACTATGTCACCACCACACGCAGTGGTCGACGAGTACATTGGCCCAAAAAGCTCTGTAAAACTGTTTATATATAAATTGTACCCTTCTTTGTTTTATGGCCGCTATCTTTTTCTCTGTCGGCTTTCCGCCTAAGCAGGGGGTGATGTAGCAGCCACAGATCTATTTCCTTTAGCGAATCAATGCCCCCGACGGGAGATTCGGTCACTCACTGACCAATCAACGGGCGGAGCGCATTGATTCCTCTCTAGAACTATTTTTTAGAACGGAGGAAAGCCAGAGAGAGCCATTAGCCCGCGGCAGTAACGGACGCCTCTCTCACATCGCTGCCACTGATTCCCCATGGAATGCTTTCGTGGAAGACGCTGCTGCTAGCTTCACCATGTACACTTACATACTATCTGCTGCTAGCTTCACCATGGACACTTACATACTACCAATCTTGTACGTTTACTATGTAATAAACCATTCTTTGTTGTTATTCTAAAAGCAAGTTTCGTCATCCATTTGTGTGCCTAAAAAATATAGTGTTGGGGAAATTAAGCATTTCCCCATAACTCCTATAGCAGCAACATGTTCCTGTTGCTTGATAAGAACAAATGTGTGTTTCTGTGTTTATATGTCATGATGTGAATGATTATTTTAGTGAGGTAAAAGAAGGAAATACATGGAGATTTGTCTCTTTCTCTTCCATCACCATTCACCTATGATAAGCATCAAGATAGATAGATAGATAGATAGATAGATAGATAGATAGATAGATAGATAGATAGATAGATAGATAGATAGGGAAAGAGAGAGCTGTTTTCTTTGAACTTTTGTGAAAGGTGGGTAAATGTTGCACAGTTGTGTTTTATGAAAAGTGCTAATTTAAAGCGGCATCTTGAAGTGACAGGTTAGAGATTTTGTGCTTCACAGAAAAACTTCAGTTAAGGAGGAATAGATTTGATTTACCTTTTTTAAAGGTAATCTTAAACACAGTAACATCTGCACATTTCTAATGTTCAATTTTTCTTCCAGTTAACTTCAGAGACAAGAAGAGGCAGTTCTTTGATGAGATGGCAATTATTTAATTTTTATACTATTTTTACAGTTTCCTGCCTCATTTTTATCTTCAAATGAACTTGCCTTTTCTGCCATATTAGATATGGGAGTGAATAAAAATAAAATTTCAAAGCCCACTTGGGAAAAATCTAGGCCCATTTAAAAAATTTCTCTGGTTTACTTGTAAGCCTAAAAGCCTATGTTGTGAGTCAAATCATTGGTTGAATTTTAAAAAAATTGTAATTAAAAGTAGTGATAAAAAATAAGCTATCTAAGTAAAAAAAAAATCAATTTGTTCAATTAAATGCACCATGCGGCCCCTCTACCCGCAAAATGCGACTTGTGCCCCACCCCGAACATACTGAACCCACAATAAATGGTACTTTAAACAAAATAACATACTCTCGGAACGCAGATATTCCGTGATCAAGAAAAAAACAAAAAACAAAAAAAAAAAACAGAAGAAATTGCGGAATTGGCGTTTTGAAGTTATACGTTATGAACGTTTTCACAACTTTTAGCTACTTTTTTATGTATGTTGAAAGTAAACAGATATCTATAATCTATTTCTCTCTCAAATTCATTTTTAAAAAATTACAAATGATTTACGACCTCTTCGGGGCCCGGAAGGCTTCTCTAGAAATAAATAAATACTGTAAAAAAAATACATTTTTAAACTTACAACTTTTTAGTAGTTTATATATGTATGTGTTATGTCTTGAAGGCTGTCACAATACGTTGAATGAAATAAAGGAAGGCCGGGAGGTGTTTGTATGACCTGTTTATTATGATATTTCGAGACTGTAATCTCATCATCAGAATGGCAGAGAAATCCTCAGAATGACCGTGCTTCTTAGCTGCCCATCTATGAATGGCTGGCTTTATCGACTGCTGCTGTACGTGTGTGTGTGTGTGTGTGTGTGTGTGTGTGTGTGTGTGTGTGTGTGTTCAAGTTGGGGTTTTATTGGTCTGATGGAATCAGTTCATAGGATATGGGGGTTGATGTGACTTTGACCGAGTCAAAGAATATCAGTTTCATTGCTGTTGTCTTATCTATCTGATTTATCTGGTGGTGTTTGCTCGTTGTGTGTGCTATAATTGAATCTACTTTATTTTCTATATATATCTCTGTGTGTGTTTATTTGCTTTTGTGTGTGTGTGTGTGTGTGTGTGTGTGTGTGTGTGTGTGTGTGTGTGTTTGTGTGTTCTGTCCTGGTATGTGGTTTGTTATGAGCACCTCTGCTACTACAGCCAGGGGGGGGGAGAAAATGTGTTAGCGTGGTTACTGTAACTATTTTTTTCCTGTGTGTATAGGCTATGTGTAGTATTGTAATTAAATCTACCTTATTTTATTTATCTGTGTGTGTGTGCGTGTGTGCTTTAGCCTGGTTATCGGTTTGTTATAAGGGAGGAAGAAGTGTGTGTGTGGTTATTGTTACTGATTGTGTGTGTGTGTGTGACCTTTGCTGTTGTGTTAAGTGCATGTTGCGTGCGTCTTGGTGTTGTCTATACTGTTATGTAATCTAGGTTTAATTCTTGGCGACTTTTAATTGGCGGTTGTAATTTAGATATAATTAGGGACTCTTTAATACGTAGGTTACCTATGTTGCGTTCCTTAGCCAAGATATTAACGGTTATGGTTTTGTCTTTATTTTTGCATTTTTTAAAATGTTTTTGGTATGACGACGCTTGCGTGCGTAAATATTCTTTTATCCTAATGTGTAGATGTCTTGTAGTGCTGCCGACATAGAATGCGTCGCATTTGGCGCATTGTATGCGGTATGCGACATATACCTGGTGGCATATACCGGTGCCTGCAATAGGGCAGTTGCTTAGTGTGCATGCGGTGTTTTTGTTTGTTCTGTGGTTGGGGTTGAGGTGTCTGCGAAGAGTGGGGCCGTAGTGTGCCAGCTGTATGTCTAATCCCTCTCTGCAGATAGCTCGACGTATTTTTGATGTTATGTATTCGCTGAAGTGTGGTAACCTCAGGAAGCAGGTGTTAGATAGGGTGTGGCACCTTGGGCCCCTCCTACCCTTCCGTTCTAGGTGATCTACAAAGGAATGTGGGTAACCGTTAGTCACCAGTGTTTTCTTGAAGAGTGCAGTGTGGGTGTTAACGTATTCGCCTTTGCTGCATTTCTTTCGGATACGTGCGAGTTCATTATTGATGTAGCTGGTCTTAGCGCTGAGAGGGAGGGCTGATCGATAGTGGACAGACATATCCCTGCTGGCAGGCTTTTTGTAGAAATCGGTGTGGACTTCACCTCTAACCGATATTTTAAGCTTGAAGTCCAGCAGTGATAGGCATCGGGGTGCTCGATCGTGAAATTAATTTTACCGTCCATTCTGTTGAACGTCGCTGCCATTCTGCTTGCCTCGTCGCGTGAAGAAGTAAGGATGAGTATATCATCAATATATCTCGTAAAGAAGGCGTATGAATGGCAGGTGCTGAGTGCGCGACGCTCCAGTTGGTTCATATATGCGACGGCAAGTAGTCCCGATAGGCTGGACCCCATCGGAAGGCCAGTGGTCTGTTGGTCTGTTGGTGGTCTGTTTGTAGTTTATATATATATATATATATATATATATATAGAGAGAGAGAGAGAGAGGGGAGAGAGAGAGAGAGAGCGAGAGCAAACTGGGTTGATAGATGTCTATTATTTCGACATAAAAATATGATAATAATTTTCCAGTTAATCCTAATAATTATTTTGTTAATTTTTTTTCATTACAATAGATTTGCGGAGCCAAGGAGCCTTGCGGCTTCCCGGGGCCTTGCAGCTCCTAGGGAATTTGCGCTCACCCCCCCCCCCCCCCCGCAATTGCAGGGTCTGCCGGGGTCCTAAGCACGGCCCTGATTTTGACATCCAAGTTTTCAACTCTATCCCCACACATAGGTTTGATTATGTTAATGTTAGGGATTTGGACAGGCCAATAATATCTACAATGTCTTTATCAGTTTGTAACTTATTTGTGACTTGCAATGTCTGGAAAGGTGACCCATCATGTTGGAATATTTCACCTCTGGTAATAGATGGAACTTTACCAAAAGATTTTTCAGTGTTCCATTGATTTGCTCATCATTGTCTTTATACCATTGCTTTGATGTAGTCAGGCTACATCCAAGTAATTAAGTTGCCCCTATAAAGTTTTGCTATTCTTTACATATTTTTATTATTCCTTGTATCAAATGGTCTTTAGACAACATGTCTTCCATTAGAATTTTTTTACTTAAAAACAGTTACTTCTCTCATTATATATCATTTTAGCATTTTAGCACATTTTTCTTTATCGTATAATAAAAGATTGTTAGTGCAGTATTTTTATCTTATCTTTTTATCTTTGTTTTTGGTTAATGATACTTTTTTTGCTTCAATGCATTCATTTACATTATTTGTATTCATCTCATTCATACTTCAGTAGTAATGTTTCCTTCATTCATTACTTGATGAGCTCTTAATAACATATATATTTGCTATTCACCGGCCTTATATAATAATTTTATTTCCCTATTTTACAAAATGTACGTTGTGATACAGTGGATATCGGCTCAAAGGAGCCGAGTTTGAATTCCAGTTGAATTCATTGCATTCACTTACGTGCAAATACCCTTGGGAAAGGTATTAATCCGTCTCTTCCTTCCAGTTATGGGTTAGATAACAGGACAGATTGGGTTCTATAGCCTTGGTCGGCAACCTGTCTACCGCAGAAAGCTAATGACAACCTACTGTGAGATAATCTTCTGCCCAGTCAGTCATGTCTCTTTCGAGACATGATCGCCCAAGCGTGTATCACGTATGGCACTTAACTGACTGACTCTATAGCTAAATATTTATTTCTATCAAAAACTGCATTCACTAACATGTAAATACCCCTGGTCTATTGTAGAAAGAAACGGCAAATTACTGCAAGAAAATCTTCTGTCTAGTCAGTCAGAATTGAAAGAGACATGATCACCCAATCATGTATTATATATGGCATTTATATGACAGACTGATCAAAAATTGAAAAATCTTTAAAATCTTTTATTGTGAACAACATTGTAATAATGGTAGGATTAGTGTTACTGTATGACTTTCTGGGAGGAGGAGTTATCTATTTATGTTCAGACTGATATATATATATATATATATATATATATATATATATATATATATATATAAATTAAAATAAATTTTCAAAATTCAAAAATGTTGAATGAACATTTCAACATGAAATCCCTAAGAGAGATCTCACGCCTCCTCAGCAACAGTCAGTCTAATTCAAAATGTGAATAAAAATAAAATAAAAATAAGATTAAAAAGAGAAATAAAAAATAAAACATAAAGAAATAAAAAAATAAAAAAAATATAAAAAAATAAATAATGGTTAAGATTTGAGAAATATACATCAAAAAAAATTTTTTTGAAAATCAGTCTATTTTTGGTTTTTACTTTTAGATAGAGTTGTAAGTGAAGAGATGGGAAATTTGGCATGTCTAGCTTAATAAATGAAAAGGGTTAAGGAAGGGAAGTCAAATTGAGAATTGGGTTAAACAGAACAGAAAGGGAAGGGGTGGGTTACAAAATATGTATACAGAAAAAATAAAGAAGGGGAAAAAAGAAAAAAGAAGAAAAGAAAAAGGAAAAATTTCAAATAGAAACACTTGATACGTGTCAAACAAATTTAACTTTAAATATTTAAAAGGGTTAAAGTTTTTGAAAAAAGAGACTTATTAGTAAAAGTATATTTAGGGGAAAAATAGAAATAAGAATTAAAAAATTTAATTAACTTAATCTAATTAAAGATATTTTTAGGTATAGACAAACTATATATGTTTATAATAACGATAATAATTATAACAATATTAATAGTAACAGAAATAATTCTGCTAATACTAGTAATTGTTATACTATATTTAAGTTCGTCTTGAAAAACCCACCGAGAACGAACTTGGAGGGAAAAGGAGGGGAAATAAAAAAAGAAACAAATGAAGTACATGAACAAAAGTCAAATACTCATAGGAAAGAAAAAAACCCCAAGACGAAAACCCTAACACTAAAGCACTCGATACGAAAGTAGAGCAACATTATTTACCCTGATGAGCCGTAGAGTGAAACCTAGGTAGGTTTGTTGGCTCTCACTTAGAGTATATATATATATATATATATATAATGAACTTATGCATTTTATTGATTCATCTGTTTTCTGCATCTTATCAACCCTTCACAGTTTATTTAAAGACAGATATTATTTTAGATTGTAAGAACTTTTGATAGGAATAATAATGATTTAGTGATACAAGTCTTTGTGAGTTTGAATCAATGGTAATTGATCTTTGGAGCCAGTTGTAGATAGTTAACTATTTAGATATTTCTGAATATGTTTGGCACCATGCATGACATCTATAAGAACGTCTCAATCTGACAAAGCAACATTAAGCCTGGTCAATATTTAGATGGGTGACCGTTTGGGAATACCAGGTGGTGTAAGCGTTTCTTGATGGGTGTATTGGGGTGCAGTAGAACTCAGCTCGGAATGAGAAATGGAGAAGCCAAGTTCGAATTCCATTTGAATGCTCTGACGGCTAAAATTACCATTACAAATGTAGAACATTTCAAATCTTATCTGATTACAAGGGAGGTAATTCTTCTTACAATTTTGATAGATTTTAGTGCAAATATGCAATATTATAATTACATTATCAAATTAACTACTTTCTTTTAATTATTGACATATAAATTACTTGTAACATGGTATTAAGAATTTTATTTTATCCAGTACAATTTGAGATTAAAGACGATTTAAAAACATAATGCTTATACTTGTATATTTAAAATATATAAGTAATTGGGAAGGGGGGTAATTCATGTCTTCTTCAGGCTTTAACACCAGCCCAATGTTAATGAATATACTTGATTCGCCTCCCCTTTTCTCTCCGTTATATATATATATATATATATATATATATATATATATATATATAAAATTAAATTATTGTTAATGAAGTTTTTTGTCATAATTATTATAAATCGCCTAAAGATACCGAAAGGTTGAAACCTAGGTTGTGAAAATAACATGTTTCCAAATGAAAATATATACACACACACACACATCACTTGGTAGATCATGTCTTGAAAGAGACATGACTGATTGAGCAGAAGATTATCCCGCAGTAGGTTGCCATTACTTTCTACAGTAAACTGGTTGCCAGCCAAGGCTATAGAACCTAATCTGTCCTGTCATTTAACCCATAATTGGATTAATACTTTTCCCAAGGTTATTTGTGCATAAGTGAATGCAAGAAATTTAACTGGAATTTGAACTTGGCTCCTCAATTTGTCATCCCGAGCCACTAACCACTGCACCACAATGCCCAACCAGATAATAATATACACAAAATCTTATAGACAAACTCCCATCAACTGATGTTAAAATAACTACAAAATGTTTATTCAATGATTACTTAGTAAGTTTTTTAATACATGCTTCTACGAAACAAGGTATTAAATTGACTAAGAGGCTCATTCTATTTTTGCTTTTAAATCACATTAGGAACTGTTAGTTTTTAAGTAATTTAATTTTGAAAGATTGCATTTGATTATATTGTTACAGTTATTATGTCTGTATCAATAAGAATAAGCAACATTTTAGGCATATTAGTAATTTTTAGACATAAAAGTCTTTGTACATTTTTTGGAGAAGGCTCGGTGAATAATACAATGTATCAAGAATGCTTTGTGAATTTTTATGCTGAAGAATGAAACAGTTGAGTGGGAAGAAAAAGTTTAACCAGATTTGTTGTAAGACTAATTCAGGATATAAAGTGGCCTTGAATGCAACAAAAAACAAGCCTTTAATGGTCTATACTGTGGGAGGATTATTATCTCTCAGTTGTGTCTCTGTCTTCAGACAGAGTGTGACTCAGTTGTGGTCCCACTGAGGAAAATGAATACTGTGAGATAGTAAGTCCTGGGGAACAGCTGTCCTAGCCTGCACACTGTCAATTTACTGGTTGAAATAAGTATTGATTTCAGCTTTGGCATTCAGATGATAGGTCCAGAAACTTTTATTAATAACATAAATATATGAATAAATCTTGCCTTGAATCAATGGTTCATGCTAATCTTGATAGTGTAATTGTATGGAAAATATTTTCTTGGCATACCTTGGAAAATCTGATATCAATAAAATATTGTTCAAATGTGACAACCTACTCAGTTAGTGTGGCTGACCATACATCTCAATATATGACTACTTATTTTTCTATGTGCCATGTCCCATTAGGATGTAGGTGGTCATGGCCCTCCACATCTCCCTATCCCTTGTAAACCCTTTCTCTTGCTACTCTTCTCAAACTCTGCTCTGCTATGCATTTCCTCAAGCCCATCAAGTATGTCATTTCTCCTGTTTTTTTCCCTCTATCTGTCCTGTAGGTATCAGATTCTCCAAGCTTTCCTTCCTCATTCAGTCAGTTAGTTAAGTGCCATACGTGATACATGCTTGGGCGATCATGTCTTGAAACAGACATGACTGACTGGGCAGAAGATTATTCCGCAGTAGGTTGCCATTGCTTTCTGCGGTAGACTGGTTGCCGACCAAGGCAATAGAACCCAATCTGTCCTGTTATTTAACCCATAACTGGAAGGAAGAGATGGATTGATACCTTTCCCAAGGGTATTTACATGTTCCAAAAACTTAAGTTGATTTTTCTTGATATTAAGTATCAGTTTTTTTCATTTCCATCCTCTCTAAGACCTGATTGTTGCTAAAATTTTCAGCCCATGGTGTCTTTAACATCCTTCTATAAAATCACATTTCAGTTGCTTCAAGTCTTTCCTTCATCTTTGATGAGATTGTCCAGTATGACGACTTGGAGAATCTGATACTAACAGGCTAGATAGAGGACTTGGAGAATCTGATACTAACAGGCTAAATAGAGGAAAAAAGCAACAGGGGGAAAGCAGTGGATAGCATATTTGAAGGACCTAATCAGATGGATGACGGAACGAGGGTTGCATGCAACAGAAGAAGGCATGCTCAGAGCCACCAGGGATAGGAAAACGTGGACAGCCATGATTGCCTACGTCCTGAATGGACAGAGCACATAGAAGAAGACTTGTAATTAGCATTTTGGGCCCATCTTTTTACTGATGACCATGCATTCAGTTTTCTTGTAGTTTATGTTTATGTTTATGTTTAGTCCTTTCTTTTTGCTTTCCTTAGCAACCTTTTTTAGGAGGTCTTATAATTTTCTGTCAGTGTCTGCTATCAACACTGTATCATCTGCATATCTTATATTGTTTCGATTGTGGCTGTCAGGGACAAATACTAGCAAGAATGTGCTTATCCTCAGGTGGCCACTTTCAACAGGATAATACACTATATCGCAAATCAATACTTAAGCATACTTAATAAAGTAAATGGTGAGTGTATATATGATTCATTCCCTATCAAATTTAACACATCACTCAATAAGTCCCAGGCCTGACATGTAGATGGCACCACTAATTAAAATCTATATATTTTTTTATAAAATACTAACATTCAAATGAAATGTGACAAAATTTGAGCTCAATCAGATTATTAGTTTACAAATTACAGTTATTTAAATGAAGCTACTGTTGCAAATTTTCAAAACAATGGAAAAATCTGAATTTTGTGTGTAGATAAAGCATTGTTTTGTGATAGTAAAAAAAAATACTGTTTAAGCAAAGCAATTGCTTGATAAATGTTATTCGGACTCTGCTTCATTGGAAACAATGGTTAAGAGGTAGTATGCTGACTTTAAAAGTGGGTGTACAGACACAATTGATGCTAAATGCTCAGGTCGCACGAAATTGGCAGTTGTCTTGGAAAACACAAAAAAAATTCACAAACTCTTTTTGGCTGATTGTAAATTGAAGTTGCATGAAATAGCAGAGGAGTTGAACATATCAAAAGGCAGTGTATTCTTCATTTTGCATGAATATTTGTCAATAAGAAATCTGTGTTTAAAGTGGGTGCCGTGTTTGCTCACAGTCAATCAAAAACAACATGTCAGTGATTCAGAGCATTGTTTACAACTGTTTCAATGCAACCGGAATTCACCACTTCACTCCAGAGTCAAATCGATTGTCAGCTGAGTGTACAGCAGCAGGTGAAAGCTGTCTAAAATGACCAAAGATGCAAACATCAGCAAGCAATATTTTGGCCTCCATATTTTGGGATGCACAAAGTTCATTGATTACCTTGAGAAAAGAAGAACCATCAACAGCAAATATTACATAGCATTATTAGTGTATTTGAAGGAAGAAATCACCAAAAAACAGCCATAAGTGAAGAAGAAACAAGTAATCTTTTACCAAGATAATGCACTGTGTCATAAGTTGATCACAATCATGGCAAAACAACATGAATTAAACTTTGAATTCCTTCCACATTTACCGTATTCTCCAGATCTGGCCTCCAGTGGCTATTGGCTGTTTGCAAACCTCAAAAGAATGCTCTAGGGAAATAGATTTGGCTCCAATGATAAAGTGATATTAGAAACTGAGGCGTATTTTGAAGCCAAAGAAAAATTGTTCTACAAAAAAGGCATCAACTTGTTTGATAAGCATTGGAATCAGTGTATCACCCTAGAAGGAGACTATGTTGATGAATAAAGTTGAATTTTGCCAAGAAGTTGTTGTTTTATTAGTTAGACCCGGGATTTATTGAGTGATGTTTTATAGAAGTAAATGTTTGGCTTTTGTCCAGTTCACACTCCTTCCCCATTTTTAAATAGATGTATCTCTTTCATATTTAAAATTGTGTTTCTGATTTTTGTTTTTTTTTCCACATACGTGAAGATGATATCATGAAACATCTGTGTTATGTTTTAATTTCTATCTGAAGTTTAAATTTTTTCTTAAAATTTCTGTCATTATTTCTGGGATGAAGAGTTTATTGTAGTTATAAAAATGTTTCAGCCTTTATGCCCTCCAGCTTTCATCAGTGAATTTCAAACTAAACATTTTTTAAAATCTATGGGGTGTAGATTCTTTTCATTCTGATGATCATGTTTAGGGATATCTTGTCTTATATTTCTTACTCCATTTCAACAGAGTTCAACTACATACTACTCAATCCAAGAATTTACAATTACTATGCCTTCCAAATGTTTTAATTATCTAGGATTAAAGCATGGGACAATTTGGTAGAAAGATTCTGAGTGGAGAACTTGGAGCTATAAATCTAACCTACCTGCTGATGAGTGCTGATGTTATTTGCCACACTTGACAGCATTCACTAAGGCTTCCACTTTTACTACAGCTGCTACTGCTGTTGAAGCCTTGCTCTCATATTTCTTTCCTTATTAATGGCTCCTATATAATATTTATTTCTGTGCTAGGCCTACTAAGCAAGTCCTCCTAGTGTAGAGGATATGAAAATTCTTTCCAGCGTTCCACCCTGTCTAGTATTTTTTATTAATTCCACAAGGGTTAATAACTACCCCTTTTCTTTATACTACATCAGCCATGCTTAATTTTATTGTCTCACTCCTAATTCATAATTTTTAGTTGGGGGTTAGTTTCACATTTATATTTTTTTACCTAACTGCAAGGAATGGAATCCACACATGTCATGTTCTTCTTTGTTAGACTTGGCTTTGTAGAGATTTTTCTCTAAGAGTGGAGCTGCTTCTGAATATTGTCAATGATGTATGGACCACAGATCCTCTGAATCCTTTTCAATAGGTCCTTGATGCAAGGAAAATAGACTATTGCAGTTTTCTGGTCTTTCTCCTTGACCTTTCTGTTTCCGTCTGCAGAAGCTGATATTATGTTTGCAGGGTAGTTGTTATTCTGATGGGTACATTTGAAGTTGTTCATTTCCTGTTGTTATGTGTCTGGGTCACCACATTACTTTTACATGGTGTCGTAGGCATCAGATGATTCCTTTCTTTATACTGCATGGGAGACTGTAATTGAAATTGAGGTATTGCCTGGTAATGGCTTGTGATATACAAATATCTTAAAGTCGTTTTCTGTGTTAGTTATTAGTACATCCAGGGAGGTTAGCTGATTATTATTTTCTTCCATTGTAAACTAGATTGAAGGTCTTACTGAGTTTACATCTATTTGTACAGCTACCTAGTGAGGTCAGGATATGAAGGTGTCATCTACGTATCTCAACCATACTTTGGTTTTAGTGGAGCTGTTTCTAAAACTATTTCCTCAAAATATTCCATATATTTGTTTACTATTCCTGGTGACAATGGTGAATACTTAACCAAGCCATCCTTTTGTTGGTATATGTCAAGCAATTTTTTTAATCAATTTCATCCCAAGCAAGGCAATAAAGTCACTTAGACACAAATGAATGAGAACAATAAAAGAGCAAGAATTAAGAAGACACAAGAGGACACATGGTACAGTTGATATAGATCTCTATAACTTCACATTATATAACATGTATATAACTATAAATATAGATGTATATTCAGTGGATATAGATGTTGGTTAGTTCCAGTGACTTGACCCAAAGATTAGTGAGTTCAATACCAGGCTACAGCAGTGGTGGACAAATAACTTAGAGAGTCAGGTTAGAGAGAGATAACTCATGATTACCAAAAGACACTTCACACAAAAAATGAGAATGATATACACCAGTGATCATAATAAAGGGTTTAGTTTAAAATTTCTAGCATCTGAAGAAGGCTGGAGCATACAATGGCTGAAATGTTGTAAACAGAGCAGCAAAGACAAGGACAATAGTCCATATAATGTAAATAGTGTAAATACTACCTAATCTCAGAAATATAGACAAATACACTTTTTCTACTTTGAAATTTTCCCACCTTATTGTTAATAGTTATACTGGCCAAATATGTATAATTAAATTGATTTCTCTCTTACTAAAGAATTTTAACAAAAGGAACAATAAGTAAACAAAGCTTCAAAATAGAAAAGTTTTATATAGTGAAATAAATGCTTACAGTAGGCATAAATGTGAAATAAAATAATAGTCAAAAAAGTATTTTGAATACAGATTTTATAGTTGGTTATTAGTTATAATGATGTGTGTTGAAACAGATTATTTTGATTTGTCCTTAGTTAGATAGTCCCACCATAAGTGGGGCATAAAACAAGAAAATCAAGATTGTAAATTTATATACATATAAATTGATTCAGGTTTTACAAAGAAAATTAATATGCATTTTGGTTGATACAGGATTTTTAAAAGGTTTGTAGTAGTCCTTATAAGAATGAGTTTATATGTACATAGGCAGGAACGTATGTGTGGATGTACATATGTACGTATTGTCATGTGCCTGCCTCGACGATAACCATTAAGATAATTACATGTCAATTCGGGAATATTTACATTTCCATGATCATGACAAATGGACAATGATAAACAAAAATAAGAAAATGAGATTACTGTTCAATTGATATAATCAAACTGTAATCTTACCAGGCCTGCTTCAATATCAACACATGCACTGACCAACAATTCAAGGATGAACAATAAGGCAAAATGATTTTTGGTATAAAGTTTTAATAAGTAACAAAGTATTAAAATAAAAAAAATATAAGCATATGAATAAGAGTGTGTAATGACCTGAACCTCAAAACTTATATTCAGATACCCAACTTAGTGGAAATAACAATTTACGACAAATATCAACAAATATAAATGAATACAGGCGAACACAAATGCAAGAGAATAACACAAAATAAAATGGGGAGAATCATATAATTATGAGCACATGTGGTATGATGTTTGGGGTAATATAATATTCGTGGAAGTGTATGTGTGTTCTAACATGGACTTAAGAATATAATAACTTATCTTTATGTCAGTTCCTTCTCTCTTATTTTACCGTCTTTTCTTTTCTTTCTTCCACTTTCTTTATGTAACTTAGGACTCAAACACGGTCTACTTGAAATGTATGTATCTGTGACTGTCTCTATTTTCTTTTAATTGGCTGTTGTATTTTCAGCATACAAATTTTCTGAAATATCCGCACACTTCTGTATTTCTTTCTTCAAACAAGCATTGTATTTTCTGCACTCAAACAATTCTGTGGTTTCTTCTCTTCAATATCTCTTCATTCATACATTATCTTGTCTGCATCGTTATCTTCCTTTCTTTTCTTGATAAACAACTCGATTTTGCCTTCTTTCTCTTCTTTTAACAAATAAGAATCAGCATACAAATAACATTACCATTTCTTCTCTTATCTTATCTTTATCACTATCTTTCCTTCTTTTTTGACAAATGAATCAGCTACATCTTCTTGTTTTAATGAATAAGAATTTATAAGTTCATTTTTCTTATCCGGAGTTGCTTAAGATGAATTGGTCAAATTATGCCATTATCTCAAATGCATTTTCCTTTTTATTTATAAGTTATCAGCGCTCAGCAATCATGACTTGCTAATCCAAGATCTGATCTGCAACTAATTTCCACTCTCTGCTTTCCACATGACTTGTCTTTGGCGTGGATTCTAGCTCCTGCTACTTCACGACCTCATGTCTAACCTCTGTCTATTTCCTGTCTAGATATTTGTTAGTAAGGATATCTGAGTCAACCAAGCTTGACCTGCTATCCCAAAACTGACTTTAGGTTCCCATGTGACAATCTCCTTGTTACCACATGGAGACCAATCTCAATATGTGTGTGTGTGTGTGTGTGTGTGTGTGTGTGTGTGTGTGTGTGTGGCTATCTATATCTGTAACAGTATGTATGTATGTATGTATGTGCCTTTATAGTTGGGTCAAAATGTCTTTGAAGTAATTACTCATTCTTAATATTTTCTGTTCATTTATCAAACAGGAGGCAGACAGCTAGGCAGAGGGTAGGTGAAAGTGAAAAGTTAAAAAGGGAAGGAAAGAAAGTGGGGGAGAAAGAGAGAAAGATAATAATGGTCACTTGATGTTTGTCAAGGAATTGATTAAAACACTCACCTTTTTTTTTTATTTGGTTACAGGCAAACTTACTGTTGTGGATTCTGGGTGAGGAACCGCACAAAATAATGAACAACAAAAACAGATATGGAGATAAAAAAGCAGGTTATATTGAACGTAATATACAAACTTGAATGCAGGTTAGTAAATCCAGGAATATTATTAGTAAGAAATAAATATATATAAGTCTTGAAGTGAAGTCATTGGAAATAGTATATCCGTGTATATTATTCTAGCTGAGTGGAGCTCAGAGCTAGTCTGACTTCTGATGCAGTAATCTCTGGATAACCTCAGTATCTCTTGGTAACTTACTTATCAGTTCCGGTACTCTCTGATAACTCTCACAGATCTCTACAATTACTCCCAACTCTCAACTCCCAACTGCTGTTCTCTCTATGGCAGGAGTATATGTATACTCAGTTGAGTCCATTATCATATACAAAGGGGAGATCCCACAACACTTATTGTTGTTTTTATTCAGTTTTGGGGGCTTGAAAATGTCATTTGAAATTCACTCCCAGATATGATTCCAAACTTTCCATTGAATGACAAACAAACTTTGTGTTGGTTTGCGAAAAGATCCATAAAATTATTTCTGAGAATTGAAGATTATTTAGATTTTTGCTTTTAGATAATACTTGGCTTTTTGCATCAAGATGTGAAATATAGAAGAAATTTCTTGAGTTTTGTTCTGGATCTGCTTTTCATGTGTGCTAAGCAATGTGTGTAAATTTGAGTCTTTAATTTTTAACAAAAATCAATTGATCAGTACTTAGCATTGGAAGTTTAAATCTGGATCTTGTTTTGTTCACTAGAATTTCACTTACATAAAGTAAAAGAGGGAAAGAAAAGAATTTGGAATAGGCATAACAATGAAATAAAATACATTTGAAATAAATTCATTTTGAATCAGGGTACTCAAGTCTGAACTGGAGTTATTGCTTTAAGTCAGTCAGTTAAGTGCTATATGTGATACACACTTGGGCGATCATGTCTCAAAACAGACATGACTGACTGGGCAGAAGATTATTCCGCAGTAGGTTGCCATTGCTTTTTGCAGTAGACTGGTTGCCGACCAAGGCTATAGAACCCAAACTGTCCTGTTATTTAACCCATAACTGAAGGGAAGAGATGGATTAATACCTTTCCCAAGGGTATTTGCACGTAAGTGAATGCAATGAATTCAGTTGGAATTTGAACTCGGCTCCCCGATTTCTCGCTCCGAGCCGATATCCAATGCACCACAACGCACATCCATTGCTTTAAGTAAATAATTATAAACCTTACATTTAAAAAAAAGAACTTGTAAAAATAAAAAACTGTAAGACAAAATGAGTACATTTTTTATTATCTGGTTGTAGTGTTGGAGATACAAGAGATACTAGTACCGAGTAAAATTGTAACTATTCTATCATTAATGCTTACATTAATTCCTAAACATTAACAATTGCTTTCTTCTTGATTTTCAATGCATTTATGTTGTACACTTTAGTAACAAAATTCATGGGAGTGTTCCTGGTATTGTGTAATATACTCTCTGGCAATGTGTACTAACTTGACGTATTAATTCCAAAAGTAGCTGACATATATCTAGAGAGATGTAGAGACAGGTTATTGCAATAGCTATCTATAGCTCACTCATAGTTGTTGATAAATCTTGCATGAAAAAATAGCTTTAATGATATCCATAATTTTGAATCCTATCATATCTACCAATCAATCTATATTTGGATATCTATAGCTAATCTATACTAATCTGTCATTGTTATATACCAATTAATATTGGTCTATCAATACCTATATCAATACTGGTCTGTTCATATCTATTTATGAATCTATATTAATCTCACCATAGTTAGGCTCTGGTCTATATTTGTTTATCAATATTTATCTGCCAATTTATGTTAGTCTGTCCATAGCCATCTACCACTCTAAGCTGGTAGGTCCATAGTAATTGGGTAATCTATATAAGTATTTTATAAGTATCTGATAATCTTTTTTAAACAATCAACTAATCTATATTGATGTTTCCATAAGTATCTGCCTTCAATAGCTAACATATGTATCAATATTAGTTTGGTCATTAATGCATGCAAAACTTCACAGAGAATTGTTCCATGGTACAATATCCTAGTGAATTAAGATGTTAGTTAATGAATTCGGTGATATAGTAACTGTGAGTTACCTTCCCCTGGGCAGGGAAGTGTGTACTTGGACTCACAGGAAACAGGACAAGCTGTAACTGAGTCATATTAAAAATAAGAACTATATGAAATATTCCTAGTAGAACAAAAACAATCTAATCCCATATATTAAACAAGGGTTCAATTTAGAATTGGAATATAGGTTACCTGGATTGATATACATCAGATAAAGAAGAGCACAAAACTCAGAATGCGAAAATAATAACAAAGATGAGGACAATAATTCAAATGTTAGTCAATTAAGTGCCATACATAATACATGCTTGTCTCATGTCTCAAAAGAGATATGACTGACTGGGCAGAAGATCATCCCGCAGTAGTTTGCCATTGCTTTCTGCGGTAGACTGGTTGCCAGCCAAGGCTATAGAACCCAATCTGTCTTGTTATTTAATCTACAACTGGAAGGAATAAATGGATTAATACCTTTCCCAAGGGTATTTGCGCATAACTGAAATGCAATGAATTCAACTGGAATTCAAATCTCTGTTGGTCCATGACTACATATCTGCTAGCTTATATTGGTCCATCTATTGCTATTTGTCAATCAATTTTAGTCTTTCTCTACCTACCTGCCAATCTCAGTGGTCCATCACTATATTCTAGCCTACATTAGTTGATCTATAGCTATTTGTCTGTATTAGTCTTTCTCCCCCTATCTGCCAATCTTCATTGGTTCATCACTATATATCTGCTAGCCTATATTGATCCATCTATAGGTATTTGTCAATCAATTTTAGTCTTTCTCTACCTACCTGCCAATCTCAGTGGTCCATCACTATATTCTAGCCTATATTAGTTCATCTATAGCTATTTGTCTGTATTAGTCTTTCTCCCCCTATCTGCCAATCTTCATTGGTTCATCACTACATATCTGCTAGCCTATATTGATCCATCTATAGGTATTTGTCAATCTATATTATATTTCTATATTTCTACCTGTCTGCCAATCATTGGTCCACCACTATATATCTGCTAGTCTATGTTGGTTCATCAACAGCTATTTTCAATCTATATTGGTCTGTTTCTATCTATCTGCTTGAGCATGTTTGTATACCAGTCTATATTAGTCTGTCTGCAGCAATCCACCTATCTCTATTGATCTATTTGTAGCTGTCTAGCAGTTTATTCTCCAGTCTGTGTTGGTCAGTTCATAACTACCTGTAAGCCTATGTTCCTATTATTCCAGTTTGTTGCCTATAAATCTGTCTGTGTTCAAACATATATATGTCTTGATGTTTGTAAGGCTCTTGATGTTAATTTCCATGAGAATGTTGCTACAAAATTTACCCTAATGCATAATGAATGTGGTCTCATCTGTCTAAGTAGGAGACATTTCAAAAATCTCTAAAGAATCCACACACATCATTCAACACAAGTTATATAGCATTTATGTAAAAATGACTGCTAAAGATGTACAATGTTTCCATATTTGTACCTCACAATGACTGACTAGTGAATGATAGGTATTGCCTGGTGGGGGGATGAAACTTTAGGGAAGCATTTTTCAGGGGAGGATGTGAGGAAGTGGTCAAGGTGTTATAGCATCATGAATGTGGGTGGGTTTTTCAATGATCTGCATCAGTCTCGAGAGTTTCTGCCTTCAATAGTTTGTTCAAGTGAATTAATGAGATTTGTGGTGAATATTGAACTTAACATAAAAATAAAAGCTAAATGAGGGAAATTTTAGTGAAGATATTGTCAATTGTTTCAGATATTTGGTTGAACACTGCAGTTCCATTACCTTGAGGAGAAAGTAAAAGTGAAGGTTTATACCATGGTGACTACTATTGGTCTACAAGACTAGATTGCTAACCATGGCTCTTTATTGATATTTGCTAAGCTCAGTTTATTATGACACAAGGCCAGAGTAATAGGGCATCTGGTAAGGATCAAACTCACTACAGTAGTAATGGTCTGTGAGACTAGATTGTTAACCATTGCTCTATGGTGAGGTGCCCTTATTGATATTTACTAAGCTCAGTTTATTATGACACAAGGCCAGAGTAATAGGGCATCTGGTAAGGATCAAACTCACTACAGTAGTAATGGTCTGTGAGACTAGATTGTTAACCATTGCTCTATGGTGAGGTGCCCTTATTGATATTTACTAAGCTCAGTTTATTATGACACAAGGCCAGAGTAATAGGGCATCTGGTAAGGATCAAACTCACTACAGTAGTAATGGTCTGTGAGACTAGATTGTTAACCATTGCTCTATGGTGAGGTGCCCTTATTGATATTTACTAAGCTCAGTTTATTATGACACAAGGCCAGAGTAATAGGGCATCTGGTAAGGATCAAACTCACTACAGTAGTAATGGTCTGTGAGACTAGATTGTTAACCATTGCTCTATGGTGAGGTGCCCTTATTGATATTTACTAAGCTCAGTTTATTATGACACAAGGCCAGAGTAATAGGGCATCTGGTAAGGATCAAACTCACTACAGTAGTAATGGTCTGTGAGACTAGATTGTTAACCATTGCTCTATGGTGAGGTGCCCTTATTGATATTTACTAAGTTCAGTTTATTATGGCACAAGGCCAGCGTAATAGGGCATCTGGTAAAGATCAAACTCACTACAGTAGTAATGGTGTATAAAACTAGATTGTTAACCATTATCCTATGGTGAGATGTCCTTATTGCTATTCACAATGTTTAGTTTATTAAGGTACAAGGCCAGTGTAATAGAGGCATTTTATTACAGTAGTAATGGTCTGTGAGATCATCTTACTAAACACTGCTCTATGGTGGGGTTTGCTGACCAGTATTTACTAATCTTTGCCTATTATTGTACAAATACATCACATGGTCGTACCTGTCTAAGTAGAGAAAGTCTCTAACATATATCACATTCTGTATGAAATATCAAGAGAGATTTTAATAAGTGTCTTGATGTTAATTTTCCTGAAAATGTTGCTCCAGTATTTGTTTCAATGAGTAATGGCTGTGGTCACATCTGTTAAAAAATGCTGCAAAAATCATCAAAGAAAAAGCATGAAACTTCATCTTTTGCTACTTATAAGGAATGGAAAAAAGAATGACTCAATTAGTAGATAAAAATAACAATTTTAAAATCATCATAATATTAATGTTATAACGATTGCAAATAATTCCAACATTGTCACATCTGAACCAGAGAAAGTAAAACCCTAGCAGGACAGAAAACCCACAAGTGTGCCTCACATATTTAAGGATAGTTCAAATAATAAAGTTACTGCTATCTATCTATCTGTTCATACCTATCTACCTACCTATCCCAGACTGTCCGTTATCTATCTATCTATCTATCTATCTATCTATCTATCTATCTATCTATCTATCTATCACAATATGTCTATCTATCTATCTATCTATCTATCTATCTATCTATCTATCACAATATGTTCATCTATCTATCTATCTATCTATCTATCTATCTATCACAATATGTTCATCTCATCTATCTATCTATCTATCTATCTATCTATCTATCTATCTATCAAAGTCTGATCATACAAAGTGAGGCAGAAATAACTCCTATATAATGGTAAGCGGTCATGATATATTCATTTACCTAATGCCTTACCATTACGTAATGGTAGGGGTCATGGTATAGTCATCTACCTAATATCTTACCAATATGTGAGAGGTATTTCTACCACACCTGGTAACTATCTAAGCCTATTCCTATCCTATCTATCTATCTATCTATCTATCTATCTATCTATCTATCTATCTATCTATCTATCTATCATCTCAGCCTCTTATATCTATCTATCTATCTATCTATCTATCTCAGCCTTTTCATATCTATCTATCTATCTATCTATCTCAGCCTCTTCATATCTATCTATCTATCTATCTATCTATCTCAGCCTCTTCATATTTATCTATCTATCTATCTATCTATCTATCTATCTATCTATCTCATCCTTTTCATATCTATCTATCTATCTATCTATCTATCTATCTATCTATCTATCTCAGCCTCTTCATATCTATCTATCTATCTATCTATCTATCTATCTATCTATCTATCTATCTCAGCCTTTTCATATCTATCTATCTATCTATCTATCTATCTATCTATCTATCTATCTATCTATCTCTACTTCATCTGATACTCTCATACTTCATTGACCCTGCCATACATATCTGGTTACATTTCCTTAACCAAGTACTAATCTCAGCCACCAGAATTTTATTTTCCCCTTCCTCCTTTGAATATTTGCTCTGTTTAGTGTCAGGGTTTCATTAAACATGCAAGTAGAACAGGAAAACTACCCTTTATCTTGAAAATACAATGGGCATATCTCACCAGTTGTAATGTATAACTACTGGTTGAAGTGACAAATATAGACAGACTACCACTACTCCTCCATCTCCAAATCATCTTCCTTTCCCCTTCAGGTTTTTTCTTTTTATTCTTTTTCAATCTCTTATTAAGATTATTTATTTTAGGGCTTATTTCTTAAAACATTGCTAAAATTTAACAGGTCTACAATGATGTAATTCATTATTATACAATTGTTTTGTACCTGTTCTTGCACATGCATGAAAATTTCTTATTGGTGCCAATGGTCAGTATTTGGGTTAAAGACCTGGACTTTTCTGAACATGAATAGCTTCTTGTCACTTTACTGAACACCATATTTGAAATCTTCATTTGGTACCAAGTTAGACTGTGTGTGTAGTTTTATAAAATGAATTTTAAAAAAAATATTAGGTTGGCCAAAAGTCATGACTCACTTAGGAAGTGAAAAGAAAACAACAAATTTTAATTAAATAAAACCAAGATTTATTCTGCAAAATAAAGTCCACCATTCTTAACGATCAACTGCCAGCAATCAGCCAATATTTGAATCTCTCTCAGATACCAGTCTGCTGGCTTTGAATCAGAAATCTGTAAGCAAGCTTCCTTCACTTTATTAAAAGTGTTCAATTGTTGGTCATGAAGGAAATGTGCCATTGAGTTGAATGGGCTATAGTCACTTGGAACAACATTAGGATAAAACGGTGGATGTGGAAGAATCTCAACACTGTCTATCTGCTTGATTTTCTCTTTAGTCAAACAGGAAGTGTGTGGCCTTGCATTGTCTTGCTGAAACAAAGCCTGACATTGATTGACCAAAGCAGGATACTCCTTTTTTAGTTTGTTGTACATCTGGTCTAGCTGCTGGCAATGCAATTAAGTGTTGATAAAGTGACTGCATGGAACAAATTCAAAATACAGCCTTCCTTGGAAATTCCACCAGACAAAGATCAAAATTTATTGTTTTCTTTTTATTTCCCAAGTGAGTCAGGACTTTCTGGCCAACAGAGTTGTATGATTCACACTACATTCTTGTATTTTACTAACATTGTGCCTTTGTTTATTAAACAATAAGCATTGTATATTATGCACACAAAATAAACATATATTTTTTCCAATTTTATAATGATAATAATGATATTACTTGTTGAGAAATCTTATTAAAGAAAACATTGTACTTTCCAACAGGAATTAAACTTGTGCCCCTCAGAACAGAATGAGTATTCACTAAAATATTACTTTTTGAACACTGTAATAACTTATTGTAATAACTTATTGTAATAACTTATTGTAATAACTTATTGTATCTTATCAGCACTCTTACATTTTTTATAAAACAACTGAAAGAAAAAGTTTAACCATTTTTGTTGTAAGACTGAATCAGGATAAAAAGAGTCCACAAAAGCAACAAAAAACAGGTAAAAAGACCCCCACCCCACAGACCAGCTAAGACAATCTACATCATGCTAAGACAAGCGTAGTACCCAGTCATCGCATATGTGGAGGCTTGGTAAATTTTGAACATCAGTCCAAATGTACACATTCAAATTACCCATATTAAAAACTGACCTTTTTATCACAACTCCAGTGTGGGGCTGGGTAAATACTAACTAAGATGAGCTTGGTACCTAGTCATTGTGTATGTAGAAACCTGAGCGTGGATGCTTGGGGTGTTGGTAAATTACTCACTTAGGTTCTTACATTAAAAACTGACTTTATATTCACAACTTGCTCCATTTGAGAAGCAGGGTACTGACAAGCTATGACCAGCCAAGACAAGCTTAGACATGTTAAGACAAGCTGCAGGTCTGGGTAAATTTTTGGCCTGAGTGTATGCACTCAGGAACCCCACATTAAAAACTGACCTTGTGTCACAACTTACGCCAGTTGGGAGGGCATGGTAAGTACTGACAAGTATAGACATGCTAAAACAAGCAATCTCTGTATATGCAGAGGCTGGGTAAATTTTGACTTTTGGCCTAAGTGTACATGCACTAAATGACCTTGTGTTGCATCCCAAACCAGTGATGGGGGTGCATGGGTAAATACCTGGGTGTTCTATAGTCAAAATGACAAAGATCAAACACCAGGAGAACTCAGGTGGATTCAGAAGAACTAAATAAGCTTGAAAAACTGTGTACAGGGTTGGCTCTGCTTCTGCTCAACTCCTCTTGGACGGGGCAATTAAACTAACTTTCCCTACAGATGTGTTAGATGGACATATTATGTCCAGCTTAGACTCCAGCAGGCCAAAAGTGTTTCCTTACTTGTTTTGCTTTTTTGTAAATGAGAGTGGATTTTGTCCATGTCGATTCAGTGGGCCAGTTGAAAATAACAGATATTTCTGTGAGAAGTGGTTTGTTTCTAATCATTGCAGTTTAAAATTTTCTTTAAAATATATCAGTACAGACAAAAGATATTTTTTGTTTTCTTATTTGTTACATGATCCTTTTATTAAACTTGATCCCTTTATCAAAGATGATCCTTTTATTAAACATTATTCCTTTAACATGATTTTTTTATTACCATGATTCCTTTATTAAATATTATTCCCTTATTAAACATGGTTCTTTTACCAACATGATCTCATTACTAATATTAACATGATTTCTTTATTAAACATGATTCTTTTATCTAACACTAGCAGTATAGCCCGGTGTTGCACGGGTGTAGTGAAAGCTTTAAAACTAATCCATGGTCCTGAAGCTCAGACTCTTTGGACATTGGCACAAAAGACTAAAAAGCAATAGTTGTTTCCAATTAAAGTGAAACCATAGACTGAAAGAAAAATGAATGGATGTAAGTCAAATTTTGAAGTTTGGTGAGAATTGGATAAAAATTGTGAATTTGTATAAAGGACATACAGACAGATAAACAGACACACACAAACATCTTGCTTTTATATATATATTATCGATTTTCTGCACTATTGTAAGAACTGCAACCTTGGAACTTCTGAATATTGTTTCTTATGTCTTTATCAAATTTGATTAAAATCGGACCACTCCTTCTATAACCTGATTTTTTCGATTTTCGATATTTATTGGGGGTACCTCAACACAAAACCTAGCTAAGAACACTCACAGATGCTTATAGTACAACTGTGTAAATTTTCAAGAAAATTGGTTCAGCCATTTCAGAGTCTATAGGTAACGGGGACACACACACAAATTTCCATTTATAAATAAGTTTAGATGATCCCTTTATCCCTGATAGCTACAATCTCCAAAAATGTAAATGCAACATAAACTGTCATCTTCTATCTTCTTGAATCCTGTTCTTCTTTCATCTTTTCTTCAATATCCTCTGTACCTAGTTTTTTTCTCTCACTGTGACACCCTGTACACTAGTGGCAGTTCTGCTTTGCTTGGGGTGATATAATAAAAAAAAGAAATTATTTCCATGAAGAAACCAATGTTGAATGAAGTTCTTTGAAATTCTGCAGCTCTCATAGGAGACTGATAATGTATTAGCATGAAATTAGTCACCGTTTTTATTCAGACATGTTGGGCTCTGCCTTTCTCTCTCTCTTTTGTTTTTTCTTTATTTTTGTTGATGGTGAGTATGTGAAGAGGATGCGCGTTGTGGTCCAGTTGATATCAGCTTAGAACAAGAAATTGGAGAGCCAAGTTTGAATTCCAGCTGAATTCATTGCAATCATATACGTGCAAATACCCTTGGGAAAGGTATTAATCTGTCTCTTCCCTCCAGCTATGGGTCAAATAATAGGACAGATTGGGTTCTATAGCCTTGGTTGGCAACCAGTCTACTGCAGAAAGCAATGGCAACCTACTGAGGGATAATCTTCTGCCCAGTCAGTCATGTCTCTTTGGAGACATGATCACCCAAGCGTGTATCACATATGGCACTTAACTGACTGACTGAGTATATGAAGAGGAAAAAGGAGAGATAAAAAAAGTAGCACGAGAGAGAAAGTGACAGGTTGGCAATTGCAGGTCACTGGGACATTTGTCTCTGATCGGCAGCTTGAGAATCTTCTGCTACATTGTGACTGGTTGTTCTCTCTGATTTTTGCTCTCTTTGCTTTGATTTAACTTTCTTTATCTATTTATATAAAAAATGCCACTTTAAATTGGCTTGTTACTTTTTCTCAATTTGTAAGCCGCTTTTTTTTCATTGGCTTAAGCAAATTTTCACATAAGCTCACTAAACTTGGCCTTGGTCTTTTTTTCTGTCTGGAGTCAATCTCTTTTTCTATTGGTCAAAATAAATTTTTGCACTGGCTTGCAAATTTGAAAACAATGAAGAAAAGAGTTATTTTTATTTTGTATTCACCACATATTTGAAACATCAATTTCTTCCATTTTTTCTTTTGTTGCTCAGTCCATTTTTTTTTGCATATCACTGTTTTCTTTCAAATCTGATTTCGTAAAATTTTCAAAGCTTTTTTTTCTTACCAATGTTCTCAATTTCTTCTTGATTGTTTTATGATATCGCTTCAACTTTTTTTACAATTTCAAACATTGTTTTCCCATAACTTAATAACTTTATCATAGAAAAGAAATGAATCCACCTCTCACTGCATTCTATACTTATGTACAGGGTTCCCAATGTGGGACAGACGCCTCATGGCGGGCGGGGGTATTTTAAGGGAGGCACAGTAAGAATGAGTTATTAACAGTGGACTTTTTTTCTAGTGAGTCTGAGTATAAGTGTGTGTGAAAGTTAATACATATGGCGCGTATACAGTATGCATACATAAAAAGAATTTGTGTGTATGTATGTACGCATGTAATTACAGATGTACTGATATATATATATATATATATATATATATATATATATATATGTATATATAAGCACGCAGTGTGGGCATAGAAAAATCCAACATACATACAGTGGTAGGATAACTCTACTAAGAGAGCTCTAAATATATATGTATATAAATACATATAGAGCAAATATAAGAAAAATTAAGGCAGACATGTTATTTCATGGTAAATCGGAAGTGTGGGCATACTTCAGGCGAACTATCATCAGCTTCCGTCTTTATTTTACAAAGGATTTTACAAGTATAAAATCCTTTGTAAAATAAAGATGGAAGCTGATGATGGTTCACCTGAAGTAGGCCTATACTCCCGATTTACCATGAAATAACATGTCTACCTTAATTTTTCTTATATATATATATATATATATATATATATATTAGATAATTTCTTCGTAATTTCTTTCTTATTACTTCAACTGTTGTTTTGTTTTTTCTCTTTCATGTATGGCATGTTCTTGGTCTAAACAAACTTACAAAGAAAAACAATTACCTTTTAGGATTCCTCCACATGAACAGGTGTACATCTTTTGAATAATAAGAATTATATGTCACAGTGGTAAGGTATCAGAATTTTAGTGAAGGGTCATGACCCAAAAATGATTAGGAACCACTGTACTGAATAGAGATGTAGTATAGCCTAATGGTTATCAGCTGAAAAGTATAATAAGTTAACAAATTTCAAATATAGCACTAATGCTTAGGAAAAGGCATGAATCCACATATGCTCATATCTATTTATATTCTTATCGGCAATTCTCAATCTGTTCCTATTTATCTATTACAAGGTAATAGGTTATCAAATGAAGTTGTTGTCATGATATGCAGTGTGAAGGGGGGGAATAATTAGATGCATATAATGAGGATATGTAAGATAGTTGTTGACCCTAAACTTAAAGGTAAGATTGTATTGATTGAGAAAATATCCTCTCAGGAGTTCATTTTACCATGGAGCAATTTTACTTATCTGTTTCTGTCACATTTGCATTCATAATCATTATTACCTAAACTTATTTATAAATGGAACTTTGTCTCTGTGTGTGTGTGTGTCCGTTACCTATAGACTCCGAAACGGCTAAACCGATTTTCTTGAAAATTTATGCAGTTGTACTATAAGCATCTGTGAGTGTTCTTACCTAGATTTTGTGTCAAGGTACCCCCGATAAATATCGAAAATTGATAGTCGAAAACATCGGGTTATAGAAGGAGTAGTCCGATTTAATCAAATTTGATACACTCATAGACAAAGACATAAGAAACGATATTCAGAAGTTTCAAGGTTGCAGTTCTTACAATAGTGCAGAAAATTGATAATATATATATATAAAAGGTAAGATGTTTGTGTGTGTGTGTCTGTTTATCTGTCTGTATGTCCGTATTTTTTTCAGCCCTTTTATTTTAGTTTTTGCTTCGGGTTTGGCTCTAAGTAGGTATAATTGTAGTTCTTAGTCTCAGCCATGATACCATTTATTCAGAGGACTTATTTAGCCTTCAAAAGTCATTTTACGACAAAAAAAACATTTGATATCAATACCAGGAAATCAAAATTTGACTTACATCCATTCATTTTTCTTTCAGTCTACGGTTTTGCTTTAACTGGAAATAACTATTGCTTTTTAGTTTTTCGTGCCAATGTCCAAAAAGTCTGAGCTCCAGGACTATGGATTAGTTTTAAAGCCTTCATTACACCCGAGCAATGCTGGGCTATACTGCTAGTCAACTAATAAACATAATGAAAATAATAGAAAAGATAAGAATAAATCATGAATGTGATACAATGGTAAATGTAAAGTACCTGGTGCCCTGTCTCTTCAATGCTAACAAACACTTAAAGAACCTATTATTAGCTTGATGTCAGATGTTGCTAAAAGTGGTTGAGAAACAGATCTGTTGTTGACCTTAGAATAATGGAATAAGAAATTTTATTAACCAGGAGCATAAACAATAGTCATTTTACATCTTGTCCTTTATAATAAGTAATAATAATGATAACAATAATAATAGATATAGAATAAAATATAATACATAATAATTATAATAATAATATTATATTAAGCTTATGGTGGCAGAACAAAGAAGTAACAAGAAAGGTTTAGAAAATAAATAATTGTATTAATGAAAAAATACAACAAGGGGTAAATCAATGTCTCTTATTGAAAGAAAGCGATATGTAAAGTCATAAAAAGTGCAAAAGTGTGCAATAGGAAAGTGAGTGCGAGTTGAGAATTGTGGGTGGCATGTCGCCAAAGAAGTTCCTTGGATGGGCTTTTATATTTTTTTGTTGGGGATCAGGTTGGCTTTAATTTTTTTTTTGTTTCTTTAAGTAGGAGTGGATGCTATTGGTGAAAATTCTGGATTGTATTTTTCTTTGGGTATCTAAGTGAACCAGGGCCTATACGCAGTTCCCAATGTTTTTTGTTCAGCCTTGGGTTTTGGAGTGTTCATATCAGGTTAGTGATAGAAATTTCTGTAACATGAATCAGAAGATCTGGTTTTAGTAAGATTATAACAGCTCCCCTAGATATTATTCTGATTCACAGATGGGTTGGTGGGTTGTATGTATGGTGTGGTGTTGCTTGGGATGGTGTGTAATTTTTTCTTTCTTTTCAGTACATAATGAAATTTATAAAATGTTTCAGTAGCTGACCTCATGTTTGTCTTTTGGGATTTCTTCTATGCAATATCAGAATGGATAACTGTTCAAGATTGCTAGATCTGGGTTCCTCATTGTTTAAATGGCCATTAGTTGAAGAATGAGGTGCTGAGTTTAGTGTCATTTGGCGAGTCTGTGGAGGTGGGGGCAGGTTCGTATAAATAAGATGGTCTACCTGTGTCAAGGCAAAGTAGATGAGTGTGATGGACCTAACTAGTTTCACCAAGATTTTTTGCAATGTGGAGTATCATGTCATTCATCTTGATGATTTGGCAACTACCTGTCCAAGGTAGATGTGATATGTGGGCTGTGGCGGAATGAGGTCTGTAGAGTAAGACCTTGTCTCTGTCATGTATTGGATTTTTATAGATGAGCCAATTCAGCTGTTTGTTTGTCTTGTGGTTGGCCTTATTGTTTGCCAAAGCAATGTGTTGGTAACCTTGTTGCAGCAAAGTGTTTATCAGCATGCCATAAGCACTAGGGTCATTATTCAAAATGTTCAGGTTGGGTAGTTTGGGTAAACCAATGTTGGGGTGCCAACCAGTGATGTTCATAGATGACTTAACAGATTTGAGGTGACATGGGATTGGCATAACTGGTAGTCCCGTTTGATGAAACAGTGTTGCAGGTATGATTACAAAATGAATGCCTGTAGTGAGTCGGGTATACTGAGGATATGGCAAAAGATTGTTGACCTGTCAAGGGGTTGATGTAGCTGATTGGCCTGTGTTTCTATCAAAGGTTAGTAGCTCATTTGTCTGATTATTTTGCATGCAAAATCAAAGTTGCTGTTTGCAGAGTTGAAGTAACTTGCTTGTGAGATCTGAGTCTTTGCCTGCTGTCAGGCTTAAAAATCATATCAGTTGTCTAGGTGGCATTGTTGAGGAATATTATATGCTATTGGATTTGCCAAGCATTAGCAACAAAGAAGGATTGTAGCTGATGTCATGAGGATGATAATTGAATTTGCTGACGTGACAGCATTTGGCAACAAGAAAAGCTTGTAATTGGGTGGTATTGTCAAGGAGATGATATTCAAGTTAGCCAAAATGCTGGTGTTCAGCAACAAGAACGGCTTGTAGCCAGGCGGTGTCATTGAGAAGATGATATTCTGTTGGGTTTGGTGTCGTTGAGATAATATACTGCTAGATTTACCAAAGTGATCATGCTTGTTAATATTCTGGACCGTGGACGGAGCTATTATGTGAGCTTGAGCATGAAGTGAGTGGAACTAAGGACAATTTTGGTCCTTGAAACATGCGAGGCTTGTCATGTAGTTTCTGTAGACAGAATAGATGACTCTGTTATAGGAGTTGTTTGTGGATGTGCATTTCTGGGTCTATCTTAGGGTTATGCTGCTGTGCTCCATTCTCGTAGAGGTGTTCTTGCTATGTATTGGGTGATTAAATTGTTGGTGCATCTGTTGTATTTGATGCTTCAGGTTGGCATGATTCTGATGAACACATTGATTTGATTTTGTATGTAGTTGCTGTTTCTGTATGTATATTACATCTTTAGTCAGATTAGGGACATTGTCAGTTTTTATGTTTCAGTTGAGGTAACATTAGGCATCACTTGCTTGCCACCCACTCAATAGTAGCTGTCCATTGTCTTTACAAGACGAGGGTGTATGTTTGGAGAACAGGCCTTAATTTTTTTGCACATGAGCATTGCACCAATGAGAGAAAAAAACTATATCGGTGCTCATTTAGGAGTTACTGTTTTCTGTCTGAAACTTTGCCTTTATATGGACTACTACTTCTTTAATTGTGGTCTTGAGTTGGCCTGCAAAATCACTGATCTTTTCGCTGGCATGTCATTACAGGTCTTTTGCTTGGCCAAGATGCTAAAAGTACGTCATTTGACACTCCTGGGTTCTTAGCAACTGATTATTTGTTCATATGTGAACATGGTCTGTTATGAATCCTCCATCTGTTGTAATATACTGTTGTTGAGAAATTGCTTAGTGGAAGCTATGTGCGGAGCCCATGCACATTTCACAAAGTTTTTAGTTCAGCCTTGGGTTTTGGAGTGATCACATCTGGTCAATAGGAATTTGTATAACATGAATCAGAAGATCTGATTTTAAGAAGATTATATCAATAATAATAAATATTAATAATAATCCCTTAAAAAACAATATTATATTTACTGTGACAATTCTAAAAATGTACATACAGAGGTTAAATATTTTTTAAATAACACATTTTAGTATTAAAGTATTTTTAAAGTATTATAACACTTTTTGGTCAAGTAAAGTTTTATCAAAGTATAATAATACTTTGTAATTTTAAAATATTATTTAATAAATTGTAACAAATTAATAACGTGGCACTTATTTTGATCGACAGCGTTACTTAAAATGATTACTTCGCCACTTATACAAATGTAAAAAGATTTTGTAGGCAATATGTTACAGATGGCTATAAAAAGATACTGTTGAGTGTTGATTATTTAAGGCTATTTTATTTAAATAATGCATTGACTATTGTTTGTGACACGTGGCAATAACAATTGCATGTAAATAGATTTTACTTAAAAGGATGTACTAAATAAGTAACCAAGTAATCGTTTTAAGTTATCTAAATATCAGTGTCTTATTAAATTTTAACTTTTTACCTCATTTCATATTAATAACTTTAACATACAAATACTTTTTCTTTTTCTCATTGACTTTTTACATTAAGATGGTAAAGTGTAAATTGAGATTTCATTTCTTTTAATTTTTTTCTTAAAAAGATGTTTCCATAGTTTTTCAACTTGCAATTAAATTCCTTTTTTGCTACTCATATCTTCATGTGTCATATCCTTTCAGCACGTAGGCGATCATGGATTTCTACTTGGTCCACTTGCCTTAAAAAATAAAGATCTTGCTTGACTCCTTCAATGTTTCATTTATTAGTAATTAAACTTTTTTTTTTCAAAAACAACAAAAAACTAAGACTGCGTTGTTACCTGATGTAATGATTTATTCATGATTTACATCTGAAATTTTTTAGAGATGTTGTGCTCTAATGTTATTTTTGTCGTTGGATCATTTTCGGATATCTGTCTGTAGAATTGTTAATCTTTTCCCCCCCCCCCCAAAAAAAATGTGAACCGAGCCTAATGATTCGTTCGTGGGGTTCTTGTTCCTTGAGCCAGTGACCTTTCGATGGATTTTCAGATCTTTTTTTTTTTTCATGAATTGAAAACCATTATCAGTTAATAAAATTTATAAGCGTTTAAAAAAAAGGAAATTTCTTGTTGCTGTTCGTGTCTATTACTGAAACGAAAGATGTAAATCCCTAAATCAGAGATTGAAGTTGAACTCCGACTTTCACGGAACTAGAGAAAACAAAATAAAAAAGAGAATAAATGAGGAAACTGTTCAAAAAGAAGCAATTGCTCTTTTTTTTTTTAATAAAATGGAGGAGTAAATAAAAATAATAAGAACAATTTTTGTATTAGAAATAGAAAGAAAAACAAACAAGACAACAAACGCTTAACAAACAATAAAAATATTTTTTAACTTAAGAGTAAAACAAGACTAGAGACAAAAACAAAAAAAGAGACTTCTTCACAGTACACACACACGTGACAAAAAAACAAAAACACCAACACTTAGTCTGACACTAAAATGGTAACAAATTAATAATATTATTAATAATGAAATAAATGAAGAATTGGGTAGCAGTAACCTTGGAAAGACATATTTGCTCTGGTATTTACACTTTTTTTTTACTTTACCTCCACTTATCATCTCTCTCTATGGGATAAAAATCGATCGATTCAAAAATAAAATCAAATTAACAGTACTGTAACACTCACTTAGTCCCTACAGTGAGTACTTCCAATTTTTTTAAAGTGACTGTTTTAAAATTGTTATAACTGTGTTAAAAAATAAATAAGTACAAAAAAAATAAAATTTTCCAGCACCATCCAAAAAGTATGCACAAGAAAAAAAAATCGAACTTTCAAGCATTGTAATCTTTATTTCAAAGTTCAGTAAAGACTTTACTGAACTTTGAAATAAAATCTTAATTGGAAAATAAATATTTTTTATACGTAAAAGAAAAGGGAGTTCAGTAGGGAGTGGTTAACTTAAGAAAAAGAAAAGAGAAAGATATCTAAAAAGTATTTTCTTTTAAAATCGGTGAAATACCGATTTTAAAAGAAAATACTTTTCATAAATTAAATACAATTTTGAATAAGCTCCGAAAATTCTATTGAAAGTCGATTATTAGCTGATTTTAGGAGATTTAAAAAATAATTATTTGCCTCCTGCTGAGCACACGAAGTACACACAAAGACAAAAATAAAATAAAATAAAATAAAAATAAAATAAATGAAAAACAATGAATATTATTATTAAATTAAAATACACTTGGTAAGAAGCATGTAGGACAATAAGTCATTAAGGGGCATAAAACTGAGGAATTGTAGTGAAAGAAAAAAAAAAGGAGGAAGACAACGACAACATATCTGAGAAATAACACAAATAATTTTAAAATTAATTATAAAAGAAAAAGTGGCATTCGTTATCAAAGCGATGGAAATGGTCCAGAAGATTGGAATTTAGGGGGAGAAATGGAACCATCCAGAAAATGGCATTACTGAAAAAACTACTACAGCGTTATTGTGAATGCTGGAATAAGGAAACTTGCTGTCACTTAAGTTCTGATGTAGGTCGCTACTAGTACTACTGACCTGAACACTCAATATAAACATGAATTAATAAAAATAAATAAATGAATGGATGATGCTCTGCATCGCTGATCAAAATCTCAGGTTGAATGATTGAAAAACAATTGCAACACAGTAAAAGACATGTAACTGTTGCAATGCAAACTAAAAAAGGAATAGAGAAGGAGAAAAAAATGATATTTGAGTTTGGGTATTGGTTATTTCAGAGAGGGAGAGAAAGATGGAGAAAGAGAGAGAGAGATGGAGAAAGAGAGAGAGAGATGGAGAAAGAGAGAAAGATGGAGAAAGAGAGAGGGAGAGAAAGATGGAGAAAGAGAGAGGGAGAGAAAGATGGAGAAAGAGAGAGAGAGAGAAAGATGGAGAAAGAGAGAGGGAGAGAGAGATAGTGGCAGTAAGGAGAAAACGTGTGTGATCTCAGATAGGCATTGATAATTGCGATGAATTTTGAAATTAACAATAATGATGATAATTTTGTTTTACTAACCATTAGAGATACTTTTAAACTCGGTGGCGTCACAGATCCCTGAAACGTGTGTGTGCGCGCGCACACACACACACACACACACACACACACAGATGTTTACGCTATTTGTAAAACCTTTCTCGCGCACACTAATATGAAATAAAAACACACGCAAATTGCATAAGCCTGCAGTTGCTCACCACATTATTCGTACGTATGAATTTTCGGGTATTGCCGATATTAAACGTCTGAAACAATCCCAACACTTCATTAACTAGTCTCATATTTTGAGCATATTGTTTTTTGTTGAATACTAACTAAAAATTATTTTTGTTTGTAACCAATAACTTAGAAGTTAAAATATAAATAAAGGAAAAAAGAAAAAGTCATACTTTGCTCAATTGGATTGAAAAACAAATTTTATCTCAGAAAACTAGTGAAAAATAGCGTGAAAAATGCAATATAATTTATTTTATTTACCTTTTCCCCTGTAAGTAAAAAAGGGAAATACATAAAATTTAAGATATTTTCAATTCTCATTTTGGCTAGTATCATTTTGGTTACTAACTTAGTTTCACAAGACTTTGAATTAGAGACTTAAGAAATATACCCAGAATTAGGTAAAGAAATTTAGGGCTAGGTAATTCAGTATTGAGAATTTGAAATTTCAGACAATACCCATATTTTTTTGTTTTTATAATCATGTTGCCCCATGCAAGGCATTTTACTGCCACTGTTGTGCAGGGGGTTACATAGGAGGAATGTTGAGGAGTGAAAGGTTGCAGGAGGTGTCAGGAAGAGAGTAGGAGAGGGAAGAGATTACTGATGAGAGTTGGGTGGACGAGGAGGAATGTTATGAGAAGTGAGAGGTTGCAGGGGGTGTCAGGAAGAGAGTAGGAGAGGGAAGAGAGTACTGATGAGAGTGGGGTGGATGTAGAAAAGCATGAGAGAGAGGATGTAAGTTAGTGAGACAGAAGATGACTATTGACTTTACATTTAAATTCTTGGAGATTATAACTGTCAGGAAAGCAAGTATGCAGAAGAGAATTCTACAGGTGGGAAGTGCAAGAAAAGAAGCTGCTGGAGTAGAATTTGCGTTTACAATTTATTGGTTTCACAGTAAAAGGGTGGGACCTAGTTGCTAATCTTGTGGCTCGAGGAAATTCGTATATAGGGGATACCAGTGAGCTAAGTTCATCAGAGCAGAAGCCGTGAAAGTATTTGTAGAAGAGACACAAGGAAGCCACACTGCGTCGGTGAGAAAGTGACTGTATCGTAGCTGCCAAGTCGGGATTGATCACATTACAGATTCTCCGTTGAATTCGGTCGAGGACACCTAAGTGGATAGCAGGAGCATTCGACCAGATATGGCAGCAATACTCAATGCACGGGCGGGTGGTAGACTTGTATATGTGCAGGATTGTTTAGGATGGGAAAAACTTCCTGGCTCTACACAGAGAACCGATTTATGTGTTTGCATGATCATCAATCATAATTAAAAGGTTCTGTTGTTGAATGTAAGAAAATTTTTAACACTACATCTCTTCTGTTTCTGAATATCAGTCTATACTAGGTAAAAGGTTAAGATTTTGATTGCAACTTATTACAATGACAACAGAATAATTCCATTGTAATGGTAAGTTCTGTCAAAACCAAGTTATTTAAAACTGTTGGATCCTGAAAAGTAGTTATACTAGCAAACTTATACTAGCAAGTGAAAACAAATGAAATATCTAAGATATATCAATCTTATAATCTTTGTTGTGAAATTTTTTTTTATTGTTGGTATTCACATTTCTTTTTGACACCAGTCATGGATATTGATGATACTTTGCATTTACTAGCCTTTAAAAGTAAAAGTAGGTACCACTTGTCTGTAGAAGTCTCCAATAAAAGATAAAGAAGAAATAGTTTATATTTCTTTTAACAATTATTGCTCTTTAAAATTACAAATATTTTTCTTGTCTAAAAAATATATTTTTACACTTAAATGATTACAAACAGTAATTGTTATTAAATGAAATTAAGTTATCAGGTCAGTGCAAAAGTTTTTGCCGATTTAAAATTACATCTTGAAAATGAAAAACTGTGTTTTTTAAAATCTTTATTCATAACAATAACAACCTTTGCTTTCTATAACTTGATTCCATCTATGAACAAACTTATAAATGCCTCGCTTGTAAAAATTCTTTAGGTGTTGATTTGAAATATGAATCTAACTCATGTTCAATCTCATCTCGTGATGTTAACCTAAGGTGATCTAAATGGTTTTGTAATTCTCAAAATAAGTGATAATCAGAGGTAACTATGTCAGGATAATATGCAGGATGGAGCAAGATGGCACTTCTCATCACCTGTGTCAAGCCTACCCAAAAGTGGTGTCTGAAGGTATTGTGAAAGCAAAGACTTGCAACAAGAAACACGTTGTCGCAGGTTCTCTGGAAAACATGGGTGAGAATATTGCAGAAAAATATGAATGATGCTTTAATAATCTGAAAGAAAAAGTTATAAATTAATCAGGGTGATATGTTTAAGTAATAACAATATGCATAAACTAAATTACAATGATTTAAAATTCCCCTTTTACAAACAGGCAAAAGCTTTTGCACTGACCTGATAAAATCTACTCTTGGGTTCTACAAATTTGAAGATTCTGTAAATGATTCCATTTGGTTGTTTATAATGAATAAATGAACATCAGTCAGTTAAGTGCCATACATGATACATGCTTTGGGTGATCATGTCTTGAAAGAGACATGACAGACTGGGCAAATGATTATATTGCAGTAGGTTGCCATTGTTTTCTGCAGTGGACTGGTTGCCAACCAAGGCTATAGAACCCAATCTGTTCTATTATTTAACCCATAACTGGAGGGAAGAGATGGATTAATATCTTTCCCAAGGGTATTTGTGCATAAGTGAATGCAAGGAATTCAACTAGAATTCGAACTCGGCACCCCGATTTGTCATTCCGAGTCAATATCCACTGCACCACAACACACATCCTAGACAGGCGGGGATACTTACCACTATCATGCTCTTCTTAATTATGTGCATTAATACACAGATTATAATTTTGCACACATACAATAGGGACACCTTATGATGCAAGCTTTTCAAATAATTAATAACTGATTTTCAGTGGGTATCCTTTACTTCCCCTAGCTATGGGTTAAGCAGGACAGATTGTGTCTTATAGTCTTGGTTGGCAATTAGTCTACCATAGAAAGTAATGACAATCTACTGTGAGAATTCTTCTGTCAAATCAAACTTGGATTAGAAAGAGACATGATTGCCTAAGCATTAATCAGCTTTTAAGAAATTTGTTTCATTGTTAGTTTTTTTTTTCTTCAGAATCTATCTTACATATCTCTAAGTCTGCCATTTATCCACTCTTAGAATATTGCTAGTGCACCTGCAATATATCTAGATATCCTTGATAAAATCCAAAGAAGAATCAGCAATATTATTGGTTCTGATCTGGCATCTTGACTTCTGTCATTTTCCCACTTTTCTCATTTAAAGAACTTAAGCACAATACTAGAATGGCAACAATGTCTCATCAAATTACAGTCAAGTTGGCTAGATGTAATCATAAGTTCTATGCTAACAGCTTCTTTTTTGCACCTCTTCTTTGTGGAACTCTCTTCTGACTCTATGCTTTCTAGTCAACTTTGATCTCCAAAATTTTAAATGCAATGTCTTCTTGATTGCTTTTCTTCTATTCCCACTTCTTAGTAATATTTTTTTTTCTAATTCTTCCATACTTCGTAATCCAATAATCCATTAATAATACTAATTCATTGTCTCTTACTGACTTTGCTGCTTTGCTTGGAGTGAACTGGATTAAAAAACAAAAAAATTCTTGCATGGCACCCAAAGAAAGGAAGGGATCTGTTGCAAAAATGCTAGATGTGTTTATGTAGAAAACACATGTCTCCTGGCATATTTTTCCCCATAACAATTATTGTGAACTCAAATGTGAATCTGAGTAATAAATGAATAACACAAAACAGTATAGAAAGCAAACGACAATGTATATATTAACAAAAGTATACAATGAGAGTAAAAGAAGAAAATATTCAAAGACTAATTACATAGAAAACATTTAAATTAGAAAACATGTTTGTGGAATATGTAGGTCTATGTGATAGATACATGTGCCCTTGAGACAAAAGGTCTGAAAGTAAAGTAATACATTGAAACTAAAATGAATGTGCCCCATTAGGGAACACTTTTATTTCCCATGTGCAACTACATCTTATAGCCAGAGTTGTGAAAGAGAAGAGAGTATGACTGAGAATAACATTCCCTATAATTGAACAGTTTATAAATATAAATTTAAGGAGCATTCCCCACTGACAGTTTTTTAGTTAAGTATTGTGGACCCAGAATAGGTCCGGAAGAAAACTTGAACTCGGGAATTAGTGAAACATATATATAAAACAGAAAACAAATACAAAAGTGTTACACATCAGTCTGACTGCCAAGTATTAGACCGGGGTGACTCAACCCAACTCAACTCCACCCCGAGAGGCATATTCTCCGGGTATTCATAATAATAGGAAGAGTACATTATAGTCCAAAAAGGGTAGGTCCCATAACGTAAAGTCAAGTGGGGTAACCCACAAATCTTTTACTCTGAGCTTCACCTTCATCTTAATAAACTGGAAAACTTTGACATACCATAAAACACCAAAAGAAACCAAACCTTACACTTTATGATGATATAACCTATTTCACTTTGTTATATATCTTAATATCAGTTGAAATGTATATATTTTCTACTTGATATGAAATGTTAAACATCTGATCTGTATGTCTTCCTCTATACACAATACATTAACAACTTTTCATTATTATTTTCATTAGTGATCATTTTCAATATTAGTTTACAATCAAAGTCAACAGTAATGTTTTATAAACATTAACACACTATTTGATTTTGTAATTTAGCCGTAAGCCATAATAACAATAATAGTAGTAACAGTAATATTAGTAACTACTATCTAATACTACTGGCAAATTGTAGTGTATTATTAAAAAATATTAATAAAAAAAGAAAAAAAAAAACTTTACCAGCACTAGTACAAACTCTTAAGAAATAGAAAAATTTCAGTAGAAACAAAAGTAGTCCCAAACTGTTAACTATTATCAATGCTCATATACCATTTTCCTTGCAGATGAAGAGGAGACCTGAGGCAACAGACATTGAATTCTACAGAAACATGCTGAAAATAGTATGGATTGAACATGTAAGCAATGTGAAACTTAAAAATAAATGGAAACAGAAAAGATATCTATAATTTATTTTCAAGACACATAATGAGAAAAGAAGGCTTATAGAATTTGACACTCACCTGAAGTCAAGAGAAAAAAATGAGAGAAACAGCAAGTAGTCTACATACCCTCACTGGGTACCCCATACTTTCAGCCTTGTAACACATCTAAGTAGCACTTAAAAAATCAACTACCTAACAAAGGATAGGAAATTTTGAAGAGGCATGATCAACCTACCTAACAATCTTGTGTAAATGGATGGCAGAACAAGGAGTGGGAGGAATAGTAAAAAGACAAAGATTGTTTAGAGCTACAAAGGATAGGAAGTTGTAGAGAGCCACGATCAATCTACTTAACAATCTTGTGTGAATGGATGGCAAATCAAGGACTGGGAAGGATAAAGACAAACATTGCTTAGAGAAACAAAGGATAGGAAGTTGGGGAGAGCCATGACCAACTTACTTCACAAGCTTGTGTAAATAGATGGCAGGTCAAAAACTGGGAAGGATAGTAAAATGACAGGCATTGCTAAGCGCTATAAAGGATAGGAAGTTGTAGAGAGCCATGATCAACCTACTTAACACTCTTGAGTGAATGGATGGCAAATCAAGGACTGGGAAGGATAGTAAAAAGACAAACATTGTTTAGAGCTACAAAGGATAGGAAGTTGTGGAGAGCCATGATCAACCTATACAAGCTTGTGTAAATGGATGACAGAACAAGGAGTGGGAGTGATAGTAAAAAGGCAGGCATTACTAAGAGCAACAAAGGATTGGAAGTTGTGGAGAGTCATGCTCAATCTAGCTAAAAAGCTTGTGTAAATGGATGACAATAAGTTTTGGGGTGTCAATCTGATGACATTGCAGAGGATTCGGAAAGAGTTGGATGATGAGTCTAATGGTTATCACTATTGATGGCAATATTATGCCTCTTTTGTGGGGCAAAGTTGAGCGACAAACTAACAAAACTCCTTGTACCACCAAAGATGAACTAAAAGCAAAGATTATGGCAACGTGGAGACTGCCCAGAAGAGTAGCAGGAGATTCCGAAATTCTCTGGAGGTCGTGGTTGAAGCCAATCGTGATGTTATTGAATAATAAATTTACTAATTCTTTAGTTTTTTAGTATTTCAATATATATTTTTTGGTAATTTTGTTAAATATCTGTTAAAAATAAAATAAGGTTAGTGTTATTTTCATTTTGTGTAATTTAGACAATTTATCCATTTCTTTATTTTCTGGTCTGCTCTATTACTCAGTAATTTCTGTAAAAGAAATTAAAATGAATGAATATCACCAAAATGAATGTAAAAAACGTTAAGGAAATTCTTAACCCTTCTTTGACCTAACTTCTCATGAATAGATTATCCATTTCTTCAGTCTCTATATTTTTTAACATTTTTTTTATAAATGTCGCACGTGTGTGACACGCACGCGCGCGCGCACACACACACACACACACACACACACACACACATTTCAAAAGTCAAGCAGTTTCAGTGTGCGGGCACATACACACCTATGATCATGAGATTCTTGCTTGAAATGTCTGAAGATTTGAAAGTTTTCATTTGTAATTGAAATGATTTTCTTGCAAAAACTGACATTTTTTTTATATCGATATCGATCAAATCTAGAAGTTAAAAATGCTTGCAAATACAAAAAATAAATTAAATACAATACAATCTAATTTCATTTTTAACAAAATGAAAATGGAACAAAAAAAAAAAACTAAAAAAGCAGTTAAATTTATTAGATTTTAAAAAAGTCAAAATGTTTCAGAAATTTCAAATTGAAAATTAAAAAAAAAATCAAAAATAAAAATAAAGAAATATTACTCTCTCTCTCTCTTTTTTTTTTTTTTTAGTATACTCCAGAATAAAATTCTAAAATATTTTTAATTTTAATTTGTTTCAGTAGATTTTTAAAAGCTTTAATTTAGGACCAAGAAGAAGACTAAGAGTATTTTTTAATAATGGCAATATTAGAGAACTTTTTATATGCTCACATAAATTTGTATACAATGACATCCATTTTCAATTTGTCGCCTAAAACACATGAAGTGTACAACACACATGTATTTTCTAAGACAAATTTGGCATGTCATTTAAAAATCCGTGGGTATCCAGTTGTACAATCTTCGTTTGCACAATTTTGGGTGTCCATTAACGCGTGCGCGTTTATGTTTTTGCTTTTCAATTTTACAAGTCAAGTTAAAAAAAAAAAAAAAGGAAAAGGAAAACCATTTATGCTGGATGCAGTTACGTGTGCACTGTGTACTGTACACTCTACTTATTGTGTGTGTGCGCGCGCGTGTGTGGCAAAGGGTTAGAACTAGAAGACATAAAAATCAATCATATGAAAGTGGAAGTAGAAAAGGAGAAGGAAGAGAAAAATGGAAACAAGCGCATTGTTGTTGTTATACTGTGCATGTGCTAAATAAAAGAGAGGTGTTCTGTATTAAATGAGAATGAGAGAGTAAGCGTTAGTGAGAGGAAGCTTAAAGATCTAAGAGAGTGACAGAGGGTGGGGGAAAAAAAAGAAAAAATATATATGTGTTGCAAGGAGGTCGTGGGAGAAAAACAGCAACAAAAATAAAGATTGAAAAACGTAAAGAAAAAGTGCAAAGAATTAGAGAGTGAGGAGGGAATGAAAAAGATTTAAAGGGAGAGGGGAGAAAGAATGAGGAGGAGAAGCACCAATGGCTGCTGCTGCTGTTACTGATCTGTAGATAAATGATGCTGTTGTTGATGATAGTGATGTTGACGGTGACGGAGAATCTGCCCGGTTAAAGGAAGAAAGAAGGAATTTTTCCTTCTCTCCTCTTCTATCTTTTTTCTTCTCGTCTGCTTCTCCACCATCAACATCAGAGCTTACCACCAGACAAGATGCAACCGCCACCTCGAAAAGTAAGTATTTTAATTTAACTTACCTGAGTTTCCTTGATTTTTAAAATCAAAGATTTTGTAACTAATCATTTGAATCCGCGAGAAACGTGATTTTTCTGACATACTTTGTCGTTGTTATGTAGTTTCATGTCATGTTTGTACAGTGTATACACACATACATACACACACATACACACATCAGTGTATTGTTATTTATTGTACACTTTTATGAAAGTTAAATCTATGTCTTTATTTTATTCCTTTTACAATGTTTAAGTTGTTCAGAGCGCGTATTTTTCTCTTTGCTTCTTTCCTCCTCCTGTCGATAGAATTTTTCAAATTTGATTTCTGTTATTAATTATGTTGATCTTCTTACCCCTTCATTATTTTCATACAAAAATGAAAATCTAAATGTTCATTTTGTTTTTAATTTCATTATGTATCAGTTGTCTAAAATATTTTGTATTTAAAAAGCAATGACAAGTCAAAAATATATTATAAAATAATGTAGTTTTCTTTCTTGTTTTTTTGTTTTTTTCTAAGCCAATTGTGGTAACTCCTTAAAAAAGACCCCTAAAACATTTGAAATCACCACTAAGCTTCGTTTATAAAATATACATGTCTTTAAAAAAAGGTTAAAAACTAAAAAACATTAACGTTTTTTGTGTAAGCGTAGGAAAACAGAATTAATACTGTACTTGAGAAATATTAATTAATCATACGTTTTTGTTGTAGTTAAAACATTATTGTATGACACAAAAAATATTGAAGACTTATATGTTGCATGTAGGTGTTAAATTTAATATTCCAAGTAATTTGAACATTTAATCATTTTACTTACTTAATTGATTCTCTAAAAATGGGCATCCTTTTTCCATCACGGACTGAAATTTCTCAACTCATTTTTGAAAAAAATCACATGATTGTGTTCTATCACACACACACACACACACACACACACACACACACACACACACACACACACACACACACACACACACACACACACACACAAAGAGACCTGTTTAAAATTAAAAATTAGTTTTGGTCTGTATGTCGGAAGATAATTATTATTTTTATGTTGTCACTTTTTCTTAATTTCAATAATGCTCAAGTGCGTGTGCAGTTTAGCTATTTTCCGTGTAACTGGCACTACACCCACGCCTGCACATCACATGTAGTTTACAATGCGTACCCTAGATAGATAGATAGATAGATAGATAGATAGATAGATAGATAGATAGATAGATAGATAGATAGGAACAGACTGAGATAGATAGATAGATAGATAGATAGATAGATAGATAGATAGATAGATAGATAGATAGATAGATAGATAGATAGATACGGATTGGTCATTGAATTCTAGTAGCGTATTAACATTTTTTTCGCCTTCTCTCACTAAATATTTTTGTTTAAAATATTTTTCATTGTGCTTTCACTTCTGTAGTATTCGTTTCTGTATACACAGTAAGTATGAAAAAAAAATGAAAAAAAGAAAAACAAAAAGAAAAACGTAAATTATACAAAGACTTTAGTTTACAGAGTGTGTATTTGATCAGATTCAGAAATATAGTTCTTAATTATCAAAACGTCGTCTGCACTCTGATGATGAATATATAAAAATGTAGAAAAAGAACAAATCAGCAGCAGTAGCAAACAACACTAAATTGAAAGTAGACATTTAAGTCCTCTTATCACTTAGTAAATGTGACGAAAGGTATTTGTAGAAATGTACCCTTTTCGTTGGTATAAATCAAGTTTTAGATTTAAATTCAGGTGTTTGCGATCTCTTGATCTCTGTTACAGTAACAGTGTTACTTACTCTCTCTTACTCCCACTGAAATTTTGTATTTCTTGAAGTCTTCAGTCATTTCAGTGCCTAACCGTGTGTACATGGTGATACGCCTACCACAATTCTAATTTCTAACATGCTTCACTTATTATTTTTATGTTAACAAAAACATTTATGTATTTCTGTTATTTTATTAAACTCTCTTCTATTTAAATACTTCACTCTCTGTACGCGGGAGTAAAGGTGACACAATAACAATGATAACATTTATGTTTTTTTTTATTTAAAAATTAAAAGGTTTTTCCGTACAAACATAAGAAATTTTCTGAACTTAAAAACCTGAGTCACTGAGTGACAATTATTTTTTAAATACTATTTTAGTATTTTAATTTTAATTAATTTAATTCTATTTAACAATCACTGAGCGACATTTTTTTAGGAATAGTAGTCAGCAAATTAGTTTTACTTTCATAGGAGTTCAATCCTGAGTAGCAACCCGGACTTGTTACCTGCCTGATTAAGCTAGCGAAAGGTAAGCTTAAACAGACTAAAAAAAAAACAGGGCTAGAAAGATTGTCTTGCACTGATATTGCAAGTGGTAACAGATTTGCCTTGAAAATCAGCATTTGAAATCGCAAGTGTTTAACTGGGAGTGGGATCGAACGCCAACCATTGATAAGCGTAGAAATTACTCAACATTCAACAGTATTTTATTCTTAGCCAAGGTAGACTAAAATTATTTCAAACAAAATTTCTCTTTTGGTTTGCAAACTCTATTTAAGAAAACCAGAAAAAATAAAATAAAAATAAACTTACTGTAAGTAGTTTATTTTTATTTTACTTAAACAAGTAAAAAGAAAACTGTCATTAATTTATTTTTTTGCTTACTACTGTTGAAATGTTAGTCATTGAGAAAGACTAGGAAACGAGAACGATTATTATTATTATTATTATTATTATTATTATTATTATGATGATGATGATGATGATGATGATGATGATGATAACTGGGTGAATGAATGAATGAAAAATATTTTTTATTAATCTAAATTTTATAATGACTCCAGTGCTAGAAATATATTATGCTTTTAGTTTTAGCATTTAAGAACAAAATCGATCATTTGGCTTGTGAAAGAGTCAATGTTAATTCACAAGCGAACAGTTCAAAAAGGAGAAAATAGAACTCTTGAATAAAAATGTGAGGAAGCACTGCTACTGGAAGTAAAAGAAGAAAAAGGAGAAAAGGCAAGAAAAGAGGGTAGAACATTTAGAGAGAGGGAAATACAAGAAAGAAAGAAAAACTTTATTCGAAAAAGTGAAAGAAAAACAGAACTAGAGAATAATTCCCAATGCTGATTTAGAATTTCAATGAACATGACCATCTTTTTTTTTAAACATAAAGAGTAAGAAGACTGTGACAACTGACTATAATATCATTTTTTAAAATTTTCTCCGCTTGTTAATTTGTTAAAAACTAAATTTTTGTGTTGCTAGAAGCTAGAGATTTTAAATCACTAAACGAAGGAGATTAAAAAAAAATTTTCACGTGCGAAAACAACCATAACAAAGATCCAATACCTTGACCGAATTTATTTCTTTATATAACAAAATAAATGATAAATGTAACAATGTGATATTCATTTTTAAATGCATAAACACTGAAACAGAGGCATTTACCTATTTATTTCCTAAAATTATAATTTATTTAAATTTATATATTTAGGAAATGATGCAAAGTGCAAAGACCAAATTTTTAAATTTTTTTTTAATAATCACTTGATCACATGGTTACTGTATCGAAGTTGAGTACAACATTTAGGAGTTGGTTGGTGTGATTCTTTTTCTCGGTATGAAAAAGAAGAAAAGTCTTTACTCTTTTATGTTAACAAGCGAGTTGTTTGTGTTTTTTGCACAAGGACTGATAGAACTTAGAACGTTGATATTGATTTTAAGGTCGAAACGCACAGAATTCAGGAAAAAAAATTAGGAAATCATGTTTATAATGATTTTTCTTTTTCTTGTTGCATAATCACATGCGGTATCAGCAACAGTAGCTATTTTCATAATGATAATTAATCAAATAATACCAGCAGCAAAGAAAAAAAATAAAAAAACAGTAACAACCAACAACAATGAAATGAAATGATAATAAAAAAGAAAAAAACGATAAAGAAAATTCACTCAATTATTACAGTTAAAAAGCAAAAAATAAATAAATAAATAAATAAAAGAAGGTTATCATTTCATTCCATCATCAATCATTAAAGAAAGAGGAATTATTAATAAATTAATTAATAGATTTATATTTGAATATTTTTTTTTAGTTTTTGAAGAAATAACTCAATTAATAATATTAATTTAATTATTATTAACTTAACTATTTTTAAATTTCTCCACCGACGAGAACTATTTATTTAGGTAAATATTATTCAGCATTAAATCGATGTCCACATCTATCTATCTATCTATCTATCTATCTATCTATCTATCTATCTATCTATCTATCTATCTATCTATCTATCTATCTATACATACATACATACATACATACATACATACATACATAGTATGTAGAAATTAATTCATAATTATTTATGTGTAGTAGTTCTAGACACCAAGCAGAAAAAACTTACACATTTAAAAAAAAAAAAAAATGTTGTTCTGAACCAAATACAGTACACGACTGGTAATTTTTCTTTTTTTAATTTTTTTTTATCTGTAAAATTTGAAATATAAACTTAGAAATTTACTCCTCCAATTTTAAATACATTTTTTTAAACTGTTGTGGACTTGTGGTGCATTGGATATCGGCTCGAGAACAAGAAATCGGGGAGCCGAGTTCGAATTCCAGCCGAATTCATTGCATTCACTTACGGGCAAATACCCTTTTGGGAAAGGTATCTAATCCGTCTATTCCTTCCAGTTATGGGTTAAATAACAGGACAGATTGGGTTCTATAGCCTTGGTCGGCAACCAGTCTACTGCAGAAAGTAATGGCAACCTACTGAGGGATAATCTTCTGCCCAGTCAGTCATGTCTCTTTCGAGACATGATCGCCCAAGCGTCTATCACGTATGACACTTAACTGACTGACTTACTACTTACCATGCATTATTCCGAGCATTTCATTTTAATTTTAGAATAAAAAATCCGTTTTTGAAAACTATTTTCCGTTTTTTTAACCTGACAAAAATGAATGGTAATTTTTTCTTATTGTTTTTGTCTTTGATTCAACATCAGCAGGTTTCTAAAAAAAAGTTTTGATTCTTTAAGATTAAGAACAAGCATTTCTTTACTGGTCTCATTTTTTTCTTTTAGGAGAAAAAAGTATTTTAAAAGTTTTTCTATAGGTATTCTATAGAAAACTTTAAAAAAATACTTTTTCAATTAAAAATAAGTTGTTAGAGAATAAATTCTGAAAATTTTATTAAAATCTTATGATTATTTGTTTTTTAGTTGATTAAAAAAAAAATAAACAAGCTGCGTGTACTATTAGCTTTAGCTTTGTTTGCTAAAAAAACACCATAATTTTTAAAAATATAACGGTATGTACCTTTTTAATCTGACCAAATCTTGTATGTATGTATCTCTGTTCAGATGATTGATTGATCTATCTATCTATCTATCTATCTATCTATCTATCTATCTATCTATCTATCTATCTATCTATCTATCTATCTATCTATTCTAAGCTGTTAATATCTATCTATCTATCTATCTATCTATCTATCTATCTATCTATCTATCTATTCTAAGCTGTTAATAATCTATCTATCTATCTATCTATCTATCTATCTATCTATCTATCTATCTATTCTAAGCTGTTAATATCTATCTATCTATCTATCTATCTATCTATCTATCTATTCTAAGCTGTTAATATCTATCTATCTATCTATTCTAAGCTGTTAATTAATCTATCTATCTATCTATCTATCTATCTATCTATCTATCTATCTATCTATCTATCTATTCTAAGCTGTTAATATCTATCTATCTATCTATCTATCTATCTATCTATCTATCTATCAAGCTGTTAATATCTATCTATCTATCTATCTATCTATTCTATCTATCTATCTATCTACTGTTAATATCTATCTATCTATCTATCTATCTATCTATCTATCTATCTATCTATCTATCTATCTATCAATCTGTTAATATCTATCTATCTATCTATCTATCTATCTATCTATCTATCTATCTATCTATCGATCTATCTATCTATCTATCTATCTATCTATCTATCTATCTATCTATCTCTACTTCTTTCTTAACTGTTTTAAAAAGATCATTGTCTGTGTTTTTTTTTGTTTGAATCGTTACTTTTTCTATCTTTTAATTCAACCTGAAGGTCCTGAATTATGTAATTATGGTGCCAGATATATATATATATATATATATATATATATATATATATATATATATATATATATATAGGCTTTAGTCATTTTTTTAGCATTTAATTTTTGACCATTCATTTATTTGTTTTATACAATTTGTTAAAATAACAAAAACGAAAAGAAGCAAAAAACAAAAACAAAACAAAAACGAAAACACAACCAACCAAATAAACAAAAAAGTACAAAACAAAACAAAAAACTAAAACAAAAATCACTTGGATGCTAATAGCAATTTTTTTTTTACCAATGGATGTTACACTTTTACACATTTTTACTTACACACTTTCCGACATACTTCAGTTCTTAGACGTGTTTTATGCTAAATTATGCGATACACCCGAACTGATTTACTTCTTTCTATGTCCACATCTTTAAAAAAGAAAGAAAGCAAAACACATAACTCGCAACACAATAAATAATTTCTCTCTTTTTTTTTAATGCAACCGTCCGTAACTGTTTCTATCTCTTTCTTTAAATAAAAATAATCGTATTATTCATTTTTAATACCTATCCCTTCTCCTCAATTATTTTTTTCTCGAGTATTTATTACGAATACACACACACACACACACACACACACACACACAGAGAGAGAGAGAGAGAGTGTGTGTCTTCATTATCTGCTACGATTAACGGAAGATGTTTAAATGAGAAAAAACAAAAACAAAACCCGCACACATTTTTTTTTTAAGAGGAATACTATCTTTTGACTCAACAAAAGTTTTGAGCTGACTACTTAAAGAAGGGTATTTCCTAGCTCATACAATTGATTGCTCTTTCGCCATGTGTCTTCGAACCTTGATTAAAAAATGCCCTACCTACCCTAATTAATTAACGCGGAGAGAGTCTGGCTCGTGCTCTAGATTCTAGAATCAATCGAGTTTCTGCTATTGACTCCATCCATAGTTTGGAAAATAAATGTCTAATGCACGTATACGCATACCACATTTTTTTTACATAACGGCATGAAATGAATTAATTAAATTTTAAATTAATAAAATATGTATAGATTCTCACGTGGTGTATGAGTAGCAACGCAGGAACTTGGGCGTGATGCAATTTCTAATGGTTAGCAAACTTGTCTTAGATCAATTGTATGACTGGAATAGTTGAGTTGAGTTTGATCCTCGCTGAGGTCTCCCTAATTTCAGCTTTGTATCACATCTAAGCTGTGCTTAATAAATCACTATCAGTGGCAATATGTAACTGTAAATTACGTCGTATTCACCAATTTGGAAAAAAAAAATAAAGGTAAATTAAAAAATAATTAAAATGTAAAAGAAAAAGAGCAGTGATTTTCAAACAAAATTAATAGTCTTTTAAAAGTAAAAAAAATGTCGATAAAAAAAGCAGATCTCTCATCATAAAATCTCTGGAATTATTGACTTTTTCGCTACTTATCCACTAAAAACTGTTTCTTTTTTTTTTAAAAAAAAGCTATTTTGACGATGACATTAATGATTAAAATTAATATTAATTGTAACTTTCACTTCCCTTTACAAAACAATTATTTAATTCAATTGATCAGGGGGAAAAACTCATACAATTGTTTTTCTTATTATCACTTATTTCATAATGACAGGTTCAGCTACAAAAATAAAGAATAAAATAAAACCAATCAATTTAAAACCCAAATTTTTATATGCAACTTTACTTACTGAAACCTACAATTAATGTTTTTTGTGATTTTCGTTTGAAATATACTAAAACATTGCTATTGGCAACTTTTTTTTTAGCACATTTCAAAATGATTTAAGTGTTTTTATCCTATAATACAAAAATCTGAATCCTAAAACAAATTAAATACAAATAACAATCTTTGTAACTCTTAACAAATACTCTGTCATCTCTTTCTGTTGATATGCTAAGTACTTTCAGGACTGGGTGATCATGTTTTTCTACAGCTTCCTGTCTTTTGTTGCTCTCAGCAATACCTTTTAGTTTTCATCATCATTGTGGCTATTGTTCCTCTTGTCAAGTAGGTTATTTGTTCATCTTGTCTGTTTCTCTTGAATGCATAAGCCTTGTGAGTATTATGCTCTTCAAGCTTTCCTTTCAAATTGCTTATATTATTCTTCTATGAGCTGTGCTACATCAGAATGTTGGTGTTCATAGCTCTCCTCAACTTTCTTTGTAGCACTAAGTAATGTGGTTTGGTTGTTTCACCTAATCAATGTTCTATCAACCATTACACATTTAGGTAGGTTATTTACTACCTCTTGTTGTCAATATGTCCCATGAGTATCAAATTATCTAAGCCATCTTTTCTCATTATGTGCCTTAGAAATTTCAACTGTGTCTTTCTGATTCTAAATATAAGCATGTCTTTCTCTCTCTCTCTCTCTCTCTCTCTCTCTCTCTCTCTATATATATATATATATATATATATATGCATATATATAGAGAGAGAAAGAGAGATACTCAGTTCCATTTATATATATGTAGAGAGAGAGATATACTAATTTTCTCATTAAGACCTTAATAAGAAACTGTCTCTTCCTTTCTCTCTCTCTCTCTCTCTCTCTCTCTCTATATATATATATATATATATATAGAGAGAGAGAGAGAGAGAGAGAGAGATGATAATACCTTTTCTGTCATTTTTAATGAAACCTGTATACACCCCACCACACATATATATATGTGTGTGGAGGGGTGTATGCAGGTTTCATTAAAAATGGCAGAAAAGGTATTATCATTTATTTTTTTTACATAATTTTTTGTACATAATAGCATCATCCATATACAAAATAAGATTAAAAATAAAGGAGGCATTACTAACAAAAAAAGAAATCCTACACTTAATAACATCAATTAAGAGAAAAGTAACAATGTGCTTAATGTGTTCAGAACTTAACATGCACAAGACTCTATATGCATAAACTTTACACATGTTTATTTACAAGTAAAACAAAATTAATTCTTGATAACGGCTAAAAGTATAGCCAAAAGCACTAAAAAATATAAAACTTTTGGACAATTCTTATATAATTAGCATTCTGAAAAGAAAAAAATCATAAGAACCCATAAAAAATTATATAAAAACTTTTTTTTTATAATCGTGTCGCCCCCAAGCAAGGCATTTTACTGCCACTGTTGGGCAGGGCGTTACATAGGAGGAATGTTGAGGAGTGAGATGTTGCAGGGGGTGTCAGGAGGAGAGTAGGAGAGTAGGAGAGGGAAGAGACTGATGAGAGTGGGGTGGACAAGGAGGAATATTATGAGAAGTGAGGGGTTGCTGGAGGTGTCAGGAAGAGAGTAGGAGAGGGAAGAGAGTACTGATGAGAGTGGGGTAGATGTAAAAAAAGCAGAAGAGAGAGGATGTAAGTTAGTGAGACAGAAGATGACTATTGACTTTACATTTAAATTCTTGGATATTGTAACTTTCAGGAAAGCAAGTATGCGGAAAAGAATTCCACAGGCGGGAAGTGCGAGAAGAGAAGCTGCTGGAGTAGAATTTGCATTTACAATTTATTGGTTTCACAGTAAAAGGATGGGACCTAATTGCTAATCATGTGGCTCGAGGAAATTCATATATAGGAGGTACCAGTGAATAGGTTGTTATTTTTAATGCAACCTGCATAAAAGAGAGATTGTTGCCTACTATATATATATATATATATATATATATATATATATAATTCCAGGGAAAGAGGACTCAAGGTTTTATTATTTTGAATTCCCTGGCATTTATTTTATTATGGACAACAGTGCTCAATATAAAGAGTATTATAGCGCTTAATATATTTATATAGTTATGAATTAATTGTACATTACAACACGGAAATTTCTATGTTTCGAGATGGATTCTCATCATCAAGCAATGTTAATGTTGGTTGTGCAGATGATTTACATTTAAATGACAAAAACAGAGATTGTTTTGGGATTTGGCCTCAAAGAAGAAAAAAGTTGGTTAGTATATACTAACCAACTTTTTCTTCTTTTTCCTTTTATTCTCCCTCATCCTACCCTTTTCCTTTGTTTCTTTTCCCACCTTAAAAGTTAAGATGTTAACCTGCTGTTGACCTGATTGTATCATTTTCCCTTTTTTCTTCTCTTCTCCCTTTAGTTTTATTGCTTTTGATATGATGTTCTCATTCAATACCAATGCTATATTTTTCACTTACTTATCATTTTTAGTGTATCTATTTATTTGTTGTAAAGTTTTTTTTATAAAAAGAAAGATTTTTTTTTATTTTATGTTTTAATTTATCTTTATAGTTCATCAGTAATTATTTTCCTTAAGCACTTGTTGGTTATATGTATGTTATTTTATTTAGATTTTATCCATTTTCTGATGTGAACAATTTGCAATGTCTACATTTATCTCATTGCATTTATTTAATAGATTTTTATTCTTAAGTGATTTAATAATAAATAGTTTTTCATATAAACCTAATGAACATGGTTCATTTAAGAACTTACATGTTTTAGCTTTTTTTAGAATTTCCCACTTTATTGTGGGTGTTTTTTTTTGTTTCCCTTAAATTCCCTATTAAATGAAGAGGTGTGCTGGTAAATCTGTTGCTTTAGAGTATTTTTAGTACTCCCTATATAAATTTTTATATTATTTGGGTTTTTCATTGAAGATATTTTGCATTAATAGACTATTGATTCTGTTAAGCACCTATTTTCTAATGGACAGTCTATAGGGTTTTTACAATTACATTTTTTCTTGTCTAAATTGTTATTTTCTGTTATCCGGTTGTTTTTATTAATTTTATTAAAGTTTTTTAAAATATTATTATTGTGATCTTTTTATAATTTTTTTTATGTTGTTCATACAGCTGTAACTTAATTTAATAGTGTTTTTATTAAAGATCTTACTTAGTGAATTTTTTTCTGGAAAGTGTTTCCTAATTAACACAAGGAATTTTTTCCCCAATTTACTACTTACTAGTCATCTGGTTGAAAGTGGGTGTGTACCAGATGATATTTCTATTCCTATTTTTTCTTCAGGGATTACTTTTCTCATTTACATTTTGGGTTTTTATATCCACTATTTTTTAATGCAGTATTATAAAAATTGCTATGCTTATTAAATACTTCTTCATTACCTGAATTTCTACTAATTCTGTATTCTATTGATGAGGGTATATGTTTGATAACAGATGGAGGGTGGTTAGACTTTGGGTAGATGTATAAAAGATTAATATTTGTTTTTTTTGTATGGTTGGTGTATATTTTTCTCTAGATCTAAGGTTACATCTAGGAAATTTACTTTTTTTATATTTGTTTTAATTGTTACTTTTAAATTAAGATTTTAAACTCTTTATGTATCATCTTTCTAATTCTATCTATTTTTAAATTTGTGGCATTTCTTATTATCATAAGTCCATCGTCTCTATATAGTCCAGTGTCTTTAGTATCTACTTATAGGCTGTAAGATTATATAATATTAATATTCCTACCAGATTTGAAGATTCTGTAGAGTCCATAGATCCCATGGTAATATCAAAATTGTCCTCTTTGGAATTAATTTTTTTCCACTGTTCTTCCACTGGGAAAATGATAAGATCAGGTTAAAGGCAGGTTAACATCTTGACTGTTAAGGAGGGAAGTAGGATGATGGAGGAAAAAAGAAAAAAGAAAAAGAGAAAAAGTTGGTTAGTATATATTCGTTGGAGCCAAATCCCAAAACAAATCTCCGCTCTGATTAGTTAAAAGAAACACACATGTAAATTTTATATCTTCCAACATACATACACAGCAAACCAAAGGTTTTTGTCATTTAAATGTAAATCATCTGCACAACCAACATCAACATTGCTTGATGATGAGAATCTATCTCGAAACATAAAATTTCCGTGTCGCAATGTACAAAAATCATAAGATCACATGAAAAACTACATAAAAAAATTAACTATCACACATTGTCTGTCATTTTTAATGAAACCTGCACACACACACACACACACACACACACACACACACACACACACACACACACACACACACACACATTGCAATTAGGGATGGTGTTGTGTGGGGGTGCTCTTTTAATGATAGATACAGAAACACTCAATCACAACAAAAAACGGAAGATAATATAACAACTAACAAACAGAAAAATCACACATAAAGCCCACAAACATAAGTACACACAAGAGCAGAAACACTTTACTATAACCTAAAAATGCTTTAAGCAATCATATATACTAACACAGTAATAAAAAGGTCAACACAACACAATAAAAAGAGGTCAACCAAAAGGACACAAAGAAACTAACTCATTATAAAGCAAATAAACAGATACCCATTCACATGTGTTAAAAAGAAATTAAAACAACAAAATCAATAAAATGAAAATCAACCATCTGCAAATGATACATTAAAAAGATGTTAATACAACAAAAGCAATCAAAAGCAATTAACTATCTGTAGAACCACTCACATACCAAAATATTAAATTATACCAAGCTCTATATAAATAAGAATAAATCTGAGATACAACAGCAGATGGAAAAATAAGCCCTGAGGAGTAAAGACATCATAATTGTGCCTTCACAAAACTTAGAAGATGGCATGACTCTGCTCTATTAATGCTTTATCACTATCTTGATGTCAAGCACTTTACAACCAAAATTCAGCTTGCCAAAATATTTTTCCATCAATAAAACACTTCAAAAGTCACAATCTTGGCACTAAGCTTCATCACAATTCAACACTATATATATATATATATATATATATATATATATATATATATATATATATATTTATTTTAAATCAGAAAAGGATAAGTAAACAGGTAAAATCCAAAATCCGATCTTATTAATATTAATTTTATTAATATTAAAATTGATCAAGGTGGAGGGCTCGATGTAAATAGTATTATCTATTATATAAAATAATTCAAAAATTTCGAAATTTAATTTTATTGGATGGCCATTTCAGCAAGAAAATTTTTGCTTTTTGATAGAACATACATATATATATATATATATATATATATATATATATATATATATATTTGTGTGTGTGTGTGTGTGTGTGTGTGTGTGTGTGTGTGTGTGTGTATATCTTATTAAGACTTAAGTGATTATTGCTCCCCACAATTTTATATCCGTTGTAACTTTGTAAAGTTTATTTTTTTGCTGCCTCTCTTAATCCCTATTTACACAAACTTATTAGGTAGTTTATTCACTGATTCTCTTCGTTTCTGTTGCCTTCAGTTATATCCTGTGAATGTCAAATTCTCCAAGCTCTCTTTCTTTATTATATGTTCTAAACATTTCAATTTCGTAAATATAATAAATGTAAGAATTATTTATGGATTCGGTTTCTCGAAGCACCTGTTAATGTTTATACTATTAAACATTTTTACTTAACTCATAATAAGTTTAAAAGTATAAATATTAACAGGCACAAGAGAATTATTAATAACATATTAAATAGGTTAAATATTTACTATTGTTATTAACAATTTCCTTGTTTTTTTAAGTATTATGTTCTTTTAGAATGCAGGCAGTCATGGCTCTCCACTTACTCCTTTTTCTTTATTATTTGTCTATGGCAAGATCTCTTGAGAAAGATAGTGAGATGATCTCCTGTTGCCTTCTCTACAGTTTTTGCTTTTGGAGATGTCCTTCTGCTGTCAAAGTAATAGAAAGTGCTAGAACACCCTGTCAAACCTGCTGTTTAACCTTGAAATGGGGATGGATGGATTGATGGTCAAGAGCATTAGTGTAAAAGTGAATAGAACAAGCTAGACAGGGGTTTGAATTCAGTTTCCTTATTCCTATCATTGTGCTGATAACCATGGTAATGTTGTAATAGAAAATAATTTTCAGATTAACTCTGATTTTAGATGAAAGAGTCATTGAAAGCAATAGCACTTATAAATATATCAATTCTGTTTTGTATAATAATTTCAGCCTAAGCAAGGCAATAGAGCCACTATGACACAATGGAGTTAGGGAGTATCAAAGAATAAGAAAAAGAAAAGCATTAATGGTAGAGAACAATAAAAGAGGTAATAAAGAAGACAGTAGATAATGACTGACGTTTAAATTTTTGAAGATCAAAGTTGGCTAGAATGTAACAAGCAAAAAGTGTAAGAAAAGAAACTTTTTAAATAGAACTTAGGTACATCTAATCAATGAAACTGTAAAATGATGAGACCTTCTTGCTAATCTAGTACTGCTCTTGAATTCATAAAGTCTAGGTACAATACAGGAAAGTTCATCAGAACAATTATCATGAAAGTATTTATAGAAAATTATCAATCATCTGGCCAATTTAACTGAAACATGATTGTTGCCAATCCAGTCAGTCAGTTAAGTGCCATATGTAAAACATGTTTGGGCAATCATGTCTTGAAAGAGACATGACTGACTGGGCAGAAGATTATCCCACAGTAGGTTGCCATTGCTTTTTGCAGTAGATTGGTTGCCAGCCAAGGCTATAGAACCCAATCTGTCCTATTACTTAACTCATAACTGGAGGGAAGCGACAGATTAATACCTTTCCCAAGGGCTAGTACTGCACTTAAATTCACAAAGTCAAGGTCCCATACAGTAAAATTCATCAGAATAATTAACATGAAAGTATTTGTGGAAAAGCCATAAGGAATGGTGGAAAAGTGACTGATGCCAAGATGCAAGAACCAATGACATTGCAGATTCTTTGGATTTTATCCAGAATTTTTAAGAATTTTTAAGTATATAGTATCTCCATCAGATCATATGTGGTAACAATATTCAAGGATAAATGGTAGAATTACAAATATGTAAGACAGATTCAGTGGTAAAAATTACTTAAATTGATATTTTGCTATTTATTTCTTTAATATGTCTGATTTCACTTATTATTACAAACTTTCTAAATAACTTTAATTTAATTTCTTTGTTCTATTCACATGAATCTGCTTCTTTGGTTAAAATATTAGTCTCTTTTAATAACAATAATTATTTTATCACCATCTTGGTTTCTATCTTTGATTTGTTGATTTATTTTACTAAACAACTGATTCATATAATCAGTTTATTATTAGTTTTATTGGTATTAACTATTCTGTTAGATTTTTTAATCAATAGCTTTTATTGACATTGTTTTTTTTTTAAAAATATTCCTATCTCCTATATTATTTTCATAATTTTAGGGAAAATTGTTTCTTGTTATGTAATGTTTTTAGATTTGCATATATCTCCAATTGGGCAGTTATCTTTGACCCTCTAATTACAAGAAGGTTTACTATCTATTTGGGGATTATTATAAAATTTGTTTAGTATTTTATTATTATATAGATTAATGATGTTGTAAATGTTACTAGTGTATGAGTAGCTAATTTTTAATGTTTTTCTATTAGAAATCTTACTTTTGTTAAAATGTTTGTCCATTAATATACTATTGACCAATATTTATATTAGACTATATTAGAAAGTGTTGTTCAATATTTATATTATTTATACAGTCTGATGAGATGAGTACTTAAACTTACCTGTTGAAATAAATTATAGTTTATAACTGATTGTGAGTTTTCCTTTACACACACACACACACACACACACACACACACACACACACACACACACACACACACACACACACACACACACACACACACACGAGTATGTGATTTTAATATTCACTGTCCCTCCATGAGACCTGGGCTCAAATCTCACCTTCATTGATTTGTTAGGAAGGTGACTTCTTGATGCTTATGGTTTGAGGAAGTGATCCTAGCATACAGCACCTTTAGAAAGTGCTTGAAGACCATACCATGAGTTGACTCAAACCTTATGAATGAAATTGGGTAAATGGAACTCTTTGGAAGCCATCATTGCTTGTAGTAGCAAGTCATCATGACCAAATTTTTTAGTATATTGGTGTTGTTCAAACAGCTGATTATCATAAATTATATGCTCTCATCCCAAAACTGTAACTATGGCCTACTCAGAATTATTGCAGTATAAACCACTAGTGGTATCAGTGGGTGCTAAACAAACACAAATGTGCATGAACAGATGCCTGCAACAGGGATTGGTTAGCCAGTCTAGCAGGTAGGTGTGCACAGAAATCAAGTGTAGCTGGTCATTATGTCTGTGTTTTTAAAATTGACTTCAATATTTCTCAGTATTAAACATAGATAATATATATCTACAAACATTTTACATATAGAAATCAAGATGGCATTAAAATTAATTTCATGTATCAATGCAATTTTCAAAGTAAGAGTGTGTGAATATATATATATATATATATATATATATATATATATATATATATATATTCATATATTTATATATATAAACAGTGTTTTGTTTTTATTAGTTTATTAAACTATATGTAAATGTATAATATTTATATATAGTATATTAAAGCAAGACAGAGTTACTATAAAGATAGTGCTTAAGTAAAATATAAAATTGATCCAATATGAAATATAAGTAAAACAACACTGACATATTACTGATTTCCGTGACTAAAATGTTCACATAGACATTTAGGCCTCGATGTTATTTGCAAGAGTGATGTGATACTCAGTTCTTTAATTATAAGTGTTATGAGAGACTCGGTTCTTTATTCACAACAGTGATGTGATACACTGTTCCTTATTTGCAAGAGTGATGAGATACTCAGTTCTTTAATTATAAGTGTTATTAGAGGCTCGGTTCTTTATTCACAACAGTGATGTGATACACTGTTCCTTATTTGCAAGAGTGATGAGATACTCAGTTCCTTATTTGCAAAAGTGGTAAGATACTCAGTTCCTTATTCACAAGAGTGATGAGATACTCAGTTCGTTATTTACAAGAGAGAGAGATAGACAGAAAGAGAAGATACTGTTTCGTACTTGTAAGGGTGATATGGTACTTAGTTTCTTATTAACAAAAGAGACCAGATATTTACTTTCATTTTAACAAGAGGGACAAAGTACTCAGTTTCTAATTAACAATGTAGTGAGATACTCAGTCTCTAATTCGTAATATGAAATACTCAGTTCTGTATTAATAAGTGTGATAAAATTCTCAGTTCCTTACTCATAAGAGTGCCACGATACTCAGTTTCTTATGCATAAGAATGACAAGATACTCAGCTTCTTATTCCCAAGAGTGATGAGATACTCAGTGCCTTATTCACAAAAGTGACAAGATACACACTTCTTTATTCATATGAGGGACAAGATATGTTGTTCATTATTTATAAATGTGAGGAGATACTCACTTCCTTGTAATAAGGAACTGAGTATCTTGTCTCTCTTGCTGTTTGAGGATTGTGAAACAACGGCATCAATATTTAAGTGTCCACATAAAATTTTTATGCGGATGCCTGTAATTTATGAATATTGTATTACTTAAATTTTATACAAAAATATATGTGTGAGTTTGTGTGTATTATTTGTGTATGTGTGTATTATTTGTGTATGTGTGTGTGTATCTTAAGGAAAAATGAGACAAAATAGCATCTCTTCTGTGTATACTGCATTGGTATAATTCTCATACGCATTGATAAATCTGAATAACAAGTGTAGGATAAATGAATAAAATGTTAAAATAAATGTATATGAAGATTAAAGGTCAAAGTTGAAAGCAGGACAAATAAAATTAAAAATACAGAATAAGATATCAGTGCTATTATGTTAGCCTAAAGGTCAAAATGTAGAAAATACCTCATGAAAATTCTTACGAATGATTGAAGTTTTATCTTAAAAATGCAGAAAAAGAGAAAAAGATTTACTTACTTGTATTTCTCATCTTTATTTTGCAGTTTGTATAAAAGTAATTTTAATTCTATGACATTTTCATAGTATTCATATTCATAGTATCATAGTATTCATATTCATAGTATCATAGTATTCATATTCATAGTATCATAGTATTCATATTCATAGTATCATAGTATTCATATTCATACTATTTTGTTAAATGGACTCTGTTATCTTTTACTATCAGATAAAACATTTGTTAATTTACAATAGAATTTGTAGCAAGTAATTCTAAAATATAATATATTTGTTTGATAATATATTTTATTTGAATCATTTTTCCTTGCCTAGTGAAAATAAATTTAGTCAGTCTATAAAATCTAAAATACCAAAGAATAATTGGTTGGGTAAATATTTATTTTATATAACTGCATTTAAAGTGATTGGTGGGTGAATTTTTTAGATATATGCAAGAAAAAAAATCTTTGTATTCTTATTTGTTGGAAAATGTCTACAGTATTAGCTTACAATAATCTAAGAATTGACTATTTGTAAATATAATGATAATAGTAGAAACCATAAAAAAGATTCATGCTAATTTACATTTAGCACAATAAGTAATTTTATTCACCCAATAAAAAAAAAATTATCCTGACACTGTTGCTGACTCTAATTAATTACTGAATAGTGTATTTGAATTTTGTGGTTGTGTTGTCATGTCCTGCCATGGTAATACAATCTAATTAGGCGACTGAAGTTGAGGGTGCTTTGAAAAAGAATACAGTAGAAAAGGAAATAATACAAAGGTTCTTATTCATAAGAGTGATGAGATACTCAGATCGGCTTCAATTTTTCTTTATTTCTTTAGGCAGGAGTGTTTGCTATTGGTGAAGATTTTGGATTGTATTTTTAAAGCTAAAAGCACATAGTGCTCAAATACATACTTTAAAAGAGGCATTAAGCATATGGTGGTAAAACAAAAAAGAAATGATTTAGGAAATAAATAATTGTAATAATGAAAAAATATAACTGGTAAATTGGTGTGAATGCTTTACAGTGAAAGAAATAGATAAGTAAACTCATAAAAAGTTGTCCATGGGGGCATATATTAGGATGGCCTTTAGTGGTGCCATTGAAGATGGCACCACTAAAGGCCATCTTACCATACACTGTCAATGAGCACTGTAAATCATGGCTGGTGTGCTGGCTCATTGCCAAAAATGTCTCTTTGATGAATTTTTATATCCTTTTCTTAGGCTCAGATCAGCTTCAATTTTTCTTTATTTCTTTAGGCAGGAGTGGTTGCTATTGGTGAAGATTCTGGATTGTATTTTTCTTTGATTACATAAGTAAAACAGAAGCTATGTGTAGAGCACACTTCATGAAGTTTTTAGTCCAGCTTTCACTTTTGGAGTGTTCAAATTTGGCCAGTGATAGTAATTTGTGTAAAATGAATCAGAAGATCTGGCTTTAGGAAGATTAGAATACAGTAACCTTTTCTATGCATTTGCTTGATAGATAAAAAAAAAGGAAAAACTGTTTACTTATCTTCTTTTTTTTTTACAATCATTTCACCCCAAGAAAGGCAGAACCAATACTAGTTCACAAGAGGTTACAGTGAGAGAAAAAACAAGGTACAGGGGATGTTGAAGAAAGGATAACAGATGGATGAGAATTAAGATAGAAAATAGCAATTGTCATTGCATTTAAACCTTTGGATATTGTAGCTATAAGGGAAGCAAGCAAATGGAAGAGAGTTCCATAAATTTGAAGTGCGAGAAAAGAAACTGTTAGAGTAGAAGAGATGCTTACATTTAATTATTTTGACAGTAAAAGGGTGGAACCTTGATACCAATCTTTTAGCATGGGTATATTCATGTGGTCAGAGCACCAGGGAAAAAACTCGTCAGAGCAGTTGCCATGAAAATACTTGAAAAGACAGAGGGAAGCCACATCATGTCAATGGGAAAGTGACTGAAGGCAAGCTGTCAAGTCATGATTGATTATATTATATTATTGTTGTAGAGTAGTTTACGCACTGAAGGTTATAATGGTGCTATGTCGGTTGCTAATCGACTTAACGCACCCAAAATGTTAGGAACTTGGTAATCTTCCACTGAAAGCTGACTCCTTAGTATTTGGCTTACTGCCAACTAATATCAACTGCCTTAATCCAACTATGCCCAAACTGGAACTAACTAGTAGTTCTACTGAACTCCAATAGAACTCTAAAGAACTCTCTAGAACTTGTAAGAATTCCTAAGAACTTCCTGTTAACTCTTATTAATATAGGAGGGAGAGTCCATTATCTGAGGAATAGGTGTGTTTCACCATAACAATTATATTATATATTTCCTGCAGATGAGATACAGCACAAAGCCAGTGTTTACACACAGGAATCTATACACATTTATATGGATTGGAATGCAACAAAATGAATAGAATAAGTAAAGCACAAGAAGGAAAAAAGTGTCTTTAATTTAACATGCTTCACTTTAATAAGCTTCTTCAGAGATTCATTAAAGACAAATGATTTCAATTTATATGAATTTGATCAGAATTTGAGAGAATGATAAGATAAAGAACAAAGGAAATGTTTTCATTAAAACTGCATCAGAGAATGAGATACAGAGAAAAAGAAAAAAAAATCTGGCATTTTTACTTTTCTGAAGTTTTAATTTCATTGGTTAATCAGGTTTCTCAAACATTTGACTTTTTTTCAACAAACATCAGTATAATTTATGGTGTTCCGAATTCAAAAAGAGAAAATGCATCCTTTTTTAAGTTTCAAGAAATTAACAGATTCCAAGCCTAACTAAAAACTGTAAATATTGCTTTATGTATGTAAGTGTATAATAATTCTAGTTTGTCTGGGATGCAAATATACAAAATTCAGTATACTCATTATGACAACTAATTTGGTAAGGGTATACCAGGCACATGTATCACAGCCAAATGCACCTGATGTGATTATAGGTTTTGAAAAAAGCAGTATATAACATTGCAGGTGGGACTTAGAAATACATTCTGATCACATCACCTAATCTGCAAGTTGAGTGTGTTCTAAAGTAACTAGATGTCACTCCTAACATCATAAACATTTTAAAAAAGACTTCTCAACATCCAGCCCTGATGTTTCCTCACTATTCTGATTCATGAATAGAACTGCACAGTGATTTAACTCCTAGATAAAATTCCTATGAGGTTAAGATCAGGCAAATGACAATTAGATCTGTGATACCAAATAGGACATTTACTGTAGTCTATTTTAATTCAACAAAACAAAATATATAAATATTAATACCTGCAGACTAATAAGATTAGAAGCCACAAAAACTATGTCTGGTTTAGTATCAGGGATTATGAATTTTGACTAGTTTTTGCTTTCATCTTAGTTTTTTTTGTTTTTTGTTTTTTTATTAGTGAGTAAATGATAAAAGATTAGAAGAAAGTATAGGACTAAACGTTTTTTTTTCTGTCAGTGAAACTCGTCAGCGTATCATCTCTTTGAACTGACTGGAAACTTAACAGTTTTCAAAAATTCAAGTGTAAACTTTCATGCCTCTCATTATATAATTTCTCTTAGCATCACAGCTGCATATTAGACAAAATTAGTAAAAATGGAACTGTTTAATGCAATTTTTATACTTGTTTATATTATGCATACTTTCTTCATATGAATTTTTAAATTGATAATAGAATCATATATGAAATTAAAATTAAAAAAAAATTTATTTTTAATAAAACATATAAAGTATACTTTTGTGATATATATGGAAACTTTTTGCTGACTTGACAATTAGTTCAGTACAGATTAAATCATTTGGATCAGTTATTCTCATGGGTTGTGATGCAGTGGATAATGACTTGGAACAAGAAATCGAAGAGCCGAGAAATCCACATCGAGTTCAAATTACACTTGAATTCATTGCATTCAGTTACGCGCAAATACCCTTGTGAAAGGTATTAATTCATCTCTTCCCTCTGAATCAAATAGCAGAACAGATTGGGTTCTATAGCCTTGGCTGGAAATCAGTTTACTACAAAAAGTAATGGCAAACTATTGCTACAAAATCTTCTACCCAGTCAGTAATGTCTCTTTTGAGACATGATTGCCCAAGCAATAACATATTCTCACCGGATTGAGAGAGGGAAATAGTGACAGGGGAAGGCAGTGGGAAACATACTTGGTGTACTTGAGCAAGTTGATGGCAGAGCAGGGTTTGGGAGAGATATCAAGAAGAAAAGTGTTAAGAGCAACAAGGGATAGGGGCAAATGGAAGTCTATGATTGCTTACGTCTTAAAAGGACATGGCACATTCTCCTTGGATATTTATTTTTTTATGACTATATTAATACAACTAAAAGAATTTCTTCAATATTAGATAAATCAGAGCAATGTAATAGACTCTTCTCTCTGAAGTGACAAACACTTGCCGTTATATCAAATGAATAGGAATAGAAATGTTTGGTTTTTATATGAGGCAGGTTTTATATAGAGCTTCATTTTGATCAGATATTTGACTTACTACCTATGAGTTCTTTTTTTGACAGTTATGTCAGTGTTAAGTTGATCAATAACACTATGTTACCAGGCAGTGTTATATATATAATATTGCCTGGTAGCATATTATTATTGATCAACTAGTGTCTTCTTTTATATGCTATGTCCTTGTTCAGTCAGTTAAATGCCATATGTGAAACACGCTTGGGCGATCATGTCTTGAAAGAGACATGACTGACTGGACAGAAGATTATCCCACAGTAGGTTGCCATTGCTTTCTGTGGTAGATTGGTTGCCAGCTACGGCTATAGAACCCAATCTGTTCTGTTATTTAACCCATAACTGGAAGGAAGAGATGGATTAATACCTTTCTCAAGGGTATTTGTGCGTAAGTGAATGCCATGAATTCAACTGATCCTTCCCAAAACCTACTTTGCCATCCATCTGCTCAAGCCCATCAAGTATGCCACTCATTGCTTTCCCCTGTCTCTCTTTCCCACTATTCGTCTCATGAGTATCAAATTCTCCAAGCCCTTCTTCCTCATTACATCCTAAAATCTTCAGCTGTCTTTCCCTGATGTTAAGTATCAGTTTCTTTTTCATTTCCATCCTCTCCAAAACCTCATAGTTACTCATATGTTCAATCCATGTTATCCTCAGCATCCTTCTGTAGAACCACATTTTGGTTGCTTCCAGTCTTTCCCTCATCTTTGATGAGATTGTCCAGCATTCACTGCTGTACTGAAAGACATTTACAAACAAGTTTTATAAATTCAAACATGGTAGAGAATTCATACTATGGACAGACCGTTGTCCATTATTGTCCATATATGAATAAAAAAAACTGTATTCCCACACATACAGCAAATAGACTGCAGCACTGGAGAAATATCCTGTTGAACTATAATTATAAAATAGAGTTTCTACCATCCAAAAATTGAGTCATGCAGATGGATTATATAGACTAATACCAAATTTCTGTGAACCATTTGTGGAAAATAAAATTAATAATGTATTATACAATACTGTAAGAGAAGTGGCTATAATATTGCAGGAAATAAGAATTAAGTTGGAAAAAGCCGACTTTATATTGAAAATGAAGAAGCAATTAATTTAAAGACAAAAAATATTGCTGGAAATATTGTATTTTCATTATGAAATAATGCACTTATGTGCATAGAAAGAATTGTGATATTAGCATCATTGCAAGAAAAGAATTTCACATAGGACATCCAAGAATTTCATATAGGACATCCAGGAATTTCTAGAATGAAATCTTTTATCTGGTGTTATATGTATTGGCCAGAAATTAATCAAGATATTGAAAATTTAGTGAAATCATGCAGAGGTTGTGCTCTGGCAGTGAAGTCACCATCTATAACATTTTAAGCTTGGCTGAAAACTGATATGCCATGGTCTAGAATGCATATAGACTTTGCAGAACCAATAAATGGAGTAAACTATCTAGTGGTAGTCAATAGTTACACTAAATGGCCAGAAATATTAAAATGTTGAAGACTGACTACTACAGTAATGATAAATTTTCTACACAAAATTTTTGCAAGGTTCAGTGTACTTGACTCTTGTTTCAGATAACAGGACATGACTCACATCTAGTAAATTTAAGGATTTCTGTAAATTGTTATCAATAGAACGTATTATAACTTCTCCTTATCATCCAAGATCAAACGAATAAGCAAAGCAGTTTGTTGATACATTTAAAAGTCAGAGAGAGAAGAATCAGATGAAGTAACACTACAACAGTTTCTGAATGTTTTCAGAATAACACCAAACCTGAACACCATATCTGGAATGTTGCCTGCAGAGTTGATGTTTGCCAGGAAAATTAAGTCTATTTTTAATAAATTATTACTATAACTTAAGGTGAGAGCATCAAGAAATAATATAAACCTGGAGATAAGGTGTTTCTTAAAATGTATCAATGTGGAAAAGAATTCTGGGAAGATGGCATTATAAAAAAACAGATCAGCAACGACATACATGGTGCAGAGACAAAGATGGAAACATAGACAACACCATAATCAGTTAAAATGCAGATTCACTGATTTAAAATGTCTCCAAAAAGAGGTGAATATGGAAATTTTGTATGACACATTTGACATATCCATGCTATCAGAAATTGTTGAAATACGGTTTTATAGTAAGAGAAAAAGAATAGCAAAATAATTTCTAAATAATTTCTAAATAATTTCTAAATAATTTCTAAATATTGAACTGAAGCTGAAGATGACTAAGGGGAAGGTGTCATGTAAGAATAAAATGTTATTGCTGGCACTTGGTTTTGAACACCGTTTGCTAGAGAACAAACACAGTCAACCTTGTCTTGAAGTAATTAGAGATATTGTGCTGCTGGGATCAAGATTGTGTAAAAACAATATCTAAACTCATTTATAAATGAAACTTTGTTTGTCTGCCTGTGTGTGTGTATGTGTGTGTGTGTGTGTGTGTGTGTGTGTGTGTGTGTGTGTGTGTGTGTTACCTATAGACTCCGAAACAGCTGAACTGATTTTCTTGAAAATTTACACAGTTGTACTATAAGCGTCTGCGAGTGTTCTTAGCTAGGTTTTGTGTCAAGGTACCCCTGATAAATATTGAAAATCCATAATCGAAAAAATCGGGTTATAGAAGGAGTAATCCGATTTTAATCAAATTTAATACATTCATAGACAAAGACATAAGAAATGATATTCAGAAGTTTCAAGGTTGCAGTTTTTACAATAGTGCAGAAAATCAATAATATATATATATATATATATATATATAAAAGTTAAGATGTTTGTGTGTGTCTGTTTATCTGCCCGTGTGTCTGTATTTTTTCAGCCCCTTTATTTTCGTTTTTGCTTAGGGTTTGGCTCTAAGTAGGTATAATTGTAGTTCTTAGTCATAATACAATTTACTCAGAGGACTTATTTAGCCTTCAAAATTCAGTTTATGACAAAAAAACTTATTTGATATCGATACCAGGAAATCAAAATTTGACTGACATCCATTCATTTTTCTTTCAGTCTACAATTTCGCTTTAACTGGAAACAACTATTGCTTTTTAGTCTTTCATGCCAACATTTTTTTTTTTTAATCATATCACTCCAAGCAAGGCAGTAATGCCACTGATGCGCAGGGGGCTCTTAAGAGTAAAAAGATTGGAAAAGAGAAAGCCTGAAACTACATCCTAAACAGGGAACAAGGGATGAGCCTCTTCACCTGTTCAATAGATGTTGGTAGATAGTTTAGTCTATCTATTCCAATGGAGGAAAAAAAAAAAAGAAAAGAGTAAAAAGATTGGAAAAGAGAAAGCCAGAAACCACATCCTACACAGAGAACAAGGGATGAGCCTCTTCACCTGTTCAATAGACGTGGGTGGAGCGTGAACTGGACGATAGTTTAGTCTATCTACTCCAATTGGAAAAAAAAAAAGAAAAAAAGTGACTTACTAAGTTTTAACTTAGTAAAAGTCCAGTCAAAGAAATTTCTGCTAAAACAAAATTAGTCATTCAGAGCTCCATGACCATGGATTAGTTTTAAAGCTTTCATTACACCCAAGCAACACTGGGCTATACTGCTAGTATATATATAGATATATAAATAAGCATTTGGTGATAAGTGTTTGAGAAGAATAAATGTCTAACACAGTATTGTTTGAAGATGTTAATATTCTTGTATCTGTGACTTTAAAAAAGTGATTTTACAAAAACTTATCTATGAAGAAAAAACAAAACAATAAAAAATAAACTTTTGACTTTGAAAGTACAATCTATGATCCATTGACCAATTTTTATTTTTGCATTTTTTAATAAATTGAAAAGATGCATTGCTTGAAATAAATAGTATTCTTTGATTTGTAATTAGTCCGTATGTCAGACACAAATGATTTTCTAATGTGTATTATGATTTTGAGACAATATAATTGGATTTATTTAAAGGAATGGCTCCTATATTTAAAGTTTTTATTATTTTTTTATAGCCCATTCATTAATACAGGATCCAGCCTGCAATAATTAAAAGGTTGCTGATTCCCATATTAATGACCTATTAATGATAAATTTGTTATTATGGATAGTTTCTGAAATTCCATTAAGAAACTATATTAAATTCTTCATTAATATTATATTTTAAGAAGTGTTAGTTGTATAATTATATAATGTGATCTTTTTTTGTATAACCAGTAGAATTTATCAAATAAATATGTCAAATACATGATACATGATTGGGTGACCATGTCTCTTTTGATCCATAACTGACTAGGTAGAAGATTTTCCCGCAGTAGGTTGCCATTTCTTTCTGTGGTAGACTGGTTGCCAATCAAGGCTATAGAACCCAATATGTCCTACTATTCAAGTTTGTCAGTTAAGTGCCATGTAGTATACATGCTTGGGTGATCATGTCTCTTTCGATCCATGATTGATGAGGCAGAAGATTTTCTTACAGTAGGTTTCTATTTCTCTCTGTGGTAGACTGGGTGCCAACCAAGGCTATAGAACCCAATCTGTCCTACTGTTTAACTCATCATTGGAGAGAAAAGAAATGGATTAATACTTTTCTTAATAATATCTGTGTATAAGTGAATGCAACAAATCCATCTGGAATTTGAACTCTGCTCTCTGATTTCTCATTCTGAGCTGATATTCACTGCACCACAACATAGTAGCCCAAAACACTTTTCTTTGTTTCTAAGGACATTCTTCTATCTGTTGATACTTTACTTAGTTTCTGGAAAGCTTATTTTATTATTCATTTCTTTCTGATTTCTGTGTCATACTTTCTATTGTCTCTTACCAAGACAGTTAAATTTCTGTACCTGCTTAATTTTGATGTACTTGATATACCCTTGTCTGTCTCTTTTGGGATGTGCGTGGGTGGTGCAGTGGATATTGGCTTGAAATCAGAAATTAGAGAACTGAGTTCAAATTCCATTTGAATTTTTTGCATTTACTTATGCACAAATACACTTGGGAAAGGTATTAATCAGTCCCTTAACCTCCAGCTATGGGTCAAATAACAGGACAGATTGGGTTCAACCAACCCATTAGTTTGTACTACTTTTAAGGTATATATATATATTGTTTAATTACTTAGTTTCTGGTCATAATAAGATTAGACTAGTGCACATTTGTATTAAAAAGTGTTCAATACAATTATATTGTAGAGTTTTTGAATATTTCCCATTTGTAAACGAGTTATTAGACAACCTAGGTTTCTACCTTGAGTGGTGTCTTCAAGCAATTTTCAATAACTGATTTTACTGTTTACTTTTTTTTTTAGAATGCTCATATAAAGTTGTTTTTTTGAACACTCAAGGTATATATATATATATATATATATATATATATATATAAGGAAAGAAGAAAATATTTACAACATTCGAAACATTAATTTAAAACAGTTCTCAATATAGAAATAGAGTTATGAATATTATTTATAAATTATATTTTAGAACATGTCCATACTACAAAAGTGTATATTATTTGATGAGACATTGGTCTTTCAATGTCAAAACAAAATGTACACTTTTGTAGTAGATTGTAGTTTGGACATGTTCTAAAATAAAATTTATAAATAGTATATATATATATATATATATATATATATATATATATATATAAATCAATTATATATCAAAATCAAATTAAAAAGAAAAACTAAAACCCAACCTGCTGTTAAAAGTTATTCTCTACCTGTTTAAATAATGTATGTTATCTTACCTAGACAAACTTGAAAGTGTCATGCCTTGATATTAGGCTACTCTGTTCCCTTTCATTACCTAAATTTTCAATTTTATAGTTCAAACTAATTCTCATTTTTGATTGAACAATATTGACACACCTACAAGCATATTCTCCAACTACTATTCCCTAATTTTGAATTAACCATGAATTTATCTTATAATTTCTAAATAAATCATTTTCAGCATTTATTTTAAAATATCACTTGAAGAAAAACAGTATTGTTCTGAAACATGAAAATTTTTGTGTAGTGATATAATGCTTTTATAAACCATTGTAATAAAATTACAATAGATAGATAGATAGATAGATAGATAGATAGATAGATAGATAGATAGATAGAGTAAATGCATTGATAATGTTTTACTGAAGATATGCATTGAAAATAATGAAAAATAAGACTGCCAATAGACAGAAATTAATGCCACCATTATTTATAAAATTAGACTATTATAGTGATTTACTAAACATAGGCTGCATTGTAAATCGAACTTGCTACTTAGTTGTAATTGATCTAGTGAGACAAACTTACTAACCATTTCACCATGTCAAATTGGACTATTATATATAGTCTTATTATGCTTCAAATTGGACTATTATATATAGTTCATTGATAATATATTTCAAACAAACTTTCAGCACTTAACAACTGCTAAAATCTTTTGTTTTTAGGTTTTAACTGCCTTGTATTTGCTACTTTCATCTCTCCACTTCAAAATTATTTTGCTTTTTGTTTAAAATTAAATTTTACTTCCATGGAGAGTTGCTAGCAATATATTCCCATGACCTTAAATGAAAATGGAGTATAATTGTATTTAAAATCCCAAAAATTAGAATTTAAAAAATTATGTGATATTTTACTTTTTTCATTTCTTTTCTTTTTCCATCTTTTTCCTGTATATCAACTAAAAATGATGCGTTTTTAATTAATCATGATGATATCCACCATTAGCAACCACAGGCAAACCAGACAGCATCCTGAATGTAATCTAAAAATAATAGCTTTATTTACTAAGATTGAAATAAAGAGTTCAGAGAGTATGAATTGTATGACCAATCAGATTAGTAAAATCATTAATGTGTTGGTGTATGTGTGGAGGAGTATATTGCTACTGCTGGTATTGGTAAGTAAATGTTAGGGTTGAATGAGCTGTAGTGGTACCATACCATTTTTGGGATTTTGTTTTTTTTTCTTTTTGGATTTTTTTCTATTCTTTTCTCTAGCAAGAATCCTAACCTGTAAAATTCTGCATGTTCCCAAATATGGCATCTTGTAATATAATGTTTAAAAAGCTGATCTCAGACATCATTACATAGAAAGCTCAGTTTGTATTGAATACCTTATAATTGTATGAAAACTAAGCTATACTTAGTAAATTAATGTTTTTATATTACTAAAGACTATTTACTTGTCTGTGAAGGAATTTAATTTTCTTCATTTGTTTAAAAATGTTTGTAGAATAATTTCTTTGTTTTTTAACAATTTTTCTATAGGTACTAATCATTATTAATTAGCATAGCATCTATAAAAATAATGACATTATTTAAACAGAATGTTAGGAAAATTCAGTTGTCCAAGTTTTTTATATTAAATGTCCAAATTCCAAACAATAATAAAATAAAAATAAAGAAAACCTTGATCTGCCTGTTAAATAAATCATTTGTATTTAGAAATATATGTACATAAATTTAAAAGAGTCAAAAAGATGTAGTTTTGAAAAGACTTTTAGTAATTAGTCCACAATAAGAAACTGGTTGAGAAAAGACTTTGGTTGTCAGTAAATATTCACTGATTGTCTTTGCTGTTGTTGGAGATGATCCATTTTAAGTTGCCAACACTTTTCTTTCAGCATGCTTAGGAGAAAAAAAGCTATATAGTCACAACTTCTCTTGTGTTGGCAACTTGAAGACAGTCATGTCTCTGCTCATGAATGTCAAAATCTGTAGATTTTTATAAGAAATTTTTCTCAAAATGTAGGTTCGATAAAAATAAAGTTTTAGTTTTCTCTGACTGGTCAAATATTTCATATGGTGAAGTTAATTTTTAGCAGATAGACACTTTCATTTAAAAATATTGTCTGTTATAGAGTAGAAAATAAAGGTTTGGCATGTTTGTTGTGTATTGCTTTGATTTCATATATTTATGAATTATAAACCCACTACTTTTATTGGTTTTACTACAACCATACTCTCCCGTAAACTTACCTGTCATGTTTCTGATCATAGTTCAATTAAACAACATTTTTTAGAAAAACAAAGTCATGTATGCTATATTAGACAAATTTTAGTTGATAACACAATAATACTCACACATACACCTAGTAAAAAAAACCCTCAGATATTGGAGGCCATCTACATTAAATCAAAGCAACCCACACTAAATAAAATCACATTACAATCTAGTCACAACACACTACATTGCATTTAGACATATGGTTCTGTTGGTAATATTTTGATCTCTCACGTGGTGTAACATCATAGAATCACATTAGTAATTTACAATCTTCGTCTGCTATTTGGTGATTGTTATCGTTGTATAACAAAGCTTTATGTCAACACACAAAAAAAATATCATCTTTGATGGTGGATGTCTTTATGTTAACATCTCTGCAACCACTCAGAAGATTGCTCATGTGAGCCAAAAGCTTAGAATCAGCGTAATAAAAAATATCCAAATGTTGGGCAATTTTTGTTTTTATTTCCACCAGAAATTAAAGCAAAAATATGATGTTTAAAACAGCTTATGATTAAACATAATAGACATTCATTGTCTGCTATATTTAACAATATATGTTTAGATAATTATCTGCTGCCTCAATACACTAAATATATATGTGTTCATATATATATTTTATAATTTAGTTTTGGGGCATAATTAAATTAGACCAATACATAGATGTATTAAAAAGTGTTCAATAAAATTATATCGTAGAACTTTCGAATATTTTCCATTTGTAAACAAGTTTCTACTTTTTGTGAATATATATATATGTGTGTGTGTGTGTGTGTGTGTGTGTGTGTGTGTGTGCATAGCTGAGTGGTTAGAACATTTGTTTTCTGACCATGAAGTCCAGGTTCAAATCTCATTATAACTATGGTTGTTTTGTCAGGAAGGTGGCTTCTTGATGTTATCGGTCTAGAGGAGTTGATCCTAGCATGTGGCACCTTTGAAAATTGTCTGAAATCCATACCACAGGTTAACTCAAGCCTTGTGAGTAGAATTGGGTAGGTGGCTTCCTTTGAAGTTTCATCAATGGTCGTCCTATCTTTAAGTCACAAATCATCATGACCGAGGGTTTGAGCATCCTGGCCTTGTTCAGACTGTTATTCATGCTAGATAACGTGCTCTCTCCCAGAAACTGTAACTAAGGTCTGCTCTGCATAGTTGCAGTATAAACCACAGATGGGCTCTGTGGGTGTTGAATAAACACAAGTGTGCATGATGTGCAGGCGTCTGCAATGGGGGTTAGTTAGTTGCCCTGGTAGACAGGTATCCTTGAATATAATATCCAGCCATTATATATATATATATATATATATATATATATATATATATAATTTTTTTTTTTTTTTTCATTTCTTTTCTACTTTCCACTTCTCATTTTCTCATTTTCTTCTTCCTTCTTTGTTTACTTCTCTTCCTTTTTTTCCTTTGTTTCTTTTTTCTTCACGTTGTCTTTCTTATATTCTCTCTGTTTTGTTTCCTTTCTATGTCCCAGTACTTGTTTTTGTTATTTATTCTGCCTTGGTTTTCTTCTTTACATTTGATTTTGTCTGTTTTTGCCCAGATGTTCAATCAATCAATATTTAGACCCTAAACAAGAATATTCGATTAATATTTCACTGAAATATTCTTGATTGCTTGACAACTGATTTTTTTAAGACATGCTTAATGTGCTGTGGAGTTTATTTATAAATGTGATACAGCATTAAATCAAATTTTATAGATCAACCTTAAACTCCACACCTGCTTTCACATTGGCCTTCTTTCAAATAAATATATGGCTTTCACTTCTCTAGGTCAATTGATGATGTGTTAACAGTTATCATTGAAAGAATTTGTGAAGCCTTATGTAAGAACAGCAAAGCTAAAACTATGGCTTTCGATATTTCAAAAGCATTTGACAGGATTTGGCATTCTGGTTTTCTTCATAATATCAATACAATACTGACTTTTTGATTTGATTAGATTTTTTTAACAAATCTTATAATGAAATCTGGGTTCAATGGCCACTCTTCTAGTTCCTTTCACATCATTGTGAGTATGCCCCAGGGTTCTATCCTCTATCCTACTTTGTTTCTTATCTTCATCAATGGCCTTTTTGGTATCTCCATTTTCTGACTTGTTCATTTATACTGATGACACAACTATTTACTTCTGTCTTGATTGTAAGTCTGATCACTCTGATAAAGTAAAACTGGCATCTGATCTTGGCAATGACCTTCAATTGTTTGTTAACTGGGTAAAGAAATAGGTTGTAAACACCTCCCAAATTAAACTACTATCTTTTAGTCTTCTTCTTCTTCTTCTTCTTCTTCTTCTTCTTCTTCTTCTTCTTTATAGCCCTTCAGGATATAGGCAATCATAGACTTCCACTTCTTCCTGTCACTTTTCACCCTTAATATTTTTTCTCTTATTATCTCTCCAAAACTCTGCTCTGCTGTTCATTTGCTCAAGTCAATCAAATTATATACTTTCTCCTGTCTTTCTTTCCCCCTACTTGTCCTGTGAGTATTAAATTCTCCAAACCTTCTTTCTCATTATGTGTCCCAAAAAGCTCAGCTGTCTCTCCTTAATGCAAAGTACAAGTTTTCTTCTTGTTTGCATCCTCTCCAACACCATGTGCTCAGTCTGTAGTATCCTCAGCATCCTTCTGCAGAATGACATTTCTGTAGCTTCAAGCCTCTCTTTCATCCTTGAAGAGATTGTCCAACATTCACTGCCATATAGAATGACAGATGTCACATAGCAGTCTAGTATACTTTTCTTTGTTTCTAATGATATTTTCCTTTCTCTCAGCACTCTGGTTAGCTTTTGAAATGCGTCTTTGGCCAATGCCAATGCATCTTCAGATCTTAATGTTGCATTTTCCATCCTCTGTCAGAACAATTACCAGATATTTAAATTTTTTTATCTGTTTTATTTTAGTTTCCCCGTCCTGTAGGTGGCATTTTCGGGTTTGCTTTTTGTTGATGACCATGCATTCAGTTTTGTTGAAGTTTATGTTCAGTTCTTTCTTGCTTTCTCTTGCTGCCTTCTATAAGAGGTCCTGCATTTTCCTTTCCATGTCTGCTATCAGCACTGTGTCATTCATGTATCTTATATTATTGAGATTGTGGCTGCCAATGACAAATCCTAGCAAGGATTCTATCTCTCTCGGAATTGTTTCGCAGTAGAGGTTGAATAGATCTTGTAAGAAAACATGCCCTTGTTTTGCGCACCTTTCTATTTTTGTATATCTGATGAATTTGTTTCCTGTGCATATGTAATTGATTTGTTGCCAATATAGGTTCTTCATTATCCTAATGTTTTTCTTGAATATGATGAGGTTGCCAATTATCTCTAACTAGTCTTTGTGGTCTGCTTTATGTAATCTATAAAGCACAGTTGCAGGTTCTTCTGCATTTGTATTGCTTTTTCAAGGAATATTGCATTCTTTGTTCAAGAATCTTTAACAAACCTGCAACGTTTTTTGTTCTTTCTCTGACCCGATTCTGCAGCACATTTTGTTCTTTAGAATCATAATGATGAGTTTTGGTATGTGATTAAGCTGATTATTCAGTGGATTTCACATTCCTTTGCATCTGGTTTCTTAGGTAGTGCTATGAAAATTGATCTGCTTAGGTCCTCTGTTATATTGTCACTGTTGTAGATATCATTTATTATTTCTACAAACATGTCTATGTCAAAGCTGTCTAAGGTTGTCAGTGTATCTATTACAATAGTGTCTGGTCCTGCTGCTTTGATTCTGCTCAATTTGGCTAGTGTACTTTCCAGTTCATTTTTTAATATTTCTTGATCATCAGTATTTCTGTATATTGTTGGTTGCTCTTTCTTGTCATGGAAGAAATCTTTGATATATTTGTCCCATTGTTGAAATATTTGTGCTTTCTCTAATATAAACATTCTGTCCTTTGATTTTATACATCCTGCTGCTAAGCATGTCTTTTATATTCTATTCTTTTATTTTTGTATGGATGTCTCCTTTATTTGTTGTGCTCAGTTTCTCTATTTCTGCACATTTATTGTTGAGCCATTCCTTTTTAGCCTGTCTGCATTTCCTCCTTATGTCCATGTAGTTTCTTGTATTCTGTTCCATGTCTTGGCATTGTTTTCTATTTCCTTTGCATCATGTCCAGAATCTTTTCAGTGATCAACTCATTTTTCCTCCTACATCCTTTTTCATTTGCTGATGTCACTAGAGCTTCTCTTAGTGCGTCCCATTTTAAGTTTCTATTTCCAATTTGTCCTTTGTATTTCCTTTTCACACTGTCCGTACATAATTTTTGTATATTCAGGTCATTTATTAATCTGTTGTATTGCAGCCTGGGTACTACATTAGGCTTCTTCAATCTCTGAAGTTTTCATAAATTTTGCAATCAACAATTGCATTCCTGAATCTTTTGTTGCTTGTTATATAGTCAATTTGGTTCTTCGTTTCTCTTCATGGACTTCTCCATATCCATAAGCAGATTGGGTATTTGTAGAACCAGGTGTTGGTTAATACCTGGTCATTTGCTGTGAACCATTGGACCCATTCCTCTCCGTGGTCTTTGTGGTTTTCTAGTCCAAAATTGTCAACCGATTCACATTCTCTCTTTTGGCCAACTTTGGCATTCAAGTCTCTCATGATAATTCTGATTTCTTGTGACTTGCATTGAGCCTTGTAATTGTCTAGCATAGAGTAGAATGATTCTTTCTTCTTCTGTACTTTGTGTTGTTGGTGCATACACTACTATAACCAATATAGTGGGAGGCCTTCCTTTCAGTTTAGCCACAAGAATTCTTTCAAATATCTGGCTGTATTCCAAAATGCATTTCCTTGTGTCTTGGTCCTATATCATGCTAACACATTTTCATTATTTTTACTCCCTGTGTATATAATTCTGTGGCTGTCACTGATAAAGTTTCTGTTGTTTGGCCACCTTGTTTCGCATATACCTAAAATGTTGATGTTTAATCTAATCATTTTCTGGATCACATTTTCTGGATCACATTTTCTGGATCACATTTTCCACTGTCCGCAGTTGTTTATCATTCTACATTCCATGTCCTGAGGGTTATATTTTGTTTGGTGCAAACAGTTGCAGGATAATGGTCTGGTGACACCTGTTACTCATGTCAATCCATTCTGGGTGATGAATCAATTCTGAGGAAATTTGTCCCCTTTATGCCATTCATACTAACAGTCACTGGTTGACAGTCTGGTGACACCTGTCACTCATGTCAATCCATTCTGGGTGAGGAATCAATTCTGAGGAAATTTATCCCCTTTATGTCATTTATACTAACAGTCACTGGTTGACAGTCTGGTGACACTTGTTGTGCATATAAATACTTTCATGGCTTTTGCTCAGATGAACTCGCTGATGAGTTGCTGGTGCCTCCTCAACAGGTGTTTACTCGTGCAACCAGATTGGCAACTGGGTCCCACCCATTCACATTTAGATTAGCCAAATGCAGACAACAATTCTACTCCTGCAGCTTCTTCTCTCGCACTTCCCGCTTGTGGAACTTGCTCCCTTATTCTTGCTTTCCTGAAGGCTACAACCTCCAGAAATTTAAATGCAATGTCAATACTCATCTACTAACCACTTGACCCTAGCCCTTCCCCCACCCCATATATACTTCCCTTTCTCCCCAATCTTGAAACTGTCAACACACCTGCATTCTCATCTTTCTATTGCTTCTTTCTAATTGGTTTGCACTCCTCTTCTCTCTCTTCTAATTAATCTTCTTTCAGTTATGTAACCACCACACATCAGTGGCATCTCCATCTTGCTCGAGGTGAAATGATTAAAAAAAAAATATCCCTCTTTACTGGGTAAGGAGTCAGTGTTTTTAAGCTTAAACTCCTTAATGCCATTAGTTTGTATACACCCACAAATATACTTTAGAGAAGTAGTAGAGTAGTTTCCTATTGCCTTCCCCACAGTGTTTTATTAAGAGACTGCCTGTAGTTAGCTGGCCATTGATTCCTTGAGAGTTCTTCCACTGTCTGTAGGTTTAATTTTTGTCTTATGGGGTTGCTAACATCCTGTCTCATCCAAAAACATTGAGTAGGGATAGCTGATACTCCGATAAAGAATATAAAAAGAGAAAGAAAAAATACATACCTGTGTCCTTTGAAAGGGTTGAGGGTGGAGATAGTCCTGTTTTGTTAAGAATGATAGCTTCATAGATCAAATAAGTAAGGTAGAGGAAGTGAGAGAATGTAAATATTAAGTTGTTACTTAATATAAATCTGAACAACTCTTCTCTATCACAAAGGAAGTCAATATAGATTCACCAGATTAGTACAAGTTGCTAGAAAAAGGGATATATATGTAGTGGCCAGAAACTTCTGAGGTCAAGGCTGCTAACAAGTTGGTCTCTTCAAGAACCATCATGCCAGTGGTGGAGGTGGTGGTAGGGGGTTGTGGGGTTAGAAAGCAAAACAGGTAAAAGAATAGAAGTGGAATGTAAAATTAAAAAGGAATCCCCATCCATTCAAGCAGGAACTAATGGCATTTATAAAAATAACAACAAAAAAGAGAAAAAACACATGTTGGTGAAAATTAAATTGGCTTAAAGCTGGACTTCAATAGAGGAAGACAATACAGATTCACCAGATTAGTAGGTGTTGCCAGTAAAAAAGGGATACTTTAATATGAATATTACTTTCAATATTAAAAAAAAAAACAAGATGTTAAAATATTTACCTTTTTTCTTTTGTCAAGTAAACTTGGATAACTAATCACAGACTTCCATAATCAAGACTGATGCCAATCTCCTGGAGAGAAATTCACTACACTTTTTTAGTTATATGTTTTCTACCAACATAAAGTGGAATCATTATATTGAATCAACTACTAGGTCTGCTTCTAGAAAGTCGGTTCATTGTAGCGTACCAAACAATTTTTCTTGCTAGAAACTCTCTTGCACATTTAAAAAGCTGCTATTTGTTTATCTATTGAGTATTGCTGTCATATCCAGTCTAATGCTTCACCTATATATTTAAAGATTCTTGATAAAATCCAAAAAAGAATCTGCAATGTTATCAGTCCTGATCTGGCATCTTGGCTTCAGTCACTTTCCAACCACTAAAATGTAGCTTCTTTGTGCTTTCTCAATAAATGTTTTCATGGTAATTGTTCTGATGAACTTTCCTCTGTGGTACCTAGAATTTATGAATTTAATTGTAGTACTAGATTAGCCACAAGGTTTCATCATTTCACAATTGAAATGGTTACATGTAACTGTAAGTTCTATGCTAACAGTTTTTTTATTGCACTTCTTGCTTGTGGAATTCTCTTTTGGTTTCTTGCTTTTTAACTAACTTTGATCTTCAAAAATTTAAATGCAATATCAGTCAATATGTGTTTTCTTAATTTCTGTTCTTTTATTGTTCTCACTCCTTAATAATGTCCTTTTTCGCATATTTTCTCATACTCCATAAAACATTGTATCTTAGTGGCTTTATTTCCTTGAAATGATAAAAAGCTTTGCTGCCACATATGGTCTCTTGCTGTATATTTAAAAATTCTGTAATGTTGTTGGTCCCAGGTTGGTTTCCAGTTCAGTCAATTTCTAACTGGCATAGCTTCCTTCTGTCTTTTCTATAAATCTTTTCATGGTATTGAACCCATATCCCTTTTTTCCATAAGAGTGGTGTGTTTGATGGAAAAAAATGATACAGGTTCAATTCCTGTACATTTTTGGGGAGGCACATTTTTTTCTTTAGCAGCACTTCTAAGTCTGTGCTGGTTATTATTAATTTTACTGTTTAAGAAAATAAAAAATCAGGAGTAGCAACTCAAACACATGTACCAATTAAAAATAACATTTATGGTGATAATAAGAGATTTAATTAAAAACAAATATATATAAAGCAAAATAATAGCAAAATTGTTTTTTAAGATTTGTAAAAATGACTGCTTTACCCTTGTTGTTTAATATATATTTCATTTTTATCAATATACCATTTTCTTGTATATAAGAAAGATATATATATATATATATATATAACAATACTATATACATATATGTATATTTATATGTGTGTGTGTGTGTGTGTGTGTGTGTGTGTGTGTGTGTGTGTGTGTATTTCAGCTTTCTGATCATTGCAAAACTAGCTAGAGGCACCTCCAGTCTAACCACCATCATTTCATTGACTATATGATTGTGAGGTTTTCTTCTAGGAAGGGTGTAAAAATGACATTTATTAAACATTGGTGGATATTTGTCTGACCATAGGTTAATATGATCCAAGGTTAGCTTCACTATCCTTTGTTCGGTTTGTAACAACTGCACTCCACCAGCTCAAAGAGTAGATGTCAAAAAGTTAAACAACCCTGACAACTTAAAATCTTTTCAGACCTTTCTGACAGCAAGCTTGCAGATATCTTGAACAGTGCCAACATTAAATCAATCTGGTGTGTTTTCAAAAGTAATATATATGAGTCATCTCAGAAAATGCTTGGATATGTTGTAGTAGAAATATCAAGACTGGTTTGACTCAAATGATGCAAGTATTCTTCTGAATTCAAAAACATATGCCAATTTTCACTATGGAAAATGAAACAAGCATGGTGGTGAGAAAAGTTTAAGGAATTGCAGGATGCTAATAATAGCTACAACTTGAAATTATTCTTTCACAATCTAATGGACCTGTGTCAGATGACTTAACTCCCATTTTTTCTTCCTATGACAACCTTCAAACAGAAAAATAGAGATCACTAAATATTGGGCATAACATTTCTCAAATGTTCTAAATGTTGATGATAATCTTAATAACTTACTACAAAGGTCTATCCTTGAAGAATTATCAGCTACTCTATCTATTGCTGAGATTTTTTTTTTTTTTTTTTTAATCATCTCACCCCAAGCAAGGCATTCCACTGCCACTATTGCGCATGGGGCTACATAGGGGAAGGTAAAGAGAAGGAGTGGATAGACATAGGGAATGTCAGGAGAAAGGTGACAGATGAGTAAGGATAGCGAGGATGAGGGTCGGGCAGATGGGAAGAGTGCTTGATAGAATGGGAGCAGGTTAGTGTGTTAGGAGGTGTCTATTGACCTTACATTTAAACTCCTGGAGATTGTAGCCGTCGGGGAAGCAATCGTTTGGAAGAGAATTCCACAGTTGGGAAGTGCGAGGAAAGAAACTGTTGGAGTAGAAGTTACGGCTGTATTTTATCGGTTTCACTGTAAAAGGGTGGGATCTAGTTGCTAATCTAGTATCTCGTGCAAATTCGTATTTAGGGGGCACCAGTGATCTAAGTTCATCGGAGCAGAAGCCGTGAAAGTATTTATAGAAGAGACACAGGGAAGCCACGTCTCGCCGGTGGGAGAGAGACTGCAGGCGGTCTGCCAAGTCGGTATCTATCACATTACAGACCCTCCTCTGAACCTTATCGAGAAGCCCGAGGAGAACAGCAGGAGCACCCGACCAGATATGGCAGCAGTATTCAATGCACGGGCAGATGGTAGATTTGTAAATGTGCAGGATAGATTTAGACGGAAAAAACTTCCGGGCCCTACACAGAGAACAGACTTTCATAGCAGCGGATTTAGCAATGGATTCGATATAGTCATTCCATTTGAGGTCCGCTGAAAGTGTGAGACCAAGGAGGCGTAGTGTTTTACTCTCTGGGAGGCAAGCCTGGTCCATGCTAATGGGAGGTAGGTGAGATTGTCAATGATGGTTAATTGACAGTAGCTTCGTTTTAGAAGCATTAAAATTTACTAGCCATTTCTTACCCCAGTCCAATATGGATTGGAGGTCTTTTTCAATCTCGGATGCGAGTTTAGCTTTGACGCCTACACCAGATTTTTGTTGGAGGCGAGAGTAAACTGTGGTGTCATCGGCGTACAAACCTATTTGGGTTCTTATGGAATCAGGGAGATCATTAATATATATCAGGAAGAGTGTAGGACCTAAGATGGAGCCTTGGGGGACACCTGCGTTTGTATGGTAGTTCTGAGAGGCATGTCCGTTTAATACCACTTTCATTGTGCGGTTAGAGAGGAATGACTGGATTAGTTCAAACAAATGTCCAGTTATACCATAGCTCCGCAGTTTACACAGAAGGACAGCATGCCAAACTCTGTCGAACGCCTTAGATATATCTAATGCAACGGTTCAGGCTTCGCCATTCCTGTCAAGTGCCTGGTATATGTACTCGGTGATGGTCGTTAGCATATCAGCAGTAGACCTGGTGAAGCGGAAACCATATTGCTTGTCCGAGAGGAGCCTGTGTGCTGTGAGATGCTGAACCACCTCGGCGTTGATAATGGCTTCGAACACTTTGCCAAAGATCGGAAGAAGGCTGATAGGGTGGTAATTTGCAGGGTCAGAGGGTTCTCCAGTGTTTTTAAATATAGGAACTATAGAGGAAGATTTCCAACAGGCAGGAAAGCAGGAAGCAGATAGGCAGAGGTTGTAGAGCTTAGAAAGGATAGAGGAGAGTTCAGGGGCACATTTCTTTAAGACTATGGTTGGGATTCCGTCACCACCGCTCGCTTTGTGAGGGTCAAGTTTTAAGATTATCTTAGAGACAAGCGAAGGTGTAATGTGGACATCATTCAGTTGTGCCTCGGTTCTAGGTGAGAAGTCGGGTGTAAAAACTCCAGATGAGTCCAGACTCGAATTGTTCGAGAATCTGCGGGCAAAACATTCAGCCTTATCTGCTGGGGAGGTGAGGTGAGATAAAAGGGGTTATAAAACAACTGATACATGGGAAGTCTTCTGGTAATGCTGGCATACCAGAAAAAATATACAAATGTGGTAGCAATCTTCTAACTCATAAACTTTTTGATCTCAATTCTTTAATCTGTGATTCAGGATCAGTTCCTCATGAATTTAAAAATGCTTTTATTACCTGTCTCTATACGAACAAATGCAAACATGACAATGAAAGAAGTATCTTCCTTCTGTGTGTTGCTGAAAAAAATTATTGGCAGAATCATCTTGAACAGGCTGAACTCTTCTCTGACTGATTCAGTCTTGTTTGAATCTCAATGCAGCTTTCTGTCTGGGAGAAGTACATGATTTTTAGCATTTGAGAATGTTAAAGAAGGTATCAGATTTGAGTTTAGGAAAAGTGATCCAAGGAGTGGGATGACATGATCCCAACAGTCAAAAAAAAGCCAGTGAAAAGCCATTCTTCTGGTACAATATCTTGATTCCATGCCCACTGGAAGAGGATGGTGAGTTTCTTGAAGATGTTTGGACAATTTTTGTGTAGCTTGTAAGATATTCCATTTCTTCCAAGTATAGTACTGGTGGATGTGCGTTGGGGTGCAGTGGATATCGGCTTGAAACAAGAAATCGGGAAGCCGAGTTCAAATTCCAGTTGAATTCCTTGCATTCACTTACATGCAAATACCCTTGGGAAAGGTATTAATCCATCTCTTCACTCCAGTTATGGGTTAAATAATAGGACAGATTGGGTTCTGTAGCCTTGGTTGGCAACCAGTCTACTGCATAAAGTAATGGCAACCTACTGTGGGATAGTCTTCTGCCCAGTCAATCATGTCTTTTTCGAGACATGATCGCCCAAGTGTATATCACGTATGGCACTTAACTGACTGATAGTATTGGTATGGGATTTCTAGATGAATTCCTGAATTTCTCTCAGCTTTAGTTCTCTGTCATTAGACATGACCTCTGGATTATGGGGCCTAGGAAAGTCATTCATAGGATGGAATGAAACATCTTCACAAACATTAGAATATGTCATCAGATGGTTCTGTGATATGTCGAGTTTGCCACTCTTAGTTTCAATGAACGGCTTTTTTGCAAAGCATTAGGATTTTTGTAACATAATCTCTGAGTTTGTTGTTTTTTCTTCTGACATTTTCTTTGGTTCTTAGCTTTAGAGATTACTAAGATATTTTCTTTAATATCATTAAGCAGGACCTTAAGTTCTGGTTTTGCATGAATTGGAAATTCTTTCAGTTGGCATTTCACAACTCACTGGTCTGCTCTTAATTTATACTTCTGAATCTGTCGTCTATATAGTTGCTTCTCTTCATTCCTGTCCCTTCCTCTTGCAGTTATCATGTCAAAACACTTTAGATAAAGCTAATGCACAACTCTGCAGAAAGATCTGATCTGTTGGCTAATGGGGTGCTTTTGATGGTGACTAAGCATTAATAAGAGTTCCTGATCTAGATTCGACCAAATGTGCCAGTGAATACTTGATTTGGTTAGAATTTTTCCAGGGTGCTGACACTCAACAATGGGATCCTGAACACTCATAATTTATATATATATGGATAGCAATCTTTTATTTAAGCATGTTTCATTAAAAACAACCAAAATATATTATAAATTTTGCATGTTTTTGAGGAATTACAGCAGAAATATGGTGTTTAATAATTTTTCGTAGAGAAAATTTATCCTGTTCATAATTAATGTGCATTTGGCTGCAATAAAATATGTTGATGTTTTCTCGTGTGTTATTTTTAATGCTAGTGTCATGTATTTTTTGTAAGAATAATTTTATTTGTTTATCAAAAAGTTGTAAAATTTATTGTTGACTGATGTTTGTTTTATGTGTTTTAATTTGCTCCAAAATATTCTTTGGGAGGAGGAATTTCAATGTGCTTTAATAATATATTATAGAAAAGGGAAGATAGCAAAACTTGTTGTTTCTAATAATAATAACCCCATCAAATCTAAACTAGCAATAACTTATATATTATATGAATTTTACATCACATGAAAGCTTTAAAGAATTTACCTTTTCAAAAAAACACTAAAGCACAAAAAACTAAACATGAGGACATAACAATACCAGAAAAATAACAACCTTTAAAATGGCCTGTGAAGAGGCTGAAAGTGCTTGGAAAGTCAGAAATTTATGGAATGTTTTTACATTTCTTACCTCCAGCAAAAAAGAAACATGTTGAATATTGGAACAATTAAATCAAAAATTGATAAAATCTTTCTCATTGGTTGTTTTTAACAAAACATTCTTATATATATATATATATATATATATATATATATATATATATATATTCAGAAATTATAGCATGGATATGTTATAATATCACTACAAAAGTAGCTATTTTGTTTCGACACTTCTTGTGTCTTGTCAAGTGATGTGGTTTTTATATATATATATATATATATTGTCATCTGCAGACAGATCTGTTTCGCTGTATCACAGCTCATCAGTATGGTTAGACTCCAATTGCTACACAACCCAGGCTCAAAACCCAACCGATTTGGGGTCAGTTGGCGACTCTACCCACTAATATATATATATATATATATATATATATATATATATATATATATATATTAGTCATCCATATACAAGCCAGTTTTGCTGTATCACACATCCACTTGCTTCTGGCTGGGATCGAAACTCGACTGATTTGGTGTCAGTTGGAGTCACTACTCCCTAAGCCATAGGTGCATGGAATCAGAGAAGGGAAATTTTAACGGGTTGTGTATAGGCAGTGTATACACATGCCAGTCACCGAAAGAACTCAATTCATTACTAAAGAGTCACGCTTATATAGCAGATGTGGGAACTGTTTTTAAAATGTTCTTCTCTAGAGAGCTCAATTGTAATGAGAGCATAATATGTGTGTGTGTGTGTGTGTGTGTGTGTGTGTGTGTGTGTGTGTGTGTGTGTGTGTGTGTGTATTGTTAGTATTGTTGTATATATTTATACATATGTCATTAGAATTGTTAGATAAATATGTTTAGGAAAGTCTTCTTGACATGAAGGCAAATTTGATTATAACTCAGTTGATCAGAGTTAATTTTGTGTTTTCTTTCATTCTTTTTTTCTTAGAACTTTCCTTATTTTGATTAAAAATCCTTATTTTGTACAACCCTATTTTATCAGTCATGTTATTTTATGAACCAAAACAATTAGCTTATAGCATTCTAGTTCTATGGTGTATAAGAAATGCAAGCTACTTTGGTAATTTTGTGTGAACTTTTCAGTTGTGGCATTGTTACAGTTCACTGCAAACCTGCCCCATGGGTGTGATTCAAAACTAGTTTCCGTGAAAATTCTAAAATCAGACTATGTCTTTAATTTGTGCCCATGAATCTGAATAACATATATTTGTTCAATATTAATTGATTTCATCACATTCAATTTAAACATGCAAGGATTTCACAAAAGCATATTTTTAATAAGTATTAATATCTTCTATACATTTGTAGCAATAAACACAAACATTATACCAAAGTATAAATTTGTGAATATTTACAAGTTGATTTTCAATGATTAGGATAAAACTCATAGATTAACAAAAGTTAACAATATTCGGTTTTAACTTAGAATTTTCAGCTAAATGTTTACCATATAAAAAAAGGTAACAATTTTGGGTTTTAGGTAGAAATTTTCAGCTAAATGTTTACCATATATATCTAATATGGTTAAACTAAAAGTTAGAACCTTGGTTATCTAACTTAATGGACACAATATAAGGGTTTAGCTTTATACTACACTTACAGTGTAAAATGAACCACTTATTAAGTTTTTGACTTTGTAAATACTAATATGCTAATGGGAAGTGACGTTAGTACAACAGATATTGACATGAAATTCCTGGTATGTTTATTGCATTCACTTTCACACCAGTTTTCTAGGGAATAGGTATAAATTGGTTAAATAACAGGGTAGATGGGAATACTAGCTTTGAGCACAGATGAGTTAAAAATAGGAAGACTCTAAATTACAAACTATGAAAAATGCAATGGAAAACCACTTCACTATATTTCTCAAGAATGCATAGCAATTCACAGTTAATTAAAGGAATCTGCTAAGATTCAAGATATGCTATGATTGCCTGCATTCTGAACAGAAAAAGCATCATAAAAGAAATATTTTCTAACATTTTTTAAATCTCTGTCAGCAATAATTTGGTGGTCATTGTTGTTCATGAGTTACATGATGATGACAGAGAAAAAAATAAAACTTTTGATGAATTGTTGTTAGATTATTTGGTGATTTGTTTGGATTCATTTCTTTGACCATTCTGCTTTCTGATCTTGGATAACTGTTGCATTTAACAATTTTCTAAGATTGTTGAATTTTATTTAATAAGTAAGTTTGTATACTTATTCTTTTATCTAACACTAGCAGTATAGCCCGGCGTTGCTTGGGCGTAATGAAAGCTTTTATTTTTATTATTTTTTTTTTTTAATCATATTACCCTGAGCAAGGTGGTAATGCCACTGATGCGCAGGGGTCTACGTAAGAGTGAAAAGATTGGAAAAGAGAAAGCCAGAAACCACATCCTAGACAGGGAACAAGGGATGAGCCTCTTCACCTGTTCAATAGATATGAGTGGAGTGTGAACCGAGTGATTTTATATATATATTATCAATTTTCTTCACTATTGTAAGAACTGCAACCTTGAAACTTCTGAATATAATTTCTTATGTCTTTGTCTATGAGTGTATCAAATTTGATTAAAATTGGGCCACTCCTTCTATAACCCAATTTTTTTGATTATCGATTTTTAATATTTATCAGGGTACCTCGACACAAAACCTAGCTAAGAATGAACCGTTGCCTTGGATATCTCTAAAGCATCGACAGAGTATGGCATTGCCGGCCTTCTACGGAAACTGCGAAGCTATGGCATAACTGGACTTTTGTTGGACTTAATCCAGTCATTCCTCTCTAACCGCACACTGAACGTGGTATTAAATGGACATGCCTCTCAGAATTACCCTACAAATGCGGGTGTACCCCAAGGCTCTATCCTAGGTCCTACACTCTTTCTAATCTATATCAATGATCTCCCCGATACCATAAGATCAAAAGTAGGTATGTACGCCGATGATACCACAGTTTACTCTCACCTCAATCAAAAAACTGATGTTGGTGACACGGCAAACCTCGCTGCCAAGCTTGAGAAGGACCTCCAATCTGTGGTGGATTGGGGTAAGAAATAGCTCATAAAATTCAATTCTTCCAAAACGAAGCTGCTGTCAATTAACCACCACAGACAACCGCACCTCCCTCCCATTAGCATGGAACAGGTTTGCCTCCCAGAGAGTAAATCATTACACCTGCTTGGCCTGACACTCTCAGCAAACCTCAAGTGGAATGACTATGTCGAATCCATTGCTAAATCCACAGCTATGAAAGTCGGCTCTCTGTGTAGGGCCCGGAAATTCTTTCCGCCTGAATCTATCCTGCAATTATATAAATCCACCATCCGCCCATGTATTGAGTACTGCTGCCACATCTGGTTGGGTGCCCCTTCTATTCTACTAGGGGTTCTTGACAAAATACAGAGAAGAATCTGTAATGTGATTGATACCAACTTGGCTGACTGCCTGCAGTATCTCTCTCACCGGCGTGACGTGGCTTCCCAGTGCCTCTTCTATAAATACTTTCATGGCTTCTGCTTTGACGAACTTAAATCACTGGTGCCCACTAGATGTGAATTTGCACGAGATACTAGATTGGCAACTAGGTCCCACAATTTTACAGTGAAACCGATGAAATGTAACCACAATTTCTACTCCAACAGCTTCTTTCCTTGCACTTCCCATCTGTGGAATTCCCTACCGTATGCTTGCTTCCCCGACGGCTACAACCTCCAGGAGTTTAAATGTAAGGTCAATAGACACCTCCTAACACACTAACTCATACCCACTCTCTCCAACTCTCTCTCTATGTACATCCTAAGTCGTCTATCACCCACCTTCTGACACTTCCTATACCCAATCCCTCTATGTAATCCCCTGCGCTATAGTGGTAGTGGAATGCCTTGCTTGGGGTGACACAATTAAAAAAAATAAAATACTCGCAGATGCTTATAGTACAACTGTGTAAAATTTCAAGAAAATCGGTTCAGCCATTTCGAAGTCTATAGGTAACGGATACACACACACACACACAAAGTTCCATTTATAAATAAGTTTAGATACTTGGTATCCTTCCTAGGGAATTTTTAGAACTTATTTCTGTTTTATAATAATGAACTGCCTACCTGTTATCAGCCTGATCTGTGGAATTGTGCAAATACAGAGCATATATTGAGAATAAATTGAAAAGCAGAATTCAAATTACAGTCTTGTTTGTTACATTTATATAAAAATACCTTTGGGAAAGGTATGAATCCATCTAATCTCTCTCTAGCTATAGGTTGAATAGCAAGACAGATTGGGTTCTACAGACTTGGTTGGCAACCAATTGACCACAGAAATAGATGGTAACCTACTGTGAGAAAACCTTTTGCCTAGTCAGTCATGTCTTGAAAGAGACATAATTGCCTAACCATGTATCCTTTATAGCAATTAACTGACTGACTCCAAGTATGCATGTTATCCATACATTAAAAAGCTTTCTGCCATTTTTAATCTCTATAGAAGGAATAGAAAATACCTAGTTTTTCTAGTATAGCTGATAAAGATATTGGTCCTCAGGTTAAGCTTCTTTTAACACTGCCTGTTTTGTGAAATGTTAAACTTATGTTTATTTTGAGAAAATTATAATTGAAAAAAAAATCTTGTTGATAGCAATTGTTGCATTTTTTGAATTCTTAAATTCTTTTTTAAGATATTATTAATGTCACTCATTTTTCCTATATTCTTTTTTATTACTAGTACTCAATCATATTGAGTATTATATTCACAATGTTAAAGTTATATGAATATTGAAACTAGAATATTAAAATATTGTTTTATTTGCTTTTTTCCTTTAATTTCTTTACCTTTTTATACTTGATTTTTATTTCATAATGAATTTTAATTAAAATGTTTATAAGATTTCCTTTGCTTATTTTTTCTTCAGGTAAAACATGCTTCTGCATTGAAAGTTATTCACACTGAACAATTGCAGAAGCTTCAGTCAAAGCACCAGCAAGAAGTTGAGCTTTTAGAAGATATAAGGTAAGATATAATCATGTTTTTTTTTTCTTGTGTAAGCAGTTACTTTGTAGAAAAGTCTATTTCTAAATTTATGTATGTTGCATTAAGGTTATGACTTTTTGTAAAATAATCAATTTCCTTTATCATAATTCAATGGACTTTTGTTAAAAAATAATCAAGAAGAGTTTAATTCATTTTTTTAAAATTTCACACCAACACAAAATTTCTGAAACTGCATCTAAGTATAATAATACTATGACTTTATGGAAATTTCTAGAACTTCCTGAAACTTTCTATGACTTGTTTTACTTATTTTATTATGTATGTTATATGATTGGTTGGTTTAGTTATTTTGTTTTATGGCATATCAACCTCAGCAGATCATTTATTGCCAACTAAATTTTAATTATTTATTGCTAGTAATACCTTTTCTTTCAATAATTTATTGTTTTTTTTTATATAAGTTTTGTGTCTAGTAATACTTTTTCTTTTCGAGTATCAAGATTCATTAGGATTTGTTTTTAAGGGGAGGGTCTATTATTTAACCTATTGCTGGAGGGTAGGGTGTATGTTATATGATAGATATAAACTGTTGAATCATTAAAAATACACAGATAATACTTCAAATATATCATTAACAAATTGAAAAATAAAGCTTCTGCAAGTTGACAATTTTTATTATGTAATAATTAATAGGAAAACTGAATAATTTGCTTCCCCTAACATTTTGAGAGAGAGAGAGAGAGAGAGAGAGAGAGAGAGAGAGAGAGAGAGAGAGAGAGTTTTCGAAATCCCATCACATGCATTCATAACAGTTTTTCCATTTCCTTTTCATGTAAAAGTATTACCCAACTCATACTCAATGCAATACAAGACATAAGAGAGATATTTTTGCTAATATTATTTAAATAGAAAATGATATATAAGAGCAGATAACAGTGAGCATTAGTGGCAGTGATATTGGAAGTTGTTATAATTCAGAATTTGATTTGATTTGTTTAATGGCATATCAACTCCTTATGGGTCATTTAATGCTGTAGTTTAATTTTCTTGAGAGCTTTGAAGTAACAAAATATGATATATTATTCTGCTTTCTCAACTGAATACATGGTAGACGATACTCAGCTTTTGCACATATACATGTTTGTGTGGACATAATTACTAGAAGCGGTGATGCATTGTGTTTTATGTTGTAGTTTTGTTGGGGTTATATTTTGGAATTCAGTTTGATTTCTTAAGAAATTTTAGACTGTTATATGAATTATTGTTGTGAAACAGTTCTTTTATGTTGGTTGTTTGATTTTGTTTAGCAGCATATCAACCTGTATGGTTTATTTAATGCCCAAAATCTAAATATTTTAAGCACAATTGTATGCCTTCAACTACTGATAAAATGTATTGTTGGTCATTTTGCTTTAAAAATGTATTGTCGATAGTTTTACTATAAATATGTATTATTGGTAATTTCTTTTTTATAAACATGTATTGCTGGTATTTTTACTATAAAAAATGTATTTTTATACTTTTATAGTGTTTTGTTTTTTATTATGGGGTTCATTATTTGCCCATAGCTGGGGCCCTCACAGGTGCTACCACTCTGGAACTGGGATGGTTCTAGGAATAATATCTATTAAAAAGTAATGCCTCAGAACCTCACCTCCAATCTCCCAATCATAAGCTATAGTTTATCATCTTATCCAGGACTTATGATTCTGAAAGTGCAAAATGTAAAGCAAAGAAAGAAAAGGTAAGACTAATTTGTGACACTGAAAACATGTTTTAAAGATATTCATCAGCATGCCTGATAATATCCTGCAGGAGTGTAAGTTATGAGATGGATTAATTCCTCTCCTAAGGTTATTTGCACATAAGAGAATTCAACTGGAATTTGAACTTGGCTCAGAAAATAATTACTTTAAGCAAAATCTTTACAGATCTAAACTTTTTTATAAATGGAACTTTGTCTGTGTGTGTGTGTGTGTGTGTGTGTGTGTGTGTGTGTATGTGTCTCTGTGTGTGTGTCCGTTACCTATAGACTCCGAAATGGCTGAACCAATTTTCTTAAAAATTTACGCAGTTGTACTATAAGCGTCTTCGAGTGTTCTTAGCTAGGTTTTGTGTCGAGGTATCCCTGATAAATATTGAAAATCGATAATCGAAAAAATCGGGTTATAGAAGGAGTGGTCCGATTTTAATCAAATTTGATACACTCATAGACAAAGACATAAGAAATGATATTCAGAAGTTTCAAGGTTGCAGTTCTTACAATAGTGCAGAAATAGTGCAGAAAATCGATAATATATATATATATATAAAAGGCAAGATGCTTGTGTGTGTGTCTGTTTATCTGTCTGTATGTCCTTTACACAAATCCACAATTTTTATCCGATTCTCACCAAACTTCACATGAATATTCTTTAGGCTGAGTCTGAGCTCCAGGTCCATGGATTAGTTTTAAAGCTTTCATTACACCAGAGCAATGCTGGGCTATACTGCTAGTCAAATATATTTCCTGACCATTTTCCCTTTCTTAAATTCTTAGGTATAATGAAAGAAGATTATTGTATGCAAATATTTCTAAATATTCTATCTTTTTAATTAAAAATTCAAGATTGAAAAAAATCAATAACTTAGCTTATCTCAATGTATTTTTGGTATGATATCTTGGAAATATATTCTTTTTTTAATCACATTTTCATAACTTCTCAGTTTTTCATTTTTGTTTCTGTCTTCATTATTTTTAAAATTTTCTTTTTCTAATTTTTTTTCTCTTTTTCACCTTTGTTCTTTATTTCTTTATTTTTTATTTCTATTTTTATATATCTTTGCTGCTGTTGCTTTTTATTTTTCATTTCTTTTTCTTTTAAGTAAAAATGTGTCATTATTTTGAAAAAAAATATTTATGCAGGATGTAGTTCTTCCTCACATTGTCACATTCTTGATACATTTTCATATTGCATACTTTATGCAAAAAAAAAAAAATTATTAAAAATCATTTGAAATTAAATTTTAATTGTGTACCACTATTTCTATTTGGTATATCTGGCAACCCTATTCATATGAAACATTACTTTATTATATTGCTTAGCAATATGTTCTACAAATTATTGAGTGATATTGGTGTACAAATATCAGTCAGTCAATTAAATACCATACATGATATATGCTTGGGCAATCATTTCTATTTTGAGACATGACTGACCGGGCAGAAAATTTTTCCCGCAGTAGATTGCCATTACTTTTTGCAGTAAACTGGTTGCCAACCATGGCTATAGAACCCACTCTTTTCTGTTATTTAACACATAAATGGAAAGAAGAGATGGATTAATACTGTTCCTAATGGTATTTGCACATAAGTGAATGCAACAAATTTAACTGAAATTTGAACTCGGTTCTCCGATTTTTTGTTCCAAGCCAATATCCACTTTACCATAACAAAGGGTATTCCAGGTATATACATCACAACCAAATGTGATGACAAGCTTTGATAAAAGCAGTACATAGCCTTTGTTAGAAGTACCTTCAGGTTGGATAACATAGTCTACTTAGTTTTCAACTAAGGATGTTTTCACATATCTACATGTTACTCCTAAGCAGTTTTGGCTGCCTCTCAACACCCCACTATGATATTCCACCACTATTCTTGCTCATGAATATAGATCTACAATGTATCATTATTGACCCATACGGAAACATGGTCAACAGGTTAGTCAGCCAAGTGACAAGAAAATTTATGCTACTGAACAGGATATTTACTGTAGTTTATTTTAATATGCCAAAATCAATCTGTGCTCTCTGTATAGAATCAAAATATTACTCAATAGCACTTCTACCTAGGATCAGTGTAGTAACTGTACATTCCATATAGAAGCAAAGTATAACTTCTTATCTTCTGCCTATCTGTGTACTTTATGTAGGATCAAAGTACCATTCTCTGACATATCTGTCTAGAACTTAGTATTGTATCTGTGTACTCTATATAAATGTGACACTCACACATATACAGAGATATGGTCACGCATTGTATATTATATATATGGATTACTGTCACATTAATGTTCATGAGAAGGACATGTGTTCTATTTTGTTTAATTAGTAGTTATTTTAATTACTTTCTCTGATACACAGATAAGAAAGAAAGAAAGAAAGAAAGAAAGAATAACGGACGGAAGGAAGGAAAAGAAAGAAAGAAAGAAAGAAAGAAAGAAAGAAAGAATAGATGAAAGAAAGAAAAAAGAATAGATGAAAGAAAGAAAATGCAGTGCAACAAATGAGTTGATTCATTCATTGTCAGTTTTGACAGAATGCATAGAAGTTGAGGTATTGTTAATAGTGGTGATACTAGTAATTGTAGATCTAGTAGTATCTTTTTATTTACTAATGTTCACCCAATATCAGACCCAAGAGTCACTCAATGTAGAGGGTTACTGTGTGAACTTATATTAGCATAAGAAAGAGCACATAGTTGGAGAAAGAACTGGAAACTCAATCTTAAACAGGAAACAAGGGATAAATATCTACTCTTGTTCAAAAGACAGGGAGGAATGTGAACTGGACAATAGTCAAACCTATTAAATTAGTTAGTATTAGTAACATTATTTATAACTATATAATTAAAAGAAGAAAAACTCTGACATCAACTCTGTGCCACTTTGCAGTCATACCCAATCATGAAAACGTCTTTAAGATTAAAACCCTTATGAGAACCTGGAGCCAGATCCCAATATTACTTTAAATCTCATTCTGGCAATTTTTCTTGTAATGACACTGGTGTCCTTCCACCAGACAACATTAATGGCATAGAAATGAAACATATACTATCCCTTCAGGTTGTGGGTAATCACATTTCTTCATAAGTTTCTTTTTTTTTAATATCTATAAAACTATGCATTACAATGATTATTTTAGGAAAAATAGAGTTGTTTTCTATTGTCTTCTCAGATTTGAATACAAAGCTGTTCATCTCCACAATGAATTGCCAGATCAATGTTAGAGATCCTAGTTTACTCTATTATTTTTAAGTGACTTAACACCATGTTTGAATTCAGAGTTGTCCATGTCCTTAATGAATTGCCAAATCAAGGTTAGAGATTTTGATCTGGCTTATTATTTTTTGAGAGATTCTACTCTTGGTTTGTATTCAGTTGTCTTTCTTTGTTAATCAAGGCAATTCTGACCAGTCTGCCTTTCTATTTAACACATAGGTAGGAAGAGGAGATTGATTTCTGCCCTTTTCACAAATATTAGTGCAAAGAAAACACAAACTAAGTTGGCTAGAATTTAAACTAAGTATACCCATTTAGTTTTCTGTGCTGTTAGAATAATCTGCATGTGCAGTTATTATAGAATCTACTGTTATGCAATACCTTGGAATTCATATAATTTGATAGACTTAAAATTTGCATATTAGACCTTAGTAATTCAAGGAGGAAAACCTTACTGATACTCTGACCATAGTCAGCTGACCATTGCTTTTGCAAACCTGACCATAGTTAGCTGTATTCTTATTATTACAATTTTTTTAATCATTTCACCCTGTGTAAGGTAGTAAAGCCACAAAGACACAAGAAATTACTAATTGTTTAATCATAAAAACAGAGCATCTACTCAAATATGAGTATCTATTAAAAATGATATTCAAACAAATAAATTATATATATATATATGTGTGTGTGTGTGTGTGTGTGTGTGTGTGTGTGTGTGTGTGTGTGTGTTTGCATATACACATGGATGCATACACACTCACACACATACATACATACACACAATAAAAAGTTGAAAAAATTAACCTTGCACCAATGAAAAGTACACAAATTATCAGTTAGTTGCTGATATCATCTGACGAGTGGACAGAGCGATTGCTGGTGGGTTTGTCTACAAAACTCTAGAGGCAGGTTTCTGAAGTTAACAGTAATAAGCTAAATGATACATTTTATATTTTATATTAATCCTATTTCATTTAAACTATCCATTTTCTCTCTTTTACAGATACACTCTAACTGAGAATATTTACACACACACACACACACACACACACACACACACACACACACACACACGCGCGCGCGCGCGCGCACACACACACACACACACACACACACACACACACACACACACACACACACACATATAATGATTGCTGGCAGCTTCATGCAAGTTACAATTCCTCGGGCAGGATTGAGAAAAATGTAAAAAAAGGTTTTTGTACATTGTTCTTGTTTGAGGATGGGAGGGACTGCCAGCAATAGAAGTAAGGTATATATATATGTATAGAGAGAGAGAGAGAGAGAGTAAGAGGGGGAGTGTGAGAGAGAGAGACATTTGGGTTCATAACCTTTGTTTTATTGACATGATGACTTAAAGTATGAAATATAAGTGTGAATTGTGTCCCTCCATAGGAATGTCATCTGATGTTGACCTTTAGGGGTTTGTGCTGATTTAGTGTCCTTGACCCTAGTTTATTTCAACAAGGAACCATGTATATAATGATGATGAACTCTGACATAATTTTCAATGTATGAAGGTCGGGCATTTCAGTTCTAAAACCTGAACAGCCAGTCTAATAACACATGTGATTTAATTATAGTAGTGAAAGCTTATACAGAATCAACCACACTTTTTGAAATAACCAAATACAGAGAGCTTATATACTTAATGTGCCACAAGATCTCTGAAAAACCCTCTTCAGGTTTTTCAATTCAGAGTTGTTCTTCTCTTAGACTGGTTTCCAACCAAGGCTAAAGATCCCAGTCTGCCATACTATTTAACTAATAGATAAGGGAGATATAATCAGACCTTGCCCAAAGTTATTTTCAAGAAAGTGAATGGAATGCACTTGAGTGGAATTTGAACTCAGATCTCCAATTTCTTATATTGAGCCACTATCCATTACATCACATGCACACACCTCTCTCTCTCCCCATAATCCTGGGTTAGGAAGCAACTGGAGTCTAAGCCATACTGATGAGCTGTAATATAGCGAAACAGATCTGTCTGCGGATGACTATAGTATATATGTGTATATATATAATTCATAAATGAGTTATAACAACCCAGGTTTCTACTATCTGGTGTCTTCAGACGATTTAATATAATTCTTATTGTAGGTCACCTGGAGACACTAGATAGTAGAAACCTGGGTTGCTTAATATAACTTGTTTACAAATGAAAAATATTCAAAAGTTCTACAATATAATATTTTATCCTTTATGTTGTCTAATTTGTTTTAGAATCCATACCCTTGTTTCAACAATAATGTTCTGCTGATACTGAAGAAAGAGGAAGTTATTATCAGGTTGTTGTTAAAGAAATTACCAACCATCTTGAGAATGCCTGACCTTGATGTTTTCAAACAAGTGCATATCAAGTAGCATACTATCCACTAATTAATTATGAGCTGTTTGATAGATAGAACATCAAATTTCCTTTGACCTCTTACCCTCAGTAAGTCTAATTAGGTTATTATTAATGATAGTCTTGACAATGGAGATTAATCCTCCTTGTTTCGAACAAAACAGGAAGTTTTAAAAAATTTTAATGTTTTTTTTAACCATTTCTCCCCAAGCAAGGCAACGATACTGTTAAGACATAGTGGGTTACAGGGAGAAAATGATAAAGAGATGACTTTTGTTTGTTTGTTTCAAGGTTTAATGACCTATCAATCCTCATGGAATCATTTAAGGCCATAACCAATGATTTTTGGGTAAGGTTATTTTATTTTTACAACATTTTTCTTTTTGAGTATCAAGATTCATTGGGATTTGTTTTTAAAAGCAGGGTCCCCAAGTTCTACCCTTGTTATTAAACCCATAACTGAAGGGAAGTGATGGATTAATACCTTTCCTAAGGAGAGATGACTTTAGTAAGGAGAAATGAAGAGAGGACTACAGAGAAACAGTATTCAGAAAGACACAAGAACAGTTCAGTTTCATCAAGAAACACAATATTTAGGATCAAAATGCTATCAAAAAGAGCAATATAAATATACAAGAATGTGTACCTGTGTTTTATAGATTATGTAAAGGCATTTGACAATGTATACCACAAAGATCTGTTATAGCTGCACAGAAACCTTGACATATTCAAGAAAGACATTTGAATAATCAAGAATCTATACTGGCAGAAAATGTCCTGCAAATATGGATGCAAAATAAGTTCAGCAGATATACAAAAAATAGGAAGGCATGTACGACAAAGATGTGTATTTTCACTGGATTTATTTAATAAAGTGAGGCAATTCTGGGAGAACTAGAAATCCTGCCAGTTTTCATCATTGGCAGCCACTATCTTAACAACATAAGATATGCAGATGAAACAGTGCTGGTAGCAGACAAGGAAAGGAAACTACAAAACCTCCTGAAAAATGTAGTGAGTGAAAAGGAGAAGGCACTAAACATAAATTACATGAAGATAGAATTCATGATTATCAGTAAAAAGAGGAGCCCAAAATGCAAATTACAGTTGACAGATACTAAAATCAAGCAAGTACAGAAATTTAAATACGTGATAATTGTTCAAATAAAGGATGGAAAGTGTGACACAGATCTACAGACATATTGGGATGGTCAAAAACTCATTTCAAAAGCTAAGCGTGTATTAAGAGACAAGAAAATTTTGTTGGAAACAAAAAAAGATTACTGAACTGTTATATGATATCTGTCCTTTCATATGACAGTATGCTGGACAATCTCCTGAAAGATGAAGCAGAAACTTGAAGTAACAGATATGTGGTTTTACAAAAGGATGCTGAGGATACCATTAGCTAAACATATGAGCAAAAGGAAGGTTTTAGAGAGAGTGGAAACACAAGGAAATTTAGACTTAATATCAGGAAGAGGGAGTTGAAATTTCTGGGACATGTGATGAGGAAAAAAAGCTCAGAGAATCTGAGTAAATAAATGGGAGAACAGGGTTTGAGAGAAATAACAAAAAAAACAAAACTTATTAAGTGCTAAAATGGACAAAATGATGTGAAGGCCATGATCGTCTACATCCTGAAGGGTCACCTCACATAAAAGAAAAAGATTTAAGAAAAAAAAATTGTGAAATTCTTCAAAAAATGAAATTTAACCAGTCTCATTATAGTAGAAGCAGTATAACCCACCGTTGCTCGGGTGTAATGAAAGCTTTAAAACTAATCCATGGTCCTGGAGCTCAGACTCTTTGGACATTGGCACGAAAGACTAAAAAGCAATAGTTGTTTCCAGTTAAAGCGAAACTGTAGACTGATAGAAAAATGATTGGATGTAAGTCAAATTTTGATTTCCTGGTATCGATATCAAATAAGTTTTTTTTCGTCGTAAACTGAATTTTGAAAGCTAAATAAGTCCTCTGAGTAAATGGTATCATGGCTGAGACTAAGAACTGCAATTATACCTACTTAGAGCCAAACCTGAAGCAAAAACTAAAATAAAGGGTCTGAAAAATTACAGACATACAGGCAGATAAACAGACACACACACAAATATCTTGCCTTTTATATATATATATATATTATCAATTTTCTGCACTATTGTAAAAAGTGCAACCTTGAAACTTTTGAATATTGTTTCTTATTTCTTTGTCTATAAGTGTATCAAATTTGATTAAAATCGGACCGATTTTTTCGATTATCGATTTTCGATATTTATTGGGGGTACCTCGACACAAAACCTAGCTAAGAACACTTGCAGACGCTTATAGTGCAACTGTGTAAATTTTCAAGAAAATCGGTTCAGCCGTTTTAGAGTCTATAGATAATGGACACACACAGACACATACACACACACATACACACACACATACACAAACTCACTGACAAAGTTCCATTTATAAATAAATTTAGATTAGCTTGATATTACATTTAATTTTGGAAAAGGAAGGGTGACATATGCAAAAAAACATGGCAAAACTACATGCTACATAAAAAGTTGGTTGTTAGGTGAAGCCTATCTACCTACTGTATTTAAGCAAATTAATAAGTTTGTTATGAAAAGAAGCACTTTAATATAGTGTAATGGTTAATAAGAATAACTCATCAGATCAATTACAACTGAATAGTGAGTTTGAATTTCACTGGATGCTCCTTAACCTCAGCCTTATGTCACAACTAAGATACATATATATTTTTTTTTAGCTCTCTTCAATGTGGTGCGTTAGCAAGCTTGTCTTGCTAGATCACTTATGACTAAATAGTGAGTTAGATCCTGACTGGATGCTCCTTAATCTTGGCCATATGCCACAACTAAGATATGCTCAGTATATCACTTAGAGATATTTAACATGTCGTAATTGTTAGTAAGTTTGTCCTGCTAGATAAATGTTGTGGGAGCCTTACCCACATATCAGAGTAAACTCATCTAGATTCTATTTAAGCCAGGAGACAGTACTTGGCAAGGGTCTAAGTCGAGTAACTGTAGTAGTAGCATTATTGCAACTCTTCAAGACTCTGCTAAGCGCTTATATTTGGTTGACTATCTGTATTTATTATATGTTGTATTGTACTTTGTATTGTGGTCAATATATGTATTTAACCCAATCAGTTGCGTTCGTGTTTTCTTTGAGTGCTCTTAAAACCAAGGTCACATCAATTATGACTGAATAGTGAGTGCAATCCTCACTGGGTTTCCCATACTTTTAGCTTTGTTCTACATCCAAAGGATGTGCATTGTGGATATTGACTCGGAAGTGCAGTGGATATTGACTCAGAACAACAAATTAGGGAGCTGAGTTTGAATTCCAGTTGAATTCCTTGCATTCACTTATGCACAAATACCCTTGGGAAAGGTATTAATCCATCTCTTCCCTCCAGTTATGGATTAAATAATAGGACAGATTGGGTTCTATACCCTTGGTTGGTACCAGTTTACCACAGAAAGCAATGGCAATCTACTGCGGCTAAACTTCTGCCCCGTCAGTCATGTCTCTTTTGAGACATGATCACCCAAGTGTGTATCCTGTATGGCACTTAACTGACTGACTGACTACATCCAAGCTATGCTTAGAAAACCTCTGTATATCTGTTTCGATAAAACTTGGCAAATTTTAGTAATAAAGAAATTTTCATTAGCACAAACACTAAATATGAGATGGTGCTAAAAAATAGTGGGTGCCTATTCAGATTGTCATACACATATGAGAGTGGTAATAATGAGGTTAGTAACCATGGTAGCAATAATATTAGAAAAGGAAACATTATCTAGATTAATTTACCCTTCAAAATTGCCAAAAACATATGTGGTATATTCCTATATGCAATATATTATACAAAACATTTAATTTAGATGTGATAAAACTAAATTACAACTGCACATATCATATGCTTTAAATTATAAAAAGCATAATGACAATATATTAAATATGATCCAAAATATATTCACTAACTTATATAACTGTTAAAGAGAAATATCTTATTGATGGAAAATGGTTGATAGAGAATGTTAAGTATTAAGCCACTGTAAAAGCCAGAGTTGGATCTAATATTGTATACATTATGATCCGAATCACAAGTCTCATAACCCATTAGAGTCATAAGTACACCACCTGTACTACAGCTGTAGTAGCAGTGGCATATTTTGGGCAATTTAGTCTGACAAAACCCAACCCTCTTCAGGCTAGTTTGAATTCAGTTTTTATTTCTAAACTGGTTACCAACCAATGTTATAAAACTCAGTCTGTCCTGCTATTTACTTATAGCTGAAGTGAGAAGAGATCGATTCATATCTTTTGTAAAGGTATTTGTGTAAGAGAATGTAAAAATCTCAAATGGAATTCAAACTCATTTCTCTGATATCTCATTCTCAGCTATCTATTATATGACTGTGTGTAGTATATATAAAGTTTACCAAATGAGCCTGGAAGCAGAGATTTTACAAACATAGACATCCCAAAAGGTGGTACACCAACAACAATGTTTTTGAAATATATATGAGATCATCAAGATAGATTCAATAGATTTCCCAATGTTGAATAGAAAATAATAAAAAAGGTGAAACTATATAGAGCAGATTCCAGAAAGTATGGGTTGTGTTTAGAGAAGAATTCATCATAGAGAAAATCACAGAAATTACAAATTAAATCTATAACATTGGCAAAATCCTGAAAGACCTAAGCAGATCGATTTTCATAGCACTTCCTAAGAAGCCAAGTGCAAATGAATGTAAACTCCACTGAATGATCAGCTTAATGAGTTACATAACAAAACTCATCATCCGAATTATAATGTATCGAGCATGCATCAGAATCAAACCAAAAATAGGACAAGAACAGTGTGGTTTTGTCAAGGACACTGGAACAAGGAATGTGATATTTATGTTGAGAGTGTTATACAAAATGTATTTCAGTACTTGTAGAAATTACAAAATGCTTCTTCAAATCCAAAAAATCAAATAGTTCCATTTAACTCAGAATATTAAAAAAATATATGCACACAATAATATACACACAATATAAACAAAACTAAAAATAACCAAAATAAATAAGAAATACAAATAAAATTACAAAAAAAAGAAAAACAGTCCATATAGTAAAATATATTTACAGTCACAAATAATTAACATTTCCAAAAAGGTTTTAAAAGTTAAAAATAATTAAATATTTACACGGAAAAATTTAACAAGATTCACAAAGAAAAAGATTCACAGAAGTAATCATAAAGACAAAAGGAAATAAATTTTTTTGTGATAGTTAATCACTTGTGACTGTATTTCGTTTTTAGTTTTTACTACATAAGTTTTTTTTCTTTTATGTCTGTAATTCCTTATTATTTTTTCTTTTTGTATTTTTGTGTATATTATTGTATGCATATATGGCTTCTTATGTTTGTGTGTGCTTATTTTGTGTATGATTATATCTGTTTTCTTGTTTACTCTTGTATATTTTTTTTTTTTTAAGATTTTTTTTATATTTGTGATTTGGTGTATATGTTTTTTATTTTTGTGACATTTCTGGTATCTGTTGCCTCAATGTTTAACTGTATACACCTCTACCTTTCACTCAATCTTATTTCCTCTCTGTGCAAATCTAATTTTTTTTAATTTTCTGTGTTAAATGTAATATTTGATTTTAAGAAGCGATTTGCAATTTTTGCAACTGCTGAAATAAACTTTGGATTTATAATTATTTAATTATGTATTGAGTTTTCTCTCCTCTCTCTCTCTCTCTCTCTCTCTCTCTCTCTCTCTCTCTCTCTCTCTCTCTTTATATATATATATATATAAATTTTTTAAATTGCCCTGACTATAGTGTTTGTACTTACAGAAATGATACATAACAGTCATTTAATTCTTATACAACTTACTATAATTCACTAAATATATTTTTCACAATAAATTACACACCACTTATTTTGATTAATTGTATTTTTCAAATGATTACTTTATTACTTATATAAATATAAGTTCAGTCCTAGTTCCCAATAATATAATTGACAGCTCATTATAAAAAGCACTGTTAATTATTTATGGTTAATTTGTTTAAATAATGCACTGACTATTGTTTGTGTTCTATGACAATAATTGTAAGTAAAATGATGCACTAAAATAAGTAATCAAGTAATCGTTTTAAGTCCTTAATATTGGTAGCTATATTTTTGTCTGTTTGTTATTGTTTAACTCATGGATGTCTATCACTATAGCTACAAAATATTTTGTGGATCTTTTTATATGTACTACTTTTATGTGCATTGTATGTTCAGATCATGAATGATCATGGGTCTCTGCAGCTTCTTGTCCTTTGTGGCTCTATTCTGTTGCTATGAATACATTTTTCTGCATTAATTTTTTAATTGGAAAATGTTTAAAGTCTTTATCAAGGAATTATAATGTAAGTCTTCAGAAAGTTGTGCCAGAGGGTTCTTGGTAGTTATTTTATTGAATCTTCAAAAATAAAATGAATAAACTCAAGGGGTATGAAATAAATAATATACTTTTATTTATTTGATTTAGAGTGAGTCCTTTGATATTCAGTATAGCAAAATGTTTTTGTATAAGGTGGATATTGGTAGCAGTCCGGAGAAAGTTCATTTCAACTTGTTATTTAACAGTTTAGAAGTCAAAACTTTTTAGTGGTAGTCATATTAGAAATAGGTCAGTGTCAATCTACTTCCAGTAGAGTTCAGTCTTTTCTTCTTCTTCCACTTTTTATTTGAGGGTTGTCTTCTTGTTAGTTGAGAGAGAAGTAGAGAGAGAGAGAGAGAGAGAGAGAGAGAGAGGAAGAAAGAATGAGATAAGAGTTTTAAAGAAAAGTAGTTGCCTTATTTTAACTTTTGAAATTTTTTGTTTATATTTTATTTTTATATTTTATGTTTATCAGGATTCACTACAAATCTAATGCTAAATTGGATCTTTATTTTGCATCTATAAGGTTAGCTTAACTAAATATTTATTTTTTTGTTTAATCATACAGATTTTTTCTAGAAACCAAAGTTATGATTTTTTCCATGACTTTTCTTATATTTTTTTTCATCACTGAAAAATCAAGTTTTAACCATTAGTCTTATCCCAAAAAGTTAAAATTGTTAATCTCTTGACAACATTATTCAGTCAGTTAAGTGCCATACGTGAAACATGCTTGGGCGATCATGTCTCGAAAGAGACATGACTGACTGGGCAGAAGATTATCCCGTAGTAGGTTGCCATTGCTTTCTGCGGTAGACTGGTTGCCAGCCAAGGCTATAGAACCCAATCTGTCCTGTTATTTGACCCATAACTGGAAGGAAGAGATGGATTAATACCTTTCCCAAGGGTATTTGCGTGTAAGTGAATGCAAGGAATTCAACTGGAATTTGAACTCGGCTTCCCGATTTCTCATTCCAAGCTGATATCCACTGTACCACAAAGCACATCCACATGCCTTTATAAAAGCCTTGTTCAGTATTATGCCTGTATTTATATTTGTAATATAAATCCAGTTTTCTAAGATAAAATGTCCTCACATAATTAAATTTAGTAAAATCTTCCTGACTTCAATTTAAATATGATTATCATGGTGATTATTTTCAAATAAGTTATAATTCAATAAATATATAGCACAAGTTTTTTATGATCTCTTATTGACACTAAAAGTAGGTACCTCTACAGATTCACCAAAACATTAGCAGATATGATGGGAAAATGCTTGAAACTTAATAAAAACATGAATTAAAACTTTTATCATCAAAATTTTTATTTGAGTGGAAACACCAAAGGGTCTTTTAATTATTAAATTACATTTTTTGTTCATTTTCAGAATGTTTAAAATTTTGATTAAAAATTTTGTTTTGTAGAAGATTAAAGATTAGTATAAGAAATTCTAGCATCTTTTTAGCAGTGAAAAACATTTGAAAATTTTTGCAAAAATGAAATAATTGTCAGAAAATTTTAATGAAACTTTCAAGACTTCCTCACAAATTAATGGAATTATTTTAGAAATTCTCCATCAAGTTCTGTGTACAATGAATATAAACATTAAGCAGTATAAAATTAATTTCTCAAAATTTCATAAAACTAAATAAGATGTAACAGATGTAAAAGATGTTTTTTTTTTTTGTTTTTTTTAATTGTATCATCCCAAGCAAGGCGGTAATGCCACTGATGTGCAGGGGGCTACATAATAGTGAGAAGATTGGAAAAGAGAAAGCTGGAAACCACATCCTAAACAGGGAACAAGGGATGAGCCTCTTCACCTGTTCAATAGACGTGGGTGGAGTGTGAACCGGACAATCGATCTATCTACTCCAATTGAAAAAAAAAAAAAAGTGAGAAGATTTGAAAAGAGAAAGCCGGAAACCACATCCTAAACAGGGAACAAGGGATGAACCTCTTCACCTGTTCAATAGATGCGGGTGGAGTGTGAACCAGGCAATAGATAGATCTATCTACTCCAATTGAAAAAAAAAATAACAAAGTGAGAAGATTGGAAAAGAGAAAGCCGGAAACCATATCTTAAACAGGAAACAAGGGATGAGCCTCTTCACCTGTTCAATAGACGTGGTCCACCAAAAATTATATTATCTGGTGTTGACATATAACATTGTTATGCGACAATATATGTGTGTGTGTGTGTGATTCCTACTTAGTATTTAAAACCACAAAAAAATCCATCTCAAACAGTCAAAACATGAAAAGAAACTAGCAACCCCAAAACAAAACCCTCTTGACAATGGCTAAAGAAGTGGCCAAAAGCACTTAGGACAATGGATCGTATGGACAGTTTTTGCACTTCCTCACTCTTACCAAACAGAAAAATATAAGGTGGCTGGAGAGAGAGAGAGAGAGAGAGAGAGAGAAATAAAAAACAAACATTTTCTGTCATATTCAACAAAAGATGTTTAAATAAAAGTTTGCTGCCGATATAATTAAATTTTTTTTTTTTTTGTCTTTTTTATTTAAAATTAATATAGTTTTTACATTGTGGCATGTAAATTTCTGTTTTGAGATTTTTACCTTGTCATCAAGCAATGTTAGTTCATTGTTGTAGAAATTATTTTCATTTGAATATAAGAAATCATGCATTTGTTATTTATGGATATAAGAAGACAGAAAAATTTATGTGTGTGTTCAATCTAACCCATCAGAATAAAGAGCCACTTTAAATTTTTTTTAAAAAGTTTATATTTTTGGGGAATACATTTTAAATATTAAGCTTCAATTCAAAAGGAAAAGCAAGAAGATAAATCCCAAAGACCAGATCCTAATTAATATTAATTATATTAATATTAAAACTGATCAAGGTGGAGGACTCAATGTAATATATATATATATATATATATATATATATATATATATATATATTCCTAAGCATACCTATCCACAAATACAATTCCACTCATTTATAACAAGTGTACTCTAACAATTTAGAATCTATGTCTAGTAAACCAACAGAATGAGACAATGAAAAAGCTTTGCTTTTGTAGCACTTTAAATGCAGAAAGAATAGGTACGTATTTCAAACCTGTATTTAGAATTGAGTGCACAGAGAAATAGGCAATTTGTTTTGTCAGAATCTATATGCCATATTTACAAGTTCATTTGTGCATTGAATATTGCTGCCACATCTGGTCTAGTGCTTCTACTATATATCAAGAGATTCTTGACAAAACTTAAATAAGAATCTGTAACATTATCAGTCCTGATCTGGCATCTTGGCTTTAGTAATTTTCTTACTGGCATAACCTGGCATTTCTGTGCCTTTTCTATAAATATTTTCATGATAATTATTCTGATGAGCTTTCCTTGCTGGTACCTCAACTTCATAAATTTAAGCACAGTTGCATTCACTTACACACAAATACCCTTGGGAAAAGTTACTAATCTGTCTCTTCCCTCCAGTTATAGGTAAAATAATAGGACAGACTGGGCTCTATAGCCTTGGTTGGCAACCAGCCTACCCCAGAAAGCAATGGCAACCTACTGTGGGATAATTTTCTGCCCAGTCAGTTATGTCTCTTTTGAGACATGATTGCCTAAAGCATGTATCACATATGGCACTTAAGTGACTGACTAGATTGGCAGCTAGGTCTCATAATGTCACTGTTGAAATTGCTAAATTCTATGCTAATTGTTTTTTCTATCACATCAACTTGTTGAACTCTTCCAACTTATGGTTACCTGTTATCTTGTTGTCTAAAGTGTCATAGGTGATACACCCAGGGTCAAATGGTCAGAAATCTACTGCATCATTAAGTGTCCTAGTTTTGTGATTGTATTAAGCCCAAGGAGTCTCTTATTTTCTCTTGTGACACAAAGTAACAAAGCAAGTTCTTTTCTTTAAGACAACAGGTGAGGTGAATTTGAAGTTGCCTTTGCCTGAAGAGTCAGGGCCTACAAGATAGCAAAAGGTTCGAATTCAGTTTTCGTTCAAGACTGATTGCCAAACAAGGCTACAGAGCCCAGTTTGCCCTGCTATTTACCCATGGCTGGGTAGAAAGAGATGGATTCATAGCTTTCTCAAGGATATTTAGATATAAGTAAATGCAATGAACTGGACTGCAATTCAAACTCAGCTTTATCAAGATTTTTAAATGTTGTCGAAGTTTATAATCTAATAAAAATGTAGCCTGTCAAGTATTCTTTTTGAAAGTTTTATGTTACAAGAATTTAAAACATGAGAATTGATTAGTTTTACATATTGATTATTTTCACAGTCGGATTGATATAGGAGATATTTTTATATTGGTTTTGTAATTAACATTTTTATTTTGCCAAAACTGGCATCTTGCTGCCTGGAAGTGTTAGTAAATATTTATACTTTGTTTCTTACTACTTCCTATTGGTAAACCATAACTGAATATAAAATGAAGTCAAATGTATGTATATGGGGGTGGATATGTGAACTTTGAAGTAGTCAAACTGCTTGCTTGTGTTGAAAATGACCTTTTTATATCCAGGTTTTTAACTTAGGCTTGAATACAGACCATATTAATCAAACCAGCTCTTTTATCAGCTTTGTATGGGACATGATTAATTCTAGTTTGGATTCCAGTTGAATTCATTGCATTCACTTACACACATACACATTTGGGAAAAGTATTAATTCTTCTCTTCTCCCTCCAGCTATCAGTTGAATAGCAGGACAGATTAGATTCTATAACTTTGGTTGTCAACCAGTTTGCTAGAAATGGCAACCTTCTATGGGAAAATCTTCTGCCTAGTCAGTCATGGATTGAAAGAGACAAGATCCCCCAAGTGTGTATCAGGCTTGGCACTTAACTGACTGATGGTGCACAATCAAATAAAATTGAACAAGAGATTATTTTTGTGTTATTCTTACAAGTTGACAGGAGGTCATGTTGCTTTGAAAATCAGTTTTCAACTTGAAAATCTTTTTTTCTTACTGCCTAAAATATATTTTTGTGAGAGGAAGATTAATGTAACATAAATTATTTGCATCAAGGCTTGCCAATCACTATGTTCATGATTTCTTAAGTATTGGTATGTGTTTTTGATTTTTAATTCTCTTAAGAGCTCTTATATATTTTTTGTTTTTATGAATCGCTATGCATATGGTGTCTTTTAATGACCTGAGCATTTCTAAAATTTTATGCATACTATAATTTCTCCTCTGATTTTATGTCTTGAAGCATCATAATTGACAATAGATAGTCATTTCTGGTTTATATTTCAAGAGACAAGTTCAGTCAGTTATGTGCCATACGTGATACACACTTGGGCGATCATGTCTCAAAAAAGACATGACTGACTGGGCAGAAGATTATCCTGCAGTAGTTTGCCATTGCTTTCTGCGGTAGACTGGTTGCCGACCAAGGCTATAGAACCCAATCTGTCCTGTTATTTAACCCATAACTGGAAGGAATAGACGGATTAATACCTTTCCCAAGGGTATTTGCACGTAAGTGAATGCAATGAATTCAGCTGAAATTTGAACTCAGCTCCCCGATTTCTCGTTCCAAGCCGATATCCAATGCACCACAATGCACATCCAAGAGACAAGTTACTGCACTTAAACCAGTTTTGGGAAGTATATATGCGTTGTGGTACTAATGATGAACATCACCCAGCACTGGTTACAGAAATAGAAGATGTCACCATTCTATGGAATTACACCATCTACACAGACAGAAAAATTGAAGCAAACAGGCTGGACATTATTGTTAAAAACCAGAAAGAAAAAACTTGTCTATTAATTGATATGGCTTGTCCAGCGGATTGTAACATAGCAACCAAGAAATTTGAAAAACTGTCAAAATATAAAAACCTGGAAATTGAAATAGAAAAAATGTGGAAACTGAAAACAAGAGTTGTGCCAGTGATAGTAGGTGCACTTGGAATGATAAAAAATGGAACAAAACAACAAATTGAAAGAATCCGTGGAAACCTCAGCTTAAGAGATATTCAAAAAAATTGTTTTGTTAAGTACAGCCCACACACTAAGGAAAACTTTGTCTATGTGACGCTAGGGATGATAGGGAAAATAGAAAAAAACATGAAATGGAGCCATAACAACACACCATGACCTGCCTTAGTCTTCCCGCAGACTTGGGTGGTAGTGCAACCATAGCAGAAATCGAAATATGATGAAAAATGACATAATAATAATAATAATAATAATAATAATAATAATAATAATATATTACATGAGTGTACCCCTGCCATCAAAAATGATGGCAAAATATTTGAGAGGATTATTAGCTGTTTTCTCACAGGTTATCACCCCTGAGCATCACTGGAGGGAATATATATATATATATGAAATGATTTGTTTGAACATTAATTTTGGTTCATACTTATATTTAAGTAGATATTCTGTTTATAATCAAACAGTATTATATATTTATTTCTACTGGCTTGATTATTTGCGATAAATTTTTGTTACAAAAATGTGTGTCATTTGGCAGGATTTTTGTAACAAAAATTTATCGTAAGTGATCAGGCCGGCAGAAATAAATATATAATATTGTTTGATTATAAACAGATGAGTATTGATCAAAATAATGTTCAAACAAATCATTTCAAATTGTTGGTTATTTATAACCAGTTTTGTTAATCTTTGTTAATTTTCATAATATATATATATATATATTAAACTGAAATTAAAGCAAAAATACGACGTTTAGAACAGCTCATAATAGACATTCATTGTCTCTTATATTTAATAGCATATGTCTAGAAAATATATATATATATATATATATATATATAGATAGATAGATAGATAGATAGATAGATATCAGCTGTCGTGTGTATATACCATGTATATCACATGTTAAAATCTCCCTTTCTTCATACTGATAGCTTAGGGTTAGAATCTCTCATTAATGCCAAATTGGGTGAGTTTTGATCCTGGCCGGAAGCAATTGGATGTCGATGGTAATGATTAGATGTCTTGAGTGAGCTGTGATACATTGAAACAGGCTTGTATGTAGATGACTATATATATATATATATATATATATATATATATATATACAAACAAATACACAACAGCCTTTGTTATAATAGAGAGGGTATATATATATATATATATATATATATATATATTCTTCACAACCTGATGACATAATTTTTGCAAAAAAATAAAATAATATAGCACTGTTAAACAGCAAACATGCAGTAAGAACTTTCATAACTGGTAGTAAAAAGAATGACCTGAGGCAATGCTGTCTCACTATTGTCTCTCTAATGCACTCAGCCAATACTACCTCATTGTTGTCTCTCACTCCATGAGTGACAGGTGAGAGAAATATATATATATATATATATATATGACATAGTGATGATCCATGTATACTGTCTTAATATGTATAGGAAAAACTACTAAAAAGTTGTAAGTTTAAAAATGTATTTTTTGACAGTATTTATTTATTTCTATTATATATATATATATATATATATATATATATATATATATAATATGATAATAGAAATAAATAAATACTTTTTAATATGAATAGTAATTGCCTTGACAAATATACAGCTGATAATTTTTTTGTTACAAAAATGTATTGCTTGTAATACTTTTTAATATGAAAATGTATTACTTGTAATAATTTTTAATATGAAAATGCATTGCTTGTAATATTTAATATTAAAAAGTATTGCTTTCAATACTTTTAATATAAGAATGTATTGCCTGTAATACTTTTTAATATGAAAATGTTTGGCTGTAATACATTTTGATATGAAAAGGTTATTGCTTGTAGTACTTTTTAATATGAAAATGTACTGCTTGTAATACTTTTTAATATGAAAATTTATTGCTTGTAATACTTTTTAATATGAAAATGTTTGGTTATAATACATTTTGATATGAAAATGTGTTGCTTGTAATTTTTTTAATATTAAAATGTTTGGTTGTAATACTTTTAATATGAAAATGTATTGCTTATAATAATTTTTAATATGAAAATATATTGCTTGCAATACTTTCTAACATGAAAATATATTGCTTGTAATAATTTTTAATATGAAAATGTTTGGTTGTAACACTTTTTAAGATGAAATGTATTGCTTGTAATACTTTTAATATGAAAATGTTTTGCTTGTTATACTTTTTAGTATGAAAATGTATTACTTGCAATACTTTTGAATAAGGAAGTGTATTGCTTGTAATATTTTAAAATAAGGAAATGTATTACTTGTAATACTTTTTAATATGTAAATGTATTGCTTATAATACTTTTTATATGAAAATATATTGCATGTAATACATTTTAATAGGAAAATGTGTTGCTTGTAATACTTTTTAATATGAAAGTGCATTGCTGGTATTTATACTTTAATTTTTTTATACTTTCATATTTTTTGGAGGTTCAGTATTTACCTGTAGCTGGGACCCTAACAAGGGCTACCACTCTAAGTCAGAGTGAACCTGGGAATAACAGCAATTAAGAGGTAGTTCCAGGCTCCTCAAATCTTCTGATCAAAGAGATCAGCTTATTAGCTTTATTGTCTTGCTTGGAAATGATTATAAAATGTGAATTCATTGCTAATGATTTCATGAAAGAAATGCCTTGGCAATTATGAAGAAATAAATTGCTTATGATCAAGGACTATTATCATCATTACCAAAATTATTGTTACAGAATACATAGGCCAGACAATAATGGTAAAATGATAATTCTAGTGAACTGGTCTGAACTTTGATCCAAAATAATCAAAACTGAGTGGGCTTGGTTTGAACTCTATGAATAATTGAATCATGACAGTGATGGATTGCCTTTATCTAAATTTTTATATAAGGCTGAGAAATGGATGGGCAATAACAAGCAGTAGAGATGTCAAGAGTTCTCTCTTTCTCTTCCTTTATATCTCACCTCCTCCAAAACATGATATCTAATACATTCTTCCTAAATAAAATTAGAAAAAGAGAAATCAGAGGAAAAGTTTTGATTTTATTTTTGTTGATTCGGTCAGTTGATGCAGCATTGGTGTCTCTATTTAGGAATTGCTGATAAATCACCACAGTCAAGAGAAAAATCTTTCTTTTTTTTATTACAAGCATCAAAATATAAATAGATACTCTTCTTTCTCTAGAGATAACCTTAATGTCAATCAAACATTTCAAATTCTGAGAAAGATTTGTTTAGGCACATGATATAATTACTTTTGTTATTTTTTTGTTATGATAATATTTTAGTCAAACTATTTTCTATCCTTTCTCACGTATACAACAAAAAGGAATGAGATCAATATAGAGTTTAAAATATTACTTAGAGCCCAAAATAATGTAGCTTTAAATTTTTTTTTTTTTTTTTTTGCTTATTTCATGCCAGCAAGGTGATAATGCCACTAGGAAACAATGGATTACTGGGAGTGAAAGAAAATGAGAATACTTTTAGAGAAGGAATCAAAAAACCAATCCTAAACAGGAAACAAGAGATAAATCTCTATTCCTGTTCAGAATATGTAGAAATATTAGGAAATACCTATTTCTAGAATAAAAATATTAGAAAAGCATAAAACTTTTTTCTGTTGTATAAAATAAACTTTAATGATTCATAAAAAATAATTTATTTTGAAATTTTAAGATTATCATTCCAATAGTTATTATACAATTGTTTTCATTGGTTTCATTTTTATTGTTACCTTAATGTCTTATCTGATCCATTCTATACTTTTTTTAGCGTACCACCTATATAGAAAAAGAGGGGGATTTCTTTCTTTTTTATGCTTTATTATAAAATATTCAAGAAATGGATCAACCAACATAATGTGTTAATAGCAAATGCAATAAAACAAAAATAAACACTAGTCTGAACAACTCTTGAAATGATAATGATTCATTTAATATTATAGAATATATATTTATTTCTTTGTAAATATTATTCTTATTATTGCTTATTTTTTAAAGTATGATACAAAGTCAAACAGAAGAAGGTACTAATTTTCCAAACAAAATGGCCTGCCTATTTTAAAATTAACTTTTAAAATTATGCCTTTTATCTGGGCTTGATTGCTATTCACTCTGATATCAGTATATATTATCTTGAGGTAATGATCTTACATAGATACCCAAGTTTGTAGTTTAATGATGAGAAAACAAATTTCTTTATCAACATAATCTTTTTCTTTGTCAGTTCACTTATCCAACATTTTCTATAGACCAAGTAAATCAAACAATATGCAGTAAAGGTTTTTTTTTTCAGCTATTAATAGGCTATTAATCCACTCTTATAAATATTATTGTATTTGCAATATTTGCTATATATAACTAGACTGCTACTTGTTAGTATTAATACTACTTGTATAATTTGTAGTGGCTTAGGTCTGTAAAGGCTGTAAAATGTATTTATCATCACTTGTTTTACATTAAGAGGGTGTGTCCTTTAATTTGTAAGCAAAGAAGTAAAACCATAGAATTATGGTAGAGAAGGGAGATAATTGTGAAAATTAGGATTGCAAATGTGAAAAGGCAGTAGAGAAGAAGAAAAAAGAGGAAGTTGTTAAAAATAATGATAGTTGAGAAATAGAAAAAAATGAGAAAAAATTAGTACGTTGATAGAAAAAAACAAAAAGAGAAAGAAACGAATAAAATGCATTGAGACATAAGAATAAAGATAGAATTTACTAAAGAGGGGAAGAGGACAAAAAAAGAAAATAAATTGAAAATATCTATCCTTATTTTGGAGATGTGGTATTGTAACTATTTACATTATTTGGACTGTTGTCCTCATTTATATTAACATATTCACAATGTTTCAGCTATTGTATACTCCAGCCTTCTTTAGCATCAGTCTGTATTTCTAAGATGAGGTATTGTAGCTATTTACACTATTACATTGTTTGGACTATTGTCCTCATCTTTACTGCCATATTCACAATGTTTTGGCCATTGTACACTGAACTTCTGTAGCATCAGTCTGTATTTCTGAGATTAGGTATTGTAACTATTTACACTATTATATTCTTTGGACTATTGTCCTCATATATTATTGCCATATTCACAATGTTTTGGCCATTGTACACTCCAACCTTCTCTAGCATCATTCTGTATTTCTGAGATGAGGTATTGTAACTATTTGCACTATTATATTCTTTGGACTATTGACCTCATATTTATTGCCATATTCACAATGTTTTGGCCATTGTACACTCTGAACATCTCTAGCATCAGTCTGTATTTCTAAGATGAGGTATTGTAACTATTTACACTATTATATTTTTTGGACTATTGTCCTCATATTTATTGCCATATTCACAAAGTTTCAGCCATTGTACACTCCAAGATTCTCTAGCATCAGTCTGTATTTCTGAGATGAGGTATTTTAACTGATTACACTATTACATTGTTTGGACTATTGTCCTCATATTTATTGCCATATTCATAATGTTTTGGCCATTGTACACTCCGAACTTCTCTAGCATCAGTCTGTATTTCTGAGATGTGGTATTGTAACTACTTACACTATTACATTGTTTGGACTGTTGTCCTCAACTTTATTGCCATATTCACAATGTTTTGGCCATTGTACACCCCTACCTAGATACTAGAGAATGTCGGAGTGTACAATGGCCGAAACTTTGTGAATATGGCAATAAATATGAGGACAATAGTCCAAAAAATATAATAGTGTAAATACTTACAATACCTCATCTCAGAAATACAGAATGATGCTAGAAAAGTTCAGAGTGTACAATGGCCAAAACATTGTGAATATGGAAATATGACTATAGTCCAAACAATGTAATAGTGTAAGTAGTTACAATACCTAATCTCAGAATACTCAAAACTTTGTGAATATGGCAATAAAAATTAGGACAATAGTCCAACCAATGTAAATAGTGTAAATTGAAAATAAGTGAAAATAAAAAAAGAAGTAGAAAGATAAAAAAAAATGAAAGGTGATAACAATAAAATAGTTTTTGAATAGATGGCTAAAAAAGATTAGAAATAGAGTGAAATAGATTAAAGTATAAAAAGATTGAAAAAAATAAAGCTATTCTTTGGTTCTTGGATGAAAATGAGAAAGATAGATTAAAGGACACAAACAAAAAATGAAAAAGTGAAAAAAATATTATTTCTTTGTTAATTGCAAATGATAATCATTGAAAATAGCATTTTAATTATTTACACTATTTAGATGCATACTAATATCCTCGTCTTTGATGTTATCTCAATGTTTCAGGTCTTTTGCCCTCTGTACTTCATCAGGTGTATGTTGATCCATATAACCTACTAGGAATTCCAAACTGAACCCCTTATCTAATCTATGGAGCTAGATTGTTGTCATTCTCTTGCCCATGTCTAGTGAAATCCACTAGTCACATGGTACAATAGCCTAGTAGATGAAAGCACTGGTTCATGAATTTAGTCACATAGTAATTGTGAGTTCAATCCCTGGGCTGGGCAGTATGTTCTTGGACTCAGTAGAAACAGGTTAAGAAATAATTAGGTATCACTAAAATAAGAACTAGATGAGTTATCCATCAATGTGTTTATATTATCTCAGTTTGTTGGTCATTGGCTTTAAGAAAAGTTATTTCACTTTTTAACAAGTTTTCTTATTATTTCTGCTCTGTTGGTGCTGAAACTATTTAATGCCATAGGTCAGCAAAGATTTTTTTTAATGTGTTATAACTAGCATATTTGTACCAAATTCTTATTCATACATGATCAGTTAAATATTAATTAAACATTTACTGGAATGTTAATCTTTATAAGAAAAATAGGTTCCAGCATAATATGTGGCCTACTTTTTTAATGTGGCTTATGAAACTCTGTCACTGGCATAGTGTGTGGCATAAGTGTTATAAGAAAGTATTATAACTGTCTGGTAAGGGTCAGGATTAAGCTTAGGGATAGGGAAAATAATTATTTTCAATAAATAGCCAAATAGTTATATCTATAAATGTACTCTTACTGAGGCAGGACATATTCAAACTGGGTAGGCCATGTACTATACTAGAATCAAAGAGATAGGCCACATATTATACTGACACCAAAAAATATGAATATATTAAAAATTAATTTTTTAAAATATAATTCTTGTAAACAAGCAATACATTGTGTCATATAATAACAATACCAGGTAGAAGCTTATGAAGCTTAATTAGACTGAGTCAGCTTTAGTGCTAAAAAATGTTGTATTTATTGCAATGGATAGTTACCAGTAAGAGTGGAGATGAGGTGGGCTTATTTTATTATTGCACATTGCAAATAGATGTTAAAAAAAAAAATCCAGTCTTCAATCAATAACATTCCAAACTTATTTTAATAATAAACTGAGTAAAGATGCCTAAAAACAATTCTAAATACATATATTTTTAATGTCAAAGATGATCCCTTTTTTTTTTGTTATCCAATTTTGATTCAACTGAAGACAATGCAACACAATTAATAATGAATATTTTCTGTACTTTTTAATATCATCTTAATGGCATTCATGGTTAAAAAGTGGTTCTCATGGAGCTATATCATTAGGAATGGTAGAAAAGTAATCTCGGTGAGTTTACAACATTCTGTTCTTTGTTTCACAAAGAACCAAGAGATATTGCAGTTTCAAAAAGCATCTTGGTTTTTTTGTTTACAATACCAGTACTTGAAAAGTGTGCTCAACAAGAACAAGACTTCAAGACCCCCACTAATCAATGAGTTTGAAGTTCTCACCTACCCAGCGGACAAGGCTGAATGCTTTGCCCGTAAATTCTCAACCAATTCGACACTGGACTCGTTAGGAATACCTACACCAGACTTCCAACCTAGAACTAAGGTTCAACTAAATAATGTCCACATTACACCCCCGCTGGTTGCCAAGATAATTGCACAACTTGACCCACACAAAGTGAGCGGCGGTGATGGAATCCCAGTCATAGTACTGAAGAAATGTGCCCCAGAACTCTCCTCTGTCCTCTCTAAACTCTATAACCTCTGCCTGTCTGCTTCCTGCTTTCCTGTCTGTTGGAAGTCCTCCTGTGTAGTTCCTATATTTAAGAATTCTGGCGAACCCTCAGACCCCGCCAATTACCGTCCTATTAGTCTCCTTCCAATCTTTGGCAAAGTTTTGGAAGCCATTATCAACGCCGAGGTGATTCAGCATCTCACAGCCAACAGGCTTCTATCTGACAAACAGTACGGGTTTCGCTTCACCAGGTCTACTGCTGATATGCTAATGACCATTACCGAGTACATATACCGGGCACTTGACAAGAATGGAGAAGCCCGAACCGTTGCCTTGGATATCTCCAAAGCATTCGACAGGGTCTGGCATGCTGGCCTCTTGTGCAAACTGCAGAGCTACGGAATAACTGGACATCTGTTTGACCTCATCCAGTCATTCCTCTCTAACCGCACATTGAAAGTTGTATTAAATGGGCATGCCTCCCAAAACTACCATACAAACGCGGGCGTCCCTCAAGGTTCTATCCTAGGTCCTACGCTCTTTCTGATCTACATTAATGATCTCCCCAACGCCATTAGATCCCAAGTTGGCATGTATGCCGATGACACAACAATCTAACAATCTACTCTCACATCGATCAAAAACCAGGTGTGGACGACAAAGTGAACCTCGCTGCCGTACTTGAAAAGGACCTCCAATCCGTAGTGGCCTGGGGTAGGAAATCACTGGTAAATTTCAATGCCTCTAAAACGAAGCTGTTATCAACTAACCACCATAGACAATCGCATCTACCTCCCATTAGCATGGGACAGGCTAGCCTCCCAGAGAGTAAAATACTACGCCTCCTTGGCCTTACACTTTTGGTGGACCTCAAATGGAATGACTATATCGAATCCATTGCTAAATCCGCTGCTATGAAAGTCGGTTCTTTGTGCAGGGCCCGGAAGTTTTTCCCACCTGAATCTATTCTGCACATATACAAATCTACCATCCGCCCGTGTATTGAATATTGCTGCCATATCTGGTCGGGTGCCCCTGCTGTTCTCCTTGGGCTTCTTGACAAAATACAAAGGAGGATCTGTAACATGGTTGATACTGACTTGGCAGACCGGCTGCAATCACACTCTCACCGGCGTGATGTGGCTTTCCTGTGCCTCTTCTACAAGTACTTTCATGGCTTCTGCTTCAATGAGCTTAGATCACTGGTGCCGCCTAAGCACGAATTTACACAAGATACTAGATTAGCAACTAGGTCCCACCCTTTTACAGTTAAACAAATAAGATGTAACCGTAAATTCTACTCCAACAGCTTCTTTTCTCACGCTTCCCGCCTGTGGAACTCCCTTCCACAAGTCCCGACAGCTACAATCTCCAGGTGTTTAAATGTAGGGTCAATAGACACCTCCTATCACACTAACTCCCAATTATTCTCAGAACACTCTCATCTACCCAACCCTCATTCTCGGTATCCTTACCTGCCTATCACCCACCCTCTGACATTTCCTATATTTAACCATTCTCAGTATCCCTACCCACCTATCACCCACCCTCTGACATTTCCTATATTTAATCATCCTTTCTCCACTCTATGTAGCCCCCTGCGCAGTAGTGGTAGTGACATGCCTTGCTCTGGGTGAAATGCTTATAAAAAAAAAAACAAAAAAAAAACAACATATGCTGCAAATACGTGTACCACACAATGAGCTAAAAAAAGGAATGTATTTTATATTTACAGTAGATAATTTACATTTTCATGTACAGGATTAATATGTATCAAATGAATACTGCTTTCTACTTTTAAATTTCTCTTTATAAGATGGAAAATATTTTATAGCATTTTTATTATACTGGGTGTCCATAAAGTTCATGTGCACTTTAAAAAATTTAAAAATAATTAATAATAATTTGTAAAAAAGAATAGAAAGGAGTAAATCTATATTTTTAAGGTTTTATTGAAATTTTATTTAAGTTTCCACATGCCCTCCATCATTAGCAATACAAAGGGTTATATAATTTTGCAGTTCATTTTTTTTTTACTTATCTAAATATTGTTGCAAGTTTTGTGATAAAGAATTATTCAATAACTATACTTAAAAATAGGTGCATTAAACTTTATAAAAAATTTATTTTTAAAAGTGCACACGGACTTTATGGACGTCCTGTATTAGTCAGTCAGTTAAGTGCCATATGTGAAACACGCTTGGGCGATCATGTCTCGAAAGAGACATGACTGACTGGGCAGAAGATTATCCCGCAGTAGTTTGCCATTGCTTTCAGCAGTAGACTGGTTGCCAGCCAAGGCTATAGAACCCAATCTGTCCTGTTATTTAACCCATAACTGGAAGGAAGAGATGGATTAATACCTTTCCCAAGGGTATTTGCGTGTAAGTGAATGCGATGAATTCAATTGGAATTAGTAGTCTTCTGCCTGTATTAGAAATAATCTAAAAAAGTAAACTTGTTATACAGCAGGTATAATCCTCAAATTGTTATTCTTAAAAAGAAAAGAAAATTCAAGCATTTCTCTTTTATTTTCTAAACACAAAATGAAAATTATATTGATTTGTAAAATAAGTAATTTTTTAGTTTTCAAATATTTATTTATTAAAATATATATTTGTGAATTAGTATTATAAAATGAGGAATTAAAATAAATACTGTTTAATTTACTTTAAGTTTTATAGTTTTCCTAAAATGATAATAATTTTTCATTTATGAATGGGTGCTGAAAAGTTCATGCCTCTATCAAGAAGGAATTTTTAAAACATTGTGACGTTTAGTAATTTGGTCAGATTTTTAGAAGGTGATTAAGGATTTTTATCACCCTTTTATAACGAGCTAAAAACATTGTTTAGTCTGATATTTTAAACTATACTTATAAATTAAGAGAAATTAAATTTATACTTCAATATCAGTCTATATTTCTGAGATGATAACTTGTAATTATTTATACTATTTAAAATTATCCTTATCTTTGTTGTGATATTCCCAACATCTTGATTGTTGCACACTCCAGCTTTCTTCAGGTGATTAGAATTTCAAACCAAACCCTTTATTTAGTTTACTGTGGTAGATTGTTCTAGTTCAACCTTTTATGCCTCTTCTGGATATCTCAGTATCAGTTATTTCCCTTTAGCTCAACTCTCCAAGTTCACCTCTGCTGTAACCAGGTATTGAACTTACAACTCTTTGAGTCAACTCAATGGATTACCTATGCTTTTATCCACAATCTCCAATAGTAGTTGGAATATTATAAATATTGTAAAGAATTTATACTTGTTTAATCTTACTGTATACAGTATATATTTTTTATGAATTTAATATCTTTCATCATGTCATTGTTTGATTTGTAAATATCTATTATATGAATTGTTAGATTTGTAAATGCCCATTATATATAAAGAAGTATTGTAGAATATAGTTTCAGTTGTTAGAAATAATAGCTTTTAGCTGTGTGAATATTTTTGACAATTATAGCTTTTCAAATATGAATCCTCTGCTACACATCATTTCATAATCTACCATTTGTTGAATTATCAATGACTTTCAGTCTGCCAAGAGTTATCTGCTTTTAGTTTTTGTTATCTCCTCTTGTTTGTTTTTTTTTTTTAAACAGTCCCTGTTGTAAATAAAATGTTCACCTCGTGCATGTGTTAAGCAAAATATGTCTATGTGGTTTTATTGAATTTGTCTTCTAGTCTGAAGTATCAAGTCTATTCAAAACAAAGTACGTTTTGACTTGATTTATTCTTGACTTTACATTTATCCTTTTGTTCACCATTGGCCTATATGTAAAGTCTACATAAGAAGTAATGACATGTGGTATGTAAGCTGCTTGTGGTTGTCCATATCAATATATATATATCTCTATATATTTACAAGCAGTATAGCCCGGCGTTGCTCAGGTGTAATGAAAGCTTTAAAACTAATCCATGGTCCTGGAGCTCAAACTCAGCCTAAAGAATATTTGTGTGAAGTTTGGTGAGAATCAGATAAAAATTGTGGATTTGTATAAAGGACATACAGACAGATAAGCAGACACATGCACAAACATCTTGCCGTTTATATATATATATATATATATATATTATCGATTTTCTGCACTATTGTAAGATCTGCAACCTTGAAATTTCTGAATATCGTTTCTTATGTCTTTGTCTATGAATGTATCAAATTTGATTAAAATCAGACCACTCCTTCTATAACCCGATTTTTCCGATTATCGATTATCGATATTTATTGGGGGTACCTCAACACAAAACCTAGCTAAGAACACTCGTAGATGCTTATAGTACAACTGTGTAAATTTTTAAGAAAATCGGTTCAGCTGTTTCGGAGTCTATAGGTAATGGACACACACACACACACTCAGACACACACACATACACACACACACAGACAAAGTTCCATTTATAAATAAGTTTAGATATGTATGTGTTGTCATATATCAGTATCTCTCTCTATATGTATATGTGTGTGTTATCATTGCGTAGATGAATGGAAAGAGTAATACTATAGACAACTTGAATTGAGAAAAAGGGATCCACATGAATAGATAAATATAAAGGATATCATAGAAACAATTAAGTGATAAAAATGTCAGTGGGTAGAGAAAAGGATATCAGATAGAGCAAAAGGTTGGTTAAATGGTGTCCATTGAATAGAAAATGCAGAAGAAAAACACATGATTGAAGATGAGATGGAGGCGGTTGCTAGTACGATATATTATCTGCTTTATCTTATATTCAAGAATTTCATTTCTTCTTTGATAACTAAATTTGCCGTCAACATTCAGGTTCGGGACTAGAAACTTCCAGTTTCACCAAAACCTGCTCATGTCATCCATTTATTATTACCATTTGGCTTTACAAGAATCTTGGAGGTAAAAGAAAACCAGAGTAGAAGAAAGTGCTGATGGTAAATATTTGTTTAAAGTATCTCAACTTACCAGGAAGTGAGCCACACACTTGAATTCATGACCTTGATCTCTGCAGCTCATATGGAATGAGACATGCAGAATTTAATTATGAAACTGCAATGGACTACAGCTAACTCTGTTATAATTTTGAATTGCACCTTCTGTAGTATTTCTAGCATATGTAGCACTCTTCATCTGTTGGTTGAATCATTGAGATCTGTTGTAATCATCTGCTTGTTCTACCATGAGAATGTTTGGTGTTGGTCGTAATTAGTCTGGGTTCTAATCTTCAATCTTGTTATCAAGGGTTGCCCTGCCAGGAGTATAAAACTCTCAAGTGCATCACTCTCAGAATCAATGAACCATGTAAGCCCCTCCACAATGACAAGGACAAACCATCAGTGATATGCACATAGAAACATAAATGTATAAACACACATATATATTTTATATTAGATGTCAGAGTAAATTGTTTGTCATCAAATATACTGGTATGATAATATAGCAAAAAAATACAATAGTTACATTTGTCACAGAAGGAGTTATGAATGACTTTATACAACAATGGATTTGAAATTAGTGGCTGATGATTATAATTTTTGAGCCACTGTAGACTTGGTATTAATGTATGGTGCCACTACCTATAGTCTAAGCTTGATGGAACCTACACTCAGATGCTAAGAGCTATACCTAAAATTTCTTCGAGTTAATGTCCAACTAAACCATAGCTCTATGGATCAATTCCTAACATTTCTACAATTTTATGCAGACATAGAGTGTGCTTTGTGGACACTACTGGCAAGCAAAACAATAACTTGTACAAGTGGTCTATTACTCTGGACAGATAGCCATAGTGCAATACAGCTTGGTAGCCCAGCAACTACCTATATTGACCAGGTATGTTAGGACACAGAATGCCACCTTAATAACATTCTGACCTTAATATAGAACTGTGATGGTTGACATGATAGACTCATGAACAGTAACATGCAGAAGGTGGGAGGTCAGTGGGTGCAACAACATTTCCTTTCTCACATTTTTCAGTATTATATCCTATAAGCCCCACTAATTAAGTCTTAGGGGTATACAGTCAAGAAGCTGGCTTTGAGCAACAATAAACCTTTTCACACCATTGCTCCTTAATGTTCAAGATAGCTTGACCTACTAAAAATATGTATGTGTTGGGAGGAAATATACTTACATATTCTCTTAAAAATATTCTTAATTTTATTTTATTTTTATTCTTACTTTTCTTTGTTTTTACATTGTCATAATCTTGTGTATTTTCAGAGTTTTTAGCCAGAAGAGGTCAGCTATTGAAAAAGAGTATGCACAGGTAAGAATGCTTTATTTTAGTAAATTTTAGCAATGATTCATGTTAAACATGAATGCTTCATTTTTAATTTAACTGTATCATTATTATAGAAATAAGATGTTAATTGATTTTAACTCAGTTTTTTTATGGTTTAAGTATCCTTCATGGTTTGGCAAGAAAGAGGGATATATTAAAATGGTTCAGTTGTAAGTCCTTACTAGATGAAATTGAAAGAACTAATATCAATATAATTATCACAAACACTTAAAAGTTTAAAATGAATTAATGTAAAACAGGAAGTTCATTTTACATCAAAAATAAGAAGCTACCAGCTAGAATGTAAACTAGTAAGGACTTACAACTGAACCATTGCTGATGTGTTTGCAGCTGAATAAATTATATAAATGATATTTTCCAGGTCAAAATATTTATCACAAAGATTTCTGTTCCCCACAAATGCATTAAATGTGTTAAATAATTTTAATTTTTATGTCACTTTTATGAAGTAGCATACAGAAGTGGGGAGGTTGAGGGTGAAATAAACTCAGGCTTTCATATCGAGAGGGCATCAAGTCAAAGAGTAAAATAAAATAAAAATTTAGTTTATATTTAATTTGAATAAAATGTTTATTTCATATTTTATGTTTTTATATATTTGATATCTTTTTCTTTCTCACATTTTCTATAGGCCCACATTAATTGAGTTTTAGGGGTATAAAATCAATCAGTTAGCCCAGGGCATCACCAAATATCATCCAACCTCTACATATTGTTTTTATGCTCATATATTCTTTCTTTAAAATCTTGGGCTGTTTCTCTAATGTGTCTTTGGAAGGAGTGTTTACATTCTAGCTGGTAGCTTCTTATTTTTGATGTAAAATGAACTTCCTGTTTTACATTAATTCATTTTAAACTTTTAAGTGTTTGTGATAATTATATTGATATTAGTTCTTTCAATTTCATTAGTTATAGAATTTGTAGGTAACATAACAAGACTAGTTATTGTATTGTCATAATTTCCTAACCATCAGTAAAGCATATCAAGGTAAGTGT